>CM069157.1:38277131-38877131 GCA_035221665.1 Okamejei kenojei
GATGGGGTAGAATTGTTTCTTTTTTTTTTTTTTATAATTTTTTATTTTATTCAAAAAAATTATTTTTTTCAAATTTTTATATTCCCCCCCCCCCCCCCCACACATCCCCATACTACATTAAGTGATTCTTATCTTTTCTTTTAGCGAGGGTGGTTATGTTTTAGTATTTCGTTTAGGTGAGTATCTTTTGGATGGGGGGGTATGATGTTGGTTGTTGGAGAGGTGTGGAGAGAGAGATGTTTCATGTCGGTGATTGTGTAGTTGTGTTGAGTGTGTCTAGTTCCTCTGCCATGAAGGTTGGCAGCGGCTGTGTGGTACAGGCGGTTGTGTGATACAAGCAGTGTGTGGTTGCAGGCTGGGTCTGTGGTTACAGGCGGTGAGTGGTACAGGGCGGTTGAGGTGGTACGGCAGGTTTGTTTGTGGGTTTATATTACAGGCAGTTCTACAGTGTGTTTTTCGTGGGGTCCCTTAGAGTGTGGGAGAGTGAATGAAGGTGTTCCTGTGGGGTTGTGCGCTGGCGGGTGTGTGTTGTGGGTACACGGGGTATTTGTGGTTTGTGGGGTTATGGTTGGTTGTGGGTTTGCTTTGTGGGTTGTGTTGGTCTGTTGTTTTTTGTGTTGTGGTTGGGGTGTTATATCTTTTGTGTGGGTACAGGGCGGTGTTTGTTTCCTCAATGTGGGGTTTTTCAGCGGTTTTGTTGTGTTCCGTTGTTTGGTTGGTGTGTGTGTTTCTGTGGTGTGTTGGTTGTTGGGGTTGTGGTTGTGGTTTTTGTGGTTTTTTTTTGTTGGGCAGCGTTTGGTGGGTTGGTGTGTGGTTAGTACAGGCGGGGGTTGGATTGGAAGAGTGGACGGAGGGTTGTGTTGTTGGGGGGTTCGGGGGTGGTGGTTTTGGTGGTGGTGGGGTGCGTGGGGGGATACTTGGGTGTGATGGGTTGTTATGGTGTTTAGGGTTTGTGTGGGGGGTGTTGTTGCAAAGGGCAGGGTTTGTAGGCGGTGGCTTGTTGGGGCTGGGGGGGCAGGCCGGGTGGAGTCGGAATTGGGTGGGTGGTTGGTGTGTGGTAGCTGTGATTTTGCTGTGCATGCCACTGGTTTGTGGCAGGCGGGGGATATTGGGGGGGGGTTATGGGGGGTGTGGTGGTGGGGGGTTAGAGTGGGAGATTTTCTTATTGGCGGGGGTGTGTGTTCGGTGGGACAGGCGGTGGGAGGGATTGTATCGGGTACATGCGGTTAGTTGTTGGGGGGGGGCGGGTGGGTGGGGATGGGGTCTGGCGAGGGGGGGGGTGGGCTTGGGCTAGGCGGCTGGGTGTGGGGTGCTGTGGTTGCACAGAGGGCGGCGGGGGGGGGGTGGCCCCCCCCGGGTGTTTGTGATCTGGTTTCCGTGGGTGGGGTTCAGGTGTGGTCTTTTGTGTGGGGTGTTGGTTGAGCGGGCAGGGTTTGTGCAAGGATGGAGGGTTTGGTTTGATTGTGGTGCAGGCGGGTGTTGTTTTGGTGTATGGGTTTAGGCGAGCGTCGGTGTGCGTAGTTTGTGTTGTGTTTTCAACCTCTGAGTGTTTTGTGGTGTGGCAGGCGTTTTATTTGTTTGTTGTTTGGTAGGCGCGCGTGGGGGTGTTTGGTGTTTTTGATTTGTCTGTTATGTGTTTCGGTTGTTGGTGGTTGTGTGCGGGTGTATGTTTGTGGTGGTATACAGGGCGGGTTGTTGTGTTGTGGTTACGGGCGAGGGTGTGTGGTACAGGCGGTGTGTGGTACAGGCGGAGGGTGTGTGGTACAAGCGGTTTTTTGTGTGGTATAGTTTTGGTGTGTGGTAACACGCGGGTGGATAAATGTCGAGTTTATTTGTGTGGCTATCCCCCCCCTGAACAAACCCCCCCCCCCTGGTGCCCCAAAGGCGGTGTGTGGTGCAGGCGGGGTGTGTAAGGCGGGTGTGGTACATGTTGTTTTGTGTGGTTTTGCAGGCGGTGTGTGGTGCACAGGTTTTTGGTGTGTGGGTGGTACAGGCGGTGTGTGAGTGGTTACAGGCGTGTTTTTTTGTTTTTTGTTTTTTGGTTTATGATGTTGTGGGGTTTGTTGTGGACAGGCGGTTTTGTGTGGTACAGGTGTGTGTGTTACAGGCGGTGTGTGGTTCAGGCGTGTGTTATTTAGTGCAGGCGGTGAATGTGGTACAGGCGGGTGTGTGAAGTTTGACAGGCGGTGTGTGGTACAGGCGTGTGTGTGGTACAAGGCGGTTTGTGTGTGTGTGAAATTGACAGGGATGTGTGTAGGTACAAGAAAAACGGATGTGTGGTGCAGTCAGAAAAAGGCGGTGTGGAAACATGAAGAAATACAGGCTGCAGGTTGTGGTACATTCAGCCCCCCTTCGGCCTGCACTGCCATTCAATATGTGTACTGGTGATCATTCCAACTCAGTATCCCGTACCTCGGCTGGCGGGGGTTTTTTAAAGAGGCGTTTTAGTGTTTTTAGTGGATACAGGGGTGTTTTTTAAGGGGCGGGGCGGGCGGTTTGTGTGGATATAATTTTTCTTCTGTAGTGGTACAGTTATTAGGGGGGCGGTGTGGGGGGGCTGTGCGGGGGGGGCTACAGGCGGGGTTTTGGATAGTGGGGGCGTGCTGTTTTTGCATCAGTATAGAAGAGGTGTGTGGTATAGGCGGTACGTGTTGGTTACAGGAGCGGTCGATTGTAAAAGCGGTGGTGGTACAGGCGGTGATGTGGTACAGGGGGATGTGTGGTGCAGGCGGCGTGTGTGTTTGCAGGCGGTGTGGTACACGGTGTGTGGTACAGGGCGGTACACAGCAAGTGTACCAGCTTGTGGGTGCTCTTTTTTTAATCAGGCGGGGGACAGGGTGCTTTTTGTGGTGTTTAGGGGGGACAGGGTTTATTGTGTTTGTACAAAGCGGTGTGTGGTAATACAAAGAAAAGAGGCGGTGAGGAACTTAGAAGGAAAGAAAGGGAAGAGATGAGAGAAGAGAAGGGGATTAGGGCAGGCAGAGTAGGCAATTCAAGCACTCTTGGAGCGGCTGCACCGCCATTCATCATGATCATGGGGCAGAGGAAGTGGAAGGCAATCCAACTTCTGATCCATACTCGGGAGACTGGGTATTTTTTATTGAGATGAAGGGGAGGAAAAAGAGGGGAAGGATAGGGCACTACTAGCCCCCTCCCCTCCCTCCCTTGCTCCCTCCATCTTCTCCTTCATAGGGGACAGGGTAAGTGGAAAAGCACCGCGCAAGAGTAGCAGAGAAAAAGAGATAGGGAAGCACTCGGAGATCCCCAAATCTGTAGGCGAGAAAGTGTGGTTGGGTTGGAAAAAAAGATATAGACAGAGAATAAAAATATAGACAAATATAGAAATATAGAAATTAGGTGCAGGAGTAGGGCATTTCAGCCCTTCGAGCCTGCACCGCCATTCAATATGATCATGGCTGATCATCCAACTCAGTATTCCCGTAAACCTGCCTTCTCTCCATACCCTCTGATCCCTTAGCCACAAAGGGCCACAATCCAAACTCACTCTTAAATATAGCCAATGAACTGGCCTCAACTACCCTCTGTGGCAGAGAAGTTTTTTTTCCAGAGACTCACCACTCTCTGTGTGAAAAAAAGTCTTTCTCATCTCGGTCTTAAAGGATTTCCCCCTTATCTTAAGCTGTGACCCTTGTCCTGGACTTCCCCACATCGGGGAACAATCTTCCTGCATCTAGCTGTCCAAACCCTTAAGAATTTTGTAGTTTCTATAAGATCCCTTCTCATCTCCTAAATTCCAGAGAGTATAACCGAGTCTATCCAGTCTTTGTTTCATAAGACTGTCCTGACATCCCAGGAATCAGTCTGGTGAACCTTCTCTGCACTCCCTCTATGGCAAATAATGTCCCTTCCTCAGATTTGGGAGACCAAAACTACTGCACGCAAGACTCCAGGTGTTGGTCTCACCAAGACCCTGTACAATGAAGTAGAACCTCCATGCTCCTGTACTCAAATCCGTTTTGCTATGAAAGCTAACATAACCATTTCGCTTTTTTCACTGCTGCTGCACCTGCATGCCTACTTTCAATGAATGGTGTTACCATGACACCCAGGTCTCGCTGCATCTCCCCTTTTCCTATCGGCCACCATTTAAATAATAGTGCTGCTTTCCTGGTTTTTGCCACCAAAGTGGATAACCTCACATTTATCCACATTATACTGCATCTGCCAAACATTTGCCCATCACCCAGCCTATCAAGTCACCTTGCAGTTCCAGCCATCCTCCTCACAGCGAACACTGCCCCCCAGCTTCGTGTCATCCGCAAAACTTGGAGATATTGCCTTCAATTCCCCCTCATCCAGATCATTATATATATATTGTAAATAGCTGGGGTCCCAGCACTGTGCCCCTGCGGTACCCCACTAGTCACTGCCTGCATTGTGAAAAGGACCCGTTTACTCCTACTCTTTGCTTCCTGTTTGCCAGCCAGTTCTCTATCCACATCAATACTGAACCCCTAATACCGTATGACTTTAAGTTTGTATACTAATCTCTTATGTGGGACCTTGTCGAAAGCCTTCTGGAAGTCCAATATACCACATCCACTGGTTCTCCCTTATCCACGCTACTAGTTACATTCCTCGAAAAATTCCACAAGATTCGTCAGACATGATTTACCTTTCGTAAATCATGCTGACTTTGTCCAAGATTTTCACCAACTTTCCAAAATGTGCTGCTTATCCCATCTTTAATAACTGACTCTGCAGTTTCCCCACTACCGATGTTAGACTAACTGGTCTGTAATTCCCCGTTTTCTCTCTCCCTCCCTTCTTAAAAGATGGGGTTACATTTGCTACCGCCAATCCTCAGGAAAACTACTCCAGAAATCTAAAGAGTATCTGAAAGATTATCACTAATGCATCCACTATTTCCTGAGCTACTTCCTTAAGTACTCTGGGATGCAGCCTATCTGGCCCTGGGGATGTATCGGCCTTTAATCTATTCAATTTACCCAACACCACTTCCGACTGACCTGGATTTCACTCAAATTCCTCCTTTGACCCACAGTCCCCTGCTATTTCCGGCAGATTATTTATGTCTTCCTTAGTGAAGCGGAACCAAGTACTTATTCAATTGGGTGCCATATCCTTGTTCCCCATGATCAACTCACTGTTTCTGACTGCAAGGGACTACATTTTTGTTAATTAACTAACCTCTTTCTCTTCACATATCTATAAAAAACTTTTGCAGTCAGTTTTTATGTTCCCCTGCCAGTTTTCTTTCATAATCTATTTTTCTTTCCTAATAAGCCCTTTGTCCTCCTCTGCTGGTCTCTGAATTTCTCCCAGTCCTCTGGTATGCTGCTTTTTCTGGCTACTTTGTACGCATCATCTTTGCTTTGATACTATCCCTGATTTCCCTTGTTGTCCTACGGATGCACTACCTTCCCCGATTTATTCTTTTGCCAAAACTGGGATGAACAATTTTTGTAGTTCATCCCATGCAGTCTTTTAAAATGTCTTCCATTGTATTCCACCGTTCAACCCTTTTAGAATTTAATTGCCCAGTCAATCTTGGCCAATTCACGTCTACATACTCAAAGTTACCTTTCTTTAAGTTCAGAACCATTGTTTCTGAATTAAACAATGTCATCTCCATCCTAATGAAGAACTCAACCCATATTATGGTCACTCTTGCCCAAGGGGGCACGTACAACAAGACGGCTAACTACCCTTCCTCATTACTCAAAACCTAGTCTAAAAATAGCCTGCTCTCTCGTTGGTTCCTCTACATGTTGATTTAGATAACTATCCCGCATACATTCCAAAAAAAAATCCTCTTCCTCAGCACCCTGCCAATTTGATTAACCCAATCTATATGTAGATTTGAAGTCACCCATTTATAACTGTTTTGCCTTTGTCGCACGCATTTTGCTAATTTCCTGTTTGATACCTTCCCCAAACTTCTCCGCTACTGTTGGGTGGCCTGTAACAAACACCCACCAGCGTTTTCTGCCCCTTAGTGTTTTGTAGCTCTACCCATACCGATTCCACATCCTCAAAGTAATGTCCTTCCTTTCCATTGCGTTAATCTCCTCTCTAACCAGCAACGCTACCCCACCTCCTTTCTTTCTCTCTATCCCTCCTGAATATTGAATATCCCTGGATGTTCAGCTCCCAGCCTACGTCACCCTGGAGCCATGTCTCCGTGATCCCAACTATATCATAATCTTTAATATCTATCTGCACGTTCAACTCGTCCACCTTATTACGAATACTCCCTGCATTGTGTGGTACAGGCGGTGTGTGGTACAAGCGGTGTGTGGTACAGGTGTGTTGTACAAGCGGTGTGTGGTACAGGCGGTGTGTGGTACAAGCGGTGTTGGTAAACGGCGGTACAGTGTGTGGTACAAGCGGTGTGTGGTACAGGCGGTGTGTGGTGCAGGCGCTCGTTGTGTGGTGCATACAAGGTGGTGTGTGATACAAGTGGTGTGTGGTAAAACAGGCGGTGTGTACAAGCGTTGGTCTGTGTGGTACAAGCGGTGTGTGGTACAGGGGTGTGTTAGGTTAAGGCATCAGCGGTGTGTGGTGTACAAGTGGTGGTGACAGGTGTGGTACAGGCGGTGTGTGGTGGGCGGTGTCTGGTGCGGCGGTGCGGTTGTGGTACAGTGTGTGTGTGTACAATCGCAAAAAAGGCGTTGTGTGGGTGCTGTGGTGTGTAACAGCAGGCGGTGTGTGGTAAAGCGGCGTTGTGGTTGCAGTGGTGTGTGGTGCGGCAGGCGGTGTGTGGTACAGGCGGTGTGTGGTAAAACAGGTAAAGGGTGTGTGGTACAGGCGGTGTGTGGTGCAGGCGGTGTCTGGTGAGGCGGTGTGGGTACAGGCGGTGTGTGTACAAGGTACAGGTGTGTTGTACAAGCGGTGTGTGGTACAGGCGGTGTGTGGTGCAGCGTGTGTGTGCAGGCGGTGTGTGGTACAGGCGGTGTGAGGTACAGGCGGTTGTGCAAAAGGCGGTGTGTGGTACAGGCGGTGTGTGGTGCAGGCGGTGTGTGGTGCAGGGCGGGTGTTGTGGAGGCAGGTGTGTGTTGTGCAGGCGGTGTGGGTACAGGCGGTGTGTGGTGTGTGCAGCGGTGTGTGGTGACAGGCGGTGTGTGGTGCAGTGGCGTGTGTGTGTGTTGTGCAGGCGGGGTGTGTTGGTAGTGTGTGGGTGCAGGCGGTGTTGTGGTGCAGGCGGTGTGTGGTACAGGCGGTGTGTGGTGGCAGGCGGTGTGTTAAGGTGCAGGCGGTGTGTGGTGCAGGCGGTGTGTGGTACAGGCGGTGTGTGGTGACAGGCGGTGTGTGTGGCGATGTGTGTGGTGCAGGCGGTGTGTGGTGCAGGCGGTGTGTGGTAAACAGCGGTGTGTGGGTAACAGGCAGTTTGTGTGGTGCAGGCGGTGTGGTGGTACACTTGGCAGTGTGTGGTAAGGCAGTGAGTGTGTGGTGCAGGCGTGTGTGTGGTGAGGTGGGTGACAGGCGGTTGTGTGTGGTGGTGGTACAGGCTGGGTGTGTTTGTGGTACAGGCGTGTGTGCAGGTGGTGTGTGTGGTACAGGAGGTGTGTGGTACAGGCGGTGTGTGGTAGCAGGCGTGTGTGTGGTGCAGGGGTGTTTGGTACGGTGTGTGTGCAAGCGTTTGTGTGGTTACAGGCGGTGTGTGGTGCAGTGTGTGGTACAGGCGGTGTGTGGGTGGCAGTGTGTGGTTACAGGCAAGGCGAGTGTGTGGTTTGTGTGGTTACAGGCGGTGTGTGGTACAGGCGGTGTGTGGTTACAAGGCGGTGTGTGGTGTGTTGTACAGGCGGTGTGTGGTGCTCGAGGCTGGGTGTCTACTATGTGTGGTGCAAGCGGGGGTGGCTGTGTGGTTACAGGCGGTGTGTGGTACAGCGGTGGGGATGTGTGGTACAGGCGGGTGTGTGGTAACATCAGGCGGTGTGTGGGTACAGGCGGTGTGTGGTACAGGCGTGTGTGTACAGGCGCGTGTGGTGGTAGTACAAAGCGGTGTGTGGGTACAACGCGTGTGTGGTACAGGTGTGTGGTGTACAAGCGGTTGTGTGGTACAGGCGGGTGTGTGGTACAAGCGGTGTGTGGTACACAGTGTGGTGGTGAGGCCGCCCTGTTTGTGTCAGAAGGCGGCGGTGTGTGGTACAGCGGTGTGGTACAGGCGGTGTGTGGTGCAGGCGGTGTGTTGGTACAGGCGGTGTGTGGGACAGGCGGTGTGTGTGTACAGGCGGTGTGTGGTAACAGGCGGTGGTGTGGTACAGTACAGGCGGTGTGTGTGGTATCAAGCGGGTTGTGTTCACAAGCGGTGTGTGGTACAGGCGGTAGTGTGGTACAGGCGGTGTGTGGTGCAGGGGTGTGTGGTACAGGCGGTGTGTGGTACAGGTGTGGTTACAAGGAGGTGTGTGGTCAGGCGGTGTGTGGTACAGGCGGTGTGTTGTGTGGTACAGGCGGTGTGTGGTGTAGACAGGCGGTGTGGTACAGGCGGTGTGTGGTACAAGCGGTGTGTGTGGTCAAGCGGTGTGTGGTGTACAGGCGGTGTGTGGTACAGCGGTGTGTGGTACAAGCGGTGTGTGGTACAGCGGTGTGTGGTACAGGCGGTGTGTGGTTGCAGGCGGTGTGTGTGGTGGTGCAGGTGTGTGGTAACAAGCGGTGTGTGGGTACAGGCGGTGTGTGGTAGGAGGCGGTGGTGTGGTACAGGCGGTGTGTGGTACAAGGCGGTGTGTGGTGCAGGCGGTGTGTGGTGCAGGCGGTGTGTGGTACAGGCGGTGTGTGGTACAGGTGTGTTGTACAAGCGGTGTGTGGTACAGGCGGTGTGTGGTACAGGCGGTGTGTGGTACAAGCGGTGTGTGGTACAGGTGTGTTGTACAAGCGGTGTGTGGTACAGGCGGTGTGTGGTACAGCGGTGTGTGGTACAGGCGGTGTGTGGTACAAGCGGTGTGTGGTACATGGTGTGTGGTACGTGTGTGGTACAGGCGGTGTGTGGTGCAGGCGGTGTGTGGTGCAGGCGGTGTGTGGTACAGGCGGTGTGTGGTGCAGGCGGTGTGTGGTACAGGCGGTGTGTGGTGCAGGCGGTGTGTGGTACAGGCGGTGTGTGGTACAGGCGGTGTGTGGTGCAGGCGGTGTGTGGTACAGGCGGTGTGTGGTACAGGCGGTGTGTGGTACAGGCGGTGAGTGGTACAGGTGTGTTGTACAAGCGGTGTGTGGTACAGGCGGTGTGTGGTACAAGCAGTGTGTGGTACAGGCGGTGTGTGGTGCAGGCAGTGTGTGGTACAGGCGGTGAGTGGTGCAGGTGGTGTGTGGTACAAGCGGTGTGTGGTACAGGCGGTGTGTGGTACAAGCAGTGTGTGGTACAGGCGGTGTGTGGTGCAGGTGGTGTGTGGTACAGGCGGTGTGTGGTGCAGGCGGTGTGTGGTACAAGCGGTGTGTGGTACAGGCGGTGTGTGGTACAGGCGGTGAGTGGTACAAGCAGTGTGTGGTACAGGCGGTGTGTAGTACAGGCAGTGTGTGGTACAGGTGTGTGGTGCAGGTGGTGTGTGGTACAAGCAGTGTGTGGTGCAGGCGGCATGTGTTACAGGCGGTGTGTGGTACAGGTGTGTTGTACAAGCGGTATGTGGTACAGGCGGTGAGTGGTACAAGCAGTGTGTGGTACAGGCGGTGTGTGGTGTAGGCGGTGTGCGGTGTGTGGGTAGTGTGTGGTACAGGCGGTGTGTGGTGTAGGCGGTGTGTGGTACAAGCGGTGTGTGGTGCAGGTAGTGTGTGGTACAGGCGGTGTGTGGTACAGGCAGTGTGTGGTGCAGGCGGTGTGTGGTGCAGGTGGTGTGTGGTACAAGCGGTGTGTGGTACAGGCGGTGTGTGGTACAGGCGGTGTGTGGTACAGGTGTGTGGTACAAGCAGTGTGTGGTGCAGGCGGTGTGTGGTGCAGGTGGTGTGTGGTGCAGGCGGCGTGTGGTGCAGGCGGTGTGTGGCACAGGTGTGTGGTACAGGTGTGTGGTACAGGTGTGTGGTTCAGGTGTGTAGTACAGGTGGTGTATAGTACTGGTGTGTGGTTCAGGTGTGTAGTAGAGGCGGTGTGTGGTGCAGGTCCTCAGCAGTGGTCACATTGCTCCGTGCTGGGTCTCTGTGTCCATAATCTCTTGACCGCGCATGACAGAAGGCCATGCTGGCCTAATGGAGCCTTGTGTCACGGTCCATGAGGCATGGTTATGCTTTTTATATCCCCATTTTTATTCTGGAGACCATCAAAACTTATAAAAATAAAAACTTTAAAACAATTGATGAATTTAAAATTAATGAACTGTTAAAAAAATAGTATTTTATTAAAACCACATTAATAAATAATATATAGCTGAATTAAAAGACGCAAAGAGAATAATTCTTTCCACGTTGTTTCCATTCTACAACCCTTGTGTGAATGTGAATTGAGTGAGTGGGGTTTCCACTCTCTTGGTGGTTCATGCTGCCACACTATGTCAGCACAACACAGGGATCTCTGCGGCTTATTGTAACCCAGCTACAGAGCAGATGATGGATTAGTTTAGTTTAGAGACGCAGCACGGAAACAGGCCCTTCAGCCCACTGAGTCCGCGCCGACAAGTGATCCCTGCACACAAACACTATTCCACACACAGTGAGGACAATTTACAATTATACCAAGCCAATGAACCTACAAACCTGTACGTCTTTGGAGTGTGGGAGGAAACCGAAACACCTGGAGAAAACCCACACAGCACCCGTAGTCAGGATGGAACCCGGGTCTCTGGCAATGTAAGGCAGCGACTCTACCGCTGTACCACCTCCAAATGTGCAGGCGTTCCTCAGTCTACTTGCCCCGCACTTCACAAAGGTCTCCCTAGGTTGAGCATTTGTGTCAGAAGGAGCTGCAGATGCTGGTTTAAACCGAAGATGGACACAAAGAGCTGGAGTAACTCAGCGGGATGGGCAGCATCTCTGGAGAGAAGAAACGGGTGACGTTTCGGGTCGAGATCCTTCTTCAGACGAAAGATCTTCAGCTAAAGAAGGGTCTCGACCCTAAATATCACCGTTTCCTTCTCTGCAGAGATGCTGCCTGTCCCGCTGAGTTACTCAAGCATTTTGCTTCTATCTTTGGTTGAGCATTTACTTGCCTGGGAACAGCTGGGTCTTCAGCCATAGTCTCGAACCTCGGCTCAGAGCAGCCATGCCACCGTGGTAGATTAACACAGTAACAAAGGTACATCTTCAATGTTAATCAAACAGAACAAAACTGATTCAATATAAACCGTACGCCTTTGGAGTGTGGGGCGAACCCAGAGTATCCAGAGAAAGCCTATGTGAACACGAGGAGAACGTACAAACTCCGTGCAGACAGAACCCGTGGTTGGGATCGAACCTGGGTCCCTGGTGCTGTGCGACAGCAACTCTACTGCCGCGCCACAGGGCCGCCCCTGGACCAGTGGGTGGAGGGCTGCACAAGTCTGGTGGTGGGGCCCTCCTCAGTAGCCGGGTGATGCCTCATATTCCGCTTACAATCCAAATTCAAGTAATACTCCCCTACTCCCCCCCCCCCACCCCCCCACACCGTTGCCTCCCACACCCCCATCTCGGAGCATACACATTTCTCCCCCCATCTCCCTCCTCCCTACTCACCCAACTCCTTTCTCTTCCTCCAGACGCAGATCTCCCATTCCCAAATCCCCCAGTTCGTATGATCTCCTTCTTTCTCCTCCCCTCTGTTCCTTTCCAGACACTCCCTACCCTCTGAAGTTAAAATTCATTCTTCCTCTTCTCACTTTACCTTAAAGGAGACCCTTTGTCTCCTCAGGACTTGGTCACGTACTCCGTCCATTCAGCCCGTTACCTGTGTCGATCTTGCCACCAGCTTTATGCCCAATCCTACCTCTACTTTCCAGCTTTCTGCACCCTGGTCCAAGCAGCCTGCCTTGCTGAAGTCCTCCAGGACTTATAACCATATAACCATATAACAATTACAGCACGGAAACAGGCCCTCTCGGCCCTTCCAGTCCGTGCTGACCATTTGTTTTCCCCTAGTCCCATCTACCTGCACTCAGACCATACCCCTCCATTCCCTTCACGTCCATATACATATCCACTTTACTTTTAAAGCACTTAGTTCTTTTCTCAGGATTCCAGCGCCTGCATGTTCTTATATTTCCAAAAACTCTTCAATATTTTCATGTTCATAGGTAATAGGAGCAGAATTAGGCCATTCAGCCCATCATGTCTACTCTGCCATTCAATCATGGCTGATCTACCTCTCCCTCCCAAGCCCATTTTCCTGCCTTCTCCCCATAACCCCTGGCATTTTGTTGGAAGCCTTTTACAATTTTGGGAGATGGGAAATTAAAAAAATAATCCTTCTTAATATTTCTAATAACATTTTCTGTGATGAGACCATCAAAAAAAGATTTTAATCTACTTAAAATGACAATCCCCACCCAATGGAAATGATACGGTATTTAAAAAAAACACCCATTGAAATTACCAAATTAAGTAACAAACACATCTATCAAATGTTGACAGAAAATGCTAGAGTAAATGCAGGACAGGCAGCATCTATGGAGAGATGGAATGGGCGACGTTTCGGGTCAAGATCCTTCTATCACATCTATCAAATGGCTCTGTCACGAAAGGCAGTGATTAAAAAAAAATCTGTATAATGCGATCATAATTTCAAAATTAATAAAGTGGAGAAAAGCATGGAAATGTAATTTGAGTAGGAAATGTTTTACAGCTGCTGCTGTGGCTGAATTTCTGTTGCTGTGGCTGAATTCCTCACTGTGATTCTTTGTTGAGTTTTCATGATTTACAATTAACTTGATAAGATGGATCTATTTTCCCACATACTTTGATCTCAGTTGAATGTAGCAAACATGGGGAGCCGTACTTTTCATCTCTTTACCGTAGTTTAGTTTTGGTTAGTTTATTGTCACGTGCATAGTACAGTAAAAAGCTTTTTGTTGAGTGTTATCCAGTCAGTGGATAGACTCTACAGGATTACAATTGAACTGTCTATAGTGTACAGTTACTGTAGTGTAGTGTACAGATAAAGGGAATAACGTTTAGTGCAATATAAAGTCTCGTAGAGTCCCATCAAAAATAGCCTGAGTGTCTCTGATAAGGTAGAAAGTAGCTCAGGACCACTCTCTAGTTGTTGATAGGATAGTTCAGGTGACTGATGACAGCCTGGAAGAAACTGTCCCTGAATCTGGAGGTGTGCGTTTTCACACTTCTGTACCTTTTGCCTAATGGGAGAGGGAAGAAAAGGGAGTGACCGGGGTGAGACTGGTCTTTGATTATGCTGGTGGCGTTGTCGAGGCAGCATGAGTCAATGGAAGGGAGGTTGGTACTTAAAAAATATTTTTTTTAACTTAAAAACCTCAGACAATACTGTGCTCTTCTTAAGATTTCCTTAAATTTATTATCTTATTATTCTTTGAAACAAGAATTGATTTTCCTTTTAATTTAAAAGGTGAGGAAATAGAGATGATTGCATGATTTAAAAACCCAGCCAATGAACCAACTTCCTAAATACTCCAAAACATGAAGAAACTGAACAATCCAGTTTTTGTTGAGAGGGACATCTATGTTAGAGATAGTTGTTACTGTACTATTATGCTGTAGCATACTCATTTTGGATTTGGAAAATATACTGGATGAGGACTGAATAGAAACATAGAAACATAGAAAATAGATGCAGGAGTAGGCCATTCGGCCCTTCGAGTCTGCACCACCATTCAATATGATCATGGCTGATTATCCAACTCAGTATCCTGTACCTGCCTTTTCTCCATACCCCTGATCCCTTTAGCCACAAGGGCCACATCTAACTCCCTCTTAAATATAGCCAATGAACTGGCCTCAACTACCTTCTGTGGCAGAGAATTCCAGAGGCTCACCACTCTCTGTGTGAAAAATGTTTTTCTCATCTCGGTCCGAAAAGACTTCCCCTTTACCCTTAAACTGTGACCCCTTGTTCTAGACTTCCCCAACATCTGGAACAACCTTCCTGCATGTAGCCTGTCCAACCCCTTAAGAATTTTGTAAGTTTCTATAAGATCACCTCTCAATCTTCTAAATTCTAGCGAGTACAAGCCGTGTCTATCCAGTCCTTTTTCATATGAAAGTCCTGACATCCCAGGAATCAGTCTGGTGAACCTTCTCTGTACTCCCTCTATGGCAAGAATGCCTTTCCTCAGATTAGTAGACCAAAACTGTACGCAATACTCCAGACATGGTCTCACCAAGACCCTGTAGAACTGCAGTAGAATATCCCTGCTCCAATACTCAAATCCCTTTGCTATGTATGCTAACATACCATTCACTTTCTTCACTGCCTGCTGCACCTGCATGCTTACTTTCAATGACTGGTGTACCATGACACCCAGGTCTCGTTGCATCTTCCCTTTTACTAATCGGCCACCATTCAGATAATAGTCACCTTGCATCCTCCTAGCATCCTCCTCACAGCTAACACTGCCCCCCAGCTTCGTGTCATCCACAAACTTGGAGACGTTGCATTCAGTTCCCTCGCCCAGATCATTAATATATATTGTAAATAGCTGGGGTCCCAGCACTGAGCCTTGCAGTACCCCACTAGTCACTGCCTGACATTCTGAAAAGGACCAGTTTACTCCTACTCTTTGCTTCCTGTCTGCCAGCCAGTTCTCTATCCACATCAATACTGAACCACCAATACCGTGTGCTTTAAGTTTGCATACTAATCTCTTATGTAGGACATTGTCAAAAGCCTTCTGAAAGTCCAGATATAACACATCCACTGGTTCTCCCTTATCCACTCTACTAGTTACATCCTCAAAAAATTCAATAAGATTCGTCAGACATGATTTACCCTTCGTAAATCCATGCTGACTTTGTCCAATGATTTCACCACTTTCCAAATGTGCTGCTATCAGACACATCCCGGACCGTGGCACCAGGGAGGCAAACTACCATCCGGGTCTCCTTACTGCATCCACAGAATCGCATATCTGACCCCATAAGTATAGAGTCCCCTATTACTAATGCCCTCCTCTTCTTTTCCTACCCTTCTGAGCAAAAGGGCTGGTCTCTGTGCCGGAGGCCCGGCTGCTGTTGCTACCCCCAGGTAGGCTGTCATCCCCAACAGTACTGGAACAGGAGTACTTTTTTCCAAGGTGTACAGCCACCGGGGTACTCTTTAGTCCCTGCCTCTGCCCCTTGTCCCTCCTAACCGTGACCCACTTGTCTGCCTCCCGTGGTCTTGGAGTGACCACCTCTCTGTAACTCCTCTCTATGACCTCCTCACTCTCCCTGACCAGACAGAGGTCATCGAGCTGCTGCTCCAGGTTCCTGATACGGTCCCTTAGGAGCCCCATCTTGATGCACCTGGCGCAGATGTGGACGTCTAGAAGGCTATCAGACTCCATGACCTCCCGCATCTGACATCCAGAACAGTAAACAGCCCTGGCCCTCATACTCCCTCCTTACCCAGGATACAATACAAAGTGCTGGAAGAAATCAGCAGGGATCTGACTCCCAATCAGTTGCTTCCTCTATTCCGCTTCCACCAATCAGCGGTTTCCTCAAGCCCACTTATTTTGAAATGTGAATGGAACGTTGCAGAGTTGGGTCCTTCTTCCACTGTAACCGCTCCTGGGCCTCTGTGAAGCAAAGCCCCTCGCTCTGTTTTTGTACTCACCGCCCGGACGCCGCTCCTCCCACTGCAACCGCTCCTGGGCCAATAATGGTGGAGGGAGAGGAGTGAGACCTTACAATGCAAGCCAGGAAACGTGGTGATGTGTAGCTTCCTGCTGTTTTACAAGACTGCTGTGTACAACGGGTGCTGTATGTATTAGATGGGAGCAGCTTATTGCCAGCCTTACTGCTCACACACATCCACTGGCATCTGCTCACTGGTCAACCTTGACACTATCACGGCCAAACACAACCCTTACTGACAGACGTGTTTGTCCTCCCAGGAGAAGATGCCTCTGGACAGACGCATCAGTGAAAGAGTGGAGGAGGACAGGTGAACCAGAGTATGCTCATCTCCACATTAATTATCATGCATTGGGGGGTGAATAACCCGGTGGGGGGGGGGGGGGGGAGAGGTACGGGAATGTGAATAACCGGGGGGGGGAGAGGAGACAGGGGGTGTGAATAACTGGGGGGGAAGAGGGGGCGGGGGGTGTGGCACTCGACAGCTTGAGAGCCCATTGTGATTGGTGCACTGTGAGTGGCATTGTGACATCATCAGTGGAAAGTCCTGGATAAAGGCTATGTGTGAGAACCATTTTATGTCTTTTTTAAAAACTTGAATCGTCAATAACTTGTGAATTATAGGATGAAATCTTAAGTGAACCTGATTACTGCGTGGAGGAGAAAAATTTGAGTCAGAATATGTAAAAATGTAAGAGTAGCGTTTTGATGAAGGTAGAAAAGCACATACAGACACACACACACACGTATACATACAAGATGAGACCTTTAATAATATACTAGACTTAGTGGGACCTGTTGGGTTCCAGTCACACAGGAGGCCTGGTCCTTATTCTATTCAGGTGGCTGCCTATTCTTTTCCTTTCATTGCTAAATGGGAAGACTTGAAGGTTGGGGAAAAGAGTCACAGTGTCATACAACATGAAAAAACCGCCAGTCCATTGAATCCATGCCAAACATTTAAATCAACCATCCATTTACATTTATCATGTATAAACCCTATTTTAGTTTCCCAACATCACATAAACATACCTCAGATTCTAGTACACATCTTGACATTAGAGAAACATTTAATGGTGAAATAATCCCCATACCTCTTTTCGATGAGGGGAGAAACCAATGCTCTTGATGGAATGAATGAATGAATATGTTTATTGGCCAAGTATTCACATACAAAGAATTTGTCGTGTGAAACCCACAAGGTCACAGGGTGGACAGTGGTGCAGCGGGTAGAGCTGTTGCCTTACAGCGACTGAGACCCGGGCTTGACCCTGACTACAGGTGCTATCTGTATGAAGTTTGTATGTTCGCCCTGTGACCATGTGGATTTTCCCCGGGTGCTCCGGTTTCCTCCGGCAATCTAAAGACGTGCAGGTTTGAACGATAATTGCCTTCGGTAAATTGTCCCTAGTGTGTAGGATAGAACTAGTGTATGGGGTAATCATTGATCAGCATGTACTCAGTTTGGCCTCAAGGGCCTGTTTCCACGCTGTATCTCTAAACTAAACTAAACAGTGAGATTGTGAAAGCACAATCCAGGACATACCCAAGGTGGGAACTGACACTGCCATTGCTGGAAGCACTGGCTCAATGGGATAGACCACAATATCTGAGAAGAAATAGGGCAGGAACTTCCTTATGGTGAAAGGGGAGGAGAAAGTAAATGGCAACTAAAGGATGGGGATGAGGGACAAGTGGGATGACATGGGCGTCAGAGCAATGCAGCAGGTAGAGCTTCTGTCACCGCCAATCAAGTGGCCTGGATTCAATCCTGAAAAACTGCTCTCTATGTGGAGTTTGCATGTTCTCCCTGAGACCATGTGAGTTTACTCCATGTTTCTCCAGTTTCCTCACACATCCCGCAGTGGTGCTGGTAGGTTATAACTTCCATAAATTGTCCCTCGTGTAGCTTGGTGACAGGAGAATCGAGGGGGGTTGATGGGCAAGTGAGAGACAGTAGGTTATTGGGAAGTAAGTGGGTGAGTGGAACTGACGATAATGGTCTGAGTGTAGATGCGATACATTGAGTGGTAAAGTATATAAGACAATACATGAGGCACATTAATCAACACCCCCAAAGATCAGGGTACCTTATAGTTAACATGGAGATGATAGTCAGTGTGGAGATGATAGGTCATGAGGGTCATGTGATAAGAGTGGAATTTGGCCATTCGGCCCATCAAGTCTACTCCACCATTCAATCATGGCTGATCTATCTCTCCCTCCTAATCCCATTCTCCTGCTCTCTTCCCATAACCTCTGACCAGTATTAATCAAGAATCTATATGTTTCTTCCTTAAAAATAGCCATTGACTTGGCTTCTACAGGCGTCTGTGGCAAATAATTCCACAGATTTACCTCCCTCTGACTAAAGAAATTCCTCCTCATCTCCTTCCTAAAGGAACATCCCTTAATTCTGAGCCTATGACCTTTAGTCCTAAACTCTCCAACCAGTCGAAACATCCTTTCCACACCCACGCTAACCAAGCCTTTCACTATTCGGTATGTTTCAATCAGACCCCCTCATTCTTCTAAACTCCAACCAGTACAGGTCCAGTGCTGTCAAATATTCATCATATATTAACCCACTCATTCCTGGAATCTCTCCAGAGATCCGGGTTCAATCCCGACTACGGGTGCTGTCTGTACGGAGTTTGTACATTCTCGCCGTGACTGCATGAAATTTCTCCATGATCTTCGGTTTCCACCCGCACTCCAAAGACGTACAGGTTTGTTGGTTAATTGGCTTGGTATAAATGTAAAATGATTCACAGTGTGTGCAGGATAGTGTTAGTGTGCGGGTACTGCTAGTCAGAGCGAAGCCGGGGGGCCAAGGTACCTTCAAGATGATACAGGCTAAAAGAGAGATGACACTATATAGCACTGCTGTCCCAAAGAGGATGGGCATAAATGCCCAGAGATAATGCAATGGAAATCCATTCCCCAACTCATGGAGTGAGTCCATTATCTCCTCATGTACTAAATGGCAGCGGATGAGGGCAAAGTTCACAAGTTCACAAGTTATGGGAGTAGAATTAGGCCATTCGGCCCATCGAGTCCACTCCACCCTTCAATCATGGCTAATTTCTGCCTCCATATCCCATTTTCCTACCTTCTCCCCATAACCCTTGACACCCTTCTAATCAAGAATTTGTCCATCTCTGCCTTAAAAATATCCACTGACTTGGCCTCCACAGCCCTCTGGTGGCAATGAGTTTCACAGGTACCCTCTTGCTAAAGACGCTTGTCCTCACCTCCTTTCTAAAAGAGCACCCTTTAATTCTGAGGCTATGACCTCTGGTCCTAGACTCTCCCACCAGTGGAAACATCCTTTCCGGATCCACTGTATCTGTGCCTTTCGTTATTCTGTAAGTTTCAAGGAGATCCCCCTCAACCTTCTAAACTCTAGTGAGTAGAGGCCCAGTTCTGTCAAGCGCTCATCATATGCTAACCCACTCATTCCTGGATCATTCTTGCAAACCTCCTCTGGACCCTCTCTAGAGCCAGCACATCCTTCCTCAGATATGGGGCTCAAATTTGCTCACGGTATTCCAAATGCAGCCTGACCTGTGCCCTATAGAGCCTCAGCATTACATCCCTGTTTTGGTATTCCAGTCCTTTTGATATAAATGCCTGCATTGCATTTACTACCAATTCGACATGCAATTTAACTTTTTGGGAATCCTGCACCAGTTCTCCCAAGTCCCTTTGCACCTCCGATTTCTGGATTCTCTCCCTATTAAGAAAATGGACTATGCCTATGGTGTTAAGTCATCGGTGACCTGAAGGCAAGATGTTGCTAAGGTATTTGGATCTGAACTCAGATTTGCCAGCAATTAAATTAATATTGTTTAAAAGGGTTTAAGATATTTGGGAACATTTTAAATAGTTACTTACTTGTTTCAGTGCACAATACTTTGTTTTATTGAGAGTTAAAAATGAAGGCTATAGGTCGAGACTGTTTGATCTTTGTATTGAATTTCTATTAATGTGGAGTTAGTAGGCTGCAAGCATTTTGATGATGTCACCATATGTGCAAAGTATGAAGAGATAATAACGATGGGGTCAGGTTGAATGAAGACAAGAGGTGCCCACTCCTAGTTTTCAATAGGTGGCACTTCAACAGGAAGTGGGGGCAAACACCTCTGAACATCAACAAATTAAATGCAAATAGAGGAACAGCACCTCACATTTTGCTTGGGCTGCGGTATGAATATCGATTTTTCTAACTTGCATTCCCTCCTCTCTGTACCTCTCCCGCCCTAGTCGTCCCACTAGTTGCACTGTCGTGCTGTTGAGTTTCATTGTTTTTGTCACTCGTTATCACCTTCCCCACAGCCAACAATGGATCATTGTGAGCTCCACATGTCCTTGATTATCATTGCTTTCTGCGTATCTTTCATTCATTTGTTCTAAGTATCTTTTCAAATCTCTTGCTTCTCTCTCAACTCTACTTTCAGTCTGAATAAGGACCCGAAGCGGCATGTATATCTTTTTTACTCCAGAGATACCGCCTGACCCGCTGAGTTACTACAGCATTTTAAGTCTATCTTAGATGATTTTGTGTGTGTGATTTATGCTTACAAGGCAAGCAAGTACCTTCTAGGCAGCTGTGTCTACCAAGATGCTGCATGTCTCCTACAACTGAATGTCAACGTCAGGGATAATACCAGACTTACATTTGCTCACTTTCATTTTGCTTTGTGCAGAATCTGACATTTATTGTTTCTGCCCCTTTCAAAAGGAACCATTATCAGTTTTGCTTTCAAGACAGTCACATACCTATTAGACGGTTATACAAGTTAACCATCTCCATACTGGAGGAACTCAGCGGGTCAGGCAGCATCTGTGGAGGGAATGGACAGATGACGTTTCAGGTCATGGATGAAATGTTTTCTGTCTATTCTCTCCACAGATTGTGCCTGACCTGCAGAGTTCCTCCAGCACTGGTCCTTTGCTCAAGATTCCAGCATCTACATCTATGTCTCTTGTGTCTGTTAGCCATCTCTTGCCAACAAAGTTACAAAGTATTCCATTAAATCCCCAAAGGCTCCCCTTTGACCTCAGTGGTCCCTCCATGCCGGGTCCCCCTTTGATCCCTCACAATAGGTCAGACCTCTGGCACCCTCTGCTGACATGCCCTCGAACTCATCCTCGACCACCATACAGAGTTTGTACTTTCTCCCCGTGACCATGTGGGTTTTCTCCAGGAGCTCTGGTTTCCTCCCACACTCCAAATACATACAAGCTAATTGGTTTGGTTTAATTGTAAATTGTCACTAGCGTGTGTAGGATAGTGTTAGTGCGCGGGGATCACTGGTCGGCACGGACTCGGTGGGCCGAAGGTCCTGTTTCTGCGCTGTATCTCTAAACTAAACTAAATTTTATTTCACTTTTGACCCCTGCTTCATTAAAGTTAGAGAGCATCAGCATCTCCGCAGAGCTCTACAGAGCCATAGCTAAAAGCAAGCTGACGTTTGTGTATGCATGTATAAGCCCCACAATCTTGTGCTGAAAAGATTAGCATTTCTGCTAATGTTGCAGAGTGAATTGCAGACCATTACTGATCTACTAACACCATCGGAAATGATACAATTGCAGCTGGATTAACGTGTCTGTACCGCACTTTGTTTCACTCAATTGTGTTTCTCTGATGTTGTTGGAACTCTGCTTTGTCAGCCGTTACATGCATTCTTGCCACAGAAATAAATGCAGTGACACATACTAGGCCAACATCACAGCCAATCCAATTGGTATTTTGATATATTTAAAAACTTCCCACACTTTATAATCCATGAGGAACTTTTCTACTCTTTCCAAAGTCAACACTTCTTGTAAATTGCATTATTATTCTGAAACTGAATTCCATTCATTGTAAACTTTTGTGGTGAACAATTATGTAGAGTTCTTGGGTAAAATTCTTAACCCTTCAATCACAAGTGACTCAAACTGTCCTTCAAATTTTCTCATGCCAATGGAACGCTTGAAAGTTCATAAATTCATAAGTTCTAGGAACAGAATAAGACAATTTGGCCCATCAAGTCTACTCCACCATTCAATCATGGCTGATCTATCTTTCCCGCGGAACCCATGTGTTATTTCCTGGCCAGATTGGAGGGGCTAGGATTCTAAAATGGGGTAAAGGCTTCAGGGCTGCTGGGAGATTTGGTCAATTTGAAAGTACTCTCTGTGGAGCTGCAACAAGTTGCAGAGTGCTGCCAGTCTGTCCAGAGCCCTGTTCCAAGTGCAGGTAGTGAATGGGAACTTCTGCAGACCCTGTCAATTAGGTGCAAAATGCATAGAATGGATTGGATGACTGCAAACCAGGCATACACCTTGTAAATAACTGTAAATATTGTTGCAAAGCTTTATGTTACTGAATGTTGATTGGATGAGGTATTGAGCCTTATCTGGGTTTCTTGCAGATCAGGGTAAATGTTGCGAGGTTCGCTTCCTCCGAGAAACACCGTTTGAATACAATGTATTAGGCACTGTATTATTGGGTTAGGGAAATGTCTGTCATGTATGGGGTTAATCAATATCTATAATTGGATTGTAAATAGACCACCCCCATGTGGTTCGGCCCCTCGAGGTTCGGGGACCTATAAAAATCAGCTACCACGAGGTCCTGCGTCGATCTTCTGGGAGAGCGCTTGGGACTGCGTGACCTTCTGGACTGTCTCTGATTGAGCGAGACCAAGAGGGCTTGATCAGGTAGATATGTGGATCCAACCCGCGGTGATTAGGTATAGTGATTGAATTGTAATTGTGTTTTGTCAAAATAAAGATTAGTTGAGCAAGTGCTTGATTCAGTGACTGAAACTAGACTGTGGGGCAGCTTAGAATGAGCAATTTACATTGGGGGCTCATCCAGGATCTCAACAGTCCCCCAAACACAAGTTTGCGATCAAGGGTGTTGAGGTGTTTCGATCGCGAGTGCAGAAATCGGGCCTTTTTTCGCATTGGTTTTCGGCGCTATGTTAGTTGGAGCGGATCCATCATTCGCGGGCTTGGCAAAGGGTCCAATCAAAATCATTAGAATAGAGTCTAGCAAGCACAGGAGGGGGTGGAGGGCGGGTGGTTAACACTCCTTTGTGTTGGGGGTCCATAAAACTGGGCGTGGAGTGGCCCAAAACTTGGTCATAGTTGGCAGATTGCAGTTGCTTTAACGAGAGCCTCACGTGCTTCATTGGGTGAGGAGTGTCCCAAGGTTAGATTAGGTATCCAATTGGTGGGGTATTTTTTATTTATTTTTTGTTGTAAATTTTTTAATTAGAAACTGGTGGGGTATTGAAACACAGGTCTGACCTACGTATAGATCTATCTTTGACGGGAGCGCGGAATGGAAAGGTGCGCTCCGAAAATCGGCATTGACAGCTACCAGCGCGAAGAGTCTAGGCGCTGAACCCCCAGTGCCCAGCAGAGAGGAGTGTCAGCGGGAAGGTGCCTGAGTCCCTCATTGGAGTGATGGATGAGGTATCTCGTAAAGGTACTGGGCTCGGTGGACAGACCATCGTTTGGCTGAGAATACTCGTCCATTCGAGAATTTAATTGGGCAATTTTGTTTGATTTGAGTGATAATTGCTCGTTTCTAAGCTTCCCCCCAGTATAGTTTCAGTAAAAACACTGAATCAAGCACTTGAAATAACTACATTTTATTTTAGCAAAAGCGCCTTACAGAACCCACCGCGGGTTTGATCCTTGTGTCTGCCAGTTCAAGCCCTCTAGGCCTCGCTCAGAGAGAGGCACTCCAGGAGTTCACGCAGTCCCGAGTGCTCTTCCAGAAGACCAACCCTGAGCCTCGTGATCGCGGACTTTTATATGTCCCGGGAACTCGAGGGGCTGAACCACATGGGGGTGGTCTCTCAATGACCCAACTACAAATATCGATTAACCCCATACATAACAGGCATTCCGCTAACACAATGATACTACAGTTCCATACATTGTATTCAAAACGGACTTTGAGAGGAGGTCAACTTAGAAACATTTACCCTGATTTACAGAAAACCCAGACAAGGCTCAACACGTCATCCAATCAACACTTGGCAAAGTCAAACTCTGCAACATTATTTACAACTATTTACAAGGTGTATGTCTGGTTTGCAGCCATCTAATCCATTTTGTGCATTTTGCTCCAAATTGACAGGGTTTGCTGATCTTCCCATTCTTTGCATGCAAATTGTGTCTAAGCTCTGACACTCTGGCACCTCTCTGCAGTTTGTCCCAGCTCTGCAGAGAGCAATTCTGAGATTTGACCAAATCTCCCAGCAACCCTGAAACCGAACCCCATTTTGAAGTACTAGCTGCTCCAATTTAGCCAGGATTAATGTGAGTGCCCGGGATGAGGAGGAATATGCACTAAAACTAGGAGTTCGAGAACATGTCTAGATTTGCAGAGTCAAATTTCCAAATACAGAATTTCACATTGAAGTTATGCCTGTAAGGTAGTATTGGAATTCTTGTAGATAGAACTTCGGAGTTGGTGCATGTCCGTGATTGATTCCAAATAACGGCTGATCAACAGTGAATAGTAACCCTCTGATCATTTGTTGATTAGTACCTGATAGCGAAGAGTACCTGAGAGACGGGAATCTGGTTTACGAGGTGAAAAGTAGGGTAGAAAAGAGGGGTACTCCCAATTCTGCCGAATTTAGAGAGGAGGGATAGAGGTCCCCCTATAGAAGTCCTATCTTGGTAGGATAGTAACATTCGGGAGGAAAAGTAGTCATTTAAGTAGTACCCCTCAGCAAAGAGTAACCTAGGAAGGGGAAAATCTACGGTATCAGAGGGCGAGGTATCAGCGTGATGCAGGATTGAGAGTGAGTGTTTGTAAACTGTGCGCTAGTGCTTTAAATCATTTCTTGTAAATTGAAAAATCTAGCTTTCTGTATTGTTATCGGATCTGAACCATGTAAATATTCTGCGTATGTAAATAAATTTAGAAAGTTAAGATTTAGAGATTAAGATTTAGAGTGTGCGGACTGCTGTTTGTATTGCTGTTTGTGTGAGTGTTTACGGATTTAGATACTTGAAGTAAAAGTGTGTTTGAGTTAGATATTTGTAATTGTTTAGAGTGTAGTATTGTGAGAATCTGAGTCGTGGTTCGATCGGGGGAGGAGTCGTTCCGCTGACCGATTGCGCCACGAGGAAGATTTATTCGCGTGTGATTTATTGGATGCTAGTAGTTTATGTTGGGGTTGGTCTTGGGTTATTGGTAATAGGGGATTTTTTTTCATTTCTAATTATACTATTATTAGTGTGGTTTGGATTTGTCTGTCTGTGTGAACTTAAAGTGGATTGAGAGAGAGAGACTGCTGCGTGGGAGAGACTGTGATTGAGAGTTAGATGGATTGAGAAACTGGAGATCCTTTGTTTGAAAGTTTAGAGTTGAATGAAGTGATTGTGATCTAACCGATAAGAGAGTTGGGAGAGAGTTTGAATATGAGCGAGTGGTTTGAATAATTGAACAGGAGTGGTTGAGTGAGTGATTGAGTAAAGGTCGAAAGGGAATGATTGTGAGTAACAATGAATCTGAGAGACGATTATACATTGTGTGGGAGAGACTCCATTAACCTTTGTGTCTGAGAGGAAGGAGTGAGTTTGAATAGGAGTTAGTGTCTGGAAATTTTATTTTGTATTGTGACCATTGTTCAAAGAATGGGGAATGTCTCAGAGAAGGACCGATCAAATAGATCAGGGAGACCGATGAGGATAATTTGCAAGAATCTTTCACAAGAAGCGGACAGACTAAGAGGATAATCTGGGGAATTAAATGCAGTTTTGAGAACCGAACTTTGGCCGCTGGGTGGACAAAAATCTGTAAGAGGGATAAACTAATTGGAAATGATTGTCAAAAATTATGGAAATAGTGAAGAAGGAAATGAGTTAATTGGAATATGGAGAATGTTCTTCTCTAGAAGGAAAATAAATAAAGAGATCGTTTTGCTGACCACCCTAAGAATGGTGGCATGTAAATTGGGAATTAGAGGGGAACACGAGAGAACTGGTCCTTCTCGGGACATTCCAGAACAGGGACAGGAAGAGCTAGTAAGCCGACAGCAGGTGCAAGAGCAGGAGAGACTACTATCTTCTATCAGGGATACTACTGAGATGGCTCTTAAAGGGGAGGTGACGACTAAAATTAAACTTATTAAATTTGGTAAGTTTGCAGCCATATCTGTGGACCTCGAAGGGAGAGAGACTGTGGACCTCGAAGGGAGAGATATGACAGGATGGGTAGAATTTTTCGGAATGGACCCACAGCATTCCTCACAGCACTCTCATGTTCCCAGTTCGGAGACACCATGCACAGCTTGCGAGCAGGGCACACGGGAGAAGTCAGCGTTATCTTCGTCTCCTCCCACTAAATTCAAATCTGAAGTGGAAAAATCGGGGAAGGACTCATCGACATGGGTGCCAAAATTGCTTAGAAAATCTAGCAGTGGGAAATTGAAGGAATCCTTCCTGAGGTACAGAGACAGAACAAACAGCTTTTCTGAGGGTGAGATAGCGGGAGGATACAGAGGGAGTGATCCGGGCATTGATAATGTTATTATGTCAGAGCAATTCCCTGATGAAGGGAGTTTAGAACGGATTCCCCACAGACAGTTTGTTTGTAGGGAGATGCCGACTCCACCTTTGGGGTTGAGTCCCGCATTAGGTGTAAATGTTCCCCAGACCACAGACGTTTGGACTTTGAGGCAGCCTGGTTCAACGGCAGCTCAGAGAAACATGGAAACATAGAAAATAGGTGCAGGAGGAGGCCATTCAGCCCTTTGAGCCAGCACCGCCATTCATTGTGATCATGGGTGATCGTTCCCTAAATTAAAAGTTCAAAAAAGAGAAATAAGAACGGAAGAGGATAAGGAGGATAGACCTCCCATTCCGGGAACCGACTTTTCCATGGTTTGGCTGGAGAGGATATAGAGCGGTCCGACCCAATCAGTGCTACAACTGTGGGGGATTGGGACATTGGAGTCGGTCGTGTCCTGTGAGGGAGTAGTATCGAGAAGGAAGGGGGCAAAGAAGAGGGCCACGGGGTTTCAGAAACCAATGGATTCCGAGAGGTCACCGGGAATCTTGGGACTGAGGGTAGAGGATGAGGGCACTGGCAAGGAGATCAGGGGGCAGGGACATTTTGGCAATTAAACCCATTTCATCAGTTAATAACACCTATTAAATTTGAAGACGTCTTCACATGGCCCACAACAGCATTACAAATCAGAAAGAACATCATCCCTTCCAGATTCTAGGAGGAGACAAAGAATCTAATTCTCAAGAAACCCTCACTGAAAGGAAGAAGTAAGAAACATAGTAGCTGGCGTGAGAAGGAATAGTAACTAAGGAATGGAAATGGCACTAGGGAGAGAAGAAACAAACTTATTGAGCAGGAGGTACGGGAGTGGGGAAATAAGTGTTACTGAGTTTGTGCTTGCAGGACAGTATAATCGACAATGTACTATCTGGGGAGTGAAGTAAAGAATGTACAGACCACTTGAGAACGGGCAGAAGACAGCAAAGGTAATGTAGCTCCCCAGAAACAGGAATCAACAAGCAGGAGGAAATGATACTGTCCTGCCCCTTTAAGACTAATTTGGGAAGGCCAACAGACAGAGCTTCTCATTATCCCTACCCCCTTGAAATCAACATCAGAGAAGAAGAAGAAGGCCTACCCTAGTGCCCAACTTTAACATCATCTAGCTTTAAAGAAAGAAAAGGAAGGAAAGTAAAGGACACTATCTAATCTTCCCTGAAGAAACAACACTGGCAACCTATAACGACTATTGGGACAAGCTCCTCTTTAAAGAACTGACTTTGAAGAAAACATTCCTCTGTGATTTGGGGTAAAATACCTAATTTGTGTCTAAACCATGATTATTAGAAATACATTTTGGATTCGGTCTCGAAATTGTTTGGTAATGAATTGGAAGGACTTTAAATTTTGAGATTTGGAACAGACTTGTGGAATTTGGCTTAGGAATATTTGGAGTTCGATTATTAATTTATATTGTTGTTATCTCATCCCCAGACAGGCAGCCAAAGATGGGAAGATTTGTTGAGAGAACATCAGGAAGGATGGAACTTTGGAAAATCTGTTAACATTTAAATTATTCAAGGAATATGAGAGTTGGAGTTGGAATTGAAATTGAAATTGTATTTGGAGTTATAATTGGAAATGGTCAAAAGAGGAACTGTAAGCAGCAGAACTTCTCTTAATAATAATAATAATAATAATAATAATAATAATAATAATAATAATATATTTTATCGTCATTACACATAAGTGCAACAAGATTTGGTTTGCAATTTCCATCCTATGTCATAACTTAATCGACAAATAAAATTTAGGTTTAAATACCCTGAGATCAAGGTTAGTAAAAACGAACATTAGACCAGTAAAATCAACACCGACTAAAGTGCGAGGCCGGGGGAGACAGTCCATGGGGGGGGGGGGGGCACTCAGCAGGGCCGGTTCAGAGCCACTATAGCTCTGGGAATGAAACTGTTCCTGAGTCTGGTGGTGCAGATGTAGAAGGCCTTGTAACGTCTGCCGGAAGGGAGTAGTTCGAACAGTCCATTACAAGGGTGAGAGGAGTCTCTATGTATGCTGACGGCCTTCCTGAGGCACTATGTGTGGTAGATGCCCTCCAAGGCTGGTAGTCTTGTCCCAATAATCTGTTGTGCTCTGTGGACAATGCGCTGAAGAGCTCTCCTCTCCGCCTCCGTGCAGCTGAGATACCACACAGAGATGCCATACGTTAGCATGCTCTCTGTGGTGCAGCGGTAGAAGGTCGTCAGCAGCTGTTGGGGCAGACCAGTCCGTTTCAATGTTCTTAGGAAGAACAGTCATTGCTGTGCCTTTTTGACCAGCGCAGCGGTGTTGGTGGACCATGTGAGGTCCTCTGAGATGTGAGTGCCCAGAAACTTGAAGCTGGACACTCTCTCCACACTGTCTCCGTAGATGGAGATTGGGGCGTATTCCCCATTCTGTGACCATATCTTTAAGAGACCGCACTAAAAAATTACTCAGCAGTAGTTAAGAACTAGTACAAGCGAGAACCCCTAGACTGAGAACAGAGCCAACATAGTAAAGAGTCAACATAGTTAGGCGAAGTACTGGAGGAGACCTTGTAAATTAGAAGGAGAAATTTGAAAGGGGTGAAGGAACAGCAAAGCCGATGTATATTTAAATGAAGGATCTAAATTGTTTAACCCTTGATGGTAAAGAGGCTTCTATTATCAAGGTGGAAAGAAATTGTTCCAGGAATTGGCATTCTTAATTGGATTTGTGATGGAATTGAAAACATATCGAAATTGATAGATTAAATTTGGGAATTGGAATGAAATTGTGTTATCAGCCACAATGCTGAGATGGACACGTGGATAACAATCCGTGGATAACAAGGGAAATCAGGGATAGTATCAAAGCAAAGGATGATGCGTACAAAGTAGCCAGGAAAAGCAACATACCAGAGGACTGGGAGAAATTCAGAGACCAACAGAGGAGGACAAAGGGCTTAATTAGGAAATGAAAAATAGATTATGAAAGAAAACTGGCAGGGAACATAACAACTGACTGCAAAAGTTTTTATAGATATGTGAAGGGAAAGAGATTAGTTAAAACAAATGTAGGTCCCTTGCAGTCAGAAACAGGTGAATTGATCATGGGGAACAAGGATATGGTGGACCAATTGAACAACTACTTTGGTTCCGTCTTCACTAAGGAAAACATAAATAATCTGCCGGAAGTAGAAGGGGACCGCGGGTCAAAGGAGGAATTGAGTGAAATCCAGGTTAGTCGGGAAGTGGTGTTGGGTAAATTGAATAGATTAAAGGCCGATAAATCCCCAGGGCCAGATAGGCTGCATCCCAGAGTACTTAAGGAAGTAGCTCAGGAAACAGTGGATGCATTAGTGATAATCGTTCAAATCTCTTTAGATTCTGGAGTAGTTCCTGAGAATTGGCGGGTAGCAAACGTAAACACTCTTTTTAAGAAGGGAGGGAGAGAGAAAACGGGGATTACAGACCAGTTACTCTAACATCGGTAGTGGGGAAACTGCTAGAGTCAGTTATTAAAGATGGAATAGCAGCACATTTGGAAAGTGGTGAAATCATTGGACAAAGTCAGCATGGATTTACGAAAGGTAAATCATAGAAACATAGAAATTAGGTGCAGGAGCAGGCCATTCGGCTCTTCGAGCCTGCACCGCCATTCAATATGATCATGGCTGATCATCCAACTCAGTATCCGGTGCCTGCCTTCTCTCCATACCCCCTGATGCCTTCAGCCACAAGGGCCACATCCAACTCCCTCTTAAATATGGCCAACGAACTGGCCTCAACTACCTTCTGTGGCAGAGAATTCCACAGATTCACCACTCTCTGTGTGAAAAACGATTTTCTCATCTCGGTCCTAAAAGACTTCCCCCTTTTCCTTAAACTGTGACCCCTTGTCCTGGACTTCCCCAACATCGAAAACAATCTTCCTGCATCTAGCCTGTACAACCCCTTAACAATTTTGTAAGTCTCTATGAGATCACCCCTCAATCTTCTTAATTCCAGCGAGTACAAGCCGAGTCTATCCAGTCTATCTTCATATGGAAGTCGTGCCATCCCAGGAGTCAGTCTGGTGAACTTTCTCTGTACTCCCTCTATGGCAGGAATGTCTTTCCTCAGATTAGGAGACCAAAACTGTACGCAATACTCCAGGTGTGGCCTCACCAAGACCCTGTACAACTGCAGTAGAATCTCCCTGCTCTTGTACTCAAATCCTTTTGCTATGAATGCCAACATACCATTCACTTTCTTCACAGCCTGCTGCACCTGCATGCCTACTTTCAATGACTGGTGTACCATGACACCCAGGTCTCGCTGCATCTTCCCTTTTCCTAATCGGTCACCATTCAAATAATAGTCTACCTTCCTGTTTTTGCCACCAAAGTGGATAACCTCACATTTATCCACATTATACTGCATCTGCCATGCATTTGCCCACTCACCCAGTCTAACCAAGTCATCCTGCAGCCTCCTAGCATCCTCCTCACAGCTAACACTGCCCCCCAGCTTCGTGTCATCCGCAAACTTCGAGATGTTGCATTTAATTCCCTCGTCCAAATCATTAATGTATATTGTAAATAGCTGGGGTCCCAGCACTGAGCCTTGCGGCACCCCACTAGTCACTGTCTGCCATCCTGAAAAGGACCCGTTCACTCCTCCTCTTTGCTTCCTGTCTGCCAGCCAGTTCTCTATCCACATCAATACTGAACCACCAATACCGTGTGCTTTAAGTTTGTATACCAATCTCTTGTGTGGGACCTTGTCAAAAGCCTTCTGAAAGTCCAGATACAACACATCCACTGCTTCTCCCTTATCCACTCTACTAGTTACATCCTCAAAAAATTCAATAAGATTCGTCAGACATGATTTACCCTTCGTAAAGCCATGCTGACTTTGTCCAATGATTTCACCACTTTCCAAATGCGCTGCTATCCCATCTTTAATAATTGACTCTAGCAGTTTCCCCATTACCGGTGTTAGACTAACTGGTCTGTAATTCCCCGTTTTCTCTCTCCCTCCCTTTTTAAAAAGTGGGGTTACATTAGCTACCCTCCAATCCTCAGGAACTAATCCAGAATCTAAAGAGTTTTGAAAAATTATCACTAAGGCATCTGCTATTTCTGGGGCTACTTCCTGAAGTATCCTGGGATGCAGCCTATCTGGCCCTGGGGATTTATCGGCCTTTAATCCATTCATGTCTGACGAATCTTGTGGAATTTTCTGAGAATGCTACTAGTAGCGTGGATAAGGGAGAACCAGTGGATGTGGTATATCTGGACTTCCAGAAGGCTTTCGACAAGGTCCCACATAAGAGATTAGTATACTAACTTAAAGCATCCGGCATTAGGGGTTCAGTATTGATGTGGATAGAGAACTGGCTGGCAAACAGGAAGCAAAGTGTAGGAGTAAACGGGTCCTTTTCCCAATGGCAAGCAGTGACTAGTGGGGTACCGCAGGGCTCAGTGCTGGGACCCCAGCTATTTACAATATATATTAATGATCTGGATGAGGGAATTGAAGGCAATATCTCCAGGTTTGCAGATGACACTAAGCTGGGGGGCAGTGTTAACTGTGAGGAGGATGCTAGGAGACTGCAAGGTGACTTGGATAGGCTGGGTGAGTGGGCAAATGTTTGGCAGATGCAGTATAATGTGGATAAATGTGAGGTTATCCACTTTGGTGGCAAAAACAGGAAAGCAGATTATTATCTAAATGGTGACCGATTAGGAAAAGGGGAGATGCAGCGAGACCTGGGTGTCATGGTACACCAGTCATTGAAAGTAGGCATGTAGGTGCAGCAGGCAGTGAAAAAAGCGAATGGTATGTTGGCGTTCATAGCAAAAGGATTTGAGTAAAGGAGCAGGGAGGTTCTACTTCAGATGTACAGGGTCTTGGTGAGACCACACCCGGAGTATTGCGTACAGTTTTGGTCTCCAAATCTGAGGGAGGACATTATTGCCATAGAGGGAGTGCAGAGAAGGTTCACCAGACTGATTCCGGGGATGTCAGGACTGTCTTATGAAGAAAGACTGGATAGACTCGGTTTATACTCTAGAATTTAGGAGATTGAGACGGGATCTTATAGAAACTTACAAAATTCTTAAAGGGTTGGACAGGCTAGATGCAGGAAGATTGTTCCCGATGTTGGGGAAGTCCATGACAAGGGGTCACAGCTTAAGGATAACGGGGAAATCCTTTAAGACCGAGATGAGGAAGACTTTTTTCACACAGAGAGTGGTGAGTCTCTGGAACTCTCTGCCACAGAGGATAGTTGAGGCCAGTTCATTGGCTATATTTAAGAGGGAGTTAGATGTGGCCCTTGTGGCTAAGGGGACCAGAGGGTATGGAGAGAAGGCAGGTACGGGATACTGAGTTGGATGATCAGCCATGATCAAAGGGCCGAATGGCCTACTCCTGCACCTAATTTCTATGTTTCTATGTTTCTATGACACTGACATTTAAAAGAATAAATTGAAGGCTGAGACTGAATTTGGTTGAATTGAAACATTCATCATGGTTTGTTTTAAATTATAGTCATGCCTGTACGGAACTCTGGGCTGAACCCAGCTGAGTATTATATGGGAACCCATCATCAGATATACATATTATAACATTGTGTGAATATGGAGAGAGCTGATTAGTGTTGATCCTACGATAGTAGTGAGCTTAGTTAATTTAGTTTAGTTTAGTTTAGTTTAGGGATACAACATGGTTCAAAGGTGCTTTATTTGTCGCATATGCAACGGCACAGTGATAATTATCTTTGTAAATATTACACATGCAGGTGCTGCCATTTTTGGTGCCATTATTCCAAAGTCCAAAGTCCGGTTGGCCCACGCGCGTGATTTATTGAAGCAGTACCCACAAATCGAGGTCCCTTTCCTGGTCTGGTCATCTTTGTGTCCTGGGGGCACCAGCTACAGCTGACCTTGGTTCACCCTACTCCCGGCGCTTGCATTCTCCGCTCCTGTTCCCAACGACCGACAAGCCTTCGGGCAGGTCCCGCTGACCAACGATCCTTTGGGCAGGTTTGGAAGCATAGAAACTGGCCCTTTGGCCCACCGAGACCAAGCTAACCAGCGATCATCCATTTTCACTAGTTCTATGTTTTGCGATTTTCGCAGAGGCCAATTATCCTACAAATGTCTTTGGGATGTGGGAGGAAACCAGAGTACTTGATGGAAACCCACACAGTCAAGAGTGTGGAAGCAAAAACCAGAGGTTTAAGGCAAGGGGGGGAAAGATTTAACAGGATCGTGAGGGGCTACTTTTTCCCCACAGAGTGTGGTAAGTCTATGGAATAAGCTGCCAGAGGAGATAGAAATATAGAAACATAGAAATTAGGTGCAGGAGCAGGCCATTCGGCCCTTCGAGCCTGCACCGCTATTCAATATGATCATGGCTGATCATCCAACTCAGTAGCCCGTACCTGCCTTCTCTCCATACCCCATGATCCCTTCAGCCACAAGGGCCACATCTAACCATCTTAAATATGGCCAACGAACTGGCCTCAACTACCTTCTGTGGCAGAGAATTCCACAGATTCACCACTCTCTGTGTGAAAAACGATTTTCTCATCTCGGTCCTAAAAGACTTCCCCCTTTTCCTTAAACTGTGACCCCTTGTCCTGGACTTCCCCAACATCGGGAACAATCTTCCTGCATCTAGCCTGTACAACCCCTTAACAATTTTGTAAGTCTCTATGAGATCACCCCTTAATCTTCTTAATTCCATCGAGTACAAGCCGAGTCTATCCAGTCAATCTTCATATGGAAGTCGTGCCATCCCAGGAATCATTCTGGTGAACCTTCTCTGTACTCCCTCGATGGAAAGAATGTCTTTCCTCAGATTAGGAGACCAAAACTGTATGCAATACTCCAGTTGTGGCCTCACCAAGACCCTGTACAACTGCAGTAGAACCTCTCTGCTCTTGTACTCAAATCCTTTTTCTATGAATGCCAACATACCATTCGCTTTCTTCACAGCCTGTTGCACCTGCATGCCTACTTTCAATGACTGGTGTACCATGACACCCAGGTCTCGCTGCATCTCCCCTTTTCCTAATCGGTCACCATTCAAATAATAGTCTACCTTCCTGTTTTTGCCACCAAAGTGGATAACCTCACATTTATCCACATTATACTGCATCTGCCATGCATTTGCCCACTCACCCAGTCTATCCATGTCATCCTGCAGCCTCCTAGCATCCTCCTCACAGCTAACACTGTCCCCCAGCTTTGTGTCATCCACAAACTTCGGAATGTTGCATTTAATTCCCTTGTCCAAATCATTAATGTATATTGTAAATAGCTGGGATCCCAGCACTGAGCCTTGCGGCACCCCACTAGTCACTGCCTGCCATCCTGAAAATGACCCGTTCACTCCTACTCTTTGCTTCCTGTCTGCCAGCCAGTTCTCTATCCACATCAATACTGAACCACCAATACTGTGTGCTTTAAGTTTGTATGCCAATCTCTTGTGTGGGACCTTGTCGAAAGCCTTCTGAAAGTCCAGATATAACACATCCACTGCTTCTCCCTTATCCACTCTACTAGTTACATCCTCAAAAAATTCAATAAGATTTGTCAGACATGATTTACCCTTCGTAAATCCATGCTGACTTTGTCCAATGATTTCACCACTTTCCAAATGCGCTGCTATCCCATCTTTAATTACTGACTCTAGCAGTTTCCCCACTACCGATGTTAGACTAACTGGTCTGTAATTCCGTTTTCTCTCTCCCTCCCTTTTTAAAAACTGGGGTTACATTAGCTACCCTCCAATCCTCAGGAACTACTCCAGAATCTAAAGAGTTTTGAAAAATTATCACTAAGGCATCTGCTATTTCTGGGGCTACTTCCTTAAGTACCCTGGGATGCAGCCTATCTAGCCTTGGGGATTTATCAGCCTTTAATCCATTCAATTTACCTAACATCACTTTCCGGCTAACCTGGATTTCACTCAGTTCCTCCATCTCATTTGACCCGCGATCCCCTGCTATTTCTGTCAGATTATTTATGTCTTCCTTAGTGAAGACAGAACCAAAGTAGTTATTCAATTGGTCTGCCATGTCCTTGTTCCCCATGATCAATTCACCCATTTCTGACTGCAAGGGACCTACATTTGTTTTAACTAATCTTTTGCACTTCACATATAGATAAAAACTTTTGCAGTCAGTTTTTATGTTTCCTGCCAGTTTTCTTTCATACTCCATTTTCACTTTCCTAATTAAGCCCTTTGTCAATGTCACTCTCCATCCTAATGAAGAACTCAACCATATTATGGTCACTCTTGCCCAAGGGGCCACGTACAACAAGGCTGCTAACTAACCCTTCCTCATTACTCAATATCCAGTCCAGAAGAGCCTGCTCTCTTGTTCGTTCCTCCACATGTTGGTTTAGAAAACTATCCTGCATACATTCCAAGAAATCCTCTTCCTCAGCACCCTGCCAATTTGATTCACGCAATCTATATGTAGATTGAAGTCACCCATTATAACGGTTTTACCTTCGTTGCACGCATTTCTAATTTCCTGTTTGATGCCATCCACAACTCCACTACTACTGTTAGGTGGCCTGTACACAACACCCACTAGCGTTTTCTGCCCCTTAGTGTTTCGCAGCTCCACCCATATCGATTCCACATCCTCCAAGCTAATGTCATTCCTTTCTATTGCGTTAATCTCCTCTCTAACCAGTAACGCTACCCCACCTCCTTTTCCTCTCTGTCTATCCTTCCTGAATATTGAATATCCCTGGACGTTCAGCTCCCAACCTTGGTCACCCTGGAGCCATGTCTCCGTGATCCCAACTATATCATAATTATTAATAGCTATCTGCACATTCAACTCTTCCACCTTATTACAATTGCTCCTCGCATTGAGACACAAAGCCTTCAGGCTTGTTTTTACAACACTCTTGGCCCTTTTACAATTATGTTGAAAAGTGGCCCTTTTAGATTTTTGCCCTGGATTTGTCTGCCTGCCACTTTTCACCTTGCTACCTATTGCTCCTATCCTCATTTTACACCCCTCTGTCTCTCTCCTCACACATTTAAGAAACCCTCCACTCCTTATTCTCCGTTTGTTATTTTTTTCTTCTTTCCTCCCTACGTGTTGTGTCTGACTGCTTCTCTTCTCTGCCTCCTGCCTCACAAATGGACTACTTGCCTTCTCTATTTGAGTCCCTCCCTCCAACCGATCTAGTTTAAAGTCTCCCCAGTAGCCTTTGCAAATCTCCCCGCCAGGATATTGATTCCCCTCGGGTTCAAGTGCAACCCGTCCTTTTTGTACAGGTCACACCTTCCCCAAAAGAGGTCCCAATGATCCAGAAACTTGAATCTCTGCGCTCTGCACCTTTAGCCACGCATTTGTCCTCCACCTTGTTCCATTCCTACTCTCACTGTCGTGTGGCACAGGCAGTAATCCTGAGATTGTTACCTTTGCGGTCCTTCTCCTTAACACTCTTCCTAACTCGCTAAATTCTCCTTTCAGGACCTCCTCTCTTTTTCTACCTATGTCATTGGTACCTATATGTACCACGACCTCTGGCTCCTCTCCCTCCCATTTCAAGATATCTTGGACACGTTCAGTCACATCCCGGACCCTGGCACCAGGGAGGCAAACTACCATCCGGGTCTCCTGACTGCGTCCACAGAATCGCCTATCTGACCCCCTAACTATGGAGTCCCCTATTACTGCTGCCCTCCTCTTCTTTTTGTTATCCTTCTGAGCAACAGGGCCGGTCTTTGTACTGGAGGTAGGCTGTGCCCCCAGGTAGGCTCTGCCCCCAGGTAGGCTGTGTCCCCAAACAGTACTCAAACAGGAGTACTTATTGCCAAGGTGTACAGCCACTGGGATACTCTCTAGTCCCTGCCTCTGCCCCTTGCCTCTCCTAACCGTGACCCACTTTTCTGCCTCCTGTGGTTTTGGAGTGACCACCTGTCTGTAGCTCCTCTCTATGGCTTCCTCACTCTCCCTGACCAGACGGAGGTCATCGAGCTGCTGCTCCAGGTACCGAATACGGTCCATTTGGAGCGAAATCTTGATGCACCTGGCGCAGATGTGGACGTCTGGAGAGCTATCTGACTGCGTGACCTCCCACATCTGACATCCAGAACAGTAAACTGCCCTGGCACTCATCCTCCCCCTTACCCTGGATACAATACAATACAATGTACAATACAATGCACGGATTTTAGCTGAAAGAAATCAGCAGGGATCTGACTGCCAATCAGCTGCTCCCTCAAGTTGTCTTCCACCAATCAGCGGCTTCCTCAAGCCCACTTGTTTTGAACTGCGAGCTGCGAATGGAACGTTACGGATTTGGGCTCCTCCCACTGCACCGCTCCTGGGCCTCTGTGAAAACAAGCCCCGCGAACGAGTTTTTAAACTTACAGGTCAGACGTCGCTCCTCCCACTGCAACTGCTCCTGGGCCTCTGTGGAAACAAGCCCCGCGATCGAGATTTTAAACTTACAGGTCAGACGTCGCTCCTCCCACTGCAACTGCTCCTGGGCCTCTGTGAAAACAAGCCCCGCGAACGAGTTTTTAAACTTACAGGTGGTTGAGACATACACAGTGACATCATTTAAAAGACATTTCGACAGGTGCATGGATAGGAAGGGTTTAGAGGGATATGGACCAAATGCAGGCAGGTCAGACAAGTGTAGATGGGGTATGTTGGTCAGCATGGGCAAGTTGGGGCAAAGGGCCTGTTTCCATATTTTATGACTCCATGACAATCAACTATCTATCATTGCAAATGGATCAGCTTAAATCAATTAATGCTTTCACCCAATTATTAGTTTAAATGAAGAGAGCTGGATAAAATAGATGCTGATTTTACTTAATTAGCACGATTACCATGATCAACAGAGCTTTAAACATATGTAGCAAAGTCTCACTTGTAGCATATTACAAAACATGATATTTTTTGCACGTTTAAAATTTACATGTTGTTGTGAATGTTATCCTCTGAGGTCTTCAGACATTATAAATGATTCTGTTTCTTACAAATCAGAAAAAAATAAGCCTTGGGATTTCAGTGCGGTTATTTATATAGCCTGCCCTTAAACATCAGGAAATGTGAAAACAAGTTACAAATGCAACTAATGCACAATGCTTTTACCCGCAGGATGATTTGAACATCTCTATGCTGTTGTTGGTTTTGGCAATGATAAATATCATCGTTTGCGTGAGTGGAGATACAAAAGTTCTAATGAACCACAGCGATCCGACATTCAGTTCTAAAGCAAAATTCCATAATGGACAAATCTTCATCAAATATATTAACTCGGAAATTACACATTGCAGTGTGTGTGTGTTATTAGTGATGTTATCTTGTACTGCAGGAGAGAGTTGGTATCTGGCCAATAACATGCAAAGGCATTGGAAGATCTCCTAGACTTTCAGGTCTTCTAATATTTCTTCCATTTATCTGCCAATTCTTCCCATGAGCTGTTTATCAATGTCCTCTCCCTGTATGTCATTTTTTCAAAGAAAGCATACATCTTGGCCAGGCATAACATTTAATAAATATTTGGCCTCACTCACTTGTAATGACAAGAGCATGGGAATTTGGGGGATCAGGAAAGGTCCACTTGCCTATAAACTTTCTTTCCTACATGACTAATCATTGCCCAATACCACTGGCTCCTTACCATTCTCTGTCATATCTTCTCTCCAAAATTACATTTAATTGTAACACAACACAACCTGAAGAATGTTAATCTAAAGAATTAAGAATTAATCTGAAGAATGGTCTCGACCCGAAACGCCGCTGAGTTACTTGAGGCTTTTGTGTCTATCTTCGGTTTAAAAAAGCATCTGCTGTTACTTCCTACACATTTTATCAACTTCACTGCAAAATCTCCTCAAGGTATGTCTACTTTGAAAAGGTTCTACTCCTCTCTCCGACGAGAGTTCTGCAACATCCTCTCTCACTGCTCCCCCTCTGTGATGGGTCTAAAGAAGGGTCTCGACCTGAAACATCACTCATTCCTTCTCTCCAAAGATGCTGCCTGTCCTGCTGATTTGCTCCAGATTTTTGTGTCTATCTTACATTTAACTAATTTGGTTAACTGCCTTCTTTTAATGACATTACCATTGACAGTACAAATCGTGTTGATCATCTGCCTTAAGGGCCTGTCCCACTTTCACGACCTAATTCATGACCTCTGTCGAGTTTGCCCTTGACATACTCGCAGCATGGTGGTCACGAGGTCCTAGGAGGTCCTAGGTAGGTCGTAAGTAGATCGTAGCAGGCCGTGATGCTAGTCCTAGGTACTCATGGCATCAAGTAGGTCGGGGCGTTTTTTTCTAGCATGATGAAAAATGTCCACGAGTAAAAAAAGGTCATGAATTAGGTCGTGATAGTGGGACAGGCCCTTAACGTTAATTTCTTGATTTTTAACCAGGCATCTGATGTTTGAAGCCTTCAAAAATATCCTTGGTAATTTCCATAATTTCATTATGATACCTTGAATATTTTAATCAGGCTAAACAAAACATTTTATTTCCCAAGATAAACTAGTTCAGTCGTATTAATTCTCATTGCAATCTAAAATTATGACCTATTCAATCATTGGATTGTTTATTCCGGACAGACTGTCTGCCAGTCTGCCAGTCTGCCAGTCTGCCTGTCTGCCTGTCTGCCTGTCTGCCTGTCTGCCTGTCTGCCTGCCTGTCTGCCTGTCAGCCTGTCTGCCTGCCTGCCTGCCTGCCTGCCTGCCTGCCTGCCTGCCTGTGTCTGTCTATCTATCATCATTATAATGTTATCTTCAAATACATTTTGCAGTAATTTATCGTGCCTCAGTCACTTTTCTTGTTGAGCTATAATAAGTCATTTCCATTTTTACCGGCCACACTGAACGGTGCTAAAAAATATTCCAATCACTGGCATATCAATAACTTATTGCTTACCCCAATTAAATCCATGCCTCCAATACTAAATTCAATCCATGGTCAAAGATTGAACAATAAAAAAAGATATTGAGATATTTCATATTAAAACAACCACATTCATGATGGGGCAGGACGGTGGGGCAGAGGTAGAGTTGCTGCCTCACAGCGCCAGAGACCCGGGTTAAATCCTGACTAAGGGTGTTGTCTGTACGGAGTTTGTAGGTTCTCCCTGTGACCTGCGTGGGTTTTCTCTGGGTGCTCTGGTTTCCTCCCACACTCCAAAGACATCCAGTGGCTTTGGTAAAATTGTAAATTGTCGCTAGTGTGTAAGATAGTGCTAGTGTACAGGATGATCGCTGGTCGGCGCAGACTTGGTGGGCTGAAGGGCCTGTTTCTGCGCTGTATTGCTAAACTAAACTAAAATCACTGATTAGTGCCATGAATCTCATTGCAACTGATCACGAAGGTACTCGACAATGTAGTTTAAAATGTTGTTTATTCTGTTAAGGCCATGAAATCTGATTCTATTTTACATTCTTCTAAAATTAATGACATTCTTCAGCTCTCTGCAAGATGTTTACTTGAATCAAATTAATCTTTCAGCAGAAATTGGCATTCCACAAAAGTCAAATGCCAAGATATTACAAGTCCACATAAGCCCAATGCTCAGTTTTAAATTTCACCCAGAATTGAATTTCACTCTGTCATTGACGTGATTGGAATGAGTCAATTTGACATTTTAATAACATTAAACTTGAAAAAACCTTCCAAATTACCCAACATTATTGGATCTATTTTTACATAATTCCAACAATGTAGAGAAAGGTCAGAATTAATTAATCTTCTATTTTCCCAACCTGAGTGTAACTTTATAATCTGCCTGTGGTCTGCGAATTACCAAAGTGTCTCAAAGGGTCAGGACAGCAGGTTCTCTCCTCAATCCAACTTGGATCAGCATTCTATTGACATTTGAGTCGTCTGGACAAGTTTTGACAAAAGAATCGGCCAGTGAGAGGAGAGAAGAGGGAGTGACCGGGGTGAGACTGGTCCCTGATTACGCTTGAGGCCTTGCCGACACAGCTTGGGGTGTAGATGGAGTCAATGGAAGGGAGGATGGTTTGTGTGTGATGGTCATAGATACGTCCACAACTCATTGCAATTTCTTGTGGTATTTTATGGAGCTGTCCCAAACCATGCATCCCAATAAAATGCTTTAAAAACAGCACATCTGTAGAAGTTGGTGAGGGTTGTTGGGGACATGCCGAACTTCTTAAGCCTTCGAAGGAATTAGAGGCATTTGGTAAAGGATAGAAATCTAATGATATATTGAGTGACGTAACAAAAATATTTGTAACCTTGCTCTGTAGTGCATTCAGAAGACATTCAAATTCATTTTACAACTCTTATCATACTTGCTGTGTAATAGCATCTTGATCGACATGGATGGATTGGAGCAAAGGGCCTGTTTCTGTGTTGTATGATACTTTGACAATGCCGGAGGAACTCAGTGTGTTGAGCAACATCTTTGGGGGTGGGGGAGGATTGACGCCAATGGGCCGATCAGTCTCTCTGACACTAAACTGAAATAGATCTACAGTAAGAAACCCCTCTTGCAAGTTTCCCAATCCCATGATAGTTCTCCTTCCCACAGCGCGGTCAACTGGCAATGTGGCGCAGCAGTAGAGTTGCGCCAGAGACCCAGCTTCGATCTTGACCATGGGTGCTGCCTGTATGAAGTTTGTATGTTCTCATTGTGACCGCCTTGGTTTTTTTCCAGGTGCTCAGGTTTCCACCCATGTTCCAAAGGCATACAGGTTTGTAGGTTAATTGGCTTCGATAAAATTGTAAATTGTTCCTAGTGTGTAGGTTAGTGTTAGTGTGCGGGGACTCTGGTTGGCGCGGAGTCAGTGGGCCGAACAACCTGCTTCCCTGCTGTATCTCTAAACTAAATTAAACTGGGTTAATGATGCCCTTTTCAGAAATTTGCTTAGGAAAATGAATAACTGCAGTTGGCTATTTTTCTTAGTTTAAAGAAGATATCCTTCACTAGAAATTCCAGTGTTCCATGAAGACTGGGCAGAATCCATGTTGGCTTTCCATGTTTGAACTATTGCATCCAAGGTGGCACCAAACCCAGGCCACTATGTGCGTGTTAGCCAGAGAGATCTACAATCACAGATTACAATCGCTCCACAATCTTAAATCTCTACTCCTTATCGTGTATCTGTACACTGTGTACGGCTCGATTGTAATCATGTGTTGTCTTTCCGCTGGCTGGTTAGCACGCGACAAAAGCTTTTCACTGTTGATGGACACAAAAAGCTGAGGTAACTCAGTGGGACAGGCAGCATCTCTGGAGAGAAGGAATTGGTGACGATTCGGGTCGAGACCCTTCTTCATTCCTTTTCTCAAGAGATGTTGCCTGTCTCGCTGAGTAAAGGGCCTGTCCCACTTAGGCGATTTTTTTCGGCAACTACAGGTGACTAGGCTGTCGCCACATGGTCGCGGGATGGTGCCTGTATGGTCATGAGTTGTCTCCTAAAGTCGCCTAAAGAGTCGTAACGTTTTTCTGTTCGCCACTGGATTTTGAAATTTTCAAAAATTTTTGGCGACTGTGGGCTTGTCGTTGGTGCTGTCATGGGTTGTCGCCAGTATGATGCAGGTTGTCGCCAGGTGACGTTGGTTGTCGCCGGGTGCTGACCGGTGAATTAATTGGCGACTACCTACGTGAACCTACGTCAACCGGTAACAGGTACCGGCGACTGAATTGTCTTCAGTTGTCTTCAGTTGTCGCCGACAGGGTCGTTGCGTGTCATAGCTTGTCGCAGGTGATCGTAGGTTGACTTTGGTAGTCATAGCTTGTCGCCTATGTGGTAGTATGTTGTCGTAGGTGTGGTCGTAGGTGGACGTCTTAATGGGTTGCCGGTTGTTGGTAGCTTGACGTCAACTAGGTGGTAGGTTGTCATGGGTTGTCGTAGACATTGTCGTGTGGGGGGGGGGGGGCTTTTCCAGTGACCTGTTACCACTGTGACAGTCGCCGATAGTCGCCGAAAAAATTGCCTCAGTGGGACAGGCCGTTTACTCCAGCATTTTGTGTCTATCTTCGGTTTAAACCAGCATCTACAGTTCCTTCCTACAGCTGTACACTACACCTCGGTACATGTGACAATAAACCAAACTGAACTAAACTGTGTAGTATCTAGTTCTGATCAGTATCCTTGAGTTGGATAACATTACTACTGGTAGGCATCAAACCATTCTCTATGTTTGGATGGAGGGGAGTACTGGGGACATTATTTGTGACGGGGGTGGTGGTGGCAGAGGCTGGGACAGTGGGGAGTGAAGGAGCAGTACATTTAAATTGGAATATAAATCTTCTGTTTGGAGCTAAGGCAGACTACTGAAGGGCAATTATTCCCTTGGGTCCTCTGTGTTTTGAGAAAGGATGTCAGAGAAGCGAACAAAGACACTGCTTGTGGAAGCATTGTTAAATGGAATGGTGATAATGGACCAGCAGTGTTGACAGGGAGATCAGAGATGTAAGTAGTGGAGCTGGAATGGTGGGTGTTGGGGGTGGAGTGGAATGTTTCAAAAGTGGGGGACTTGACAAGTTCAGGGTTTAGTATAGTTTAGTTTAGTTTGGTTTATTGTCACATGTACCGAGGTACAGTGGAAAGCCTTTGTTGCGCGCTAACCAGTCAGCGGAAAGGCAACACGTGATTACAATCGAGCCATTTACAGTGTACAGATACATGATAAGGGAATAACATTTAGTGCAAGGAAAAGCTAGTAGTCCAATCAAAGATAGTCTGAAGGCCCCCAATAAGGTAGATAGTAGTTCAGCACTGCTCTCTGGTTGTGGTAGGATGGTTCAGTTGCCTGATAACAGCTGGGAAGAACCTGCCCCTGAATCTAGAGGTGTGCGTTTTCACACTTGGGTGCCACCGACCAGAGATTCAGGGGATGGGTTAGAAATTCCATATTGCAAAGTTATCATTCATCATACAGAGAGCTTCTTCTTCTTATCCAGTCCACACACAAGATTAGAAGTTGTTCAGCCAGAGCTGAACACACTTCTCGGCATCTGCACACAATGGTGTCTGTCTTGTGCTTCTTGTGCGTGGTGGTGGAATGATTTGTGGAAAACAGGGCAGTGACGTGAATGCTCTCTCCTTGACCCCTTAATACAGAGTTAATAATGTGTTATTAAAGTGCAAAAATTTCAAAATATATTAAAAAATAGACAGTGCCCACTGTTAAATTACTAATCGAGTTCCCATTATTACATATCCAGTTTTCCAATCGAGAGAGTTACTTTAGTTTGCAGTATAGTCTAGGAAATTGCGATATTTACATTGGAAGAATTTCCTTTCTATAACAACAAGTGGCCTAGTATCACATCATCTAATTGTGTTGCGTGATCTGTCTATATATACATGCTTGCATGATTCTTTGAAATATCCTCCTTCCTTATCCTTAGATATTACAAGCACAACGTGACAGTTTTACTGTCAGTAATAGTTGATTGGCTCTCCTATTTTTTGACATGCCTCTGGACTATTTCCAAGATCAAAGCCAGATAGGAACAGCAGTCAGGGTAATAGCCCAAAACATCAATCTATGCTTCTCAAGATCAAGGATAACATTTGAACATTAGAATTTTAATGCTGGAACCAGCCCACAAGGAGAAACAATAGCATTTGTGGAAAGTAATGATGGGATTTTGAAAAACAGTGGCTTGCAAAAGTATTCATACCCCTTGAACTTTTCCACATTTTGCCACGTTACAACCACAAACGTAAATGTATTTTATTGGGATGTTATGTGATAGACCAACACTAAGTGGTGCATGATTGTGAAGTGTAAGGAAAATGGTACATGGTTTCCAAATTTGATTACAAATAAAAATCTGAAAAGTGTGGCGTGCAAAAGTATTCAGCCCCACTGAGTCAATACTTTGTAGAACCACCTTTCGCTGCAATTACAGCTGCAAGTCTTTTGGGGTATGTCTCTACCAGCTTTGCACATCTAGAGACTGCAATTTTTGCCCATTCTTCTTTGCAAAATAGCTCAAGCTCAGTCAGATTGGATGGAGAGCGTCTGTGAACAGCAATTTTCAAATCTTGCCAGAGATTCTCAATTGGATTTAAGTCTGGACTTTGACTGGGCCATTCTAACACATGAATATGCTTTGATCTAAACCATTCCATTGTAGCTCTGGCTGTATGTTTAGGGTCGTTGACCTGCTGGAAGGTGAACCTCCGTCCCAGTCTCAAGTCTTTTGCAGACTCTAACAGGTTTTCTTCCAAGATTGCCCTGTATTTGGCTCCATCCATCTTCCCATCAACTCTGACCAGTCTCCCTGTCCCTGCTGAAGAAAAGCATCCCCACAGCATGATGCTGCCACCACCATGTTTCACAGTGGGGATGGTGTGTTCAGGGTGATGTGCAGTGTTAGTTTTCCGCCACACATAGCGTTTTGCATTTAGGCCAAAAACTTCAATTTTGGTCTCAGACCAGAGCACCTTCCTCCACATGTTTGCTGTGTCCCCCACATGGCTTGTGGCAAACTGCAAACGGGACTTCTTATGGCTTTGATAGGTATATGGACGGGAAGGGAATGGAGGGGTATGGTCTGAGTGCAGGTAGATGGGACTAGGGGAAAACAAATGATCGGCATGGACTGGATTTGTGGAGTACACGACTAATAGTTGTCCTGTGGACAGATTCTCCCTCCTGAGCAGTGGATCTCTGCAGCTCCTCCAGAGTTACGATGGGCCTCTTGGCTGCTTCTCTGATCAATGCTCTCCTTGCCCGGCCTGTCAGTTTAGTGGTCAGTTTGTCAGGCAACTGAACCACCCTACTACAACCAGAGAGCAGTGCTGAACTACTATCCACCTTATTGGTGACCCTCGGACTGTCCTTGATCGGACTTTGCTGACTTTACTTTGCACGCAAAGTTATTCCCTTACAATGGCTCAATTGTAATCATGGTTTGTCTATCTGCTAACTGGTCATCACCAACAAAAGCTTTTCGCTGTACCTCGGTACGCGTGACAATAAACTAAACTGAAAAGTGGGAGGAAACCAGAGCACCTGGAGGAAACCCATGTGGTCTCAGGGTGAACACTGTTGCTTGGTGGTGGACTATTGCTTGCATCTGATGAGCCAATGTCAGCACCGTTTCCTGCAGTCAATACCACAAAACTCAGCTAATTAGACATCCACTTGTTCAGAAATCCTGATGATCTGACATCTGCCTCACACAATAGCGAGTGGGGAGAACACGTGTGTCTTGTAGACAGAGCCAGGGACATGGAGTGCAGTTGTAACCATTGTCGGCACTGGGCCAGGCTTGTGCTGGAGCCATTTGTAGACCAGAGCACCGGGATCAGGAACCTGAGTTAGATTGCAGAAGAGTCAGGGTCCAGAAAGCTTGTATCCTGTTTCCTTTAAACAGACTAGGTTCACTGGAAACAGACACAAAATGTTGGTGTAACTCAGTGGGACAGAATGGGTAAAGTTTCGAGTCGAAATCCTTCTTCAGACTATTGGAAGTCTGAGTACTGGAAGTAAACTTCGAGTTTACTGGAAAATGTATCTTATGACAAAACATCTTGGCAGGACAAATCAAAATAGGATGTACATGGTAAACGATAGGGAATTGAGGAATGCTGTGGAACAGAGAGATCTAGGAATAACTGTGCATAGTTCCCTGAAGGTGGAATCGCATGTAGATGGGGTGGTAAAGAAAGCCTTTGATGTGCTGGCCTTTATAAATCAGAGCATTGAATATAGGAGTAGGGAAGTAATGTTAAAATTGTACAAGGCATTGGTAAGACCAATTCTGGAGTATGGTGTACAATTTTGGTCGCCTAATTATAGGAAGGATGTCAACAAAATAGAGAGAGTACAGAGGAGATTTACTAGAATGTTGCCTGGGTTCCAGCAACTATGTTACAGAGAAAGGTTGAACAAGTTAGGTCTTTAATCTTTGGAGCGCAGAAGGTTAAGGGGGGTCTTGATTGAGGTCTTTAAAATGATGAAAGGGATAGACAGAGTTGACGTGGATAAGCTTTTCCCATTAAGGGTAGGGAAGATTCAAACAAGAGGGCATGACATGCAAATTAAGGGACGGAAGTTTAGGAGTAACGTGAGGGGGAACTTCTTTACTCAGAGGGTGGTGGCTGTGTGGAATGAGCTTCCAGCAGAAGTGGTGGAGGCAGGATCGATTTTAACATTTAAAAGTAAAGTGGATAGGTATATGGACGTGAAGGGAATGGAGGGGTATGGTCTGAGTGCAGGTAGATGGGACTAGGGGAAAACAAATGGTCGGCACGGACTGGAAGGGCCGAGAGGGCCTGTTTCCGTGCTGTAATTGTTATATGGTTTATATGGTTATATGATGAGTGGTAAAAATAAGATAACTAAAGGTAGGCGGCCCAGTGGTGCAACAGCAGAACCACTGCCTTACAGCAATGGAGATCTGGTTTCGATCCTGACTACAGGTGCTGTCTGTTTGTAGTTTGTACGTTCTCCCTGTGACTGGGTGGGTTTTCTCTGGGTGATCTGGTTTCCTCCCACACTCCAAGACATACAGGTTTGTAGATTAATGGGCTTCGGTAAGAATTGTAAGTTGTCCCTAGTGTGTGTAGGATAGTGTTAGTGTGTTAGCTTGCTGATCAGCACGGACTTGGTGGGCTGACGGGCGTGTTTCCACGCTGTATCAGTCTAAAGTGAAGTCTAAAGACTGTATTACATGTTAAACAAAAAGTAAATAAAACTGTGTTTCACAAATAAGAGAACAGAGTTTAATAGTCCATAACATCTACCAGTACGGTGAAGCCAATGGTCTGAGGGTGTCATTTTATTGGAGATTTACTGAAACTCCCAGGTGTTTCAAACCATTTTCCACACTCGTTTCTGATGCTATTTTGGTCTCTTTGTTTAGTTGTGTCTTTCACTTAGTGGCACAGAGGTACAACCTGTAGAGCAACTGCCTCATTGTACCGGAAATAGTTTCTATCTTAATTCAGGTGCTGTCGGTGTGGTGCTGTCTGGCTGTCTCAGTGAACTACTGCTATACACTTGCACTGTATCTGAGATGCTTATCTAAGAAGAAGGGTCTCGACCCGAAACATCACCCATTCCTTCGCTCCAGAGATGCTGCCTGACCAGCTGAGTCACTCCAGCATTTTGCGTCTACCTATGCTTATCTAAGATGTATCCAGTGCTTATGTATAGTGAGGGTACACAAAAGGCTGGAGAAACTCAGCGAGTGCTATGTATAGTGATACTTGTATTGAACTCTATTTAATAATGAATTTCACTGCACCTTGGTATATGTGACTATAATGTACCATTGCACCTTTTCCCTGTGACCACGTGGGTTTCCTTTGGGGGTTCCAGTTTCCTCCCACATCCCAAAAGCGTGCGGGTTGGTAGGTTATTTGGCCACTGCTAATTGACCCTATTATGTGAGTGATTGTAGAATCTGAGGGTAGTTGATGAGAATGTGGATAAATAAAGAATAATGGGATTAATGTCGGATGGTTGAGGGTTGGTTTGGATTTGATGGGCCGGACAGTTTTTTCCTACTTGTATCTCCCCATGATCCTCTCTTCATATAGAAGACACATAGATTGTTCTCAAAGCGATATCTGCATCACTGAGTGCTGCGACGTGGAGCAAAAAATTGTAGGTGATTGGGGAATGGGTACAGCTGAGGATGTCCTGCTTGATTTGCTCCTGGGCCATTTACTAGACACACTGGACAGGTCAAGCAGCATCTGTAGAGCGAGCAACTGGATAAGTGAGAAGGTACATATGCATTAATCTGAGCAGAGAGAAAGTGATGAGGGGAACAGGGGGACTGACAGTGACTGGGGGTAGACCAAAGTGTTGAGTTAGACAATAGACAATAGACAATAGGTGCAGGAGTAGGCCCTTCAGCCCTTTGAGCCAGCACCGCCATTCAATGTGATCATGGCTGATCATCCCCAATCAGTACCCCGTTCCTGCCTTCGCCCCATATTCCCTGACTCCGCTATCTTTAAGAGCCCTATCTAGCTCTCTCTTGAAAGTATCCAGAAAACCGGCCTCCACCATCCTCTGAGGCAGAGAATTCCACAGACACACCACTCTCTGTGAGAAAAAGTGTTTCCTCATCTCCGTTCTAAATGGCCTACCTCATATTCGTAAACTGTGGCCCCTCGCTCTGGACTCCCCCAACATCAGGAACATGTTTCCTGCCTCTAGCGTGTCCAAACCTTTCACAATCTTATATGTTTCAATAAGATCTCCTCTCAACCTTCTAAACTCCAGAGTGTACAAGCCTAGCCACTCCATTCTCTCCGCATATGACAGTCCCGCCATCCCGAGAATTATCCTTGTACACCTACGCTGCACTCCCTCAATAGCAAGAATGTCCTTCCTCAAATTCGGGGACCAAAACTGCACACAATACTCCAGGTGTGGTCTCACTAGGGCTCTGTACAACTGCAGAAGGTCCTCTTTGCTCCTATACTCGACTCCTCTTGATATAAAGGCCAACATGCCATTCGTTTTCTTCACTGCCTGCTGCACCTGCATGCTTACTTTCATAGACTGATGAACAAGGACCCCCAGATCCCGTTGTACTTCCCCTTTGATGCCATTTGACGCCATTTAGATAGTAATCTGTCCTTCCTGTTTTTGTTACCAAAGTGAATAACCTCACTTTTATTCACATTTTACTTCGGAATCACGTGAGTGATTCCGTGAAGAAGCCCTGCCAGTGCGCATGCGCGTCATTACTTCAGACGCATTGGTGCACCGACAGGCTGGAGAGCGCAGCTCCACCAGCGGTAAGTAAAACACCGCAGGTAAGTGTTTTAAACTTTACTGCGGTTTGCTTAAGACCCAGTAGGGACACTTCCAAAATGGGAAAAATTAACAGAAAGTAAGGCGAGGTGTGCCGCCTGTAAAAGTAAAAGCCTGCCCGCGGGACCGCGGTCAGCGGGCGTTTGCCAGCTCCAGAGTCGCCGGCCCCAGAGCCGGCAGCAGTACAGCCAGCGGCAGCAACTCCGGTGCCTCAGAAGCACTGTGCCACTCTTGTCGGGAGGAAAGGCCAAGAGGAAATTATCCAGGCCTGTCGACTCTGATGAGTCAGGCCAGAAAGAATCCCATCCTACCAACAATAAGGTTAGGGGACGTCTTGATGAGAAGGAACACCTCCTAATGGAAATGCTACAACCATGATGAAAGTGATGAAAGGGATAGACAGAGTTGACGTGGATAAGCTTTTCCCATTGATGGTAGGGAAGATTCAAACAAGAGGGCATGACATGAGAATTAAGGGACAGAAGTTTAGGGGTAACATGAGGGGGAACTTCTTTACTCAGAGGGTGGTGGCTGTGTGGAATCAGCTTCCAGCAGAGGTGGTGGAGGCAGGATCGATTTTAACATTTAAAAGTAAAGTGGATAGGTATATGGACGTGAAGGGAATGGAGGGGTATGGTCTGAGTGCAGGTAGATGGGACTAGGGGAAAACAAATGGTCGGCACGGACTGGAAGGGCCGAGAGGGCCTGTCTCCGTGCTGTAATTGTTATATGGTTATATGGTTATATGGTTATATGAGGTGTTCCAGTCAGGGGTATACCCCCAGGGTTCCCCAGCAGCTCTCAGCAGCAACCTCTACCAGAGGTCCGTATAGTGCAAGAACCAGATGCCTACGAGTCTGCATGGGGACCCATATCAACAGCGCCATGTCATGGGCTGCATAATACCTCCCTTGGGCATGAGCCGGGAGAGCCAGGACAGCAAGAGTCTGACCCTGAAGTTGGTGTTACTGCAGAAGAGCATACACCAAAGCACACAACCTGCGCTCCAGGTGTGCCAGATGTGGCAGATAAATTCGCCATACTGGCTGGAACTGGTGAAGAAATGGAGCAACGCCTTGTTAGGGCTGCATGATACCCTTATGCAAGAGCAGGGAGAGCCAGGGCTGTATGAGTCTACCCCTGAAGTTGTTGGTATAGCACAGGAGGATACCCAAAAGCCAAAAGCTTAGGTCCCAGTTGCCGGACATGGCATGTAAATTCGTCAGGTATAGAATAGAATAGAATAGAATGCCTATTTATGGAACTGGTAAGGCAAAAAATTTGGCCAGAAACATTAATTACATGACTTCTCACCAGTTCCAAGAATTAACGATGGATGAAAAACCCAAAAGATATGAGACACCTGTAAAGTGTGCATCACTCAGAGTGTCCACTGTGAACCAGTGTATCTGGAGGCAAATGGGTGCAAACATGCGATTGCATGAACCAGGCTACAGAAAGCCTTAAAACTAATCGGATCAGGTATAGCGGCTTTGGGCGGTCAGTCAAAGGGGCACCACTATCAAACTCATATCGGACATGTTAGCCCTGCTATGGAACCCCCACTTTGAGATCAAACTGCCTGACGGAAAACGCCATCAAGCTAACTTGAATCCGAAACATAGCCACCAAACTTGTTGTTTGGTGAGGTTCTGGCAAAGTAAGTGAATAATTGGCGAGGGTTGACATGGATACGTTTTTCCCATTGAGGGTAGGGAAGATTCAAACAAGAGGGCATGACATGAGAATTAAGGGACAGAAGTTTCGGGGTAACGTGAGGGGGAACTTCTTTACTCAGAGGGAGGTGGCTGTGTGGAATGAGCTTCCAGCAGAAGTGGTGGATGCAGGATCGATTTTAACATTTAAGACTAAAGTGGATAGGTATATGGACGTGAAGGGAATGGAGGGGTATGGTCTGAGTGCAGGTAGATGGGACTAGGGGAAAACAAATGGTCGGCACGGACTGGAAGGGCCGAGAGGGCCTGTTTCCGTGCTGTAATTGTTATAGGGAAATTGATGAGGGTAAAGCAGTGGATGTTGTCTATATGGATTTCAGTAAGGCCTTTGACAAGGTTCCCCATGGAAGGTTGGTTAAGAAGGTTCAATCTTTGGGTGTTAATGGCGGAGTAGCAAGATGGATTCAACAGTGGCTGAATGGGAGATGTCAGAGAGTAATGGTGGATGGCTGTTTGTCAGGTTGGAAGCCGGTGACCAGTGGGGTGCCTCAGGGATCTGTGTTGGGTCCACTGTTGTGTGTCATGTACATCAATGATCTGGATGATGGGGTGGAAAATTGGATAAGTAAGTATGCGGTGTTGTGGATAATGAAGTAGATTTTCAAAGTCTACAGAGAGATTTGGGCCATTTGGAAAAGTGGGCTGAAAGATGGCAGATGGAGTTTAATGCTGATAAGTGTGAAGTGCTACATCTTGGCAGGACAAATCAAAATAGGACGTACATGGTAAATGGTAGGGAATTGAGGAATGCTGTGGAACAGAGGGATCTAGGAATAACTGTGCATAGTTCCCTGAAGGTGGAATCGCATGTTGATAGGGTGGTAAAGAAAGCCTTTGGTGTGCTGGCCTTTATAAATCAGAGCATTGAATATAGGAGTAGGGAAGTAATGTTAAAATTGTACAAGGCATTGGTAAGACCAATTCTGGAGTATGGTGTACAATTTTGGTCGCCTAGTTATAGGAAGGATGTCAACAAAATAGAGAGAGTACAGAGGAGATTTACTAGAATGTTGCCAGGCTTCCAGCAACTATGTTACAGAGAAAGGTTGAACAAGTTAGGTCTTTATTCTTTGGAGCGCAGAAGGTTAAGGGGGGGCTTGATTGAGGTCTTTAAAATGATGAAAGGGATAGACAGAGTTGACGTGGATACGTTTTTTCCCATTGAGGGTAGGGAAGATTCAAACAAGAGGGCATGACATGAGAATAAGGGACAGAGGGTTTTGGGGTAACGTGAGGGGGAACTTCTTTACTCAGAGGGTGGTGGCTGTGTGGAATCAGCTTCCAGCAGAAGTGGTGGAGGCAGGATCGATTTTAACATTTAAGAGTAAAGTGGATAGGTATATGGACGTGAAGGGAATGGAGGGGTATGGTCTGAGTGCAGGTAGATGGGACTAGGGGAAAACAAATGGTCGGCACGGACTGGAAGGGCCGAGAGGGCTTGTTTCCGTGCTGTAATTGTTATATGGTTATATGGTTATATGGTTATATGGTTATATGGTTATAATTCAGATGACGAGGCGAAGACTGTGCATGATGCCGCTTCGTCAACCATACCCCTTCAGATGGGCCACAAATGCTGGTGCGGGACGAGCTCCCATTACTACGCCATTGGAATGCACCAGTGCACATCTCCAGCAAAATTAGGAGGCAAAAGAATCCAACAACGATGGCGGTACAAGCAGCTGGACTTGTCCAGGACATATCCTCTAGAGACCAGTCACAAGTAGGGGTAGTTGCAATTGTTCTAGAACGAAGGGTACTGTATAACATCAGAGGTGTTTATAATGGACAGTTTTAGGGTTTCGATTCAGTTAATTTTGAATTACCCAAGCAAAAGAAGGATGTTGGATGTTGAGCTTTGACCTAGCACGACTGAAGCTCCTATGTTCAGTATAAGCACTTTCAAATGGAAACGTTCAGTACTGCTAAGCAACTGCTTTCCAGAGGATGTTATATGGCAAGTATAGATCTGAAAGATGCATTTATTCAGTACCAATTCATTACAATACCACAGATATTGGAAGTTAGTTGGATGCGACAACGGCGGCAGTTAAAACTTTGCCAAAATGGGTAAACCTAGCCCTAGCTTGTTTACAAAATTGTGGAAACCAGTATGGGGACTACTCTGGGCTCAGAATCACTTGTGATGGCATACTTGCATGATGTTCTGATCATAGGCAACACTCAGAAGGCAGCTGAATTTCTGTTTCAATTACCAAACATATGTTCAAGAGGTTGGGCATTCACCCGACCACAGCCAAATTGATGTCATCTCAGAATCATTGACTATTGGGTCATTGATTCAACCAACATATCAGTGACTCTGCCTATAGCCAAAAGTTTATTAATAGGCCTGCAGCATTCTGGTAGAAGAACAGCAACCCTCCTTCCAACGAGTGGCTAATGTTATTGGTAAATTAATAGCCTTTCCTGGAATGCAACTTGGGCCTCTACACTATCAGAATATGCAACGGGCTAAGGAACAGGCACTCAAAAACATGCAGGTCATTTTGATAGACCGATGCGGTTGGCAGCCCAAGCTATCGCTGAGTTGCAAAGGTGGATAACAATTGTCTCACGTTGCTCTGGTAACATTCTGAGCAAACAACTTTCAGCTGCTTTACAAGCTGAGGTGAGTGTTTCAGGACGGGGAGCCACTGATAACACAATTCCAGCTGGTACAGCAAATGGAGTATGCAAGAGGCATTAATCCTACAGATGCATGGGATAAAATATTTGGAATTGTTGGGGGCATTCTATGCCCCAAAAAAGCTTACAGTTCAACAAATGCATGACTTACATGTTCAGCTCCAGATTGACAATACCACAGCAATTGATTATATTGATTACATGGGCGGAAATAAGTTATTATCATGTGATAATCTGGCTAAACCCAATCTGGCACTGCTGTATTACTTGTGACATTTGGGTCTTAGCAATCTACCTACTAGGTAGAGATAGTGTAGTGGCGGACACCAGGGTACGTAAATTTAAAGGCAACATAGAATGGATGTTGAATCCAAATTTTTTTTTAAAGATTATCACCCAGTGTGGATTGCCAAACATAGATCTGTTGCATCCAGATTAAATCACCGGTTGCCTAAGTACGCCTCATAGGAACCGGATCCAGGGGCAGTAGCGGTGAATGCATTAACGCTACATTGGGGAGATACGCTCTTTTACACTATCCCCATTCTGCCTTGTCAGTCAATGTCTCCCCAAATTGAGCAGGGCTCCGCTTCAGGCGTTGGTAGTCCCAGACTGGGCCACACAACCATGGTTCCCATTGGTTCTGAGACTGATGACACAGCCATTCATGGTTTTCCCCAAATGCAGCAACTTGTTGGTTCACCCTGTGACAGGAAAGAGTCCCCCTTTCCATGATCGTATTAATCTGTTGATTGCAGATTCTGACGAGACCTTCCAGGGGCTCGGACAATCAAGGCGAACCATGGATGTGATAACTACGGCCTAGAGGAATAATACTAAAAAACAATACGTATAAAAATGGGAGATGCTCTGCTTACAGTCACCTATATCTTATCACACTGAGGGCATACCTGATGTATTGGAGTTCCTTGTTACATTACACTTTGATGAGCAATGGAGTTATAACGCCATTAATAGCGCTAGGAATGCATTGTCCTCCTATTTGTGGCAGGGGTCGGGACAACATTCTGTCAGATCTCCTCCATTAGTGTCCTGATTCATGCGAGCTATTTAACAACAACCCTCCTAGACCTAGATATACGTGAATCTGGGATGTGAGCATAGTTCACACTGCTTTGTCAATAGGCTCTGATTACATCTGTGTCAAAAAAATTAACACTTAATCTGGTCATGCTCATGGCGCTCATTTCAGCGCAACAGGGTCCAGACATTGCAAAGGTTACGACTGGACAGCATGCCTTTTCTGTAAATAGTATTACGATTTATGTATATGATTTAATTACACAAAGCAGGCCAGGGACATCCAGGACAAAAATGAGCTTTAGAGCATACCCCATTGACCGGCGACTATGTGTAGTTACGCACCTACGTCGATATTGAGGTCACCAAGAGTCTTAGAAGCTCCAAAACAACAATGCTCATCAGTCCCAAACCTCATAGAAAGGTGTCGGTGTAGACCATTTTGAGGTGGCTAAAGCAGGTTTGGATTCTGCTGGAGCAGACACTGATGTGTTTCAATCTCACTCCACCAGGGTGGTATTGACACCACAGCAAGGGCACTGGACGCCCCTTTAGTCCAAGTCCTTGGGGCCACAGGATGGTCCAGTGAAGGGATTTTCAGCGGTTTTATAACAAACCTATCCTCACGACGGAAGGATTTGGGCATGTTATTTTGGGTCCTGTTTGTAAATTCCCCCTAGGAGAGAGGGGTTGTTATTGCTTCTTTTGTTATTAAGACATTAATTTGTATAATGCACACAATGTTTAATACATTATTGTTTATCCTGTGTCAACCGAAGCAGTGTGTCGTATGGAACTGGGTCTGCGGCATGAAATCACAGAGCTTTGAAATCTTCACGGAATCACTCACGTGACTCCGAAGTAAAATAGTAAGATTAAATGAGAACTTGCCAGTTGAAGTTTGTTCTTTATTTTATGCGGAGTTACGGTGAGCCCTCCACTCCCGGCCCTCATAATCGCAAAGATCATCTGGTAGTTCTAGTCTTCTGAGTCTTACTATATCACTTTGACTGTAGTTACTGTGATTTCACACCGTTGCTTTGAAGATTGACGTGCATGCGCACTGGCAGGGCTTCTTCACGTAATCGCTCACCATAACTCCTCATAAACTAAAGAACAAACTTCAAACTGGCAAGTTCTCGTTTAACCTTACTATTAAACTTCATCTGCCATGCATCTGCCCACTCCCCCAACCTGCCCAAGTCACCCTGCATTCTCATAGCATCCTCCTCACAGTTCACATTGCCACCCAGCTTTGTGTCATCTGCAAATTTGCTAATGTCACTTTGAATCCCTTCATCCAAATCATTGATGTATATAGCTGCGGTCCCAGCACCGAGCCTTGCGGTACCCCACTAGTCACTGCCTGCCATTCTGAAAGGGACCCATTAATCCCTACTCTTTGTTTCCTGTCTGCCAACCAATTTTCTATCCATGTCAATATTCTACCCCCAATACTACAATCAATACTTGAAAAAAGAACGCAGTTGGAGACAGAAAAGTCAAATGAAACTAATTGAGACAGATACAGCTTCATCTGCGGAGAGAAGGAAAAATGTGCTGTATAAATTATACCATTCAATATTAATTCAATAATCATTCAATAGCAGTAGAGCTACTGCCTCACAGCATCCTGGGTTCGATCCTGACTATGGGTTTGTATGGAGATTGTACATTCTCCCCGTGACCTGCGTGGATTTTCTGCGAGATCTTTGTTTCCCAGCACACTCCAAAGACGTACAGGTTTGTTGGTTAACTGGTTTGGTGAAATATAAATTGTCCTTAATGTGTGTAGGATAATTAGTGTGCGGGGATCGCTGGGAGGTTTGGACTCGGTTGGCTGAAGGGCCTAGTTCCACGCTATATCTCTCTAAGCTCTAAACTCAAAACTATAAATTGAGTCAGAAAGAAACAGCTTCTTCTGCCGAGAGAAGGAAAAGTGTGCTCTATAAATGATCATATTCAATATTAATTGAAATTTGCAATGCATTGTATTCAAATTAAAGAATAGAGAGAGTGGGAGGAAGAAATAAATTGATCTAGCAATGCCAAATAAACCAGAGCAGGTTGTTGTCTCATTGGTTACAAGAGCAGAGAATTTACAAGCGAGCGTTTGATTCTTTACAAGAATGAAGTGGCAAGGTACCTCAGTAAGTGGATGCACGGTGGCTCAGGGTAGTGCTGCTGAGTCACAGATTAGTAAAGGTGTCAAAGTTTATGGGGTGAAGAATGGAGTGGTTATATGGAGGAGCACATATGGAGGACCTGGCAAATGTTGAGCTGCTGGGGTCTCTCAGATGCGTAGGAAAGAACTGCACATGCTGGTTTAAATCGAAGATAGACACAAAATGCTGGAGTAACTCAGCGGGACCAGCATCATCTCTGGAGAGAAGGAATGGGGTTTCTCAGATCCTCAGTGGACCGAGGAGCCAAAAGTAGAGAGAAGAACTGTTGAGCTGCAATTTCCTTGAAGATGATGTAAAATTGAAAGCAAATGGACGTGTTACAATAAAGGTCAATTTTAATCGCTGATTCCCACAACATTTCTAATTTACAAATAACTGGCATGAATGTTTATAAAAATATTTCTGGGAGTCCTATGAACCGATGCCCATTCAGAATTCCTCTGCTATTAAACATTGTGAACATGTCACTGCTTGAAGCAAGGCAATACGCAACTTTTTCCATGCACATAAAGCGTGACATTTTTTCTGGCAGATGTGAAAATCAAAATCATATTCTACAAGTCACTACATCATCAACACTTTCTGACACTATAACTATCTACCCTTAATTAAAACTCTCATCTTGTCTTTACATTTGCGCAAAAACAGTACCCGATAGCGCTATGATTTTTCGCCGCCTTACTCACCGTTCTCCTGTGCTAAAAGTGCACCACGTTTCGTTCTGATCGGTGGAATATTACAAACGTTATGAAGGTTAAAGAAATAGTAATATCAGCAGATTGGTCTTCTCGCCTGTCAGCCACCGGCACAACAACGCCCCTTCCGGAACCTGCTGTCAATCACTGGGACAAGGAGAATAAATCCCCGGAGGCTTGCTGAATCTGTGCTTTCCGAAGCCGTCTGTCCCGAAGCCGTCCGTCCAAATGCCATCCGGGAGCCGGGAGCCGTGAGTCCCGAAGCCGTGAGCCCCGAAGCCGCCCCGAGTGGGGAACCTGGAGGCGGCGTTGAGTCGGGGACCCCTGGATTGTGGAGCGGCCTGGAGTGCGGAGAAACCCGGAGTGCGGAGCCTGGCCGACTGCAAGGCTGACTGCTGCAACCACGACATCCTGGGAAAGTGAGGAGTGAGTGTGGGGGGGATTGAGGGAGCCGGGCGCTGGCAGGGCCGGGCGCTGGTGGCGAACACCACGTCCTCCCATACACCATCTCCCATCGCACATCCACCCAGCAGTAGGCCACGGCAGCTCTCCCCCCCCCCCCCCCCCCCCACGGCTGCTGCCCGAGTCTGTCGCCCTCCTCCCCCACATGCCACCCCCCTTCCCCGGCTACAGAATGGTCCTGCCGGCCCCAACCTGAAGCCGTCCCCCTTCCCATCCCCAGCTGCAGGACTAGCCCAATAAAAGACCATTTGGCCCACAATGTCCATATTAGCCCTCCGGAAATCAGACTCTTCGACCACAACACCTGTATTAGCCCTCCAGTAAGCCCCCCACTCTGACCCCTCCCTCCCTCCCCCACCGGCCCTGACAGCCTCCGCCTGAATCCGTCCCCCTCCCCCAGCTGTAGAACATTCCCCCCCCCCTCCCGGATCCTGACAACCCCCGCCTGAAGTCGTCAATCTCCCCCGGCTGCATGATGCCCCTCCCCAGCTGCAGGTTGCTTGCACCCCCCCCCCCCCCCCAGCAGCGCCTGCCTGATGCTGTACCCCCTCCCCCGGCTGCAGGATTCTGCCCCCCCCCCCCCAACAGCCCCCGCCTGATGCCGTCCTCCCCCCCCCCGGCTGCAGGACGATCCCTCCCCCCAGAATCCCAACAGCCCCCGCCTGAAGCCGTGCCCCTCCACCAGCTACAGGACGCTGCCCCGTCCCCATCAGCCCCTGCCTGAAGCCGTCCCCCTCCCCCGACTGCAGGACGCTCCCAGCCGGCCCCCGCCTGAAGCCGTCCCCCTCCCCGCAGCTGTACGCTCCCCCCACCACCACCGGCCCCCACCTGAGGCCGTCCCGTCAGCATCCTGCAGCTGTGGATGGGGATGGCTTCAGGTGGGGGTGGGAGCATCCTTCAGTTGGGGACGGGATGGCTTCAGGCCTTTAGGGGCTATGGGTGAGTGGTGGAATATTGTGTTGGGGGAACGGGTGAGTGGTGGAATATTGCATTGGGGAATGGGTTGCGTTGGGGGACCTCCCATGTGACTGGTACAGTAGAATATAAAACATTACGGAACAGGAACAGACCCTTCCATCCACAATGTCTGTACCGAACATGATGCCAAGATGAATTAATCTGATCTGCCTGTACATGATCCTCTACTTGATGCATATCCAAGTGACTATCCAAAGGTCTCTTCAATGCCACTGCCTCCACCATCATCCTTGGCAATGCGTACCATGCACCCTCCACCCACTATGTAAAAAACAAGCCCCACACCTCTTCTTAAACGTTCGCTCCCTCGCCCTAAAGCTATGCCTTCTAGTTTTCAACATTTCCATGCTGGAAAAAAAAACTGTCCTCTCTTGTCCTCATTCTTCAGGGAACGGGGGTTCCCCTCTCCTACTATAGATGAGGCTCTCACCAGGGTCTCTTCAATACCCCATAACACTGCTCTCTCTCCCCATCCCCCCACTCGTAACAAGGGCAGAGTCTCCCTGGTCCTCCCCTTTCACCGCACCAGCCGTCACATAAAACAAATAGTCCCCTGTTATTTTCGCCACCTCCAACGTGACCCCACCACTCGCCACATCTTCCCATCTCTCCCCCGTCTGCTTTCCACAAAGACCGCTTCCTCCATAACTCCCTTGTCAATTCTTCCCTTCCCTCCCACACCACCCCCTCCCCGGGTACTTTCCCTTGCAACCGCAGGAGATGCTACACTTGTCGCTTTGTCTCCCCCCTCGACTCCATTCAAGGACTCAAGCAGTCATTCCAGGTGCAACAGAGGTTCACCTGCATCTCCTCCAACCTCATCTATTGAATCCGCTGCTCTAGGTGTCAGCTGATCTACATTGGTGAGACCATGCGTAGGCTTGGCGATCGTTTCGCTGAACACCTCCGCTCGGTCCGCATTAACCAACCAGATCTCCATGTGGCTCAGCACTTCAACTTCCCCTACCATTCTGAATACCGACCTTTCTGTCCTGGGCCTCCTCCATGGCTAGAGTAAGCACCACTGGAAATTGGAGGAGCAGCACCTCATATTCCGCTTGGGCAGTTTGCACCCTAGCGGCATAAACATTGACTTCTCCAATTTCTGGTAGCCCTTGTTGTCTCCTCCCCTTCTCAGCTCTCCCTCGGGCTCCTCCTCTTCTTTCTCCTTTCTTCTCCCCCCCCCCCCCCCCCCACCCTACATCAGTCTGAAGAAGGGCCTGAAACGTTGCCTATTTCCTTCGCTCCATAGATGCTGCTGCACCCGCTGAGTTTCTCCAGTACTTTTGTCCCCTATCAATACCTCTCACAATTTTATGTAGTTCTATCAGGTTTAAGAAACATTTAGACAGGTACATGGATAGAACAGGTTTCGAGAGATATGGGCCAAATGCAAGCTGGTGGGATTAGTGCAATAGAAAATAGACTATAGACAATAGGTGCAGGAGTAGGCCATTTGGCTCTTCGAGCCAGCACCGATGGTTGATCATCCCCAATCAGTACCCCGTTCCTGCCTTCTCCCCATATCCCCTAACTCCATTATTTTTAAGAGTCCTATCTAGCTCTCTCTTGAGAACACCCAGAGAACCGGCCTCCACCGCCCTCTGAGGCAGAGAATTCTACAGACTCACCACTCTCTGTGAGAAAAAGTGTTTCGTCGTCTCCATACTAAATGGCTTACTCCTTATTCTTAAACTGTGGCCCCTGGTTCTGGACTGCCCCAACATCGGGAACATGTTTCCCGCCTCTCGCGTGTCCAAGCCCTTAACAATCTTATATGTTTCAATAAGATCCCCTCTCATCCTTCTAAACTCCAGAGTGTACAAGCCCAGCCGCTCCATTCTCTCTGCATATGACAGTCCCGCCATCACGGGAATTAACCTTGTAAACCTAGGCTTCACTCCCTCAATAGCAGCAATGTCCTTCCTCAAATTCAGGGACCAAAACTGCACACAGTACTCCAGGTGTGGTCTCACTAGGGCTCTGCACAACTGCAGAAGGACCTCTTTGCTCCTATTTTCGATTCTTCTTGTTATGAAGGCCAACATACCATTTGCTTTCTTCACTGCCTGCAGTACCTGCAGATAGGACATGTTGGCTGGTGTGGGATGGTTGGGCCCTAGGGCCTGTTTCCATTCAGTAAGATGGTATGACTCTGCCTCTATGACTCAAGGTCTCCTTGATTCTATCAGGTCTCCTTTCAATTTGCAATATTCTGTAGAAACAAACTGTGTTTTTCCAGCCTCTAATCCAGGCAACATTCAGGTAAACTATTCTGCACTCTCTCCGAAGTCTTCACATTCTTCCTGTAATGGTGCAACCAGAACTGCACGAAATGTAGCCCAACTAAAGTCTAGACATAAGGAACTGCAGTTGCTGGTTTATTTTTAAAAAAGGAACAAAGTGCTGGAGTAACTCGGCAGGCGGCAGCATCTCTGGAGAACAGGGATAGGTGACATTTTGGGTTGAGACCCTTCATTAGAATTAAAGTCATATAGACTGCATCATGACTTCCTGATGCTTTTGCTCATGAGTTCATAAGTTCTAGGAGAAAAAATTAGGCCATTCAGCCCATCAAGTCTACTCCGCCATTCAATCATGGCTGATCTTTCTTCCATCTCAACCCCATTCTCCTGTCTTCTCCGCATAATCCCCGACAACCGTACTAATCAATAATCTATGAATCTCTGCCTTAAAAATACCCATTGACATGGCCTCCACAGCCTTCTATGGCAATGAATCACAGATTCTCCACCCCCTGGCAAAATAAATTCCTCCTCATCTACTTTCAAAAGGTACGTCTTTTTATTCTGAGTCCTCTAGTCCTAGACTCTTCCACTCCAATTTTAATGGCCTGACCAATGCCGACAGGTCTTGTATGCTGGGAAATGGAAGTCACATAACACCCTATTCCTTATACTGGCATTGCAGTATCCACCCAGCTTTTCCCCTCGCATTGTCCGTAATAAAACACATCACCGCCCAATCATTTGGTGATTGGCTGGCACTGAATGAGGCTGGCTGGGGCTAGATTAAAACCTGAATCCTCCTCTCAGAGCAGCAGTGAGCCTACAGCTTTGGAGCTCACTAGAAGCAGTGGTATTAAAACCGGGGACCTAAGTTTCCCAACACAGCTTGATAGCATTGGTAGAGAGGAGGAGAGTGTCCCTTATACTTAGGAAATATCTAGGTACAAGTGTATGGCGGCATGGTGGTGTATCAATTGAGCTGTTACCTTATAGCGCCAGAGACCCGGTTTCCATCCTGACTACGGGTGCCGTCTGTACAGAGTTTGAACGTTCTCCCCGTTGCGGAGGTTTTCTCCAGGTGCTCCTATTTCCTCCCACACTCCAAAGACATACAGGTTTGTAGGTTTAAGAAAGACTTGGTAGTTTACACCCCAGCGGTATGAACATTGACTTCTCCAATGTCAGGTAGTCCTTGCTTTCTCCCTCCTTCCCTTCCCCTTCCCAGCTCTCCCACAAGCTACTGTCTCCGCTTCTTCCTTTCTTTTTCCCGCACCCCCTCCCCCCGACATCAGTCTGAAGAAGGGTCGCCTATTCCTTCTCTCCATAGATGCTGCTTCACCCGCTGAGTTCCTCCAGCAATTCTGTCTACCTTCAGATTTGTAGGTTAATTGGATTGGCAAAATTGTAAATTGTTCCCAGTGTGTGTAGGATAGAGTTAGCGTGCGAGGATTGCTGGATGGTGCGGACTTGGTGGGCTGAAATGCTTGTTTCCACGCTGTATCTCTAAACAAACTAAACTAAAAAAGTGTCAATAGGAGAAGGCACCTAATAAGCTCAAGACCTTGGAGCGCAGCTCCAAGGATGTACCACCATGCTACTGTATAAAATAATTGCTTATAGAGTCAGTGAATGCAACTGCAATTGCATTGTAAACCATGCCTTGATTATCATTACTTTTTAACATTTTTGCATAACTTTCATTCATTTGTTTCATCTCTCTATATTGCAGTTTATATAGAGAGATGAAATATCTATATAGAGAGATGAAAAATAGCGAGGGGCTTGCTTTTCACAGAGGCCCGGGGAGCCGTTGGTGCGAGAGGGTGGAGTTCCCTGCGCTGCGAGACCAAAATCTGCAACGTTCCATCTTCCAGAGAGTAAATCTGGTGGAAGCCTCTGATTGGACCAGAGGAAGCAGCTGATTGGGTGCAACCCGGGGTTTACATTTTTACATGTCATTAATACATTAACTGGGAGTTAAGGATTCTAGGAGTTAAGGGTTCAGTATTTATTAGTAAAGTTTAAAGGATAACGTTATGTGTTTAATAAAAATAAAAAATATTTTTTTTAAATTAGAAATTGCGTGCAACGAAGAAATTAGAAATGCGTGCAACGAAGGTAAAACCGTTATAATGGGTGACTTCAATCTATATATAGATTGGGTGAATCAAATTGGCAGGGGTGCTGAGGAAGAGGACTTTTTGGAATGTATGCGGGATAGTTTTCTAAACCAACATGTGGAGGAACCAACAAGAGAGCAGGCTATTCTAGACTGGATATTGAGTAATGAGGAAGTGTTAGTTAGCAGCCTTGTTGGACGTGGCCCCTTGGGCAAGAGTGACCATAATATGGTTGAGTTCTTCATTAGGATGGAGAGTGACATTGTTAATTCAGAAACACGGGTCCTGAACTTAAAGAAAGGTAACTTAGAGGGTATGAGAAGTGAATTGGCAAAGATGGACTGGCAATTGATTCTTGAAGGGTTGACGGTGGATATGCAATGGAAGGCATTTAAAGACTGCATGGATGAACTACAACAATTGTTCATCCCAGTATGGCCAAAGAATAAATCAGGGAAGGTGGCGCATCCGTGGATAACGAGGGAAATCAGGGATAGTATCAAAGAAAAAGATGAAGCGTACAAATTAGCCAGAAAAAGCAGCCTACCAGAGGACTGCGAGAAATTCAGAGACCAACAGAGGAGGACAAAGAGCTTAATTAGGAAAGGGAAACATAAAATAAACTGACTGCAAAAGTTTTTATCGATATGTGAAGCGCAAAAGATTAGTTAAAAAAAATGTAGGTCCCTTGCAGTCAGAAACGGGTGAATTGATCATGGGGAACAAGGACATGGCAGACCAATTGAATAACAACTTTGGCTCTGTCTTCACTAAGGAAGACATAAATAATTTGCCAGAAATAGCAGGGGATCGTGGGTCAAATGAGATGGAGGAAATGAGTGAAATCCAGGTTAGCCGGAAAGTGGTGTTGGGTAAATTGAATGGATTAAAGGCAGATAAATCCCCAGGGCCAGATAGGCTGCAACCCAGGGTACTTAAGGAAGTAGCCCCAGAAATAGCAGATGCCTTAGTGATAATTTTTCAAAACTCTTTAGATTCTGGAGTAGTTCCTGGGGATTGGAGGGTAGCTAATGTAACCCCACTTTTTAAAAAGGGAGGGAGAGAGAAAACGGGGAATTACAGACCAGTTAGTCTAACATCGGTAGTGGGGAAACTGCTAGAGTCAATTATTAAAGATGGGATAGCAGCGCATTTGGAAAGTGGTGAAATCATTGAACAAAGTCAGCATAGATTTACGAAGGGTAAATCATGTCTGACGAATCTTATTGAATTTTTTGAGGATGTAACTAGTAGAGTGGATAAGGGAGAAGCAGTGGATGTGTTGTATCTGGACTTTCAGAAGGCTTTCGACAAGGTCCCACACAAGAGATTGGTATACAAACTTAAAGCACACGGTATTGGTGGTTCAATATTGATGTGGATAGAGAACTGGCTGGCAATCAGGAAGCAAAGAGTAGGAGTGAACGGGTCCTTTTCAGGATGGCAGACAGTGACTAGTGGGGTGCCGCAAGGCTCAGTGCGGGGACCCCAGCTATTTACAATATACATTAATGATTTGGACGAGGGAATTAAATGCAACATCTCAAAGTTTGCGGATGACACGAAGCTGGGGGGCAGTGTTATCTGTGAGGAGGATGCTAGGAGGCTGCAGGATGACTTGGATAGACTGGGTGAGTGGGCAAATGCATGGCAGATGCAGTATAATGTGGATAAATGTGAGGTTATCTACTTTGGTGGCAAAAACAGGAAGGTAGACTATTATTTGAATGGTGACCGATTAGGAAAAGGGGAGATGCAGCGACACCTGGGTGTCATGGTACACCAGTCATTGAAAGTAGGCATGCAGGTGCAGCAGGCTGTGAAGAAAGCGAATGGTATGTTGGCATTCATAGCAAAAGGATTTGAATACAAGAGCAGGGAGGTTCTACTGCAGTTGTACAGGGTCTTGGTGAGGTCACACCTGGAGTATTGCGTACAGTTTTGGTCTCCTAATCTGAGGAAAGACATTCTTGCCATAGAGGGAGTACAGAGAAGGTTCACCAGACTGATTCCTGGGATGGCACGACTTCCATATGAAGAAAGACTGGATAGACTTGGCTTGCACTCGCTGGAATTTAGAAGATTGAGGGGTGATCTCATAGAGACTTACAAAATTCTTAAGGGGTTGGACAGGCTAGATGCAGGAAGATTTTTCCCGATGTGGGGAAGTCCAGGACAAGGGGTCACAGTTTAAGGATAAGGGGGAAGTCTTTTAGGACCGAGATGAGAAAATTGTTTTTCATACAGAGAGTGGTGAATCTGTGGAATTCTCTGCCACAGAAGGTAGTTGAGGCCAGTTCATTGGCCGTATTTACGAGGGAGTGGGATGTGGCCCTTGTGGCTGAAGGGTTCAGGTGTTATGGGGAGAAGGCAGGTACAGGATACTGAGTTGGATGATCAGCCATGATCATATTGAATGGCGGTGCAGGCTCGAAGGGCCAAATGGCCTGCTCCTGCACCTAATTTCTATGTTTCTATGTTTCTATGTCATGTTTCCCATTCCTCTGATTCTCAGTCTGGAGCGGGGTCTCGACCTGAAAAGTCATTGATTCCTTTTCTCCAGAAATGCTGCCTGACCCGCTGAGTTACTACAGCTTTTTGTGTCGACCTCTGCCTTTCTCCCCTGTTCTCATCACTACCTTACAGCTTGCAGTACAGCCATTACATGTTGGGATGGTTCTACTGGATCAGATGGGCAGGGCTCACAAGGCCGTGGGCCAAAGCAAGCCAAATGAGACCAGAAAAATATGTCAACTTGGTCATCATGACCAGCACTATGAGTCTGCTATAGAAAGACATCCAATCAGGTAATAGAAATATTAGTTTATAGGCATAGACAAGGAACTGCAGATGCTAGCTTACCAAAACGCTGCTGGAATAACTCAGTGGGTCAGGCAGCATCTCTGAAGAACATGGCTAGCTGACGTTTTGGGTTTTGACTCTTCTTGAGACTGATTCTTTTAGAGGGGGGAGAATGTTGGAAGCAAGGTGGGGTGGGGGGGAGGGCGAAAGCCTTGAAAATGACAGGTGGATACAGGTAAGGGGGGTGGGGGTTTATTGGCAGTTGGTTAGTCAAAGGCCAGAGATGAAAAGATAAAAAGTGTGAGGTTGGGATAGAAGAAGCCTGAAATGTATCCTTATCACACACGTTTTGTGTTTTCATCTCTGGTCTTGGTCTGATTATCTGCCTATCAACAACCCCGTTCACCCGTATCCACGTATCACGTCCCAATCTTTGTCCCGGAAAATAGAATATCTGTGAAGTTCCTAATACAAAACTCTGTATCCAATGGATCTTCTGTTTCATTCTGGAATGACTAGAAGTCTCAAAATTGATGGGCAGCATGACCTTAGGCAGAATGGGGTGGGATGTGTGGCACACGTCCCTCCCAATGTTTTGAGAGGTGGGTGGCAATCCCCCCCCCCTCCATGTTTTGTAATACGGATTTTGAAATTCGGTGAAAAATAAAATCTATTAAGTTCTCCGCGTTACGCGTGACAGTTGGGGTGTCACTGTTGAATGTCTTGTTAAATGTCTCTATTCACATCGTATTAACACGATGTGTCACCAATTGTGTTTTGACCTTCAAGTATTACTGAAGGTATTCACGGAGAATTTCTTAAAGCTGTCTGATGTGAGTACATTTACTAATTCAATTAACTCCCAACCCCTCCTCTTCCTGCTCTTTCTTTTCATAAATCGACTGTTCTGTTTATTTGTTCCTCATTCTCCCTGTAATTCTGTACTTCTGGAAAAACAGGCATTCAATACTGTAGTAACTCAGCGGGACAGGCAGCATCTCTGGAGAGAAGGAATGGGTGACGATTCGGGTTAAGATTCTTCTTCAGACCCAAAACATCACCCATTCCTTCTCTCCAGAGGTTTTTCCTGTCCCATTGAGTTACTCCTGCATTTTGTGTTTATCTTCAGTGTAAACCAGCATCTGCAGTTCATTCCTACAGCAACAAAGGTTGCGGCAGGTAGTATAACCTTAAGGGCCTGTCCCACCAGCATGCGACTGCATGTGGCGAGCGCGACCTAACGTGGTCGCTTGAGCCGTACGGCCTCGCGGGGCTGGTCCCACTTCAATCGCCGGAGCCATATGGAGTTGTGCGGGGCTGGTCCGGACATTGCGCGGGCATCCGAAAAACTGGCACTGTTCAAAAATCCCGCACGGCAATGGCCTGTCGACCCGCAGCCGCATTGAGGCCATATTCTGTGCCTCGACGGGCGTATGCAGCGTCTTGACGGCATATGCAGCATCTGGAAGCCGTACGCAGCGTCTTGACAGCGTACGCCGAGCACGTGGCGTTGCGTGATGATGTCATCGCCCGGCTTGCCGTTGCATGATGACGTCACCGACCGACGCCGTGTGACATCCAAATTCAGTCAACCCGCCTCCTGCCCAGCTGATTGGTGAGTATGATGTCGGAACTAGCTCCAACGGCTCCGCAGTTGGAAGTGGGACTGGCCCCGCGAGGCCGTATGCCTCAAGCCACCACGTTTGGTCACGCTCACTGCATGCAGTCGCATGCTGGTGGGACAGGCCCTTAATGCCCTGTGAAGCCCTGCCTTTGCATTTGAAGAGCAGATCATATCTTAAGTGCTATGTGCATCAATGAGTCATGACACTAATTGATGTCTGCAGTACAACTGGTAGTTTCTGGTTACAAGCATGTCCAATGCATAGACTGTGCTACAGTTAACAAATATGCTGGGCATGAAAGAAGCTGTAATTTCTTCCCGAGTTTGAAGTTTCTCTCTTATCTTATGTCACAAAGCAGATAAAAAACTTGTGCCGTGTAAGGGAATTTCTCTCCAACAATCTTTCCTCCTGGTGAAAAAACCAACAGGGGCGCCGGGGAGATGGCAACCCTGCCGGCAGTCTGTTTGTCTTTTCACTCTTTCTGTTATTTTTTAGTTTGTTCGAAGTATTTGTTTTAATGTTCTTCGGTTTGTTTTATGTGGGGGGAGGGGGGGAGGGGATGGGGAACATTTTTTGTCAAGTTCCTACCTTGCCGGAGATGTGATCAATTTTCGGATCACACTCTCCGGGCGCTCTGTGGCCTACCATCGCTGGAGCTGGAAGCCTCCTCGGACTGTCGTGAGCCCCACTGCGGGGCACGGACTTAACATCGGAGCTGATCCCTTGCCTGGGATCGCTCCCACCACGACCACCGAGGAATCAACACCAAGGGCTCGCAGTCTCCGGGTGAGGCCGAGTCGGGAAGCTCCAACGTCGCGGAAGGTTCACCAGCCCCGAAGTGAGGATCGATCAACCGGCGCGGGGAGCTGACATCCCCCCCGATGCGGGAGAGGATCGCCTCGACCGTCGCCAAGATCAGAGTCAAGATCGTCCCGTCAACGGGGGCTCGAGGCCCACGACCAAGGAAGAACTAAGTGAAGGACTTGAACTTTATTACACCTTCCATCACAGTGAGGAATGTGTAGGAGTCACTGTGGTGGATGTTCATGTTAAAATGTGTTTTTGAGTGATCTGTTGCTTTTAATTGTATAACTGACCTGGCAATGAAATTCTTGTATGTTGCATAACATACTTGGCAAATAAAGTGTGATTCTGATTCTGATTCCTGCCTAGTCACTCTGTGGAATCCAGAACAGCCACAGGTTGGGAACAACACTAATCAACACCTTCTTGGAGTTAAAACACTACTTAATTTAATGAGTAGGGAGGAACTACAGATAGTGGTTTACACCGAAGGTAGACACAAAATGCTGCAGTAACTCAATGACTCAGGTAGAATCTCTAGAGAGAAGAAACAGGTGACATTTTGGGACGACATCCTTCTTCAGACAAAACTACTTAATTTAATCTGCAACAAAGGGCTTTACCTCAAGTTAATTAGCTTTTACTCTGCCGTGAGTATTGAAAACATTGCTTAGTTTCATCATTGCCAAGAATCCCAGCATTGGGATGAAGTTAGTGTTGAACTTTGACTCTATGATGTTGCATAGTTGTTGGACATTCACAGCTGCCGTCATCCTGCTGTGGCACCAGTTTGGAGAAAGGTGTGAGATGCACTGCAAAGGTCCATGTGTACTGGCACCTAATTAGAATTAATGGGCACTCTGGGTCCTAAAACGTTTCCTTGAAATTGTTTGTCACCCATATTTGGTGCTGTTGTGCGATTGGGAATAATGAGGCAATGGCAGCAGACACCGTGACCATCCCGGTGAAGAGGGAGGCTACAGGTGAGAAGCAGACAACCAGTAGATATAATAAAGAGAGATTAGATGTGTGAATGGATGAGGTACATTCCAGAAAGGAAGTCGTGTGTGCCAAGGGGACAGGAGATACACTTGGGCATCCAGACATGGGTATAGGAAGGGGCATCATTGGAAGTGGGTATAGGAGGGGGCATCATTGGAAGTGGGTATTGGGGGGGACCATCAATAGTGGGTAGAGGAGGGGCATCACAAATAGGTATGTAAAGAAGCACCACCAAGGCGCAGGTGGCACCATCAATAATGGTTACAGGAGAGAGCACCATCAATAGTGGGTAGAGTAGAAGGCGCCATTGTATGGGAGAGGGCACCATCAGAATGGGTTGTAGGAAAGGACATCATAGTGGGCATGGGAGGGCACAATAAATAGTGGGTATAGGAGAGGGCACCAGATGTGGGTATGAGGTCACGAGCTGCAGTGGGTATAGGAGGGAGCACTAGCTGACACAATGTGGTGTGGGAAACAGCACTCATTTGAACAACACAGAAATAAACATCATGTCAAATGACGCCAGAGTGAGCTGAACGATACTGAAAACAGTTGGAGTGAGTCATTGGAACATTTGTATGTTATGATCAGATAGTCCAGAAAAGGATGTTAGGATTACTATGTGTCATCCAGTCTTGGGTTTATTGCAACACTATGTTTGTGTTCAATGGGGGAGTGGGTGGCTTTGTCTGCATTCTGCTGCATGAGTTAGCAAGCGCCTCTGGTGAATGGCAGAGCCCTGGGGAGTGTTGTAGAGCAGAGGGATCTAGGAATGCAGGTACATAGTTCCTTGAAAGTGGCTTCGCAGGTAGATTGGGTGGAAGGCTTTTGGTACATTGGCTTTCATCAGTCAGGGTATTGATTATAGAAGTCGGGAGGTTGTGTTGCTGTTGTAAAGACGTGGCTGAGGCTACATTTGGAGTATTGTGTTTACTTTTGCTCACCCTGCTATAGGAAGGATGTTGTTAGGCAGGAAAGAGTGCAGGTAAGATTTACGAGGATGTTGCCAGGACTAGAGGGTCTGAGCTATCGGGGAGAGTTTGAGTAGGCTTGGACTCTATTACTTGGAGCGCAGGAAGATGAGTGGTGTTCTTACAGAGGTGCATAAAATCATGAGAGGAATAGATTGGGTAGATGCACAGATCTTGTCCAGAGTAGGTGAATCAAGGACTGGAGGACATGGGTTTAAAGTGAGGGGTGGGGTGGGGTGGAAGATTTTTCCACACAGAGGGTGGTGGGTGTATGGAATGAGCTGCCAGAGGAGGTAGTTGAGGCAGGGACTATAACATTTGATGCACCAGTGCCTCAATGATTCTCTCAGGCACTAGATGCTGGAGAAAGCATGTCCTGTTGATTGAAGCATATTCTGTGACTATGGAGCACACAAGAACGAACAAGCACAAGTAGCTCACCAGATCCCTCATTGCCATTTAATATGATTATGACTGAGCTAATCCACTCCTCAACTTGTCTTCTTTGTCAGTTGCCCACAGGCCTCAGTTCCCCAATCTTCCAAAAAGTGTATCTAAGAATGTGTTTCAGAAACCTGCGGACACATCTGTAGCTGCGCTGACAATCCTCCAAATGTCAGCTCAGTGTCACTTTGAGTAATGGAAAATCCAGCACAGTTATTACTGAGAGTTTAGCTTTCAAGTGCCCGTTAGATTGCAGTTTGGTGTTACGTTGGTAAGGAGAGAGTCGGATGTGGCATGAATGCTTCTGTCATTAGGGTGCGTCCGGTGCCCTAAAAGAAACTACATGTGTTGATGTGAAAAATGCAAGTACCTGTTCCAATGTTCTAGAGGGCACTGGCAAAAGGAGGTGGGGTAGCGTTGCTGGTTAGAGAGGAGATTAACGCAATAGAAAGGAATGACATTAGCTTGGAGGATGTGGAATCGATGTGGATGGAGCTGCGAAACACTAAGGGGCAGAAAACGCTAGTGGGTGTTGTGTACAGGCCACCTAACAGTAGTAGTGGAGTTGGGGATGGCATCAAACAGGAAATTAGAAATGCGTGCAACGAAGGTAAAACCGTTATAATGGGTGACTTCAATCTATATATAGATTGGGTGAATCAAATTAGCAGGGGTGCTGAGGAAGAGGATTTCTTGGAATGTATGCGGGATAGTTTTCTAAACCAACATGTGGAGGAACCAACGAGAGAGCAGGCTCTTCTAGACTGGATATTGAGTAATGAGGAAGGGTTAGTTAGCAGCCTTGTTATATGTGGCCCCTTGGGCAAGAGTGACCATAATATGGTTGAGTTCTTCATTAGGATGGAGCGTGACATTGTTAATTCAGAAACACGGGTCCTGAACTTAAAGAAAGGTAACTTTGAGGGTATGAGACGTGAATTGGCCAAGATGGACTAGCAATTGATTCTTGAAGGGTTGACGGTGGATATGCAATGGAAGGCATTTAAAGACTGCATGGATGAACTACAACAATTGTTCATCCCAGTATGGCAAAAGAATAAATCAGGGAAGGTGGCGCATCCGTGGATAATGAGGGAAATCAGGGATAGTATCAAAGAAAAAGATGAAGCGTACAAATTAGGCAGAAAAAGCAGCCTACCAGGGGACTGGGAGAAATTCAGAGACCAACAGAGCAGGACAAAGTGCTTAATTAGGAAGGGGAAAATGGAGTATGAAAGAAAACTGGCAGGAAACATAAAAACTGACTGCAAAGGTTTTTATCGATATGTGAAGCACAAAAGATTAGTTAAAACAAATGTAGGTCCCTTGCAGTCAGAAACGGGTGAATTGATAATGGGGAACAAGGACATGGCAGACCAATTGAATAACTACTTTGGTTCTGTCTTCACTAAGGAAGACATAAATAATTTGCCGGAAATAGCAGGGGATCGCGGGTCAAATGAGATGGAGGAAATGAGTGAAATCCAGGTTAGCCGGAAAGTGGTGTTGGGTAAATTGAATGGATTAAAGGCCGATAAATCCCCAGGGCCAGATAGGCTGCATCCCAGGGTACTTAAGGAAGTAGCCCCAGAAATAGCAAATGCCTTAGTGATAATTTTTCAAAACTCTTTAGATTCCGGAGTAGTTCCTGAGGATTGGAGGGTAGCTAATGTAACCCCACTTTTTAAAAAGGGAGGGAGAGAGGAAACGGGGAATTACAGACCAGTTAGTCTAACATCGGTAGTGGGGAAACTGCTAGAGTCAATTATTAAAGATGGGATAGCAGCGCATTTGGAAAGTGGTGAAATCATTGGACAAAGTCAGCATGGATTTACGAAGGGTAAATCATGTCTGACGAATCTTATTGAATTTTTTGCGGATGTAACTAGTAGAGTGGATAAGGGAGAAGCAGTGGATGTGTTGTATCTGGACTTTCAGAAGGCTTTCGACAAGGTCCCACACAAGAGATTGGTATACAAACTTAAAGCACACGGTATTGGTGGTTCAGTGTTGGTGTGGATAGAGAATTGGCTGGCAGACAGGAAGCAAAGAGTAGGAGTGAACGGGTCATTTTCAGGATGGCAGACAGTGACTAGTGGGGTGCCGCAAGGCTCAGTCCTGGGACCCCAGCTATTTACAATATACATTAATGATTTGGACGAGGGAATTAAATGCAACATCTCAAAGTTTGCGGATGACACGAGGCTGGGGGGGCAGTGTTAGCTGTGAGGAGGATGCTAGGAGGCTGCAGGATGACTTGGATAGACTGGGTGAGTGGGCAAATGCATGGCAGATGCAGTATAATGTGGATAAATGTGAGGTTATCCACTTTGGTGGCAAAAACAGGAAGTGACACATTAGGAAAAGGGGAGATGCAGCGACACCTGGGTGTCATGGTACACCAGTCATTGAAAGTAGGCATGCAGGTGCAGCAGGCTGTGAAGAAAGCGAATGGTATGTTGGCATTCATAGCAAAATGATTTGAGCACAAGAGCAGGGAGGTTCTACTGCAGTTGTATAGGGTCTTGGTGAGGCCACATCTGGAGTATTGCGTACAGTTTTGGTCTCCTAATCTGAGGAAAGAAATTCTTGCCATAGAGGGAGTACAGAGAAGGTTCACCAGACTGATTCCTGGGATGGCACAACTTCCATAAGAAGAAAGGTTGGGTAGACTTGGCTTGTACTCGCTGGAATTTAGAAGATTGAGGGGTGATCTCATAGAGACTTACAAAATTCTAAGGGGTTGGACAGGCTAGATGCAGGAAGATTGTTCCCGATGTTGGGGAAGTCCAGGACAAGGGGTCACAGTTTAAGGATAAGGGGGAAGTCTTTTAAGACCGAAATGAGAAAATAATTTTTCACACAGAGAGTGGTGAATCTGTGGAATTCTCTGCCACAGAAGGTAGTTGAGGCCAGTTTGTTGGCCATATTTAAGAGGGAGTTTGATGTGGCCCTTGTGGCTGAAGGGATCAGGGGGTATGGAGAGAAGGCAAGTACAGGATACTGAGTTGGATGATCAGCCATGATTATATTGAATGGCGGTGCAGGCTCGAAGGGCCGAATGGCCTGCTCCTGCACCTAATTTCTATGTTTCTATTTTTCTATAATATTGAAATCAAAACTGTATTCAATTATTTTTATATGTGATTTATGCATAACGGGCACTTGCCAATCCACTGTCTTGGTAAATGGAGAAACTAAATATGCAGCCACACTTTGTTTCTAGGTGTTTATGAAACCATTCTTTGTGTGGCGATGGGTATGTGTGAAGTTTGTGCCTATGTCTGTGGTACTCGTGCCTACATCCATGTTACTGAAGCTGAACATGCGAGATGTAGAGACATAGTGCAGCGCAGGAACTGACCCTTCAATGGTTCAATGGTTCTTTATTGTCATGTATGCACAACCACAAAATGTACACTTGCAACAATTTCGGCGACGTTTAACAAAAACATTAAAAAAAATAAAAACACAAACAGTCCACGTGTTGGAAATCCTGGGACACGCCTGATCCAAGTCAACCTAGGTAAACCCGATCCAATTTCCCTCTGCTCTACCAACCCGTGTCCCAGAGGGTACCTCCTGCAGCCGCCCTTGAAGGCGCTGGAAACAATACTGTACCTTGATCCCTCTCCTCCCGACCCACTGCTCGTATCTGTCATCGCCAGCGACTCCCTCCTCCTCCTCCACTCTCCCGTCTACAGGGCCACAATGTCATGGTGGTGCCAAGTTAAACTAATCTGCTCTGCCTGCACATGATCCATATCCCTGCATATCCATGTGCCTATCCAAACGCTATTTGATTGTAACTGTATTTGCCTCCACCAACAATCCTGGCAGTGCATTCCTGGCACCCGCCACTCGCTGCCTATAATAACCCACACCACACATCGCCTTTAAACTTTGTCCTTTTCATCTCCAAGCTGTGCCACCCCTGTGGGAAACAAGGTTCTGACTGTCCACCCTATTTCTACATCTCATCGTTTTACATGTTATAGGTATCCCCTCAGCCTCCGACGCTCCAGAGAAAACGATTCAAATTTCTCCAACCTCTCCTTATAAGGCATGCACAGTGGCACAGCGGTAGAGTTGGTGCTTCACAGCGCCAGAGATCAGGGGCATTCCTGACTACTGTTGTTGTCTGTATGGAGTTTGTACGTTCTCCCCATGATCTGTGTGTTTTCTTCCCAGAAGCTCTGGATTTCTCCCACACTCCAAAGACATACCAGTTTGCAACTTCCGGTGGCGCTATGGAGTGAGTGGAACTCGCGCCATTCAGTTCCGCTAAAAATTGTATTAAAAACGGGGGTAAAAGGGGTTATCTGAAGCTACTCACCAGAGGAGAACGGGTGTGAATGGCTCCGGTAGCGTTAAAAAGGTGCATGACATCATCAGGCACGCGACTTTACTAAGATGCATCGCTCCCCCCCCCCCCCCACCAAGGGAAAAAGCCTGTGAAAAGGGAAGTAGGCCTCACTGGAGCCGCGGGCTCGAGTTTGAGTGCCTCCCAGGAAGATATTTTAAAGATGGATGACCAATTCAGATTAAGAATATGAATTTTTGGTTGGTAAATTTAGATCATGAGCCAAGCTGGCTAAAGATGGAAAAGGAAGACTGTTTGCCTTTTGATGTAGGTTCGATTCTTTTTGCACCAAGGGAAGTACAAAAAAAAAGTATGGTGACAACCCTATAATTCATAGCAATAGGCGTATTTGGAAACAAATAGTTAAGAACCTACATATGGATAATTTGTCACTTTGCTTGCCAATTATGAATAATCCTTTGTTTAGGCCCTCTGTATTGGACAAGGGGTTTAGACACTGGAATGATTTAGGAATTAAAAGGATAGAACACCTTTACAAGAAAGGAAAATTTATTTCATTTCAAGAGTTACAGGATATCTATGGATTGCAGTCAAATAACATATTTAGGTATTTACAAATTAGAAACTATATTAAGTCAAATACGCGACTATAAAAATAGAAAACCAGGATTATTAGATGAATTGTTTAATAAACACCCAAATTCAGAAAAATTAATAGCATAGATACACAATACTATCTTGGATAGGGAAATCCCAACTTCGGAAATATATCGACAAACAAGGGAAAATGAAATGAAATTTGGGAAGAAAGCCTACAACGTATACATCGTTGCTCATTAAATGCTAGACATATATTGATACAATTTAAGGTATTACACAGATTACATTATTCAAAATTAAATAGAATTTATCCTACCATTTTTCCTATTTGTGATAAATGTCAGAACTTGGAAGCTAACTTAACGCATAGTTTTGTAACATGTATAAAACTCAATTATTATTGGACAGAAATCTTTAGAGTTATCTCTGAAGTTCTTAAAATTAAACTTGACCCAGATCCGAAATTAATAATATTAGGAGTTACGGATTCAAATCTAATATCAACAGTAAACCAAAGAAATTTCTTGGATTACTGTTTGATAATAGGGAAAAAATTAATATTGAAATTTTGGAAGGGAACATTATCCCCCACAATTAAAATGTGGACAGTGGAAATGTTGGAGACGTTGCATTTGGAAAGAATCATGGTAAATGGTAGGGAATTGAGGAATGCTGTGGAACAGAGGGATCTAGGAATAACTGTGCATATTTCCCTGAAGGTGGAATCACATGTAGATAGGGTGGTAAAGAAAGCCTTTGGTGTGCTGGCCTTTATAAATCAGAGCATTGAATATAGGAGTAGGGAAGTAATGTTAAAATTGTACAAGGCATTGGTAAGACCAATTCTGGAGTATGGTGTACAATTTTGGTCGCCTAGTTATAGGAAGGATGTCAACAAAATAGAGAGAGTACAGAGGAGATTTACTAGAATGTTGCCAGGGTTCCAGCAACTATGTTACAGAGAAAGGTTGAACAAGTTAGGTCTTTATTCTTTGGAGCGCAGAAGGTTAAGGGGGGACTTGATTGAGGTCTTTAAAATGATGAAAGGGATAGACAGAGTTGACGTGGATAAGCTTTTCCCATTGAGGGTAGGGAAGATTCAAACAAGAGGGCATGACATGAGAATTAAGGGACAGAAGTTTAGGGGTAACGTGAGGGGGAACTTCTTTACTCAGAGGGTGGTGGCTGTGTGGAATCAGCTTCCAGCAGAAGTGGCGGAGGCAGGATCGATTTTAACATTTAAAAGTAAAGTGGATAGGTATATGGACGTGAAGGGAATGGAGGGGTATGGTCTGAGTGCAGGTAGATGGGACTAGGGGAAAACAAATGGTCGGCACGGACTGGAAGGGCCGAGAGGGCCTGTCTCCGTGCTGTAATTGTATAAAAAAATAAAATAAAAAATAAAAAATAAAAAAAATAAAAAAATCAGATTTGTCCTAATGGACAAATACGAACTCTTTGAACAGATATGGTCTCCATATACAGAATATTTGAAGGGGTAGCTGTTCTTGGCATCACAACTCAATGGGTACCCGGCAGGATTAGATGAAAATAACTCTCTGTTTTTTTTAAAATTTGTATGCATGTCTCCATTGATATCTGAAGAAGTGTCTCGACCCGAAATGTCGCCTATCTCCTTCGCTCCTTAGATGCTGCTGCACCCGCTGAGTTTCTCCAGCTTTTTGTGTACCCTCGATTCTCCAGCATCTGCAGTTCCTTCTTTAAAAATCTCCATTGATATCGTTATTTGAAATTGTGTTATTCACTATTAAGATGTATACTATAATCTCTTTTTTTTTAATATATATATATAATACTTTGTTTTAATTAAATATATATAACAAGAATATATATATATTTTTGTTTTCTCTCTTCTCTTTCTCTCTCTATATAATCAAAATTATTATTTAATCACTATTCTTATTGATTAAAATCTATTCTTTTCTTTTTCTACTTTCTAAAAAATAGAAGTTTATAAGAATTATTTGTAACATTCGTATACTTATTGAAATAAGTTGGTTGTGTATTTGAAAATTTGTTATACCGTTGTTATGATGGATTACTTCTAATAAAAATATTATCACAAAGATATACCGGTTTGTAGGTTAATTGGCTTCAGTAAAATTGTAAATTGTCCCTAGTTTCTGTGGGATAATGTTAGTAGGTGGGGATCGCTGGGTGATGCAGACTCGGTGGGCCGAAGGGCCTGTTTATGTGGTAATTCTAAACTAAACTAAAGTCCTCTAATCCAGGCAGCATTCTGGTAAGCCTCATCTGCAGCCATTCCAAAGCCCCCACATCATTTGTGAAATATGACAGTGTGATCATGAACAAACTCATTCAGAGGCAGTGTAAAGGGATCAGCTACACTGTTCAATTACACGAATTAAGATGGGGGTTTGGAGTGTGTGTTACTGCAGTTGTACAGGGCCCTAGAGAGAGCGCAACTGAGGTGTTGTGTGCTGTTTTGGTCTCCTAACTGAGGAAGGGCATTCTTGCTATTGAGGGAGTGCAGCGTGAGTTCACAAGGTTAATTCCCGGGATGGCGGGACTGACATATGATGAAAGCATGGATTGACTGAGCTTGTATGTGCTGGAATTTAGAAGGATGAGAGCGGATCTTATCTAACATATACAATTCTTATGGGTATGAACAGGCTAGATGCAGGAAAAATGTTCCCGGAATTGGAGTAGTCCAGAACCAGAGGTCACAGTTTAAGAATAAGGGGTAGGGCATTTAGGACTGAGATGAGGAAAAACATTTTCACCCAGAGAGTTTTGAATTTGCGGAATTCTCTGTCACAGAAGGCAGTGGAAGCCAATTCACTGGATGTTTTCAAGAGAGAGTTATATTTAGCTCTTAGAGCTAAAGGAATCAAGGGATATGGGGAGAAAGCAGAAACGGAATACTGTTTTTGGATGATCCGCCATGATGGCTCTCAGGGCCGAATGGTCCACTACTGCACCTATTTTCTCTGTTTCTCTGTTTCTATTATATAGGGTTAAAAATGTACGAGTGAGTGTTTGTGTTTTTTACATCTTATTTCTTTATCTTTATTTCATTTAGTATTGCCACTCATCATATTTATTGAATGTGTTCAGCTATCTCTTTTTACATCGTATTTTAAGTCTGAATCTGCAACAGTTTATTAAAAGGATGAAAACGTCAAACACTGGGCCTGACTTCCTGATTCTGGGCGGCGGAAAGAAAGAAATTGACCAAAAAGCAAAACTTTGGTGGACTTTCATTTTTTAAGACAAGAGACTCTTCAATGTTTCTGTATTTTGGGGATTTTATTGATCACCAGCAGGATTAGATTGCTTTCAATTACTAGGTCGCTCCAGAGATATGGAATGACCATTATAGAAATAATCTTGGTCTCCAAATACCTCCAAATTAAACTTACTAAATGAACAAGCCCAAACTGAATTTGGCCATGTACGAAGGTCAGGGAATTTTGAAAAGAACATACTACATGAACACACAGAAAGGAATTTGCTTGTGACATCAAGGGCCATTTCAACAAATCTTGCAGAACAATAATTAAAATAACCATAAGTCTGTCCGCGGCCTCTGGCTGCTACAAATGTGAGAAGTGCATCCAGGTACAGCTCCTGAAGGACCGTGTAGGGGAACTGGAGAAGCAAGTGGATAACCATATAACCATATAACCATATAACAATTACAGCACGGAAACAGGCCCTCTCGGCCCTTCCAGTCCGTGCCGACCATTTGTTTTCCCCTAGTCCCATCTACCTGCACTCAGACCATATCCCTCCATTCCCTGCACGTCCATATACCTATCCACTTTACTCTTAAATGTTAAAATCGATCCTGCCTCCACCACTTCTGCTGGAAGCTGATTCCACACAGCCACCACCCTCTGAGTAAAGAAGTTCCCCCTCACGTTACCCCAAAACCTCTGTCCCTTAATTCTCATGTCATGCCCTCTTGTTTGAATCTTCCCTACCCTCAATGGGAAAAACGTATCCACATCAACTCTGTCTATCCCTTTCATCATTTTAAAGACCTCAATCAAGTCCCCCCTTAACCTTCTGCGCTCCAAAGAATAAAGACCTAACTTGTTCAACCTTTCTCTGTAACATAGTTGCTGGAACCCTGGCAACATACCAGTCCAGTCACTCTACACCTCCATCCCCCACCAGGACGGTCTCAAAGCCCTCCGGTTCTTCCTCGATCAGAGGAGCAACCCATACCCGTCCACTGACACCCTCCTCCGCCTAGCAGAGTTGGTCCTCACCCTCAATAACTTCTCTTTTGATTCCTCCCATTTCCTCCAAACACAAGGCGTAGCTATGGGCACACGCATGGGCCCCAGCTACGCTTGCCTCTTTGTTGGGTACGTCGAACAATCCTTGTTCTCGGCGTACCAGGGCCCCATCCCCGACCTCTACCTCCGTTACATCGACGACTGCTTTGGTGTCACCTCCTGCACCCACACACAACTGACTGACTTCATTCATTTCACCACCAACTTCCATCCGGCACTCAAATACACTTGGACCATTTCCGACACTTCCCTACCATTCCTTGACCTCACCATCTCTATTGCAGGTGATACGCTCCTGACCGACATCCACTACAAAACCTACTGACTCCAACAGCTACCTGGACTACTCTTCCTCCCACCCTGCTTCCTGTAAGGACTCCATCCCCTATTCCCAATTCCTCCGTCTACGCCGCATCTGCTCCCAGGATGAGGTGTTCCACACCAGGTCATCACAAATGGCCTCATTCTTCAGAGAACGGGGATTCCCCTCCCCCACTATTGATGAGGCTCGCACCAGGGTCTCCTCCATACCCCGCAACACTGCCCTCGCTCCCCATTCCCCCACTCGCAAACAGGGCAGAGTCCCCCTGGTCCTCACCTTTCACCCCACCAGCCGGCAAATACAACATATAGTCCTCCGCCAGTTTCGCCACCTCCAACGTGACCCCTCCACCCGCCACATCTTCCCATCTCCCCCCCTGTCTGCCTTCCGCAAAGACCGCTCCCTCCGCAACTCCCTTGTCCATTCTTCCCTCCCCTCCCACTCTACCCCTTCCCCGGGCACTTTCCCTTGCAACCGCAAGAAATGCAACACTTGTCCCTTCACCTCCCCCCTCCACTCCTTTCAGGGACCCAAGCAGTCCTTCCAGGTCCGACAGAGGTTCACCTGCACCTCCTCCAACCTCATCTACTGCATCCGCTGCTCCAGATGCCAGATGATCTATATCGGTGAAACCAAGCGGAGGCTTGGCGATCGCTTCGCCGAACACCTCCGCTCGGTCCGCAATAACCAACCCGACCTCCCGGTGGCTCAGCACTTCAACTCCCCCTCCCATTCCACATCCGACCTCTCGGTCCTGGGCCTCCTCCACGGCCAGAGTGAGCAACACCGCAAGCTGGAGGAACAGCACCTCATATTCCGCTTGGGGAGTCTGCATCCTTTGGGCTTGAATATTGAATTTTCTCAATTCTGTTAACCCTTGCTGTCTCCTCCCCTTCCCACCTCTCCCTCAGCCCTCGGGCCCTGGCATTCCCTCTATCTCCATCTCCCTCCCCCACCCCAGTCGCACCAGCTTCTCATTTTCACACCACAAACAGCTTACAATGGCTTGTTCCCTTTATCACCGATACTTTTTTGCATATCTTTCACTCATTGTTCCTTATCTCTCCACATCACCGTCTATATCTCTCGTTTCCCTGATCCCTGACCAGTCTGAAGAAGGGTCTCGACCCGAAACGTCGCCTATCTCCTTCGCTCCTTAGATGCTGCTGCACCCGCTGAGTTTCTCCAGCTTTTTGTGTACCCTCGATTCTCCAGCATCTGCAGTTCCTTCTTTAAAACATTCTAGTAAATCTCCTCTGTACTCTCTCTATTTTGTTGACATCCTTCCTATAACTAGGCGACCAAAATTGTACACCATACTCCAGAATTGGTCTTACCAATGCCTTGTACAATTTTAACATTACTTCCCTATTCCTATATTCAATGCTCTGATTTATAAAGGCCAGCACACCAAAGGCTTTCTTTACCACCCTATCTACATGTGATTCCACCTTCAGGGAACTATGCACAGTTATTCCTAGATCCCTCTGTTCCACAGCATTCCTCAATTCCCTACCATTTACCATGCACGTCCTATTTTGATTTGTCCTGCCAAGATGTAGCACTTCACACTTATCAGCATTAAACTCCATCTGCCATCTTTCAGCCCACTTTTCCAAATGGCCCAAATCTCTCTGTAGACTTTGAAAATCTACTTCATTATCCACAACACCACCTATCTTAGTATCATCTGCATACTTACTTATCCAATTTTCCACCCCATCATCCAGATCATTGATGTACATGACAAACAGTGGACCCAACACAGATCCCTGAGGCACCCCACTGGTCACCGGCTTCCAACCTGACAAACAGCCATCCACCATTACACTCTGGCATCTCCCATTTAGCCACTGTTGAATCCATCTTGCTACTCCGCCATTAACACCCAAAGATTGAACCTTCTTAACCAACCTTCCATGGGGAACCTTGTCAAAGGCCTTACTGAAATCCATATAGGCTGACCTCAGGTTCGTCTGAGAAACGGAGTCGTTCCTCGACAAGGCCTATCGTAAAATTGTTACACCTAAGGTACTGGAAGAGAGAAAGTGGGTGACGGTGAGAAAGGGAGGGAAACATGGAATGCAAAGGTTCCAGGGTGTTGTACCTCTTGTGAACAGGTTCACCTACTTAGAAGCTGTCGGGACAGAAGACGTTATCACACTGAGCGGCGGACTGGCTTGCGAAGCAAAAAGGACTGTTGAGCCAAACCAAAGAGGCCAACGTCAGGCAACGCCATTGTAGTTGGAGACTCTTTTGTGAGAGATACGGACAGGGGTTTTTGCAGCAACAGACAGATGGTGTGCTGCCTTCCTGGTGCCAGGATCCAGGATGTCACGCACAGAGTGCAGAAAATCCTCAAGGGCGAAGGTGAACAGCCGGAAGTGGCAGTGCATGTTGGCACAAAAGATGTTGGAAAGAAGGGGATGAATATTCTGCAGCTCTTTAGAGAGCTCGGAAAAATGTTGAAAAGCAGGACCTCCAGGGTTGTTATCTCCGGTTTGCTTCCCGTTCCTCGTGCTGGCGAGAGCAGGAACAGGGAGATACGGGACCTGAATGTGTGGCTGAGGAACTGGTGCAGGGGCTTGGGATTTAGATTCTTAGATCACTGGGATCTGTTTTGGAGTAAGGGTGAACTGTACAAAAGGGACAGATTGCATCTTAATGGGTGGGGGAACAGCATTCTGGCAGGCAAGTTTGTCACTGCTACACGGGTGGTTTTAAACTGAATAAGGGGGGTGGGGAGTCAAATGAGATAGTCGAGGATGGAATTAAAAGGAAAGAGAGTAAAGGGATGGTTGATGACCCCAGAATTAACGGGAAAGGAAGCTCACAAAGGGATAGGAGAGTATGGCCAAGGGTAATAGGGATCGATGTGAAAGGTGAGATGCGTAAGGAATTAAAAGTATTGTATATGAATGCGCAAAGTATAAGAAGTAAAGTAGATGAGCTTGAGGCTCAGTTAGAGGTTGGTAGATATGACATTGTGGGGATTACTGAGACGTGGCTGCAGGAGGATCGGGCTAGGAAACTTAATATTCAGGGTTATACACCTATATAAAGGACAGGCAGGTGGGCAGAGGAGGGGGGGTAGCTCTGCTGGTGAGGGATGGAATTCAGTCCCTTGCGAGGGAAGACATAGGGACTGACGAGGTAGATTCACTGTGGATTGAGTTTAGGAATTGTAAAGGTAAGAAGACACTAACTGGTGTTATTTACAGACCCCCAAATAGTAGCCCGGATGTTGGGTGTAAGTTGCAGCAGGAGTTAAAACTGGCATGTAACAAAGGTAATGACACTGTAGACTGGGTAAATCAGGTTGGTTCTGGACCCCAAGAAAGAGAGTTTGTAGAATGCCTCCGAGATGGATTCTTGCAGCAACTTGTAATGGAGCCGACCAGAGAAAGGGCAATTCTGGATTTATTGTTGTCCAATGAACCAGATATGGTAAGAGAACTCGAGGTAAAGGAACCGCTTTGAGGTAGTGATCATAATATGATTAGTTTTAATCTGCAATTTGAGAAGGAGAACGTTAAATCGGAAGCGTCAGTGATGCAATTGAACAAAGGGGACTATGAAGGCATGAGAGGGGAGCTGGCCAAGGTAGACTGGAAAGGGATCCTAGCAGGAATGACGGTGGAACAGCAATGGCAGGAATTTCTGGGCATAATCCGGAAGACGTAGGATCATTTCATTCCAAAAAGGAAGAAAGATTCTAAGGGGAGTAGGAGGCAACCGTGGCTGACAAGAGAAGTTAGGGATAGAATAAAACTAAAAGAAAAGATGTAAGCAAAGAGTAGCCGGAAACCAGAGGACTGGGAAACTTTCAGAGGACAACAGAAGGAAACAAAACGGGCAATAAATGCTGAAAAGATGAAGTACGAAGGGAAGCTGGCCAGAAATATAAAGGACAGAAAAAACTTCTTTAGATATGTTAAGGGAAAAAAAGTAGTAAAGTGAAATGTGGGTCCCTTGAAGACAGACATGGGTGAGACACAAACAATCTCCCAGATATATTGGAGGACACAGTATATAAGGGGGTAGAGGAACTGAAATAAATTTTCATTAGGCGAGAAATAGGTGGGTAAGCAAATGGGACTAAAGGATGATAAATCCCCTGGGCCTGATGGTCTGAATCCCAGGGTCCTCAGGGAGGTGGCTAGAAAGAGTGGACGCATTGGTGATCCTTTTCCAATGTTCAATAAATTCAGGATCAGTTCCTGTGCATTGTAGGATAGCTAATGTTATCCCACTTTTCAAGAAAGGAGCGAGAGAGAAAACGGGGAATTACAGACCAGTTAGCCTGACTTCGGTGGTGGGAAAGATGCTGGAGTCAATTATTTTACTTCGGAGTCACGTGAGTGACTACGTGAATAGAAGCCCGTACAGCCGTTGGTGCGTCATGACGTCAGACGCTGGTGCAGTCGGCCGGTTGGAGCAGCAGCGCTCCTCCGAGCGGTAAGTTTAAACGGGTTACACGAAAAGCTGGAGAATTTAGTGGGTGCAGCAGCATCTAAGGAGCGAAGGAGATGGGCGACGTTTCGGGTCGAGACCCTTCTTCAGACTTCACCCTCAATTCTCCAGCATCTGCAGTTCTTCGTTAACAAGTTTAAACGGAGGTAAGGTTTTTTGAAAAATTTTACCACAGGTCATTTTCTGCGACGGTTTGGAGTTTTGGTAGATATGTTGCAGAAAGTGAAGAAGGTGTCGGCGAGGCGCTCCGGGGGTAGAAAGGAGAGTGACCAGGAGAGTGTTGAGGATGGAGGCCCGTCTGGTACACCTGGTCCGGTGCTGGCTACACAGCCAGTGGTTGCGGACCCACTGCCGGGGGGCAGTGGAGGCTTGTCAGTAGGGTGGAAGGCCACTGGCAAGTCTCTGTGGCCCGTAGATGAGTCGGGCCTGGAGGTTATACCCTCCATAGGAGAGTCCGTTTGCTGACGGCTCTCCCACGTCGAGATTCTATTACAAAAGAATGCTCGACAGGAACCAGCTCCGTGAGGAGGAGTGGTGCCCAAGCCAGGCTGATGGAGAGCTTGTGCTAGCAGCACCTGTTTCAGGGCTGCAGAACTATCCTGCCTGTGAGGAGGATGTTCTGTCAGGGCTGTTTGCTGACACTGTTTCTATGCTGGGGGAGAGCAGTAAAGGTGTTCGGTTGGAGGTAATTCCGAACATTGCTGGGAAGTTTGCTGAGTGTAGAGAGGCAGGAAAGGCGATTGATGTAGAATTGGCCGAAGCCATTCAGTATATGCTCTCCCACCAGTTACAGGAGCTAGCTATGGATGAAGTAGCAAAAAACTATAAAGCTCCTGTTAATTGTGATCTCCTGAAGGTACCGGTGGTTAATCACCAAATTTGCATAGATGGGTTTGCCTGCTAGGGCCCAGGAGATGAAGTTTTAAAAAAGTGCTTAAACTGTTGTAAGCAGGTATTACAGCTGTGGTGAAAGTTATTGATACAAATGATATGGTTGAAGCACACCAGGATGAACTGGGACTCCTTTGTAATGCATTTTGAAATTAATAATATCGGGAGGGCCGCTATTAGGCCAGTGCTAACCCGAATTTGGCGAGTTGTGCAAACCGACCAGTGTACCACCACGAAATCTGTTGTTTGGTGGTAACCTTGCAAAAAGGGTCAAAGACTGTTATGAGGTTGTTATAAACCATGGCCCTCATTAAGCCAGCTGGAAGCAAGGCAAAAAAGGTTCTCTACAAGAAGTCGAGGACAACAAGGCCGCAAGGAAAGATGCTGGTAAGGAATATAACATTGACAGACGATGAATTAACTGATGTTCTTGTTCAAATTGGGGAAGGTTAAAATTGTTCTCAAACAATGGCAGCAGTTGACATCAGATTTGTTCATACTTAGTGTATTGAAGGGGTGAAAAATTGGATTTTACTATGACAGTCTACCTAATCAACATTTTCCTAGTCGTAAACTTATTTTTCAGATGAGGAAAATGTGCTTATTCAAGCAGAGATTCAGTCGTTACATAAGAAGGGGTAATTGAGCCTTCTGTCTATCAAAGTCAACAATTTCTGTCAAGTATATTTCCCAGATCTAAAAAGACTGGGGGATGTAGAATTATTCTGGATTTATCGAATTTGAACAAATGTGTTTGTTATAGGCATTTCAAAATGGAGAACTTTACCACGGGCAAACATCTAGTGTCCAAAGGGTATTATATGGCAACCATTGATTTAAAGAATGCGTATTACGCAGTGTCTATTCATGGTGATGATAGAAGATATTTGAAATTTATTTGGATGACTGAGCTGTGGCAATTCAGGACATTGCCGAATGGATTAACTTCAGCTCCTAGATTATTTACTAAATTGGTAAAACCTGTGTTAGCATTACTTAGAGCTCAGGGGCATGTGGTAATGGCCTATTTAGATGATATTCTGATTGTTGGAAAGACTCATGCTGAAACTCAATCATCAGTTTCAGTTGTTAAAATCACTTTTGAACAAATGGGATTTGTTATTCACCCAGATAAATCTAAATTATCACCAGTCCAAATTATTGATTATCTGGGATTTACCATTATTTCCAATCACATGTTGGTAACTTTGCCCAGGGATAAATTGAATCAGTTAATTGAGGACTGTGTTAATCTCGTTGGAAAACAACGGCCTTCGATTAGACAAGTAGCCAGTTTTATTGGGAAGTTGTTGCAGCCTTTCCAGCTGTGCAGTATGGTCCTCTGCATTATCAACAATTACAACCATCAAAGGAACAGGCACTGAGAATACAAAGGGGCCATTTTTGATAGGCCTATGCAGTTGTCAGCTGGGGCGATTGCTGACATACAATGGTGGATAGTACATGTTTCAAAAAATTTAAGGAAGGTTTTGGTGGAATCACCGTCACTGATATTACAGACTGATGTAAGTGCACTGGGTTGGGGTGCAACAGATATGTCTTCTAGTTGTGGAGGCAGATGGAATGTGGATAAGACATCGCTTCCTCAATTAAGAGGGATTAATTATTTAGAGTTGTTGGGCACCTGGTATGGGCTCAAAGCTTATTGTTCTACAAGGAGGGATCTGCATGTGCAGGTCAGATTGACAACACCACAGCAGTGGCATATGTAAACCACATGGGTGGAGTTAAGTCACAGTCTTGTGATAGACTGGCTAACCAGATTTGGAGCTGGTGTATTGACCAAAATATCTGGCTTTCAGCACTTTATTTGCCAGGAAGAGGTCACGTCAGTTTAATGACAACATTGAATGGATGTTAAATCAGGATGTATTTAACCAAATGATTGATCAGTATGCATTGCCAGATATTGACTTGTTTGCATCTCGATTAAATCATCAGTTACCTAGATATGTTTCATGGTAACCAGATCCTGGGGCAGTAGCAGTGGATGCATTTTCGCTGCATTGGGGGAGGAATGTTTGTGTATGTATTTCCTTCATTCTGTCTCATCAGCAGATGTTTGCAAAAGATCAAGGAGGACTCCGCTTCAGGGGTATTGGTAGTGCCAGATTGGCCTACACGAGCATGGTTTCCTGTTATTACAAATGGCTAGGGTGCCTTACATGCTTATGCCCAAGAATAAAAATCTACTGGTAAATCCAGTCACTGAGGATCAACATCCTTTATAGGATCGTATTGATCTGTTAATTTGCAGATTTTAAGGAGGCCATACCTGGGGAGAGGACTGTCTCATCGGACGGTGGATGTTCTCACGTCGGCCTGCAGGGATAGTACACAGCAGCAATATATCACCTATATAAGGAAGTGGGAGCAATTCTGCCTACAGCAGGATATTGTATATCACACGGCAGGGATCACGGATGTATTGGAGTTTGTCAACTCTTTATTTTGACCAAAAAATTAAGTTACAGTGCAATTAATTCAGCCAGAAGTGCTCTGTCTTCTTATTTACCTATGAATGCAGAATTACATACAGTAGGGACACATCCGTTAGTTCACGATTCATGAAGGGAGTTTTCAATTCTAATCCTCCTAAACCCAGGTATGCCGGTATTTGGAATGTGAGTGAGGTTCTTATGCTTCTTCGCCAGTGGGCTCCGGTTACAAGCCTATCTATAGCCAAATTAACTATGAAGGTGGTCATGCTTCTGGTGTTGGTTTCAGCCCAACGTGTACAAACATTGCAAAAGCTACGGCTAGATAGAATGCATGTGTCGGCTGATGCCATTATATTTTATGTCTATGATTTGCTTAAACATAATAAAAGAGGCATGACAGGATGTAAGATTGTGTTTTCAGCATACCCCGCAGATGATCGCTTCTGTATAGTCTCACATTTATCTCGTTACATTGAGATTACTAAACCTCTGAGAGGAACAGAGTTGGCTTTGTTTATTAGTCACAAAAAACCACACAGTAAGGTGTCGGTGCAAACGATTTCATGGTCCTCGCGGCCGCAGGATGGTCCAGTGAGCTAACTTTTCAGAGGTTTTGTCACAAGCCGATTTCAAGGCTCGGGGTGTTTGCTGATTCTGGTGTCAGTACTGTTACATTTTTCCCCTGAGTTAGAGGGGTTTGTTATGATTTGTTTGTAAATAAACTGTTATTTCATTTAACAAATGCATTACTGATGCATGATTGATTGTTAACGACTTTTGAGTCAATCCAGGCAGTGTGAACGTCGGATTTGAGTCTGCGGCATGAATTCACAGTGCTCTGAAGTCTTCACGTAGTCACTCACGTGACTCCGAAGTAAAATAGTAAGATTAAACGAGAACTTACCAGTTTGAAGTTTAATGAATCGAGTTGAGGGACTACGTGCCCTCCGCTCCCACACTCATAGATCTCATCTGGTATTTCTAGTTTTATCATCTTACCGTTATACTTCGGTCATTGTTAGCTGTGAATTCATTCCGCTGCTTTGAAGATTGATGCACCAACGGCTGTACGGGCTTCTATTCACGTAGTCCCTCAACTCGACTCCTCATAAAATAAAGATCAAACTTCAAACTGGTAAGTTCTTGTTTAATCTTACTATTAAAGAGGTAATAATGGGGCATTTGGATAGCAGTAAAAGGATTAGTCCAAGTCATCATGGATTTATGAAAGGGAACTCGTGCTTGACTAATCTTCTGGAATTTTTTTAGGATGTGGCAAGTAAAATGGATGAAGGGGTGCCAGTGTATGTAGTGTATCTAGACTTTCAGAAAGCCTTTCATAAGGTCCCACACGGGAGACTGGTGACTAAAATTAGAGCACATGGTATTGGGGGTAGGGTGTTGACATGGATAGAAAATTGGTTGGCAGACCGGAAGCAAAGAGTGGTAGTGAACGGGTCCTTTTCAGAATGGCAGGCAGTGGCGAGTGGAGTGCCGCAAGGCTCGGTATTGGGGCCGCAACTGTTTACCATATATATTGATGATTTGGAAGAGGGAATTAGGAGCAACACTAGCAAATTTGCAGATGACACAAAGCTGGGTGACAGTGTGAGCTGTGAAGAGGATGTTAGGAGGTTGCAGGGTGACCTGGACAGGTTGAGTGAGTGGGCAGATGCGGGGCAGATGAAGTATAATATAGATAAATGTGAGGTTATCCACTTTGGCGGCAAAAACAAGGGGGCAGATTATTATCTCAATGGGGTTAGGTTTGGTAAGGGGGAGGTGAAGCGAGACCTGGGTGCCCTAGTACACCGGTCACTGAAAGTTGGCTTACAGGTACAGCAGGCAGTGAAGAAAGCTAATGGAATGTTGGCCTTCATAACAAGAAGATTTCAGTATAGGAGTAAAGAGGTTCTTCTGCGGTTGTATAGGGCTCTGGTGAGACCACATCTGGAGTATAGTGTACAGTTTTGGTCTCCTAATTTGAGGAAGGGCATCCTTGTGATTGAAGCAGTGCAGCGTAGGTTCACGAGATTGATCCCTGGGATGGCGGGACTGTCATATGTGGAAAGATTGAAAAGACTAGGCTTGTATTCACTGGAGTTTAGAAGGATGAGGGGGGATCTTTTAGAAACATTTAAAATTATAAAAGGACTGGACAAGATGCAGGAAAAAATTTCCCAATGTTGGGCGAGTCCAGAACCAGGGGCCACAGTCTTAGAATAAAGGGGAGGTCATTTAAGACTGAGGTGGGAAAAAACGTTTTCACCCAGAGAGTTGTGAATTTATGGAATTCCCTGCCACAGAAGGCAGTGAAGGCCAAGTCACTGGATGGATTTAAGAGAGAGTTAGATAGAGCTCTAGGATCTAGTGGAGTCAAGGGATATGGGGAGAAGGCAGGCACGGGTTATTGATAGGGGACGATCATCCATGATCACAATGAATGGCAGTGCTGGGTCGAAGGGCTGAATGGCCTCCTCCTGCACCTATTTTCTTTGTTTCTATGTTTCTATGACCATTGCCAGCCCACCTACCCACTTACAACAGGCACAGGGTAAAAGTTGCATCGAGAGTATTTCAATATAAAAATGAGTTGTCACCCTCATTTTTCGAGGAGTTATAGGAAATGGAACCATGGAAAGATGGTGTCAAGCTGGAAAGGGTACAGAGAAGATTTATGATGATGTTGCCAGGACTAGAGGGTGTGAGCTATAGGGTGAGGTTGAGTAGGGTGGGACTGTATTCCATGGAGTGCAAGAGGATGAGAGGTGATCTTATAGAGGTGTATAAAATCATGAGAGGAATAGATCGGGTAGATGCAGTCTCTTGCCTAGATTAGGTGAATTGAGGACCAGAGGACATAGGTTCAAGGTGAAGTGGAAAGATATAATTGGAACCTGAGGGTAACTTTTTCACACAGAGGGTGGTGGGTGTATGGAGAAAGCTGCCAGAAGAGGTAGTTGAGGCAGGGAATATCCCAAAGTTTAAGAAACAGTTAGACAGTTACATGGATAGGACAGGTTTGGAGGAATATGGACCAAACAGACCAGGCAGGTGGGACATGATGGTCGGTGTGGGCAAGTTGGGCCGAAGGGCTTGTTTCCACACAGGATCACTCTATGACTATGACTCGATTTGTGACCCATCTTCTAGCGGTAGTCTAAGTTAATGAGTGTTTCCCAAGCCTTATGGCTCAGTCACCTCGAGCACAGGTTTATTCCCTTCCAAGCAATGCTGATACATAAGGGAGAGCAGTTTTTCTCTAGACTTCAAAGCATTCTCTCTCATCACTTTCCTGGCAAATCGCAGGCCCAGATCACCAAAACTGCTCCGCTGCCGACTCTCATCGCCTCCCCAGTGTCACCAAACTCCTCTCCATCCCTCCCCCACCCTCCTCATTGTACTAGTTTCACTCTTGTCCTGCTGAGTTTCACTGGTTAACACCTTCTCCACACACAACAATGGACCATTGTTGGTTCCACCTTTCCTTGATCATCGTTGTTTTTTGCATATCTTTCATTCATTTGTTCTATGTAACGTCTATATCTTTCATTTCCCTCTCCCTGAATCTAAATCTGAAAATATGTTTCAACCCGAAATGCCTTGTCTTCAAAAGGTGCTGCCTGACCCGCTGAGTTACTCCAGCATTTTGTTTCTATTTTTGGTGTAAATCAGCATCTGCAGTTCCTTCCTACACATTCTCTCTTCCTTGCCTGCATCTAGACCTCCTGTACCTCCAAGCAAACTGACTGTCCACAACACAGAAGCAAACCCATCCATCCCTTCCACACACTAGTGACGGCTGAAACAGGCATCCACAGGAATCGGAAGACATGCCTCTTAAAGCAGCAGCGCACTCTCTATTGAAACACAGCCTTTATCAACAAAAGAACATTTAAGGCAAGGTTCCAATCTGATATTTCCAATTAAAGCTAACCCAATATCTTTCAAGCGATGAAGGTGGAGCAGCAGTAGATTTGCTGCCTTGCGCCGCCACAGACCCGGGTTCAATCCTGGCTACGGGTGCTGCCTGTACACACTTTGTATGTTCTCCCCGTGACTTACGTGGGTTTTCTCCAAGACTTTCAGTTTCCTCCCACACTGCAAAGACAGTTTGCAGGCTAATTGTTCTGGTATAACTGCAAATTGTCCCTAGTCTGTAGGATGGTGTTAGTGTACGGGGATCGCTGGTCGGCGCGGACCTAGTGGTCCGAAGGGCCTGTTTCCACACTGTATCTCTAAACTAAACTAAACTAAACCCAGTGAACATATGGGAGTGTTATATTAAGAATACTGGATTCAGTTCACTGGGAGATACTTGCAACTTGATCTTTATAAGCTACAGATTCTTCCAAGTGCATTAGAAAGCTACAATTGAGTTTACCATGCTAAGTTCAGCCCTGAAACTGAGTGATATGTGGAAGCATTAATTCATTGATTGAATAATTGTGAACGGTCTACTCAGGGGCATTTGTTCTCAGTCCACTGATGAGCTTTGAGTTCATTAGTCATCCTTGGGCTATAATGTGCCCCAAGGGTATATTAATTGCTGAGCCTTGTTTAAATGCTGACGGACTATATCAGCCCAGAATGAGGGCAGGGCATCTACTATTGAAGAGGGCAGAGCATCTACTATTTCTAATACATAGAAGCATTTTCTATGTTTCTATGTTTCTATGAAGGGTGATTTGGAATGTAATGACTGTCTACGTAACTCAGGAAGATGGAGATTCAAGAAGTCTGCCTCCTAGCGCCAGAGACCCAGGTTTCATGCTGATCTTGGGTGCTATCTGTGTATAGTTTGCACATTCTCCCTGTGACAGCGTGGGTTTCCTCCAGCTACTACAGTTTTGTTTAATTGGCCTCTGTAAAAATTGCCTCTGGTGTGTGGGAAGTGGATGCGAAAGTGAGATAACAGAACTCGTGTGAATGGGTGATTGATAGTAAACATGGACCTAGTCGGCCAAAGGGCCAGTTTCCATGCTGCATTTCTAAACTAATCTAAAGATACATGGAACTGTAGATGCTGGTTTTTAAAGAAAGACACAAAGTGCTGGAGTAAGTCAACGGGTCGGGCAGCATCTCTGCAGAATGTGAATAGGTGGCATTTGGGTCGGGAACCTTCTTCAGACATGCTGAGTTACTCCAGAAAAACCAGCTGACTCCCAAGGGACAACTACATTCAATCTATTCCCCCTCTCCCAGTTCCCCTGCTCCTAACTTTCCCTCACGCATGCCCACCAACTCCCCTTTAATTTATTTTGTAATCTACTTACACTAAGGTTCTGGTCAGCACTTAAGCTGCCAACATGTCTCTAGCATGTGGAGGGAAAGCAGAGAATTCAGGGGTGGAGGTCAGAGGAGGGAGCAAACAGATATGGAGTGTGTTCAGACTCCACATGAACAGCGCCCAAAGCTGAGATCAAAATCCTAGAATTGTGAGTCTGCATAGAAACATAGAAACATAGAAAATAGGTGCAGGAGTAGGCCATTTGGCCCTTCGAGTCAATATGATCATGGCTGATCATCCAACTCAGTATCCTGTACCTGCCTTCTCTCCATACCCCCTGATCCCTTTAGCCACAAGGGCCACATCTAACTCCCTCTTAAATATAGTCAATTAAGTGGCCTCAACTACCTTCTGTGGCAGAGAATTCCAGAGATTCACCACTCTCTGTGTGAAAAATGTTTTTCTCATCTCGATCCTAAAAGATTTCCCCCTTATCCTTAAACTGTGACCCCTTGTTCTGGACTTCCCCAACATCGGGAACAATCTTCCTGCATCTAGCCTGTCCAACCCCTTAAGAATTTTGTAAGTTTCTATAAGATCCCCCCTCAATCTACAAGCCGAGTCGATCCACTCTTTCCTCATATGAGAGACCTGCTGCAGCACCACACCGTGATAGAATGGGAGTAATTGACGTGCAAGGTTACTCCTTTCATAAGTTCATAAGTTCTAGGAGCAGGATTGGACCATTCGGCCCATCAGGTCTACTGTCATTCAATCATGGCTGATCTATCTCTTCCTCCTAACCCCATTCTCCTGCCTTCACCCAATACCTATCAATCTCCACCTTAAAAATATCCATTTCCCTCTGTTTTTAAAAACTTGTCCTGCATTTAATTTGCTGCTTTTCCAGCGATGTAGAGCAGACAATGACTGTTTATTTAATCTGACTAAAGATAACACCACCACTGATTCACAGTCTCTTCTCACTTTACAACTGTCATTTTGAGGTTGTTTGCATTTTCAAACCTTTTTAATTTTCCCTTTCCAACCTTCAATTTTTGTTTGGACATATAGCTGGGAATGAAAATGTGAAGTTGTCCTCTACCCCTGCTACACCTACATCAAGAGAAATGAGTGTTGATTTTACCTCTACATGTATCTGTGGCCCTGCCCTCTCTCCACTGCTTCTTGTCAATCTATCAGCTAATCATAATACCAGGAGTGGAGTATGGTAAAAACAGGAATGATTAAAATAGGTCATACTACTCACATTCTCCACTTACCCGATGATTTGCAAGCATCTAATAATATGCACATCCTTCCAAAATAAACCTGCTCCTTCTTCTGAGTTTTAAAATAAAGCAATGGAGCGCATACACTCATTCAATTTTCACATTAAAGAGAACTATGACCAGGGGACATAGGTTTAACGTGAAAGGGAAAAGATTGAATAGGAATCTGAGGGGTAATTTTTTCACACAGAGGGTGGTGGGTGTAAGGAACAAGCTGCTAGAGGAAGTAGTTGAGGCTGAGACTATCCCAATGTTTAAGAAACAGTTAGACAGGTACATGGATAGGACATGTTTGGGGGATATCGACCAAGGAGGGACTAGTATAGCTGAGACTTGTGGGCCGGTGTGGGCATATTGGGCCGAAGGGCCTGTTTTCCATGCTGTATCACTCTATGACTCTATTAATCCTTAATATACAAAGGGACTGTTCCAACATAAATAATAGACAGGCTCCTTTCCCTCATGTTTTTAATATGTGAAAAGACTAGGCTTGTATTCACTGGAGTTTAGAAGGATGAGGGGTTATCTTATAGAAACATATAAAATTAGAAAAGGACTGGACAAGCTAGATGCAGGAAAAATGTTCCCAATGTTGGGCGAGTCCAGAACCAGGGGCTACAGTCTTAGAATAAAGGGGAGGTCATTTAAGACTAAGGTGAGACAACACTTTTTCATCCAGAGAGTTGTGAATTTGTGGAATTCCCTGCCACAGAGGGCATTGGAGGCCAAGTCACTGGATGGATTTAAGAGAGAGTTAGATAAAGCTCTAGGGGCTAGTGGAGTCAAGGGATATGGGGAGAAGGCAGGCACGGGTTATTGATAGGGGCGATCAGCCATGATCACAATGAATGGTGGTGCTGGCTCAAAGGGCCGAATGGCCTCCTCCTGCAACTATTTTCTATGTTTCTATGCTTCTAAGTTATTAACGGCCTCATTCTACAGCTAGTGATGAAGACCATGCAAAACACACGACCCATATTAAGGATAGCGTGTCCCAGCTTTGTCGACACTGATCAATGTTTCCCACCATTAATGGCTCTGATGATATAGGTCGCACTGTTTTATTTCTAGTTTCAATAAATGACAAGCCGTGCACTTATTTGTCAATGTAAGTGGATTAGAGTTGTGGTGACGAACATATAACCCAGCAAGCACAAAATACCTCCTGAAATGAAACATTTAAAATAAACCACTTGCTGAAATGTAAAATTTTGAAACATAGTTGAAACTGAGGGTGTGTATCCAAGCATTCAGACATCTCAGGCAATGACTGGATACAACTGGTTTATTGCTCTTGCTCCGATGATCAACTTAAAAAAAAATAATTCTAACTTTTGCATTGCCAAGGAAACTGTAATACAGATATATATCCTGTACGTGGAAGTGGAATGTGGAAGACTCAACATGTCTAAATATTGGATTTTGCTGCTTATTACATCATTTAAAATGTGTTTTTTACTGGGATTAATTGGGGAACTGATAATCAATGGGGAGCCTGTGGAAAACACCACAAGATTTATCCATCTTGGCAGCATGTTCACAGTAGCTGGAGATATAGAGGTCGACATCAACTCCCAAATTGATAAAGCTGCATCAGTCTTCAGACGAATGCAGCCAATATCATCTGGTGGCGGGATATCCAAGATGCTAAAAGCCAAGCTCTTCCATTCTGTAGTCCTCCCTATGCCAGTGAGACATGGAAAATAAATTGGATGCATTCCAGCAACACTGCTTGAGGAAGAGCTACAGAGACCACATCACAAACGAGGAGATCTACCGGGAAACTGCAACAAAGCCTCTCAGCCAGGACATAGAGGGACGCAAGATGAAATCTGCAGGACATGTACTCAGAATGTCACCAGAACGTGCACCTAAGATAGCATTGACATGGCAACCTGATGGAAGAAGGAAAAGAAGCCGACCAAAACTCACATGGAGGCGAACATTCCAGAAGGGTTTGGAAGCCGGGACGCAAGCCTTTCGAGGGGGGAAGACGTCGCACATTACCGAACAGAATGGCAAAAGCTCTCTGCCCAATGCACTCAACAGTGTGGGAGGAACTAAGTCTACGTAAGTAATTGGGGAATTGGGAGCCCATTGGTTGTGGAGTTCTGGACCATTAGTAATATTGAATTTGGGAGACAATAAGGAAAGACTTGAACACTATTAGAGTCATAGAGCTATAGTCATACAACATGGAAACAGGCCCATTGGCCCAATTGCCCATGCCGACAAAGATATCCCATTTACACCAGTCCCAGTTCCCTGCATTTGGCCCAGACACTATTAATAAAACAATCTTGTACCTCAAACTTCAACTGATCTTAAACAGAGTCATAGAGTGGTGCAGCATGCCAACTAAGATGCTATAACTCGTACATGCCAACCAAGATGCCCCATCGAAGCTAGTCTAATTTCTCCACATTTGGCCCATATCCCTCTAAACCTTTTCTATCATTGTACCTGTCCAAGTGTCTTAAATGCTGTTATAGTACCTGCCTCAACTAATTCCTCTGACTGCTTGTTCCACCCTCTGAGTGAAAAATGTCCTTTAGGTTCCTATTAAATCTTCCCTCTCTCGCGTTAAACCTGATTGGGTAAAGACTCTGAGCATTGACTCTTCTTTAAAATGCCATCTACCTACGACACTACGTTCAGGGTATTATATACCTGTACTCTTAGATCACTCTAGTCCACAACACTACACAGGACCTTACCATTCACTGTGGGTTGACATCTCAAAATGCAAAACCTTGCACTTATCCACATTACATTCCATTAGTCATTCCTCAGCCCACATGCTCAGCTGATCAAGATCCTGCTGTAATTTTTGATAAATGTCTTCACTAGCTACAACACCATCTACTCTAGTGTTGTCTACAAATAGACCAATCGTGCCTTGTAATGCTTTTAACTTTAAGTGTGAGGTTAAAATATAGAGCTCGTTTTAGCCGGTAAACAGAATATTACAGCTCAAAACAAACTGCTAGAGAAACTGAGCAGATCGAGCAGCATCTTTACAGGCAACGGGATGGTTGGCATTTCGGTCAAGACCCTGAGTTTCATTTGTTAGCTGTTTAATGAATAATTGATCAGCTTCCCAAGGAAGGGTGATGCACAATGTTTCAATACGAATTGTGTCACTTTTGTGACAATTTAAATTGTTAATCATACTTCAGATAATTGATTTTAGTTTTAATTGATATATATAGATTACATTTACTTTTGTCAGTAATTAACAAAATATAGGACCCATGCAATAAAGCAAGAAACTTAATATTGTACAGAACAGCACAGGAGCAGGCCCTTCAGCCCAAAATGCACGTGTCGAATATCATTTCAACATGAACACCTCTTCTGCACATAATATATGTGCCTTTCCAAAAGCCTCTTAAAATGCCATTGACATATATACATTAATGACTTAGATGAAGGAATTAAAAGTAACATTAGCAAATTTGCAGATGACACAAAGCTGGATGGCAGTGTGAACTGTGAGGAGGATGCTATGAGGATGCAGGGTGACTTGGACAGGTTGGGTGAGTGGGTTGATGCATAGCAGATGCAGTTTAGTGTGAATAAATGTGAGGTTATCCACTTTGGTGGCAAGAACAGGAAGGCAGATTATTATCTGAATGGTGTCAAGTTAGAAAAAGGGGAAGTACAACTAGATATGGGTGTCCTTGTTCAACAGTTACTGAAAGTAAGCATGCAGGTACAGCAGGCAGTGAAGAAAGGTAATGGCATGTTGGCCTTCATACAAGAGGAATTGAGTATAGGAGCAAAGAGGTCCTTTTGTAGTTGTACAGAGCCCTAATGAGACCACACCTGGAGTATAGTGCGCAGATTTGATCTCCAAAATTGAGGAAGGACATTCTTGCCATTGAGGGAGTGCAGCGTAGGTTCACGAGGTTAATTCCTGGGATGGCGGAACTTTCATATGTTGAAAGAATGGAGCGACTAGGCTTGTATACGCTGGAATTTGAAAGGGTGAGAGAGGATCTTATTGAAACATATAAGATTATTAAGGGATTGGACACGCTAGAGGCAGGAAACATGTTCCCAATGTTGGGTGAGTCCAGAACTAGGGGCCACACACAGTTTAAGAATAAGTGGTAAGCCATTTAGAACGGAGATGAGGAAAATCTTTTTCACCCAGAGAGTTGTGAATCTGTGGAATTATCTGCATCAGAAGGAAATGGAGGTCAATTCTCTGGATGCTTTCAAGAGAGAGTAAGATAGAGCTCTTAAAGATAGCGGAGTCAAGGGATATAGGGAGAAGGCCGGAACGGGATACTGATTGTGGATGATCAGCCATGATCACAGTGAATGGCTCGAAGGGCCAAAAGGCCTACTCCTGCACCTCTTGTCTATTGTCTATTGTCTATTGTCATATCAGCCTCCACCACCACCCCTGGCAGCACATTGCAGGCACCCACCACTCTCTGTAGAAAGACACTTGCCCCGCACATCTCCTTAAACTTTTTCTCTCTCTTTGTACAGTTCTATACATATCTGGTTTCTTTGCTTAATTACACATGTGCTATATTTTGTTGATAATTAACAAAAGTAAATGTAAGAAGTCTGACGAAAGGTCTTGACCCAAAACATCACCCATTTCTTCTCTCCAGAGATGCTGCCTGTCCCGCTGAGTCACTCCAGCATTTTGTGTCTATCAAAAGTAAATGTAATCTAGATCATATCATATATTTATTAAAAAGCTGATTTTGTTAGTGTGTATATGTGGTTGTCTTTATATCTTCGTGAAAAAACTACATAGTAACAATAACATTTTACATATTCCAGTTGACATTTTTCCCATCGAGGCCAGGATCACCTTATCTAAACCTTTCATGCTTTATTTTTCGACATTACTGATTAAAGTCTAAAAAAGTGAAAAGCAACCAGCTTCAAATGATGACATCACAATGGCTCAGGTAGCAGAGATCAGCCTCAATGAAGATTCCATCTTATATTTGACATGTTATTCGCGATTAAAACTTTAAAAGTGCCAACTTTCACAAGATTTTTACATATTCACATTTTACATCTGATTCACATTTTTCTCCTAGAGGCAGAGATCACTTTCACTGAACATTTTATGCTTTATTTCTCGACTTATTACTGATGAATTACCTTGAATTTCAAACTGACCAGCTTCAAATGATGATGTCAGAATGGCTTGACTAGAGGGGGGAGGGCGAATTGCCATTCCAACACGCAGGGCATGTGCATTTGAATTTTTTTGTAAAGATCACTGCTGAGGAAGGGAAGGGGAGTGCTGGAATCTTGCGTTCGGGAACGGCTTGAGTTGGAGGACCACCCCTCCAGTGGGAGCTACGGGTAGGGAACGGGTGCGTTGGATGAGCAGACCCAATGGGTCTGCAGTTGGTCTGGTACTTATTGTGTTTGTGTCTATATATGTGGTTGGCTTTACATCTTCGCAAAAACACTATGAGGTAACGATTACATTTTTACATATTCTGATTGACATTTTTCCCCTCGAAGCTGAGACCACCTTCACTGAACATTTTATGCTTTATGTTTTATTTCTCAACTTATTACTGATTAAAGTTTAAAAAAATCAAAAGACTTTGAATTTAAAAAGATGATGTCACAATGGCTCAGCTAGCAGTGATTAGCTTCACTGAAGATTTCTTCTTATATTTCACAGTAACATTCACAAGATTTTTACTGTTAAAATCATTCCTGCCATCTTCCAACACACTTCGATCCAATGTTGTGACACAGGAACACTCTGAACTTTTCACCTCACAGGAGGGGGAAGGGCGAATTGCTATTGCAACACGCAGGGCAAGTGCAATTGGGGGCTACGGGTAGGGAACAGGAGTGTTGGGGGAGCAGACCCAACGGGTCCCACTTGGTCTAGTATCAATTAAAATCAACTATCTGAAGAATGATTAACCATTTAAAGCTATGCCATATAATATTGAAGGTGGCAACGTATTCAGCTTGCTTCATGAACATGCCATTAACACCACGGCCTGACTGCCGTTTAAAGAGACCATGTGATTTTCATTTATGTTGATATTGATTTCTGTGCGAAGGAAAGACTACTTCATGTGCATGATAGTTTAATAACCCTAATACCTGTTTCACAACTTAACTGGAAAGCAAGACAAATATTTGTTTTGCTGGTGGTCTGAAATAAATACTGAAAATAGTGAGAATGATTTTGATTTGTTGGTTCGCTAATTATTAATATCGAGATCAGCTATAAGGAAGAATATCCCCCTTTGTTCAATATCAGTTGTGGCATTTTTGGGACTATTTAAGTACCGAAACGTCAACTATCCTGTTTTCTCTGAAGATGCTGCTCGTTCTGCTCAGTCCCTCCAGCAGTTTGGTTTTAACTGTAATATTCTGTTCCCTGTGGGGGGGGAGAAACAAAGTTAACATTTCAGGTCAATTCATCAGAACAGTTCTGTTTTTACTTTAGAACTGGGTTAAATATATAATTTTTATGGCAGGCTTTTGTTTGCCTCTGAATCAGAAGGTTTTCAGTTTAAATCCTGCTCTCGAGTGCAAAATACAAGGCTGCCACCCAAGTGCAGAACTGCTGGACGTGGCTATAGTGTTTGGTCAGTGTGCTAATCAGTTGCTTCATTGGTGGCTAACAGGTATATCATTCATGAGTCACAGGCAGTTAAGAAGACCTTCCTTGTCCAGGTATTGACTATAACAGTTGGGATAATTCAGATGTGCATCATGAACATACATTTGTTACCACTGCATGACTGTCGTTTGAAGAAACCATGTGATTTTTATCTAGGTGTGAAGATATGTGGAGGGGCAGGTAGTGTTGAGGAAGCAGGTAGCTGGCAGAAGGACTTAGGTTGGGAGATTGGGCAAAGAAGTGCCAAATTGAATACAGTGTATGTAACAAAGTGTATGGTCATGCACTTCGGAAGAAGGAATACAGGTGTAGACTGCTTTCTAAATGAGGAGAGGATTGAGAAATCAGGGGGGTAAAGAGACATGGGTCCGCCATAGGAGATGACCATGGCCGTCTGTGTTCCACCATACAAGATGACCATGCCCATCTGTGTTCCACCATAGGAGATGACCATGGCCGTCTATAGTCCACCGTAGATATGATGATGGCCGTCTGTTGTCCACCATAGACATGACCATTGCCATCTGTAATCCACAGTAGCAGCACTACACACTCAGACCAAACACAGAGTGCAATACACAGGGTAAGATTATGATTTACATAACATCTTTCTCATGTGCAATTGCACAAAATATCCACAATATTAATAATAATAATAATAATAATAACTTTATTACGGACTCATGGTCCAGACAAGGGGCAACATTACATTAAAAAAGTAGTGCATGATCCAATTCCTTCTCAGCTTCTCTTTGCAGTGGTATGTTCAACTGCAGCATGATTTATCCTCTCAGAGAGTTGCAAACAGTCCCAAAACATGGGTTTGAAGAAGTAGTAGACAGTTGTCCTGTCTCCAGACAAATCCTCAATAGGTATTATTAAAGTAGATGATCCAACCATGCTTGCACTGCAACATGTGGGATCTTGCTGTGGACAATTTGATTGTCTCATTCCACACATTATGCCAGATTGTGGATGATCAGCCATGATCACAGTGAATGGCGGTGCTGGCTTGAGGGACCAAATGGCCTACTCCTGCATCTATTGTCTATTGTCTATTGTCTGCATCACAAGTGGATTGAGCAGGATGAATGGAATATGAAATACATTATGAATCCTAAGGTTTACTTTCTGATATCTAACCCAGCTAGTCGTTTTCATGATTAAACTCATGGAAAAACATATTTTTGGTAATCTTTAGCTGGAACATGCTTTATCATCTGTTAATTGTGTATAAGGAAACATCAATTTTGTCCAATTTTAATTTCTCTGAGGTACCTGGTGGAATCCAATCTCACCATTGGTGGCATGCTCAAAGCTTTATAAGCTCATAAGTTCTAGGAGCAGAATTAGGCCATTCGGCCCATCTACTCTGCCATTCAAACATGGCTGATCTATCTCTCCATCTCAACCCCTTTCTCCTGCCTCTCATCGTAACCCCTGACACCTGTACTGATTATCATGCCAATTATTTTTAAAGAAGGAACTGCAGATGCTGGAAAATCAAAGGTTTTGTATTGGTGAATGGGTTGCATTGGGGGACCAGGCCTCCCGTGGGACTGGGACCCAATGGGTCCCACAGTCTAGCAGCATTTAAAAAGCACTGGCATAGGTACATGGATAGGAAAGGTTTAGATAAATACTAGACCAAGTGCAGACCCGTTGGATCTGTTCCCGCAACGCACGGTTGCGAGGGGAGGGGGCGGCCTAAGGCGTCACACACACTAACCAACCTCTCACACACACAAACACACACACTAACCACCCCTCACACACACTAACCACCCCCATTGATATTACAGTGGCTTGCAAAAGTATTCATACCCCTTGAACCTTTCCACATTTTGTCACGTTACAACCACAAACGTAAATGTATTTTATTGGGATTTTATTTGATAGACCAACACAAAGTGGCGCATAATTGTGAAGTGGAAGGAAAATGATACATGGTTTTCAAATGTTTTTACAAATAAAAAACTGAAAAGTGTGGCGTGCAAAAGTATTCAGCCCCCTTTACTCTGATACCCCTAAATAAAATCCAGTGCAACCAATTGCCTTCAGAAGTCACCTAATTAGTCCACTTGTGTGTAATCTAATCTCAGTATAAATACAGCTGTGCTGTGAATGCCTCAGAGGTTTGTTAGAGAACATTAGTGAACAAACAGCATCATGAAGCTCAAGGAACACACCAGACAGGTCAGGGATAAAGTTGTGGAGAAGTTTAAAGCAGGGTTAGATTATAAAAAATATCCCAAGCTTTGAACATCTCACGGAGCACTGTTCAATCCATCATCCGAAAATGGAAAGAGTATGGCACAACTGCAAACCTACCAAGACATGGCCGTCCACCTAAACTGACAGGACGGGCAAGGAGAGCATTGATCAGAGAAGCAGCCATGGTAACTCTGGAGGAGCTGCAGAGATCCACAGCTCAGGTGGGAGAATCTGTCCACAGGACAATTATTAGTCGTGCACTCCACAAATTGGGCCTTTATGGAAAAGTGGCAAGAAGAAAGCCGTTGTTGAAACAAAGCCATAAGAAGTCCCGTTTGCAGTTTGCCAAAAGCCATGTGGGGGACACAGCATACATGTGGAGGAAGGTGCTCTGGTCTGATGAGGCCAACATTTACGTTTTTGGCCAAAATGCAAAACGCTATGCGTGGCGGAAAACTAACACTGCACATCACCCTGAACACACCATCCCCACTGTGAAACATGGTGGTGGCAGCATCATGCTGTGGGGATGGTTTTCTTCAGCAGGGACAGGGAAGCTGGTCAGAGTTGATGGGGAGATGGATGGAGCCAAATACAGGGCAATCTTGGAAGAAAACCTGTTAAAGACTGCAAAAGACTTGACACTGGGGCAGAGGTTCACCTTCCAGCAGGACAACAACCCTAAACATACAGCCAGAGCTACAATGGAATGGTTTAGATCAAAGCATATTCATGTGTTAGAATGGCCCAGTCAAAGTCCAGACCTAAATTCAATTGAGAATCTCTGGCAAGACTTGAAAATTGCTCTTCACAGACACTCTCCATCCAATCTGACTGAGCTTCAGCTATTTTGCTAAGAAGAATCGGCAAACATTTCTGTCTCTGGATGTGTAAAGCTGGTAGAGACATACCCCAATAGACTTGCAGCTGTAATTGAAGCGAAAGGTGGTTCTACAAAGTATTTACTCAGGGGGGCTGAATACTTTTGCACACCACACTTTTCAGTTTTGTTTTTGTAATATAATTTGGAAACCATGTATCATTTTCCTTCCACTTCACAATAATGCACCACTTTGTGTTGGTCTAACACATAAAATCCTAATAAAATACATTTACGTTTGTGGTTGTAATGTGACAAAATGTGGAAAAGTTCAAGGGGTATGAATACTTTTGCAAGCCACTGTATATTAAGAAGGGAGGGAGGAGAGGGGTAGGGCCGCCCAGCAGCCGTCGGCCTCAGAGTGAGCCTCAGCTCCATGGCCTCACATCCTCAGCGCTTCAGACCCCGAGTAAGGGGGGGGTGGGAGGGTTGAGTTCGCGGGAGGGTGTGATGCCGAGTGAGCCTGCTCAAGACGCTGCGTATGACAAAATGAGTGAGGGGCGGGAGGGGGGGGGGGGGGGGGGGGGGAAGGATTTTATTAAATATGTGTACAGAAAAATGACTAAATTTAATGAGTGGATGTGTGACTGTAAAAGTGAAATCGCTAGTGAAATGGTACAAATCTCGGCGTTTTTGCGTCTGGTTTTGGCGGAGTAACGAATCAGTGGCCAAAAATATAACATACACCCACACACAGAGTTTTAAAAGTATATAGATGGGTCAATTTCGAGCAAATGGGATGAGCTTAGATGGGGCATCTTGGTCGGCATAGACAAGTTGGGCAGAAGAGCCTGTTTCCATGTTGCATGACTCTATGACTATGTCACTTTGTTGAGATACTCTTTTACTTAGAGCCACTGCCTCATAGCACCAGAGATCCAGGTTTGATCCTGATCTCAGGTGTTGTCTGTGTGCAGTTTGTAAGTTCTCCCTGTGGACTACATGAGTTTTCTCCGGCTGCCCGGTTTCCTCCCACATCTCAAATACATGTAGATTTGTTTGTTAAATGGACTCTGTAAATTGGCGCTGGTGCGCAGGGAGTAGATGAGAAAGTGGGATAACACAGAACTTGTGCAAAAGGATGATCAATGGACTCCAAAGTCAGAGAGTCAAAAGAGTTTATTGTCATGTGTCCCTGACAGGACAATGAAATTCTTTCTTTGCTAAGCACAACAGAACATAGTAGGCATTGACTACAAAACAGCTCAGTGTGTCCATATACTATTATATACGTAAATACACACATGAATAAATAAATTGATAAAGTGCAAACAACAGATAAAGGGGTATTAATGTTCAGAGTTTTGACCGAGCCAAATTTAATAGCCTGATGGCTGTGGGGAAGTGGCTATTCCTGAACCTGGTCGTTGCAGTCCTCAGGCGCCTGTGCCTTCTACCTGAAGGTAGCAGGGAGATGAGTGTGTGGCCAGGATGGTGTGGGTCCTTGATGATGCTGCCAGCCTTTTTGAGGCAGCGACTGCGATAGATCCCCTCGATGGAAGGGAGGTCTGAGCCTATGATGGACTGGGCAGTGCTTACTACTTTTTGTAGTCTTTTCCTCTCCAGGGCACTCAAGTTGCCGAACCAAGCCACGATGCAACCGGTCAGCATGCTCTTTACTGTGCACCTGTAGAAGTTAGAGAGAGTCCTCCTTGACAGACCGACTCTCCGTAATCTTCTCAGGAAGTAGAGGCGCTGATTAACTTTCTTAATAATTGCATCTGTGTTCTTCATAGATCTTCATAGATATGCACGCCCAAGAATTTGAAGCTCTTGACCCTTTCAACCATCAACCCGTTGATATAAACAGGGCGTGGGTCCCCATCCTACTCCTTCCAAAGTCCACAATCAGTTCCTTGGTTTTGCTGGTGTTGAGGGCCAGGTTATTGTGCTGGCACCATATGGACAGTCGCTCGATCTCTCTTCCATACTCTGACTCATCTCCATCAGTGATACGTCCCACAATAGTGGTGTCGTCAGCAAACTTGAGAATGGAGTTCGCACTATGACTGGCTATGCAATCATGAGTATAGAGTACAGCAGGGGGCTGAGCACGCAGCCTTGAGGTGCTCCCGTGCTGTGTGTAACTGTGTGTCAGACTCTTGTGTAAGAAGGAACGGAATGGATTAAACTGAAGATAGACACAAAAATCTGGAGTAACTCAGCGGGACAGGCAGCATCTTTGGAGAGAATGAATGGGTGACGTTTTGGGTCGAGACTCTTCTTTCCATACTGTATCTCTTGAACTATGTACTGAACTCTGTTGGTGAACAATGGTGCAAAGAGATTTCAGTTTTACACCAAGTCAAAGCAAACCAGACTGTGACTGTAGGATGAAACAGCCATTTGTGTTGGTTAGTGCACCAGAAGTGCCAAACTAATGTGCTGTCAAATCTGCTTGTTGTCGAGGAGAGTGTCCATTTCAGCACAAATACTCTGGAAAGCTTTATTTTAAATTATTAGCGAATACAATTTTATTTTTGTACCAGACTCGGAGCATTTACATTTCAGACTTTACTAAACATGACAGATAAACTTCCAGCCAGGCGGGAGCCAGGCTAAGTAAACAGGGCTGGGAGGTTTACTGGCATGAACTCAACTGGAACTCTCACTCCGAGATCAATAGTGGTGGTGCACGTGTTCTGTGGGAGAAGTGGCCAGTACACCCAGAAAGTTTCCCTTTTTGGAAACTCTCTCTCTCCAAATGATGTGCTCATATTTCTGCAACTCTTTGTTAACATTTGATATATAACCATATAACCATATAACCATATAACAATTACAGCACGGAAACAGGCCCTCTCGGCCCTTCCAGTCCGTGCCGACCATTTGTTTTCCCCTAGTCCCATCTACCTGCACTCAGACCATACCCCTCCATTCCCTTCACGTCCATATACCTATCCACTTTACTCTTAAATGTTAAAATCGATCCTGCCTCCACCACCTCTGCTGGAAGCTCATTCCACACAGCCACCACCCTCTGAGTAAAGAAGTTCCCCCTCATGTTACCCTGAAACCTCTGTCCCTTAATTCTCATGTCATGCCCTCTTGTTTGAATCTTCCCTACCCTCAATGGGAAAAACGTATCCACGTCAACTCTGTCTATCCCTTTCATCATTTTAAAGACCTCAATCAAGTCCCCCCTTAACCTTCTGCGCTCCAAAGAATAAAGACCTAACTTGTTCAACCTTTCTCTGTAACATAGTTGCTGGAACCCTGGCAACATTCTAGTAAATCTCCTCTGTACTCTCTCTATTTTGTTGACATCCTTCCTATAACTAGGCGACCAAATTGTACACCATACTCCAGAATTGGTCTTACCAATGCCTTGTACAATTTTAACATTACTTCCCTACTCCTATATTCAATGCTCTGATTTATAAAGGCCAGCACACCAAAGGCTTTCTTTACCACCCTATCTACATGCGATTCCACCTTCAGGGAACTATGCACAGTTATTCCCAGATCCCTCTGTTCCACAGCATTCCTCAATTCCCTACCATTTACCATGTACGTCCTATTTTGATTTGTCCTGCCAAGATGTAGCACTTCACACTTATCAGCATTAAACTCCATCTGCCATCTTTCAGCCCACTTTTCCAAATGGCCCAAATCTCTCTGTAGACTTTGAAAATCTACTTCATTATCCACAACACCACCTATCTTAGTATCATCTGCATACTTACTTATCCAATTTTCCACCCCATCATCCAGATCATTGATGTACATGACAAACAACAGTGGACCCAACACAGATCCCTGAGGCACCCCACTGGTCACCGGCTTCCAACCTGACAAACAGCCATCCACCATTACTCTCTGACATCTCCCATTCAGCCACTGTTGAATCCATCTTGCTACTCCGCCATTAACACCCAAAGATTGAACCTTCTTAACCAACCTTCCATGGGGAACCTTGTCAAAGGCCTTACTGAAATCCATATAGACAACATCCACTGCTTTACCCTCATCAATTTCCCTAGTTACTGCTTCAAAAAATTCAAGAAGGTTTGTCAAACATGACCTTCCAGGCACAAATCCATGTTGACTGTCCCTGACACTTCCTATTGTGGAAAGCCCAGATACCGCCTGTTTAGTATATTTTAGTTTAGAGATATGGCGCAGAAACAGGCCCTTCGGCCCACAGAGTCTGCACCAACCTGCGATCCCCACACATTAACACTATCCTACACACACGAGGGATATTTTACACTTATACCAAGCCAATTAACCAAGGAACCTGTACGCCTTTTGAGTGTGGGAGGAAACCGAAGATCTCGGAGAAAACCAACATGATCACGGGGAGAACGAACAAACTCCGTACAGACAGCACCCGTAGTCGGGATCAAATCCAGGTCTCCGGTGCTGCAAGCGCTGTAAGGCAGCAACTCTACCATTGTGCCACCATGCCTTGCCCTTTATGTGCACAGATATATTACGGGAATGGTCTTAGTTCACATGATTTTAAAACCATTTGCACTAAAATCCATTGCTCATTTTGGAGAGATTAGAATCTTCATGGAAGAAAGAAATTCATTTTGCACCATCTCTCATAGTTTTCTCTCATAACGTTTTCCTCACAAACATGCTCTCATAAAGTTCTCCACTTAGTCATAAAGTCATACAGCATGGAAACAGGCCCTTCAGCCCATTTTTGACCAGCGATCAACAGCCAGGTTACAGCTGTGTCTGAATATCTACGCTTACATAAAATACATTGTAGAATTCTTTGGAATCGTCTTTTTAAGAGGATCCAATCAAAACAACATGGTATCCTATTCCATAATCACAGCTGGGGCCAACACCAGTAAAGAAAATGATTTGCAAAATCCCATCTAAACTGTGTTAAAGAAGGAACTGCAGATGCTGGAGAATCGAGGGTACACAAAAGGCTGGAGAAACTCAGCGGGTGCAGCAGCATCTAAGGAGCGAAGGAGATAGGTGACGTTTCGGGTCGAGACCCTTCTTCAGACTGGTCAGGGATCAGGGAAACGAAAGATATAGACGGTGATGTGGAGAGATAAAGAACAATGAATGAAAGATACGCAAAAAAGTATCGATGATAAAGGGAACAAGCCATTGTAAGCTGTTTGTGGTGTGAAAATGAGAAGCTGGTGTGACTAGGGTGGGGGAGGGAGATAGAGAGAGAGAGAGAGGGAATGCCAGGGCCCGAGGGCTGAGGGAGAGGTGGGAAGGGGAGGAGACAGCAAGGGTTAACAGAATTGAGAAAATGCAATGTTCAAGCCCAAAGGATGCAGACTCCCCAAGCGGAATATGAGGTGCTGTTCCTCCAACTTGCGATGTTGCTCACTCTGGCCGTGGAGGAGGCCGAGGACCGAGAGGTCAGATACGGAATGGGAGGGGGAGTTGAAGTGCTGAGCCACCGGGAGGTCGGGTTGGTTAATGCGGACCGAGCGGAGGTGTTCGGCGAAACGATCGCCAAGCCTCCGCTTGGTCTCACCGATATAGATCATCTGGCATCTGGAGCAGCGGATGCAGTAGATGAGGTTGGAGGAGGTGCAGGTGAACCTCTGTCGGACCTGGAAGGATTGCTTGGGACCCTGAATGGAGTGGCGGGGGGAGGTGAAAGGGCAAGTGTAGCATTTCTTGCGGTTGCAAGGGAAAGTGCCCGTGGAAGGGGTACAGCGGGAGGGAATGGAAGAATTGACAAGGGAGTTGCGGAGGGAGCGGTCTTTGCGGAAGGCAGACGGGGGGGGAGATGGGAAGATGTGGCGGGTGGAGGGGTCACGTTGGAGGTGGCAAAACTGGCGGAGGACTATGTGTTGTATTTGCCGGCTGGTAAGGTGAAAGGTGAGGACCAGGGGGACTCTGCCCTGTTTGCGAATGGGGGAATGGGGAGAGAGGGCAGTGTTGCGGGGTATGGAGGAGACCCTGGTGCGAGCCTCATCTATAGTGGGGGAGGGGAATCCCTGTTCTCTGAAGAATGAGGCCATTTGTAATGACCTGGTGTGGAACACCTCATCCTGGGAGGAGATGCGGCGTAGACGGAGGAATTGGGAATAGGGGATGGAGTCCTTACAGGAAGCAGGGTGGGAGGAAGAGTAGTCCAGGTAGCTGTGGGAGTCAGTTGGTTTGCAGTGGATGTCGGTCAGGAGTGTATCACCTGCAATAGAGATGGTGAGGTCAAGGAATGGTAGGGAAATGTCGAAAATGGTCCAAGTGTATTTCTCTTGTTTCCCTGATCCCTGACCAGTCTGAAGGAGGGTCTCGACCCGAAACGTCGCCTATCTCCTTCGCTCCTTAGATGCTGCTGCACCCGCTGAGTTTCTCCAGCCTTTTGTGTACCATCTAAACTGTTGGCAGTTGAGCATTCCTCAGTATTACTTGATAGTTGGTGAATAAAAAGACTTACAGGCCAATGATCTCATTGCATACTGCCATCCAATATTTACTTGTTGTATTCAAACCTGTCTCCACCGTGCAGCTGTTTTCAAACATTAAACAATTAAACGCAAGATAATGTGCATGGTAGGTAGACAAAAATACTGAACAAACTCAGCGGGTGAGGCAGCATCTATGGAGCGAAGGAAATAGGCAACATTTCGGGCCGAAATACTTCTTCAAACTGATGTGATGGTGGGGGGTCGGGGGGGGGGGGGGGAGAAGAAGAAAGGAAGAGGAGGAGCCAGTGGGCTGAGGGAGAGCTGAAGGGGAGGAGAAAGTAAGGACTACCTGAAATTAGCGGTCAATGTTCATACCACTAGGGTGCAGACTGCCCAAGCAAAATATGAGGTGCTGCTCCTCCAATTTATGGTGGTCCTCAGTCTGGCCATGGAGGAAGCCCAGGACAGAAAGGTCGGATTCGGAATGGGAGGGCGAGTTGAAGTGCTGAGCCAATGGGAGATCAAGTTGGTTATTACGAACCGAGCGGAGGTGTTTGGCGAAGCGATCGCCAAGCCTACACTTGATCTCACCAATGCAGAGCAGCTGACATCTAGAGCAGCGGATGCAATAGATGAGGTTGGAGAAGGTGCAGGTGAACCTCTGCCGCACCTGCAAGACTGCTTGGGTCCTTGAATGGAGTCAAGGGGGAGATAAAGCGACAAGTGTAGCATTTCTTGCGGTTGCAAGGGGAAGTGCCCGGGGGGGGGGGAGGGGTTTGGGTGGGAAGTGACAAATTGCCCAGGGAGCTATGGAGGGAGTGGTCGCTGCGGAAAGCAGACAGGGGGGAGGATGGGAAGATGTGGCAAGTGGAGCAGTCACGTTGGAGGTGGCGAAAATGACGGAGGATAATTTGTTGTACGTAACGGCTTGTAGGGTGGAAGGTGAGGACAGGAAAAATGTTCCCAATGTTGGGCAAGTCCAGAACCAGGGGCCACCATCTTAGAATAAAGGGGAGGCCATTCCCTTAAGACTGAGGCAAGAAAAAACGTTTTCAACCAGAGAGTTGTGAATTTGTGGAATTCCCTGCCACAGAGGGCAGTGGAGGCCGAATCACTGGATGGATTTACGAGAGAGTTAGATAGAGCTCTAGGGGTTAGTGGAATCAACGGATATGGGAGAATGCAGGCACAGGTTATTGATAGGGGACGATCAGCCATGATCACAATGAATGGCAGTGCTGGCTCGAAGGGCCTCATTGGCCTCCTCCTGCACCTATTTTCTATGTTTCTATGTTTGTATGATAAGGGTGACTCTGTCCTTGTTACGAGTGGGGGGGGGGAGTGAGAGTAGAGTCACGGGGCAAATCTGGTGAGAGCCTGGTGAGAGACGCTGGTGAGAGCCTCATCTATGGCAGGGGAGGGGAACCCCCATTCCCTGAAGAATGAGGCTAGTTCATTGGCTATATTTAAGAGGGAGTTAGATGTGGCCCTTATGGCTAGAGGGATCAGGGGGTATGGAGAGAAGGCAGGTACAGGATACTAAGTTGAATGATCAGCCATTATCATATCGAATGGCGGTGCAGGTTCGAAGGGCCGAATGGCCTATTCCTGCACCTATTTTCTTGGTTTCTATGTTTCTATCTCCGATGCCCTGGTGTGGAACACCTCATCCTGGGTGCAGATGCGGCATAGACGGAGGAATTGGGAGTAGGGGATGGAGTAGGATCTCCATCGCAGTCGATAGATGCCTGACCGACATCCACTACAAACCCACTGACTCCCATGGCTATCTGGACTGCACTTCTTCCCACCCTGCTTCCTGTAAGGACTCCATCCCTTACTCCCAATTCCTCCGTCTATGCCGCATCTGCATTGGGGTGGGAGAGAGGAGGGTGGTGTGGGAGATGGGGGTTGTTGTGGGGGGGTGGGGGAGGGGGTTTGGCGTGGGGGAGGTGGTGGGGATGTTGTGTGTGCGTGTGTGTGTGCATGAGCATGCATGTGTGCGTGTGCATCTGCGTGTACGCGATTGTGTGTGTGTGCATGTGTGTGCATGAGCGTGTGTGTGTGCATGTATGCATGTGTGTAGGTGTGTGTGTGTATGTGTGTGTGCATGTACACATGTATGTGTGCAGGCATGTGTATGTGCATGCATGAGTGCATGTGTGTGCAAATGTGTGTGCGCATCCATATGTGCGTGCAAGAGTGTGTGTGTATCAGCGTGTGAGTGTGTGCACTTGTGTGGGTGCATGTGCACATGTGTGAGTGTGTGCATGTGCGTATGCATGTGTGCAATTGTGTGTGTGCGCATGTGGGTGCATGAGCATGCGTATGTGTGTGCGCGATTGTGTTTGTTCATGTGTGCATGTGTGTATATGTGCATGCGTTTGTGCATATATGCGCCTGTGTGTGCATGTGTGCTCATGCTCCCATACGCGTGTGCACACACTCATGCACTGATACACACAAGCACTCATACACACACATGCATGCACACACGCAATCACACACACATGTACACACACACCCACACACATGTTCACACATATGCGCACATGCACACACACGTGCGCACACATGCACATATCCACACACATGCAGGCATACATGCACACACATGCGTGCAAATACTCCCACACACAAGGGCACTCATGCGCCCGCTCATGCACAAAGACACACACGCATACACACACGTATACACACTCACGCGTTCATGCACACACACGCACATGCACACACAAGCACACAATCACACACACATGTACACACACACATGCACTCATGCACCCACATACGTGCATACACACCCGCACGCTTATGCACACACAATCTCACACATGCATGCACACATACATGCACATGCATGCACACACACGTATGCACACATGCACTCGTGCGTGCACGTACAATATGTGTGCACACAAACATGTGCACACATGCACTTACACACACATACATATACACACATGCACACTCATGCACACACACGTACACATACAAACATGTGCGCACACACACATTCGCACACACACACACGCATGCACACAATTGCGCTCACACACACGCTTATGCACACAAGCGCACACACAATTGTGCACACACACACACGAGAGCACATGCACTCACACACGGACATACACACTCATGCTCACACACATGCATGCACACACCTTCGCACACATGCACATATCCACATGCATGCATGCACACACACATGCACGCAAATGCCCCCACACACGAGCGTGCTCATGCACACAAACGCATGTATGCACTTGCATGGATGCACACACAAATGCGCGCACATGTACTCATGCACACACATGCACAAACGCACACGATCACACACACATGCACACACATGTTCGCATACACACACATGCACGCACGCACATGCACACACAAGCATGCACGTGCACTCACGCGTGCACATACACACATGCGCACATGCAGACACGCATTACACATGCATATTGACATACACATGCATACACTGACGTGCGCGCACACACACACTTGCGCACACACGCACCTGGGGTAACACGTGCTCGCACATGTGCACACACACGCACACATGTACATACAAATGCGCACACATGCACAAAGGCACACACATATGAACACACACATGCATGCACACACATGCTTTCACACACAGACATGTATGCGCACACACTAACAAGATTGCACATGCACTCACAAACCCAAACATGCACGTGTGCTCACACACATGCCCACACGTACACGTAGCCACACACACAAAAGCGCGCGCACAAACATGCATGCATGCACACTTGCACACACTTGCGATCACACACATGTGCACACACATGCATGCACACACACAAGTATATGCACGTATTGTGCATGTGTGTGCATGTGTAAGCATGCATGGGTGTCAATGCACGTGTATGTGTGCACACATGTGTGTATGGATGAGCAGATGTGCCTGTGCACATGTGAGTGGGCATGAGCATGCATTTGTGTGTGCATGCATGCACGCATGTGTGTCTCTGGATATGTGCATGTGCGCTCTTGTGTGTATGTGTGTGTACACGTGTGTATGCATGAGTGTGTGATTGCGTGTGATAGTGTGTGTGCATGAGCACACATGTGTGTGCATGTGTCAGTGTGCGCCATTGTGTGTTCATGTGCATGTGTACGTGTGAGCGCGATTGTGTGTGTTCATGTGTCTGAGAGTGTTCGTGTACATGTGGGTGCATGAGCATGCGTGTGAGAGTGTGCACACATGTGCATGTATGCGATTGTCTGCATGAGCATGCATGCTTGTGTGATTGTGTGTGTTCATGTGTACACGTGTGTGTGCATGTGTGTGCCTGTGCGAGTGTATATGTGTCTGCACATGTGTGTGTGCGCGTGTGTGCACATTTGTGTGTGTGCACTGTGTGAGTGCGCCCGTTCGTGCGCAAGCAGTGTGTGCACGGACGTGTGTATATTTGCACGTGAGTCATTGTGTGTGCATTTGTTAGCACGTGTGTGTGCACATGCACATGTGTGTGCCAGTGTGTGTAAATGCATGCGTCAGTGAATGTCTGCACTTGCATGTGTGTGCACATGTATGTATGTGCAGGTGTGTGCATGCGTGTGTGCATGTGTGTGCTTGTGTGTGCATGAGCCCGTGAGTGTGTACGCGTGTGTATATGCGCATGAGCATGTGCGCATGTGTGAATGGGCATGTGCATGCATGTGTGCGCGTGCGTGTCTGCATGTGTGTGCGTAGAGTATATGTGTGCATGCGTGTGTGTGCGAGTGTGTGTGCATGTTTGCGCATGTGTGTGGCTGTGTGTGTGCATGCATTTGTATGTTCATGCATGCATAGGTGTGCACGTGTGTGAGCGCGTGTTAGTGTGTACGTGTGTGTGCATGTGCGCACGTGACAGTGTGCTTGTGTGTGCACGCGTGTGTGGGCCAGCACATTAAAAGCTTTCTTTACCACCCTATCTACATGAGATTCCACCTTCAGGGAACTATGCATAGTTATTCCTAGATCCCTCTGTTCAACCGCATTCCTCAATTCCCTACCATTTACCATGTATGTCCTAGTTTGATTTGCCCTGCCAAGATGTAGCCACTCACTCTTATCAGCATCTTTCAGCCCACTCTTCCAAATGGCCTAAATCTCTCTGTAGACTGAAAATCTACTTCATTATCCACAACACCACATATCTTAGTATCATCTGCATACTTACACTATCATCCAGATCATTGATGTATATGACAAACAACAGTGGACCCAACACAGATCCCTGAGGCACCCCACAAGTCACCGGCCTCCAACCTGATAAACACTTATCCACCATTACTCTCTCGCATCTCCCATTCAGCCACTGTTGAATCCATCTTGCTACTCTACTATTAATACCCAACAATTGAACCTTCTTAACCAACCTTCCATGTGGAACCTTGTCAAAGGCCTTACTGAAGTCCATATAGACAACATCCACCGCTTTACCCTCATCAATTTCCCTAGTAACCTCTTTAAAAAATTCAAGAAGATTAGTCAAACATGACCTTCCAGGCACAAATTCATGTTGACTGTTCATAATCAGACCCTGTTTATCCAGATGATTATATATATTATCTCTAAGTATCCTTTCTATTAATTTACTCACCACTGACGTCAAACTAACAGGTCTATAATTGCTAGGTTTACTCTTAGATCCCTTTTTAAACAATGGAACAACATCTGCCGTACGCCAATCCTCCGGCACAATTCCCATTTCTAATGACATTTGAAATATTTCTGTCATAGCCCCTGCTATTTCTTCACTAACTTCCCTCAATATCCTAGGGAATATCCTGTCAGGACCTGGAGACTTATCCACTTTTATATTTTTCAAAAGTATCAGTACTTACACTTCTTTGATCCTCATAGTTCCAATAGCTACTATACTTGTTTCCCTTACCTCACATAATTCACTATCCTTCTCCTTGGTGAATACCGAAGAAAATAAATTGTTCAATATCTCCCCCATCTCTTTTGGCTCTGCAGACAGCTGTCCACTCTGACTCTCTAATGGACCAATTTTATCTCTCGTTATCCTTTTGCTATATATCTAGCTGTAGAAACCCTTTGAATTTACTTTAACCTTACTTGCCAAAGCAACCTCATATCTTCTTTTAACTTTTCTAATTTCTTAAGATTATTTTTACATTCTTTATACTCCTCAAGCACCTCATTTACTCTAAGCTGCCTATAATTATTGCGCGCATGTGTCTGCGTGTTTATGAACATGCGTGTGTATGTGAGTGCATGTGCACTCTTGGGTGTGTGTGCATGCACGAGTGTGCGAGTGTGGGTGCATGTGTGTATCACATGATCACGAGCGTGTGCACGTATGTGTGTATTAACGCATGTGTGCATGTGCACGATTGTGTGTGTGCAGGTGTGAGTGCATATGTGTGTGCATGAGCACATGTGTGTGAGCGTGTGTGTGCGTGTGTGCGCGCAGGTGTGTGAATGAGTGGGTGTGCATATGTGTGTGCATGTGTGTGAGTGCGTGTGTGTGAGCTCATGTGAGTGCATGTGCACTCTTGTATGCTTGTGCATGCATGTGAATGTTTGTGTATGCATGTGTGTGTATGTGCATGTGTGTACATATGTGTGTGTGCGAATGTGTGTGCGTGCATGAGCGTGTATGCACACTTATGTGTGTGGGCATGTGTGCGCATGTGTGAGCATGCGTGTGTCTGTGCACGTGTGAGTGCGTGTGTGTGTGCATGTGTGTGAACATAGAAACATAGAAAATAGGTGCTATAAGATCACCTCTCATCCTCTTGCACACCATGGAATGCAGTCCCAGCCTACTCAACCTCACCCTCTAGTCCTGGCAACATCCTCGTAAATCTTCCCTGTACCCTATCCAGCTTGATGCCATCTTTCCTATAATGGTTCCTATTCCTACCACTCCTCGAACAATGAGGGTGACAACTCATTTTGATATTGAAATACCCTTGATGCAACTTTTACCCCGCACCTGTTGTAAGTGGGTGGGTGGGCTGGCTATGGTCACAGAAACATTGAAATGTAGAAACAAAGAAACATAGAAACATAGAAAATAGGTGCAGGGGGAGGCCATTCAGCCCTTCGAGCCAGCACTGCTATTCATTGTGATCATGGCTGATCGTCCCCTATCAATAACCCCTGCCTACCTTCTCCCCATATCCCTTGACTCCAGTAGTCCCTAGAGCTCTATCTAACTCTCTCTTAAAACCATCCAGTGACTTGGCCTCCACTATCCTCTGTGGCAGGGAATTCCATAAATTCACAACTCTCTGGGTGAAAACGTTTTTTCTCACCTCAGTCTTAAATGACCTCCCCTTTATTCTAGATCTAGCTCTTTATTGTGGCTCCTGGTTCTGGACGCCCAACATTGGGAACATTTTTCCTGCATCTAGCTTGTCCAGTCCATTTATAATTTTATATGTTTCTATAAGATATCCCCTCATCCTTCTAAACTCCATTGAATACAAGCCTAGACTTTTCAATCTTTCCTCATATGAAAGTCCCACCATCCCAGGGATCAATCTCGTGAACCTACGCTGCACTGCCTCAATCACAAGGATGTCCTTCCTCAAATTAGGAGACCTAAACTGTACACAATACTTCAGATGTGGTCTCACCACAGCCCTTTACAACTGCAGAAGAACCTCTTCACTCCTATACTGAAATCCTGTTGATATGAAGGCCAACATTCCATTAGCTTTCTTCACTGCCTGCTGTACCTGCACGCCAACTTTCAGTGACTGGTGTACAAGGACGCCTAGGTCTCACTGCACCTCCCCCTTACCTAACCTAACCTAACTCCATTGACATAATAATCTGCCCCTTTGTTTTTGCCGCCAAAGTGGATAACCTCACATTTATCTATATTATACTGCATCTGCCACGCACCTACTCACTCACTCAACCTGTCCAGGTAGTCCTGCAAACTCCTAACATCCTCTTCACAGTACACACTGCCACCCAGCTTTATGTCATCCGTAAACTTGCTCGTGTTGCTCCTGATTCGCTCTTCCAAATCATTAATATATATGGTAAGCAGTTGCGGCCCCAACACCGAGCCTTACGGCGTTCCACTTGCCACTGCCTGCCATTCTGAAAAGGACCCGTTCACTTCTACTCTTTGCTTCCGGTCTGCCAACCAATTTTCTATCCATGTCAACACCCTACCCCCAATACCATGTGCTCTAATTTTAGTCACCAGTCTCCCGTGCGGGACCTTATCAAAGGCTTTCCGAAAGTCTAGATACACTACATCCACTGGCACCCCTTCATCCATTTTACTTGTCACATCCTCAAACAATTCCAGAAGATTAGTCAAGCATGATTTCCCTTTCATAAATCCATGTTGACTTGGACTAATCCTTTTACTTCTATCCAAATGCCCCATTTTTACCTCTTTAATAATTGACTCCAGCATCTTTCCCACCACCGAAGTCAGGCTAACTGGTCTGTAATTCCCCGTTTTCTCTTTCGCTCCTTTCTTGAAAAGTGGGATAACATTAGCTATCCTCCAATCCACAGGAACTGATCCTGAATCTATTGAACAATGGAAAATGATCACCAATGCATCCACTATTTCTAGATTCACCTCCCTGAGGATCCTGGGATGCAGACCATCAGGCCCAGGGGATTTATCATCCTTCAGTCCCATTAGCCTACCCAACATATTTCTCGCCTAATGAAAATTTATTTCAGTTCCTCTACCACCTTTGACCCTCTGTCCGCCAGTACATCTGGGAGATTGTTTGTGTCTTCCTTAGTGAAGACAGATCCGAAGTACCTATTCAACTCTTCTGCTATTTCCTTGTTGCCCATAATAATTTTACCCATGTCAACCTTCAAGGGATCCACATTTGACTTTGCTACTCTTTTTCCCTTAACATATCTAAAGAAGCTTTTACTGTCCTTCTTTATATTCCTGGCCAGCTTCCCTTCGTACTTTCTCGCCTAATGAAAATTTATTTCAGTTCCTCTACCACCTTAGATCCTCTGTCCTCAGTACATCTGGGAGATTGTTTGTCCCTTCGTACTTCATCTTTTCAGCCCTTATTGTCAGTTTTGTTTCCTTCTGTTGTCCTATGATAGTTTCCCAATCCTCTGGCTTCCGGCTATTCTTTGCTGTGTTATACATCTTTTCATTTAATTTTATTCTATCCCTAACTTCCCTTGTCAGCCACGGTTGCCTCCTACTCCCCTTAGAATCTTTCTTCCTTTTTTGGAATGAAACGATCCTGCATCTTCCGGATTATGCCCAGAAATTCCTGCCATAGCTGTTCCACCGTCATTCCTGCTAGGATCCCGTTCCAGTCTACCTTGGCCAGCTCTCCTCTCATGCCTTCATAGTCCCCTTTGTTCAATTGCATTACTGACACTTCCGATTTAACCTTCTCCTTCTCAAATTGCAGATTAAAACTAATCATATTATGATCACTACCTCCAAGCAGTTCCTTTACCTTGAGTTCTCTTATCATATCTGGTTCATTGGACAACACTAATCCAGATTTGCCTTTTCTCTGATCGGCTCCATTACAAGCTGCTCTATGAATCCATCTCGGAGGCATTCTACAAACTCTCATTCTTGGGGTCCTGAACCAACCTGATTTTCCCAGTCTCCATGCATATTGAAATCCCCCATCACCTTTGTTACATGCCAGTTTTAACTCTGCTGCAAATTACACCCTACATCCGGACTCCGAACGCATGTGTGTGCGTGTATGTGTGCATGTATGTGTGCGTGTGTGTGAGAGCATGTGTGTGCACAAATGTATGGCAGCATGAGCATGCGCGCGAGTGTGCACGATTGTGTGTGTTCATGTGTATGTGTGTGATTGCGTGTGTTCATGTGTGCATGAGTGTGTGTGCGCCTATGTGGGTGCATGAACACGCGTGTGAGTGCACGCTCGTGTGCATGATTGTGTGTGCGCATGTGTGCATGCATGAGTGTGTGTGTCTGTGCACGTGTGTGCGCGCTTGAGTACATGTGCATGTGGTCACATGCGTTTGTGTGTGTGGTGTGCGTGCGCATGTGTGTGCATGTGTATGTGTGCGCGCATGTGTAAGTGTGCGTTTGTGTGCATGTGCATGTGTGGCCATCTGTTATTATTCTGTATATTCTGTATATATGAAATATTCCATGTCAGTAATTTCTACTTTTTTTAACTGAAATATTTGTTATCCTTTCTCCCCTGACTCCATTCAGAAATAGTCTTACCTTTCGCATGGTAGTTTGGAATATTTTATAGTTCACACAATTTTATGAAAGCAAATTAAGCTACAAACCTGCACATCTTTGGAGTGTGGGAGAAAACTGGAGCACCCGGAAAAAACCCACACAGGTCATGGAGAGAACGTACAAACTCTGTACAGAGAGCATCCGTAGTCAGGATTGAACCTGGGTCTTTGCCGCTGTAATGCAGCAACTCTATCGCTGCAACACTGTGCCGCCATGAGTTACTCCGTTACTAATTGGCAAGATCTTGCCGACCTGGCCAAGGCAGGTGCCGCATCTGTGCCCATGAGTGGTTTGTCTTTGCCACTTGAGAAGGTAAGACTTAGTTTAGTTTTTTAACTTAGTTTAGAAATACAGCACAGAAACAGGCCCTTTGGCCCACCGTGCCCATGCCGACCAGCGATCCCCGCACATTAACACTATCCTATACCCACTGGGGACAATTTTTACATTTATCAAGCCAATTAACCTACAAAACCTGCACGAATTTGGAGTGTGGGAGGAAACCGAAGATCTCGGAGAAAACCCACACAGGTCACGGGGAGAACGTACAAACTTTGTACAGACAGCACCCGTAGTCAGGAACGAACCCGGATCTCCGGTGATGCATTTGCTGTAAGGCAGTAACTCTACCGCTGCGCCACTGTGACTGCCCATATTTGCCTTCAAATTGCCTTTAGGTGTGCGGTGATTTTGACCCAACTTGGCCAGGCACACTCCACGCACCAGCTTGAGTGGTCCATGTGGCACATGTAATGGAAAAGCCAAAGACAAGACACTGACACTGAAATCAGAGCAAGCTGCTTTAAGAACAGTTATAGTGTGAGATTCGTAGCCTAATGACAATATCTGTCACCAATTATTGCTTGTCTTGTCTTTTTTATTCAAAATGTCTCCACATATTGGAGGAGGTTCACCTGCACCTCCTCCAACTTCATCTACTGCATCCGCTGCTCCAGATGCCAGATGATCTATATGGCTTGTTCCCTTTATCATCGATACTTTTTTGCATATCTTTCATTCATTGTTCCTTATCTCTCCACATCACCGTCTATATCTCTCGTTTCCCTGATCCCTGACCAAGATCCTTGAAGAAGGGTCTCGACCCGAAACGTCGCCTATCTCCTTCGCTCCTTAGATGCTGCTGCACCCGCTGAGTTTCTCCAGCTTTTTGTGTACCCTCCACATATTGCTCCTTCTGATTCATCACCTCTGCCTGTCTCTCACACACGGCCATGTTGTTGAAGTTGCACAATGTTAATAATATTTTATTACAAATATCCCTCCCATTCCTGGACTTCCTCCCTTCTACTTACAGTGCAATCCTAGCGTGTTTGCCCTTTTATTTCCCTTTACTTATCTCCAGGTTGGCATGATGGTGCAGCGGTAGAGTTGTTGCCTTACAGCACCAGAGACCCAGGTTCGATCCCAGGAGTTTGTATGTTCTACCAGTGACTGTGTGGGTTTTCTCCAGTTCCTCACACATTCCAAAGGCATACAGGTTTATAGGTTAATTGGCCCTGTGTAAATTGTCCCTAGTGTGTAGGATAGAACTGGTGTAAAGGGTGATCACTGGTCGGCAGGGACTCAGTGGGCTGAAGGGCCTATTTCCAAGTTGTATCTCCAAATAAAAAGGTATGTGATGTTCTCCCTCTCATTTGCTTCACTCGAAGCAGACGATGCCTGCTTTGATATTCCACCCATCAGTGGCACTTCTTGTGTAGGAAGGAACTGCAGATGCTGGTTTACACTGAAGAGAGACACAAAATGCTGGAGTACCTCAGTGGGACAGGCAGCGTCTCTGGAGAGAAGGAATGGGTGACGTTTCGGGTCGAGACCCTTCTTCAGACTGATGTCAGGGGAGAGAGAGAGAGATACATAGATAAGGAAGTGTTAGGTGGCTCTTCTTCACCTGATTCACTTGTTGCTTTGAGTTTTAGTGAAGATATTAGCTTTTTTCTGTTTTGCACTTTCCAACATGTCCACAAATCAAGTGTTTATTTTGATTAATCCCAATTCCTTAGTGTAGAACATAAAACAACAGTACAGCACAGGGACAGGCCCTTTGGGCCAAACTTGATGCCAAAGCCAATCCTTATCTGGCTGCACATAATCCATATCCCTCCTTATCCTGCATATCCGTGTGCATATTCAAACATCTCTTCAATGCCTCAATCATCAGCCTCGGCAGCGCGTTCCAGGCACTCATCACCCCCTGACCTGCACATATCCTTTAAACTCTGTCCCCCCACCTTAAAGCCATGTTCTCGAGTATTTGATATTTCCAACTGTGAGAAAGATTCTGACTGTCTACCCTATCTATGCCTTTAGGGTGCATTTTTCACCAAAACAACTTTGTATTTGCTTATAAAACTTCCAAATGCAGGGACGTTAGTCAAGTGGCTATTACTAAGGAGAAGGTGCTTGGGAAGCTGAAAAGTTTGAATGTGTATAATTAGATGGACTGCACACAAGGGTTCTGAAAGAGATGGATTTGGAGATTGTAGAGATTAGTTGTGATCTTTCAAGAATCACTAGAGTCAGAAGTGATTGGATAATTGCAAATATTACTCGGCTGTAGATGGTAACAAAGCAGGTGAGTGGAAACTACAGGCCAGTTATCTTCAATGGTTGTTAAGATTCTAGAGTGTCAGAATAACACAATAGAGTGTTAGAAAGGAAATGCGGAGGAATGTCTTTAGCCAGAGGGTGGTGAATCTGTGGAATTCATTACCACTGATGGCAGTGGAGGCCAAATCAATGGGTATTTTTAAGTTGGAGATTGATAAATTCTTGATTAGTAAGGTTGCCAGAGGTTATGGGAAGAAGGCAGAGAATGGGGTTGAGAGAGAAAGATGGATCAGCCATGATTGAAGTGACGTAGACTTGATGGCACAAATGGCCAAATTCTGCTCCTGGAACTTATGAACATGAATTTATGACATTTGTGTTTTTTTAGTTGTTGTAACCTCTTCAACCTGTAACTGTTTGACACAGAAAGCCCTGGGATATGAAGTAATCTTTCCTTGTGCATAACCTCATGTGTACTTCACCCTCACTCCAATCCTTTTAACCATTAGTTTTAAAAACTATTGCTTTTCAAGTCATTTGACTTGCTAAAATGAATGTAACATCAGTTTTGCGTGTTAAATGTTTCATGTTCCTGACTTACCTTCCTCATTTTCATTTCTCTGGTGTGGGTTCCTCCTCTCCTCAGCCATGTTTCCATAAGAATTCCTGAAATTCCAAAGCTGATTGCTTCTTTTAGTCTGGGAATTTCTGAATTTTGCTGAGTAGAGGTTAGTTGCTTGGAAGTTTTCACATTGTTTGACAGTCAAAATTAAGGTTTCTTTCTCTCTTCTAAATAGTTTTCCTGCTTAACAGACTTCACGATGGTGTCACAACTTGACACTGACTGGATTTCTCTAGGAACAATATTTTCTAACTACATTTGCTAATTCTAACTCTAAACTTTATGGATATGCCTTACCTCCCTGGCATTATTCTAGTTAGTTAGTTTTGTTAATTAGTTTAGTTTATTGTCACGTGTAACAAGATATAGTGAAACGCTTTTGTTACATGCTAACCAGTCAGGACAAAGAACAAAGGACATATATTATCACATACACCAAATGGTGTAGTGAAATTTGACTTGCCAAGTAGAAAGACAATACATGATTACAATCGAGCCATCTACGTTGTACAGATACACGATGAAGGGAATAATGTGAAAAGCATTTAGTACAAGATAAAGCCAGTAAAGTCTGATCAATGATAGTCCGAGGGTCTCCAATGAGGTAGATTGTAGTTCAGGATTATTCTATAGTTTAGTTTACAGATACAGGATGGAAACAGGTCACTCGACCCAACGAGTCCTTGCTGGCCATTGTTCACCCATTCATACGAGTTCTGTTATCCCTCTTTCTCATCCACGCCCTACACACTAGGGGACAATTTTTACAGAGAGGCCAGTTAACCAACACCCCACACATTTTTGGAACATGGGAGAAAACCGGAGTACCCAGAGGGAACCCGAGGTCAGAGGGAGAGCATGCAAACTCCACACAGTCAGCACTCGAGGTCAGGATTGAACCTGGATCTCAGGCGCTGCAAGGCTCTTTGTTGAACTATTACCAAAAACTAATATCCTTTACATTCTAAAATGCAAAATGTATTTATTTTTTAATTGAAAACTGCCTAACAGCGCCAGAGACCCAGGTTCAATCCTGACTACGGGTGCTGTCTGTACAGTGTTTGTATGATCTCCCCGTGAACTGCGTGGGTTTTCTTCGGGAGCTCCGGTTTCCTCCCATGCTCCTAAGAAGTACGGGTTTGTAGGCTAATTGGCTTTGATAAAAATTGTAAATTATCCCGAATGTGCAGGATAGTGCTCGTGTATGGGATTCACTGTTCAGCGTGGACGCAGTGGGCCGAAGGGACTTTTAACGCCCAGTATCTCTAAACTAAACTAAAGAGGAAAATTTTAAAGCATCAATTGATTACTTGCATTTCTTTTGAAAAAGAGACAGATTCTAAGGAATTCCAATATCATCCTAAAGAAGTAAGATTGTCAAACATTGAATAATCTATTGTATTTTTCACTTTTGTGCAATCATACTTATTTATTTATTTATTGAACTTCTCTTTTGTTTGATTTATTATGTTATCTATTGAGCACAGTGTTTACACACCTGTTGTGTTGCTGCAAGTAAAAATGGAATAGTTCTGTTTTGGTACATGTGACAATTAGACACTCTTGACTCTCATTCTTCTAATCCCCTGTATTCAATGCCATTGCTGAACACTTGTACAGAGCTGTAGTCACGGACCTGGTTTGGTTCACCTGACAAGTTACAAACCAAGTCGTGATACGGGTCTGAAATACCAGTCTGGAACATAGCGTCCAATTAATATGTTGAACAATAACCAATTTATAATCAGCTTCCATAAATATGACTGAATTAAACAGAATGACATTCCTCTTCGGCCCATGGCAGATTGATCCATAATGTTTATATATTTTCCACTCCAAATATGGAGCACCTGGTGGGCATGTTAACCTCCATGCATCTGAGTTCCACCTTCCACCAGTACGGTTGAATAACGTGCGTAGAAGGAAATAGCAGAAAGCTATGGGATTGAATGAGGTCACAATGTTTAGGAAGGTTGCCAAGACAAATGTACTTAGCACTTTCCTACTCAGTATATGCCCGCAGCATGGAAACCACAGAGAGTTCTCTTTCATTTAGTTCAACTTTATTGTTGCAGAACATTAATAACTAAGGCAACTATTCTGCTTGTTTGCGCAGTTACATGAAAGATCATATTGCTTCAAGGCAGACCTTGCCATTGTACTGCAATGGGGGTCAAGTGACACACAAGTGTGGTACCTGCATTCAGCAAATAATCTGCAACCAAAATTAATTGCATGCTGCACGGTGGTGCAGCGGTGGAGATGCTGCCTTACAGCGCTCGCAGCGCCAGAGACCCGGATTCGATGCAGACTACAGGTATTGTTTGTACATTCTCCCGTGATCTGTGTGGGTTTTCTCTGAGATCTTCGGTTTCCTCCCACACTCCAATGATGTAGGTGCGCAGGGTGGGCTGAAGAGCCTGTTTCTACACTGAACAAAACTACTTGTGAAGTACTCACAAGGGTCTCAAGGCAAAATGCCACCCATTCCTTTTCTCCAGAGATGCTGCCTGTCCCACTGAGTTACTCCAGCTTTTTGTGTCTATCTTCAGTTTAAACCAGCATCTGTAGTTCCTTCCTGCACATTGCAAATACTTGAGTTTAGTTTATTGTCACGTGTATCCAAGGTGCTGTGAAAAAGTTTTTTTTGCGTGCTAACCAGTCATCGGAAAGAAAATACACGATTACAATCAAGCCTTCCACAGTGTACGATACATGATAATGGGAATAATGTAATAACGTTCAGTGCAAGACAAAGCTAGTAAAGTTCGATCAAAGATAGTCCAAGGGTCTCCAATTAGGTAGAAAGTGGTTCATGACTGGTAGGATGGTCATAGCCTAATTGCCTGATAACATCTGGGTAGAAACTGTCCCTGAATCTGGAGGTTTGCATTTTCACACTTCTGTACATTTTGCCCAATGGAAGAGGGGTAAAGAGTGACCAGGGTGAGACTGGTCCTTGATTGTGCTCAAGGCCTTGCCGAGGCAGCGCGAGTGTAAATGGAGTCAATAGAAGGGAAGTTATGTGATGGTCTGGGCTGTGTCCACAATTTCCAAACCATGCTGATCCGATAAAATGGTTTCTTCAGCACATCTGAATAAAATGGTGAGAGTTGTTAAGCTTCTTAAGCTTTCTAAACAAGTAGAGTTGTCGGTGTGCTTTCTTGGTCATTGCTTCAATTTGGATGAAATGCGTAACATGCAAGCCAACATCCTCGCCAAATTCCTAGGGTGCAAAACTGTGGCTGGAATGATGAGACAACAATGTTTCAGCTGAAAACCCTTTGTTACAGGCCAGGAAGGATCAGATGAAGTCTTCAACATTAAAAGTGAACAGTTTATTTTCCGCAGATGCTGCCTGACCTACCAGGTGTTTAAGGCAATTTCTGTTTTTATTTCAGATTTCCATAGCAGGGGTGAGGCCTGTATCTGCCTAGCATTAGTACCAACATTTCCTAATCAGTATATCTCTACTTTTGTACTCAATCACACAATCATCAATTCACTCATTAAGTCAAAGTAATTTGGATTAGCAGAGTCAACACTCTGAAGGTTTGACTAATACATTATTGTGACAGCTGCATATCCATCTCCAGGACAGGGTTGGGTCGGAGCCTTGAATGGAGATGGGCTGAGGTTGGAGTCGGGCTGAAACGCACGGGCCCCGTCACCGAGAACTAAGGGGGACCCGGCATGTGGGGGCCGCTGAGAGAACAAAGGGGGACCTGGCGTGGGGGGGGATGAGTACTTTCTATAACTTTGTCAGCAGCTTTGTGGCGACTCTTTGTGTGCTTTGTCGCCGAAACAAAGAATTTAACTGCACCTAGCTAGTTACAGGTAACAATAAAGTGTGTAGGAAGGAACTGCAAATGCTGGTTTAAAACAAAGATAGACACCACATGCTGGAGTAACTCAGCGGGACATCTATTGAGAGAAGGAATGGTGATGTTTTGAGTCGGGACCCTTCTTATTCTTCAGTTCTTCCTGACAATAATGTATCATCATAGTCAGAACTGATGAAGTAACTCAGGCTGCATGTTCCTGAGGAGTCCACCTTCAGAAACACTGCACCAGCTGACCATGTAATACACTGCCTGGCATATCCCTCCCTGGCCATTCAAACAGATCAATCATCCTGTGATGAGTGAAGGGCATAAAACAATCATATAAAATAGAGGAAAAACTCAGCAAGTCAGGCAGGATCTGTGAAAAGAGATGCAAGAGATAATGTTTCAGGCTGAAGATCCTTCATCAGCACTGTGGCACAGCGGTAGAGTTGCACCTTACAGCGCCAGAGACCTGGGATTGATCCTAACCATGTGCCCTGTCGGTCTGTAGTTTGTACGTTCTCCCCGTGACCTGCGTAGGTTTTCTCCGGATACTCCGGTTACCTTCCACACTCCAAAGATGTACAGATTTGTAGGTTAATTGGCTTGGTAACATTGTAACTTGTTCCTCGTGTGTGTAGGATGTTAGCATGTGGGATTGCTGGGTCGACATGGACTAGGTGGGTCAGAGGGCCTGTTTCCATGCTGTATCTCTAATCAAAACTGAACTGAGACAGAGAGGGGAAATTCGTATGGGAGGTATGAGTATGATAAAGAGAATATGGGCGGCAATGGGTGCTCAGGTTGCCGAGGGAACGGATTGTGAGTGGGACAGTTAGAGGGTGACAATGAAGTGTAATGTGTGGCAGATAGCAGTCAAATGGTGTGCAGGAGCATGCCTGGAGACGCACCAGGTGCAGCTCAAAATGGGGCAATTTGGGACTAAATGAATTTGAAACAACCGAAAAGCAGCATGCGTTAGAACAAAATGATCCGACAGTCACTAGAGCAGAGCACAGGTCTGCAGACTTGCCACCTCCAGTCACGAATGGTGGTGGATAATTAAACAAGTTTGGGCTGGAGGAGGGTGCAGGAACACTCGTCTCTTCAAGGACCAGCTTGTGAGAGCTGAAAACACAACAAAGAATTCTCAGCCAGAGACTGCCACACACACCGAGTGGATGAATGATCTCAACTTCCTCCTGGCATCACTATCACTGGAGAATTCAATATACTCCACATCACATCAAAACTAGCTGATCACACTTGACATAGCAACTAATGACACCAAATATGATGGCAATCACGGTGCACTCCAGAATGGCTCACCCTGTAGCCCAGCCATTGTCTACAACCACATCAATACACAAAATGACCTGGTTTGCCGTGGTCACATAAAACAAACTATGTTCATCAGCTATAGACACAAGGAACAGCAGATGCTGGTTTACCAAAAAAGACACAAAGTGATGGAGTGAATCAGTGTGTCACACAACATTCAGAGTCTAAAGAAAGGTGCCGACCGGAAACGTCACCTATCCATGTCCTCCAGAGATGCTGCCTGACCTGCTGAGTTACTCCAGCACTGTGTGTCTATTTATTTATATTCACCAGCTAATCTAGTGCTCAATCAATCTTCTCATTTATCAGCAAAGTGGTGGAAAGTGTAGTCAGCAGTGAGAAGAAGTGGGGCTGACTCTGGAATAAGCTGTTTATCAAAGCCCAGCTTGTGTGTTGCCAGCATCACTTGGGCCCATACATCCACATGGCCTGAGTAAAGCACAGTACTCCAGGTGTCAGGTGACAGCAAGTGCCCTCGATGTTGAAGCCAAAACTCCTGAATGGCTGGAGCCAGTCTTCACCAGTAACTTCCATCCGGCACTCAAATACACCCGGACCATTTCCCTACCATTTCGTGACCTCACTATCTCCATCGCAGGTGATAGACTACTGACCAACATCCACTGACTCCCATGGCTATCTGGACTACACTTCTTCCCACCCTGCTTCCTGTAAAGACTCCACCCCCAACTCCCAATTCCCCCATCTACGCCACATCTGCACCCAGGATGAGGTGTTCCACACCAGGGCATCGGAGACGTCCTCATTCTTCAGAGAATGGAGGTTCCCATCTTCTACTCTAGATGAGGCTCTCACCAGGGTCTCTTCTATACGCCGTGACTGTGCTCTCTCCCCATCCCCCCCCACTCGTAACAAGGGCAGAATCCCCCTTGTCCTCACCTTCCACACCACACATTCACCCTATCAGCCGTCACATACAACAAATAATCCTCCAACATTTTCGTCACCTCCAACGTGATCCCACCACTTGCCACATCTACCCATCTCCTCCCCTGTCTGCTTTCCGCAGAGACTGCTCCCTCCGTAACTCCCTTTATCTCATCCCACCCGAACCACACAATCTCCAGGCACTTTCCCTTGCAAACGCAAGAAATGTTACACTTGTCGCTTCACCTCCCACCTTGACTCCATTCAAGGACCCAAGTAGTATTTCCAGGTGCGGCAGAGGTTCACCTGCACCTCCTCCAACCCCATCTATTGCATCCGCTGCTCTAGATTGGTGTGACCAAGCGTAGGCTTGGCGATCGTTCGCCGAACATCTCTGCTTGGTTCGCAATAACCAACCTGATCTCCCGGTGGATCAGCATTTCAACTCCCCCTCCCATTCCAAATCTGACCTTTCTGTCCTGGGCCTCCTCCATGGCCAGAGGGAGGACCACTCTAAATTGGAAGAGCAGCACCTCATATTTCGCTTGGGTAGTTTACACCCCAGAAGTATGAAAATTGACCTCTAATTTCAGGTAGTCCTTACTTTCTCCTCCCCTTCTCAGCTCTCCCTCAGCCCACTGGCTCCACCTCTTCCTTTCTTCTTCCACCCCCCCCCCCCCCCCCACCCTCACATCAGTCTGAAGAAGGATATCGACCCGAAACATCATCCATTTCCTTCGCTCCATAGATGCTGCCTCACTCGCTGAGTTTCTCCGGCATTTTTGTCTACCTTCGATTTTCCAGCATCTACAGTTCCTTCTTAAACTTCCAAACCAGAAATATGATTGTGATTATTGGTGTGAATGATTGATTGAATACTCTTATTAACCTGTGACATGTCACAGTGAGATTCTTTGTTTTGCATACCATACACAAGGTATGCATAGAGACACCACCTATAGGGCGCTGACAATGTTACAAAGTGTTCAATGCGGTCCCTAATGGTCCTCCTTTGTTTTTGGTGCCTCACCTTCCATGCCGGCTCCCTCTTTGTTCTCTCGGCATCGTGCCCTCTACCGACGTACGGCACCCACCACGGGCTTGTCCGACCTCCGGCACTCACAAGATCCATCCTACCTCGCTCCACCTAGCCTAATATATCACCTCAGGAGAATATTTGAAAGTTCACGGGGTTTATGGTTGTGGGGAACTGGCACATTTGAGACATCATAGATTGGACATGATCACGTTGAATGACAGGACAGGGTTGAGGAAACAAATGTCATCCTCCTCCTTCTCCTATTTTTTTGTTTCAATACAAGGGTCTAACCACCATCTCCTGATATTGCCAACTCCCCCACCATCAATATCTTGGAGTTGCCATGGACCATACATTTAACTGGGCCAGTCATATACTAACCAGGAGTGGTACAATGGCGCAGAGGGTAGGGCTGCTGCCTACAGCATCAGAGAATCAGGTGAAGTTTACACATTCTCCCTGTAACTACTTGGGTTTCCTCCAGGTGTTCTGATTTCCTCCCGCACCCTAAGTACACACGTGGCTGTTGGTTATTTGACCTCTGTAAAATAATGTGTAGGGTCTGGATGAGAAAGTGAGATAACATTGAACTAGTGTGAGTAGGTGATCGATGGCCAGCATGGAGTCAGTGCGCCTTAGGTCCTGTTTCCATGCAGTGTCTCTAAACACCCTGGGCAGCATGGTGGCGCAGCGGTAGAGTTGCTCCCTTACAGCGCAACAGCCCCTGGTTCGATCCTGACAATGGGCACGGTCCGTATTCTCACCGTAACCACATGGGTTTTCTCCTACACTACACAGATGTGAAGGTTTGTAGGTTGATTGGCTTGGTTATAAATGTAAAATTGTCTCTAGTGTAGGATAGGATAGCATTGTAGGATGTGTAGGATAGCATTGGTGTGTGGAGATCGTTGGTCGGCGTGGACTTGGTGGGCCGAAGGGCCTTTTTCTGCGCTGTCTCTCTAAACTAAACTGGGTATCTTGTGGTCAGGAACAACTTGCCTTCTATCACATTTAGATATTTTTCTTGTACATTTGTTCTTATGTATAATGTTCTATCAATGTTAAGCTATGCTTGCTTTCAGCTCCAGCTTGCTTGTTTTTTCTATAACTAGGTTTCATGCACTGATTAACTGCACTGAACAAAGGTTTCAAACAGCCCTAGCATGAAATGTCATTACAAGATTAACTTCTGCATGAATATTTCAGCTGACTATTCAAATAAAGACAATCACTTTACAGAATGTAAGTGTGGACTCTCAGGAGCTTCAGCCAGACCTCCTTGAATATTTGACATACTTATCATAGATCCACCCAAACCATTATGATGGCAGGTATGCCATTGTTGTGTTATGGTGGTACTGTACATAATACAGTCGCATTATGCTACTTTCCATCAGTTTAGTTTACAGATGCAGCATGGTAACAGACCCTTCGTCCCACCTTGTTGGCGCCGACCAGCGATCCCCGCACACACTAGGGACAATTTGCAATTAAACCAAGCCAAACCTGTACGTCTTTGGAATGTTGGAGGAAACTGGAGAACCCAGAGAAAACCCACACAGGTCACGGGGAGAGCGTACAAACGCCATACAGACAGCACCCGGATTGAAACTGGGTCTCTGGCACTGTAAGGCAGCAACTCTACTGCTGCGCCATTGTACCTAGCCTAATTCTCAATGGAAATTTTTGTATAAAGATCCAGAGACATTTGTTCTTTGTCTCGGCAGCAGAGGACAGTGAGGATTATTTACATTGCCTCGTAATGAAAAGGCAAGGCAGTAAATGGTTGGCTCTGCAAGGACTCATGCCGTTTATCTACCAGAAATGACATGAGAATGTTCCCACTATCACCATCGGCTCAATCCCAATCCCAGGCCTTGACACACAGACAGAGTTGGGGATTAGAGTCCACATATGTTTCAGTAGCTACCATTGGCTGAAGCATAGAAGCTGGTGCATAACAACTTAGTCTGAAGGAGGGTCTCAATCCGAAACGCCACCCATTCCTCCTCTCCAGAGATGCTGCCTGTCCCGCTGAGTTACTCCAGCATTTTGTATCCAACTCTGACCTACATGGCAGTTGTTACATCCAGGAAAGTGTTGACACTGTTATTGCAGCCTTACTGTCATTGCCAGCACTCGATGGTCTGCACCATGTCTGAAGAAGGGTCTTGACCCAAAACGTCACCCATTCCTTCTCTCCAGAGATACTGCCTGTCTCAGAGTTTTTGTATCTACGGTTTAAACCAGCATTTGTAGTTCCATTTTACCCATTTATTTACTCATCCACTTCTGTGCCCATATTCCAAAAGAATCCTCAAAGCTGGCTGAGTACAAGATACAACATGAAACATGGCATTCATAAGTTCATGTTCATATGTTCGAGGAGTAGGATTAGGTCATTCGGCCCATCAAGTCTATTTGCCATTCAATCATCACTGATCCAACTCTCCCTCCTAACCCCATTCTCCTGCCTTCTCCCCATAACCCTTGACACCCGTACTAATCAAGAATCTATCTGTCTCTGCCTTAAAAATATCAATTGACGGCCTCCAGAGCTGTCTGTGGCAATGAATTCCACTGATTTATCGCTGAGCATTGGTTGGTTGGCGTGGGCTTGGTGGGCTGAAGGACCTGTTTCCATGCTTTAGCACTAAACTAAACAACCTCATTAATCTAAGCAGCATGCTCTGGATAATACCCAAGAGTCACCAACCTCCGACCACCACCTGATCTGCCTCCTCGTTTGAGATTCTCCCACCATCCTGACATCTACCCTGTTATGTCCCCTGAAGGTCTTACGAGTTGCAACACAAGCACTGGTCTTTCCGCTAAAGTCCATTCTGAGTTTCATGTCGTGGAGGCAACAAGCCAGTGTCAGGCATCAGGGTCAGACAGTGTTGATGGACCTTAGTGCAGAGCGGGAGGCTGCCTGACATGGACATTACTTTGGGAAGAGTTGAGGATTCCAGTGAGGGAGATATTGGTGTGCCAGAGCCTTGAATTGATTTGTCATTATTATCCTTTGTATAAATTTACCATTTGTAGCCTTGGACTGGAATGAATGGAAATAAGTGCCTTTGACTGTGGGCCAAGTGTGGAATTTGAAACTGTGCTCAGCGGTAAACAGAACACGGTCATACCATATCAACCGTGCAATCTGAGCACAGAGCTGGAAACCTAGATGGAATCAACACCTGAGGCAAAACCTTCCCAGTGATTGCCAAATTAAATAAGCCTTGCTACTGTTGAGCTAACGAACGTTCTGGTTCATTTGGACTTCATGTTAGGCAGGCAGCTGGGATGCACAAGTTGGTGAGAAAGGTTTGAGTGGGACGTTGCAGACAGGAGTGTCGCAGAGCAAATGTAAGGGGTCATACTTGTCACTGAATGTGGGTCATAGTTTAGCGATAGTGTGAAACCAGGCCCTTCAGCCCACTGAGTCTGTGCTGACCAATTATCACTGCACATTAACACCATCCTACACACACTAGGGACATTTAGACAGGTACATGGGAAAGACAGGTTTAGAGGGATATGGGTCAAATGCAGGCAGGTGGGACTAATGTAGATGGGACATGTTTAGTTTAATTTAAAAATACAGTGAGGAACCAGGCCCTTTGGCCCATCGAGTCCGCACTGACCAGCGATCCCTGCACATTAATACTATTCTACACTAGGGACAATTTTTTTACATTTATACCAAGCCAATTAACCTACAAAGCAATACGTCTGGAGTGTGGAGGAAACCATACTTCTCAGAGAAAACCCATGTAGGTCACGGGAAGAATGTATAAATTCCGTACAGACAAGCACCTATAGTGGCTTGCAAAAGTACTCATACCCCTTGAACTTTTCCACATTTGGTCACGTTACAACCACAAACGTAAATTTATTTTATTGGGATTTTATGTGATAGACCAACACAATGTGGTGCATAATTGTGAAGTGGAAGGAAAATGATACATGGTTTCCAAATTTTATTACAAATAAAAAACTGAAAAGTGTGGCTTGCAAAAGTATTCAGCCCCCCTGAGTAAATACTTTGTAGAACCACCTTTCGCTGCAATTACAGCTGCAAGGCATTTGGGGTATGTTTCTACCAGCTTTGCACATCTAGAGACTGAAATATTTGCCCATTCTTCTTTGCAAAATAGCTCAAGCTCAGTCAGATTGGATAGAGAGCGTCTGTGAACAGCAATTTTCAAGTCTTGCCAGAGATTCTCAATTGGACTTGGGTCTGGACTTTGACTGGGCCATTCTAACACATGAATATGCTTTGATCTAAACCATTCCATTGTAGCTCTGGCTGTATGATTAGGGTTGTTGTCCTGCTGGAAGGTGAACCTCCGCCCCAGTCTCAAGTCTTTTGCAGATTCCAACAGGTTTTCTTCCAAGATTGCCCTGTATTTGGCTCCATCCATCTTTCCAACAACTCTGACCAGCTTCCCTGTCCCTGCTGAAGAAAAGCATCCCCACAGCATGATGCTGCCACCACCATGTTTCACAGTGGGGATGGTGTGTTCAGGGTGATGTGCAGTGTTAGTTTTCCGCCACACAGCGTTTTGCATTTAGGCCAAAAACTGACCAGAACACCTTCCTCCACATGTTTGTTGTGTCCCCCACATGGCTTGTGGCAAACTGCAAATGGGACTTCTTATGGCTTTGTTTCAACAATGGCTTTCTTCTTGCTAATCTGTAGGGCCCGAGTTGTGGAGTGCACGACTAATAGTTGTCCTGTGGACAGATTCTCCCACCTGAGCTGTGGATCTCTGCAGCTCCTCCAGAGTTACCATAGGCCTCTTGGCTACTTCTCTGATCAATGCTCTCCTTGCCCGGCATGTCAGTTTAGGTGGACGGCCATATCTTGGTAGGTTTGCAGTTGTGCCATACTCTTTCCATTTTTGGATGATGGATTGAACAAGTGCTCCGTGAGATGTTGAAAGCTTGTGATATTTTTTATAACCTAACTCTGCTTTAAACTTCTCCACAACCTTATCCCTGACCTGTCTGGTGTGTTCCTTGGGCTTCACGACGCTGTTTGTTCACTAATGTTCTCTAACAAACCTCTGAGGCCATCACAGAACAGCTGTATTTATACTGAGATTAGATTACACACAAGTGGACTCTATTTACTAATTAGGTGACTTCTGAAGGCAATTGGTTGCACTGGATTTTATTTAGGGGTATCAGAGTAAAGGGGGCTGAATACTTTTGCATGCCACACTTTTCAGTGTTTTATTTGTAAAAAAATTTGAAAACCATGTATAATTTTCCTTCCACTTCACAATTATGCAGCACTTTGTGTTGGTCTATCACATAAAATCCCAATAAAATACATTTACGTTTGTGGTCGTAACGTGACAAAATGTGGAAAAGTTCAAGGGGTATGAAAACTTTTGCAAGCCACTGTATAGCCAAGATTAAATCTGAATCTCTAGCGCTGTAAGGCAGCAACTCTACCACCATGCCGCTACTGTGTTGGTTAGTGTGGCCAAGTTGGGCCGAAGGGCCTGTTTCCATACCATATGACTATCACTTTATGACTATGAGCTCACATGGGAACCAGGTCTTCCAAGGCAGATGCAGAGAGGTTCTTGGACAGGCAGACTTCATGATATCCCACAGATTAGACAATTAGGAACAATCCAGTTCTGCTCGCTAAAACTTCCTGTTAAAAGCAAACAGAATCATCCTGATGTGTAGAACATATGGAAGGAATTAAAATAGTGATTTAGTGATCTTTACTGTCAAGTGAAGTCTTTTGTGTTGAAGAGGTTAATCGTGCAAAGCATATTCGAGAAACAAGGAACTGTAGATGCTGGGTTACAAAAAAAAATATATAATGCTCAGGGAGTTGCGGAGGGAACGGTCTGCGGAAAGCAGAAAGCGATAGAGATGACAAGATGTGGCCAGCGGTAGGATCCTGTTGGAGGTTGGAGGTTTTGCTACCTCCAATGGCATCAGACCACTGGCCACATCTTCCTATCTCCACCCCTTTCTGCTTTCCACAGAGACCATTCCTTCCCCAACTGCCTGATCAACTCATCCCTTCCCACCTCAACCACCCCCTCCCCAGGTACTTTCCCCTGCAACCACTGGAGATGCAACACCTGTCCCTTTACCTCCCCACTTGACTCCATCCAAGGACCCTAACAGCCTTTTCAGGTGAGGCAGAGGTTCACTTGCACCTCCTCCAACTTCATCATCTGTATCCAGGTGTCAAAATCTGTATATCAGTGAGACCAAGCACAGGCTCAGCGATCGTTCCGCTGAACACCTCCGCTCAGTCTGCCTTAACCTACCTGATCTCCCGGTTGCTCAGCACTTTAACTCCCCCTCCCATTCCCAATCTGACCTTTCTGTCCTGGGCCTCCTTCATTGTCAGAATGAGGCCCTGCACAAATTGGAGGAACGGCACCTTATATTTTGCTTGGGTAATTTACACCCCAGCGGTATGAACATTGATTTCTCTAATTTCAAGTAGCCCTTGCTTTCATTCTCTCTCCATCCCCTCCCCTTTCCCGTGCTCCCATCAGTCTTACTGTCTCCGACTACATTCTATCTCTGTACCGTCCCAACATCAGACTGAAGAAGGGTCTTGACCCGAAACATCACCCATTCCTTCTCTCCAGAGATGCTGAACTACTCCAGAAATGTTGTGTCTACCTAAATAGATACTGTTTGCTATAGGATGAGTTTTAATACATAGAAGCCAAAGGTTATATATACGGTGTCATAGGTTATGAGAAGACGGCAGGAGAATAGGGATGAGAGGTAAAGGATGATCAGCCATGATTAAATAACGTTGTAGACTTGTTGGGCCAAATGGCCTCATTCTGTTCCTATGATTTATGAACTTATGAGCCCATGGGTTTCAATGGTGGCAGGGGAATGAAACTGGCGAAGCTGGCAGAATGTTTGGAAGCTCGATTCTGCAACATGTAACTATCTGCAAGCAAACCTCTGCTGAGGTGGAATGGCAATTTCCAAATGTTAGTTGGTCATGACTTTATTACTTCAGAGCTTTGAGACATAGCATGGAAACAGAACCCTTCAGCCCACTGAGTCCATTCCGATCATCGACCACCCATTCACACTGGTTCTATGTTATCCACTCCCTACACACGAGGTGCAATTTACAGTGGCAAATTAATCTACAGACGTGCACGTCTGTCGAAAGTTGACGAAAACATGAGCACCCAGAAGAAAGCCACATTGTCACAGGGAAAACGCGCAAACCCCAGACAGACAGCACCCAAGGTCAGGATCGAACCTTGGTCTCCAGCACTGTGCACAGCAGCTCTATCACCTGCGCCGCCGTAATTTTGCACGGTATCTTGACTTGGGCAGTAAATTGGAGTTTTTTTCATGTCTTAATCGTGGAACTTTTGATTAAACAATAATGGAGTGAATGAAAAGTAAGATAGCGTGTTTTAGTGATTACCATCCAGTGACTGACATCCACCATCGTGAAGTGCTTTGAGAGACTGGTGATGACACACATTAACTCCAGCCTCACAGCCAGGCTTGTTCCACTGCAGTCACAACAGGTCAGCAGCATATTTCCTGAACAATCTCTGGAACATCTAGACAACATGGACTTCCCAATTATCAATTATAGCTCTGCCTTGAACACCATAATCCCATCCAAGCATCTCCAAATTTCTGACCCACAGACCACAAGGATTCTCATTCACAGACCACTGTCTGTTCATATTGGTGGTAATGTGTCAGACTCCATAACAATCAGCACGGGAGCACCTCAAGGCTGCGTGCTCAGCCCCCTACTGTATGCACTCTATACTCATGACTGCGTAGTCGGTCATAGTGCGAACTCCATCATCAAGTTTGCTGACGACACCACTGTTGGGGATGAGTCAGAGTACAAAAGAGAGATCGAGCGACTGTCCATATGGTGCCAGCACAATAACCTGGCACTCAACATCAGCAAAACCAAGGAACTGATTGTGGACTTTGGAAGGAGTAGGATGGGGACCCACAGTCCTGTTTATATCAACATGGTTGAAAGGGTCAAGAGCTTCAAATTCCTGGGCGTGCACATCTGTGAAGATCTTTCCTGGTCCGAGAACACAGATGCAATTATTAAGAAAGCTCATCAGCGCCTCAACTTCCTGAGGTCTGTCAAGGAGGACTCTCTCTAACTTCTTCAGGTGCACAGTAGAGAGCTTGCTGACCGGTTGCATCGTGGCTTGGTTCGGCAACTTGAGTGCCCTGGAGAGGAAAAGACTACAAAAAGTAGTAAACACTGCCCAGTCCATCATCGGCTCTGACCTCCCTTCCATCGAGGGGATCTACCACAGTCGCTGCCTCAAAAAGGCTGGCAGCATCATCAAGGACCCACACCACCCTGGCCACACGCTCATCTCCCTGCTACCTTCAGGTAGAAGGCACAGGCGCCTGAGGACTGCAACGACCAGGTTCAGGAATAGCCACTTCCCCACAGCCATCAGGCTATTAAACTTGGCTCGGACAAAACTCTGAACATTAATACCCCTTTATCTGTTATTTGCACTTTATTTATTCATGTGTGTATTTACGTATATAATGGTATATGGACACATTGATCTGTTTTATAGTCAATGCCTACTATGTTCTGTTGTGCTTAGCAAATAAATAAACAATAAACTCTTTTGACTTGACTTTGAGTGCCAATGGGTGAAATATAGAAACCTCCTCCACAATAATTCTCAGCATCTATAGCCCACAAGGATGCGTTCTCAGCCCCTGCTAAATTCCCTATGGACTCACGACTGGATGACCAAATTTGAATTTAACTCCATCGACCAGTTTGCAGATGATACCACTGTGGTGGCCAAATCCTAAACAAAGACAAGGTGGAATACAGGAAGGAGATAAAAAAAACTTAGCAATGTGTGTCAGGGCAATAATCTCTCTCTCAATATCAGCAAGGCAATGTAACTAGTTATCAACTTCAGTTACATGCCCCAATCAGCAACAAGGATGGGGAAGGGGAAATGATTGAGAGCTTCAAGTTGCTTGGTGTTAATATTACCAATGATCTGTGTGGATCAAACACAATTATGTAACAGACAGGGAGGCACACCAATGCCTCTAGTTCCTGAGACTGAGGAAATTCAGCATGTCTCCAATGACTCTTAGAAAGATCTGCAAATGCAACACAGCAAGCACCACAGCTTCCTTTGGGAAGAGCTCCACCCAAGACCATAAGAAAATGCAGAAAATCCAGTCCATCACAAATGACCAGAGCGTTCGTTTTGATTTCATCAACATTTCACACTGCCTCGGAAAAACAGCTAACATAATCAAAGACTTGGTTGCATCCCAGGGTACTCAAGGAGGTGGCCCTAGAAATTGTGGACGCATTGGTGATCACTTTCCAATGTTCTATAGATTCAGGATCAATTGCTGTGGATTGGAGGGTAGCTAATGTTATCCCACTTTTCAAGAAAGGAGGGAGATAGAAAGGAGGGAATAATAGACCAGTTAGTCTGATATTAGTGGTGGGGAAGATGCTGGAGTCAATCATAAAAAATGAAATAGCGGCACATTTGGATAGCAGTAACACAATTGGTCCAAGTCAGCATCAATTTACAAAGGGGAAATCATGCTTGACAAATCTTCTGGAATTTTTGGAGGATGTACCATATAAAATGGAGAAGAGAGAGCCAGTGGATGCAGTGTACCTGTACGAACTTAATTTCTGGGATGACAGGAGTGTCATATGTTGATAGAATGGAGCGGCTGGGCTTGTATACTCTGGAATTTAGGATGAGAGGGGATCTTATAGAGACATATAAAATTATTAAGGGATTGGACAAGCTAGATGCAGGAAACGTGTTCCCGATGTTGGGGGGGGCCAGAACCAGGGGCCACAATTCAAGATTCACCAGACTGATTCCTGGGATGTCGGGACTTTCATATGAGGAAAGACTGGATAGACTTGGCTTGTACTCGCTAGAATTTAGAAGACTGAGGGGGAATCTTATAGAAACTTACAAAATTCGTAAGGGGTTGGATAGGCTAGATGCAAGAAGATTGTTCCCGATGTTGGGGAGGTCCAGAACAAGGGGTCACAGTCTAAGGATAAGGGGGAATTCCTTTAGGACCGAGATGAAGAAAACATTTTTCACACAGAGAGTGGTGAGTCTCTGGAATTCTCTGCCACAGAAGGTAGTTGAGGCCAGTTCATTGGCTATATTTAAGAGGGAGTTAGATGTGGCCCTTGTGGCTAAAGGGATCAGGGGGTATGGAGAGAAGGCAGATACAGGATACTGAGTTGGATGATCAGCCATGATCATATTGAATGGCAGTGCAGGCTCGAAGGGCCAAATGGCCTACTCCTGCACCTATTTTCTATGTTTTTATGTTAAGAATAAAGTGTTGGCCACTTAGAACTGAGATGAGGAAATACTTTTTCACCAAGGGAATTCTCTGCCTCAGAAGGCAGTGGATGCCGTTTCACTGGATGTATTTAAAAGAGAGTTAGATAGAGCTCTTAGGGCTAGCGGAATCAAAGGATATGGGGAGAAGGCAGGAACGGAATACAGATTGTGGATAAGCAGCCATCACATTGCATAGCGGTATTGGCTCAAAGGGCCAAATGGCCTGCTCCTGGACCTATTTTCTATGTTTCATAGAAACATAGAAAATTGGTGCAGCAGCAGGCCATTCGGTCCTTTGAGCCAGAACCGCCATTCATTGTGATCATGGCTGATCGTCCTAAATCAATAACCCGTGCCTGCCTTTTCCCCATATCCCTTGATTCCACCAGCCCCTAGAGTTCTATCCCTCTTGAATCTATCCAGTGATTTGGCCTCCACTGCCCTCTATGGCAGGGAATTCCACAAATTCACAACTCTCTGGGTGAAAAAAGTTTTTCTCACATCAGTTTTAAATGGCCACTTTATTCTAAGACTGTGGCCCCTGGTTCTGGACTCGCCCAACATTGGGAACATTTTTCCTGCATCTAGCTTGTCCAGTCCTTTTATATTTTTATATGTTTCTATAAGCTATCCATTCATCCTTCTAAACTCCTGTGAATACAAGCTAGTCTTTTCAATCTTTCCTCATTGATAGTCCCAACATCCCAGGCATCAATCTCGTGAACCTACGCTGCACTGCCTCAATCACAAGGATGTCCTTCCTCAAATTAGGAAACCAAAACTGTACACAATACTCCAGATGTGGTATTACCAGAGACCTATACATCTGCAGAAGAACCCCCTTACTCCTACACTGAAATCCTCTTGTTATGAAGTCCAATATTCCATTAGCTTTCTTCACTGCCTGCTGTACATGTAAGCCAACTTTCAGTGACTGGTGTACTAGGGCGCCCAGGTCTCGCTTCACCTCCCCCTTACCAAACCTAACCCCATTGAGATAATAATCTGCCCCCTTGTTTTTGCCGACAAAGTGGATAACCTCACATTTATCTATATTATACTGCATCTGCCAACTCACTCAGCCTGTCCAGGTCACCCTGCAACCTCCTACCTTCCACTTCACAGTTCACACTGCCACCCAGCTTTGTGTCATCCACAAACTTGCTAGTGTTGCTCCTAATTCCCTCTTCCAAGTCATTAATATATACGGTAAACAGTTGCGGCCCCAACACCGAGCCTTGCGGCACTCCACTCGCCACTGCCTGCCATTCTGAAAAGGACCCGTTCATTCCTACTCTTTGCTTCCGGTCTGCCAACCAATTTTCCATCCATGTCAACACCCTACCCACATAGCATGTGCTGTAATTTTAGTCACCAGTCTCCAATGCGGGACTTTATCAAAAGCTATTTGAAAGTCTAGATACACTACATCTACTGGCATCCCTTCATCCATTTTACTTGTCACATCGTCAAAAAATTCCAGAAGATTAGCCAAGCATGATTTCCCTTTCATAAATCCATGTTGACTTCGACTAATCATTTTACTGCTATCCAAATGCCCCATTATTACCGCTTTAATAATTGACTCCAGCATCTTTCCCACGACCGAAGTCAGGCTAACTGGTCTGTAATTCCCCGTTTTCGCTCTCACTCCTTTCTTGAAAAGTAGGATAACATTAGCTATCCTCCAATCCACAGGAATTGATCCTGAGTCTATTGAACATTGGAAAATGATCACTAATAACCATATAACCATATAACCATATAACAATTACAGCACGGAAACAGGCCCTCTCGGCCCTTCCAGTCCGTGCCGACCATTTGTTTTCCCCTAGTCCCATCTACCTGCACTCAGACCATACCCCTCCATTCCCTTCACGTCCATATACCTATCCACTTTAGTCTTAAATGTTAAAATCGATCCTGCCTCCACCACTTCTGCTGGAAGCTCATTCCACACAGCCACCACCCTCTGAGTAAAGAAGTTCCCCCTCACGTTACCCCAAAACCTCTGTCCCTTAATTCTCATGTCATGCCCTCTTGTTTGAATCTTCCCTACCCTCAATGGGAAAAACGTATCCACGTCAACTCTGTCTATCCCTTTCATCATTTTAAAGACCTCAATCAAGTCCCCCCTTAACCTTCTGCGCTCCATAGAATAAAGACCTAACTTGTTCAACCTTTCTCTGTAACATAGTTGCTGGAACCCTGGCAACATTCTAGTAAATCCTAGTAATGCGTCCACTATTTCTAGAGCCACCTCCCTGAGGACCCTGGGATGTAGGCCATCCAGCCCCGGGGATTTATCATCCTTCAGTCCCATTAGCCTACCCAATATTATTTCTCGCCTAATGAAAATTTATTTCAGTTCTCTACCCCCTTAGATCCTCTGTCCTCCAGTACATCTGGGAGATTGTTTGTATCTTCCTTAATGAAGACAGATCCAAAGTACCTATTCAGCTCTTCTGTCATTTCCATGTTACCCATAATTATTTCACCCGTGTCTACCTTCAAGGGACCCACATTTGACTTTGCTACTCTTTTTTCCCCTAACATATCTAAAGAAGCTTTTACTGTCCTTCTTTATATTCCTGGCCAGCTTCCCCTCGTAGTTCATCTTTTTAGCCCGTATTGCCCGTTTTGTTTCCTTCTGTTGTCCTATGAAAGTTTATCATTCCTCTGGCTTCCGGCTACTCTTTGCTGTGTTATACATCTTTTCTTTTAGTTTTATTCTATCCCTAACTTCTCTTGTCAGCCAAGGTTGCCTCCTACTCCCCTTAGAATCTTTCTTTCTTTTGGGAATGAAATTAACCTGCATTATGCCCAGAAATTCCTGCCATTGCTGTTCCACCGTCATTCCTGCTAGGATTCCTTTCCAGCCTACCTTGGCCAGCTCCTCTCTCATGCCTTCATAGTCCCCTTTGTTCAACTGCATCACTGCCGCTATCGATTTAACCTTCTCCTTCTCAAATTGCAGATTAAAAACTAATCTTATTATGATCACTACCTCCAAGCGGTTCCTTTACCTCGAGTTCTCTTATCAAATCTGGTTCATTGGACAACACTAATCTAGAATTGCCTTTTCTCTGGTCGGCTCCATTACAAGCTGCTCTAAAATTCATCGTGGAGGCAAACTACACTTTCTTGGGGTCCTGAACCAATCTGATTTTCCCAGTCTACTTGCATAGTGAAATCCCCATCACCAGCGGCATTACCTTTGTTACATGCCTGTTTTAACTCCTGCTGCAACTTACACCCTACATCCGGGCTTCTATTTGGGAGTCTGTAGATAACACCAATTAGTGTCTTCTTGCCTTTACAATTCCTCAACTCAATTCACAGTGACTCTACCTCATCAGTCCCTATGTCTTCCCTCGCAAGGGACTAAATTCCATCCCTCACCAGCAGAACTACCCCTCACCCTCCTCTGCCCACCTGCCTGTCCTTTCTATAGGATGTATAGCCCTGAATATTAAGTTCCCAGGCTCGATCCTCCTGCAGCCACGTCTCAGTAATCCCCACCAACCTCTAACTGAGCCTCAAGTTCATCGACTTTACTTATACTTTGCCCATTCATATACAATACTTTTAATTCCTTACGCATCTCACCTTTCATATCGATCCCTGTTACACTTGGCCATACGCTCTTATCTCTTTGTGAGCTTTCTTTCCTGTTAATTCTGGGGTCATTAACTATCCCTTTAACTCTCTTTCCCTTTAACTCCGTCCTTGATTATCCCATTTGACACCCCACCCCTCTTATTCAATTTAAAACCACCCGTGTAGCAGTGGCAAACCTGCCTACCAAAATGCCAGTCCCCCAGCTGTTAAGGTGCAATCCATCCCTTTTGTACAGTTCCCCCTTGGAGTAAGGGAGAGTAAACAGATCCCAGTATTCTAAGAATCTAAATCCCTGCCCCAGTTACTCAGCCATACATTCAGGTGCCGTATCTCCCTGTTCCTGCTCTCGTCAACAGGAGGAACTGGAAGTAAACCGGAGATAACCATCCTGGTGGTCCTGTTTTTCAGCATTTTTCCGAGCTCTCTAAAGTCACGCTGCAGAATATTCATCCCCTTCTTTCCAACATCGTTTGTGCCGACATGCACTACCAATTGCGGCTGTTTACCTTCGCCCTTGAGGATTTTCTGCACTCTGTCCGTGACATCCTGGAACCTGGCACCCGGGAGGGAGCACACCATCCTCGAATCCCGTCTGTTGCCGCAGAAACCCCTGTCCGTACCTCTCACAATGGAGTCTCCAACTACAATGGCGTTGCCTGATCACGGCCTCTTTGGTTTTGGCTCAACAGCCCTTTTTGCTTCGCAAGCCAGTCCACCGCACACTCCAAAGACGTACAGGTTTGTAGGTTCATTGGCTTGGTATAAAAAATAAAATTGTTCCTTGTGTGTAGCGTAGTGTTAGTGCGCGGCGATCGCTGGCCAGTACGGACTCGGTGGGTCGAAGGGCCTTCTTCCACGCTGTATCTCTAAATTAAACTAAACTAAATGTACACCAGATAAAATCATTCCCATGTAATGTTGCTTTTGGAGCATCGCCAGAGAAATTGGGACCTACCTGTGGATGACTCCTAGTTAGTCACTCCTAGGTGACTAGGTTTGAACATTTTCACAGCATCTGGAGCACGACTAACTTTTCATGCAGGAAGGGACTGCAGATGTTGGTTTACACCAAAGACAGGCACAAAAATCTGGATTAACAGCGAGTCAGGCAGCATCTCTGGTGAAAAGGAATAGGCGACATTTCAGATCAAGACCTTTTTTCAAACGCTGAAGATGTCTGAGATGATTCAGGGTCTGTAGAAATATCTCAACCCAAAGCGTCAGCTATTCCTTTTCTCCAGAGATGCTACCTAACCTGCTGAGTTACTCCAGCTTTTTGTGACTATCAAGTTACTTTTACCTTTCTTCTAAACTTTGCTGCACACTGCTTAGCAATAACCACCTGTACATGTTGGATCTCAGGCCCTGACACCTCTCTGCTACTTCCCGCCCAATTATAGAGTTAAAGAGTCATAGTCCTATTGGCCTATGCTCCAGCCACCATGCCCACATCTAACCACTCAAGTCCCGATTCCCCCAGTTTCCTGACCCCTTCACTCCAAATTGGCCAGCTTCCACCCCTCAACCTTGTACCCTGACCAAGATCTGCTAAAATCCTTACTTGTTATCAGCCAGGTAGCAATTCCCCAACTAAGCCAGCTCTGACCTCAAGCACTAATAATCTGTCACCACACAAACTTAATTTCCACAAGGTTCTGTCTTAGCAGCTGGCCAAACCTCACATGAACAGATGACGTTTTGGGTCAAGACCCTTCCTCAGACTGAAGTAGGGTCCCAACCCAAAAAGCTGTTTGTCTACTCCCTCCATAGATGCTCCCTGACCCACTGAGTTCGCCCAGCACTTTGAGATTTGGTCAAGATTCCAGGTTCTTGCTTCTCCAAACCTCTCTTTGAAGTCTGAAGAAGGCTCTCGACCCGAAACGTCGCCTATCTCCTTCGCTCCTTAGATGTTGCTGCACCCGCTGAGTTTCTCCAGCCTTTTGTGTAACCTCAATTCTCCAGCATCTGCAGTTCCTTCTTTAACACTCTCTTTGACTTTGATTGAGCCTTCAACGTCACAATCTTCAGCTTACCCACAAGCCTCTTGAAACATCAGTCTAAAGTCTAATCCGGATGCCTGGTCTATCAATCCTGAGGAGAGTTGGGTGGATCTGGAAGTTCAAGTTACAAGATACAAGGTACATTTATTTGTCACATGCACCAATTGGTGCAGTGAAATGTGTTGTCACCATACAGCCACACAAATAATAAAGAGCACAGAACATGTTAGACTTTAACACATACATTGTGTTACCTGTTCTCAAGAGGTACAACACCCGGGGACCTTTGAATTCCATGTTTATTTCCCTTTCTCACTGTCACCCACCTTCTCTCTTCCAGTATCTTAGGTATAACAATCTCACTATAGGACTTGGCGAGAAATGACTCCATTTCTCGGATGAACCTAAGGTCATCCACTTGCTTCTCCAGTTCCCCAACACGGCCCTTCAGGAGCTGTACCTGGATGCACTTCTCACATTTGTAGCAGCCAGAGGCACCAGCAGTGTCCTTGACCTCCCACATACTGCAAGCATCACACTGAATCAGCTTGCTTGGCATCTCCTTCTTTCGTCTCTCCCTCTCCAGCGTGTGGTGTGGCGTGGCGTCCTCCCTCAGCCTCCTCACCAAAGACTTGCATTTTTCTCACAGGGCACTTCCCTCAACAGGGCCTCACCCCTTGAGCAAGTCTTGTTTATATCAGATGCTAAATTACCAAATTGTCCAATTTACAAATCTTCCAAACTAATTGTTCAGCCAATCCCCACACTCACTCCTAACCTTCCTTCCTCTGATGAGCTTGGAAGTATGTGCTTTATCAACCTTTTCTCAAAGACTGCTAAAGTTCTGTTTGCCGTCTTTTTAAACCTGCACTCAAGATCCTATGTCCTACTGCGCCTTCTGTTTAGTTTAGAGGTACAGCACGGGAGCAGGTATCGTCCCACGGAGTCCCCGCCAACCAGCGATCCCCACACACTAACACTATCCTACACATACTAGGGACAATTTACAATTATACCAAGCCAATTAACCTACAAACCTGCATGACTTTGGAATGTGGGAGGAAACTGGAGTACCTGGAGAAAACCCACGCAGGTCACGGGAAGAACGTACAAACTCCATGTAGACATCACCTGAAGTCAGGATCGAACCTGGGTGTCCGGCCTGATAACTCTACCACTTTGCCACCATGCCAGTAAGACTTTGTCTTCAAGTCCCTCTTATTAGGAGGTGATCATTGGAAATTTTGGAGCCTCACTTATGATGGATAGAAGAGGAAGAGTGGAAAGCCATGTGGTCGTATACATGTGGTTATACATTGTATGAAAGCACAAGGTGCTGAATAAAATACCAGACATTGCTGGCCCCATTGCACGTGCTCCATGCAAAGCCATGGTGGTCTCTCAATTGATGGGCTCCCTGTAACTGACACAACTTGGTGATTGAGATATAACCTGAAAGCAGAGGAAAATAAGGTAGAGCAGAGGAGAATAGAGTCACTAACGGTGGTTCTTTGTGTAGGGCAGCACACTGGTGTAGTGGTAGAATTGCAGCCTTGAAGTACCATCGACCCTGGTTCGATCCTGACTATAGGTGCTGTCTGTACAGAGTTTGTACTTTCTCCCCATGACCCCGTGGGGTTTCTCCGAGATCTTCCGTTTCCTCCCACACTCCAAAGATGTTTGTAGGTTAATTAGCTTGATGTAAGTGTAAATTGTCCATAGTGTGTGAAGGATATTGTTAATGTGCGGGGATCGCTGATTGGTGGATACTCGGTGGGCCGAAGGGCCTGCTTCTGCTTTGTATCTCTAAACTAAACTAAACTAAACTAACAAGGAGAAAGCACATGATCATATGCGGGAAACAGAGAGATCTTGAAACAGTATGCCTGGTACATTCCCCATTCGTTGTGGAGATGCATACAACACAGGCATGATCAAATACGTCAGAGAATGGTTTTACAATCATTTACATTCAATACAATGCATTGACTCCTCTTTCTAAAAGAAAAGTAAAACCAGCTTGACAAACTTCTAAATTTGCAAGTTTAACAATAACAAAGTTCAAGTTTGCTTTGATTTTTATAACTGAACAGCTGGTACTCATGATATTCCTCAAGATTCAACAGATGTTCAATCCTGTTACATTCACAGAGGGAGTGCAGGACGGGCAAGGATGACATGCCATGGTGCAGCCCTCTTTGGCTCTGCAACAAGGGGATGTTAAAGCCCATCAGCTGCAGTGAGGAGACTGAGCAGAATTGCAAGGCTGCAGCTGGACAAAATACATTCTTAACCTGAGAAACCTGAGCTGTGGCACGGTGACACAGAGTTGCTGCCTTACAGCGCCAGAGACCCGAGTTCAATCCTGACTCGGGCGCTGTCTGTATGGAGTTTGTAGTTCTCCCCATGACTGCCTGCGCTTTCTCCGGGTTCCCGGTTTCCTCCCACACTCCAAAGTCCCTGTTAGGTTGAAAGGAAATAGTAAAAATTGGTTACTAAGAGCCATGGATTTCAAGGGAAATTAGACACTTGTTTTGAAAAAAGAGAGATAACTACAATAATTATAGGAGGCATGGAGTAAATGAGGTGCTAGAGGAGTATAAAGAATGTAAAAAGAATCTTAAGAAAGAAATTAGGAAGGCTAAAAGAAGATATGAGGTTGCTTTGGCAAGAAAGGTGAAAGTAAATCCAAATGGTTTCTACAGCTATATTAATAGCAAAAGGATAACGAGGGATAAAATTGGACCATTAGAGAACCAGAATGGACAGCTATCTGCAGAGCCAAAAGAGATGGGGGAGATATTGAACAATTTCTTTTCTTCGGTATTCACCAAGGAGAAGGATATTGAACTCTGTGAGGTAAGGGAAAAAAGTAGAGTAGCTATGGAAACTATGAGATTCAAAGAGGAGGAAGTACTGACACTTTTGAAAAATATAAAGGTGGATAAGTCTCCAGGTCCTGACAGGATATTCCCTAGGACATTGAGGGAAGTTAGTGTAGAAATAGCAGGAGCTATGACAGAAATATTTCAAATGACATTAGAAACGGGAATAGTGCCGGAGGATTGGCGTACTGCGCATGTTGTTCCATTGTTTAAAAAGGGTTCAAAGAATAAACCTAGCAATTATAGACCTATTAGTTTGACGTCAGTGGTGGGCAAATTAATGGAAAGGATACCTAGAGATAATATATATAAGCATCTGGATAAACAGGGTCTGATCAGGAACAGTCAACATGGATTTGTGCCTGGAAGGTTATGTTTGACAAACCTTCTTGAATTTTTTGAAGCGGTAACTAGGGAAATTGATGAGGGTAAAGCAGTGGATGTTGTCTATATGGATTTCAGTAAGGCCTTTGACAAGGTTCCCCATGGAAGGTTGGTTAAGAAGGTTCAATCTTTGGGTGTTAATGGCGGAGTAGCAAGATGGATTCAACAGTGGCTGAATGGGAGATGTCAGAGAGTAATGGTGGATGGCTGTTTGTCAGGTTGGAAGCCGGTGACCAGTGGGGTGCCTCAGGGATCTGTGTTGGGTCCACTGTTGTTTGTCATGTACATCAATGATCTGGATGATGGGGTGGAAAATTGGATAAGTAAGTATGCAGATGATACTAAGATAGGTGGTATTGTGGATAATGAAGTAGATTCTCAAAGTCTACAGAGAGATTTGGGCCATTTGGAAAAGTGGGCTGAAAGATGGCAGATGGAGTTTAATGCTGATAAGTGTGAAGTGCCACATCTTGGCAGGACAAATCAAAATAGGACGTACATGGTAAATGGTAGGGAATTGAGGAATGCTGTGGAACAGAGGTATCTAGGAATAACTGTGCATAGTTCCCTGAAGGTGTAATCGCATGTAGATAGGGTGGTAAAGAAAGCCTTTGGTGTGCTGGCCTTTATAAATCAGAGCATTGAATATAGGAGTAGGGAAGTAATGTTAAAATTGTACAAGGCATTGGTAAGACCAATTCTGGAGTATGGTGTACAATTTTGGTCGCCTAGTTATAGGAAGGATGTCAACAAAATAGAGAGAGTACAGAGGAGATTTACTAAAATGTTGCCAGGGTTCCAGCAACTATGTTACAGAGAAAGGTTGAACAAGTTAGGTCTTTATTCTTTGGAGCACAGAAGGTTAAGGGGGGACTTGATTGAGGTCTTTAAAATGATGAAAGGGATAGACAGAGTTGACGTGGATAAGCTTTTCCCATTGAGGGTAGGGAAGATTCAAACAAGAGGGCATGACATGAGAATTAAGGGACAGAAGTTTAGGGGTAACGTGAGGGGGAAATTCTTTACTCAGTGGCTGTGTGGAATGAGCTTCCAGCAGAGGTGGTGGAGGCAGGTTCGATTTTAACATTTAAAAGTAAAGTGGATAGGTATATGGACGTGAAGGGAATGGAGGGGTATGGTCTGAGTGCAGGTAGATGGGACTAGGGGAAAACAAATGGTCGGCACGGACTGGAAGGGCCGAGAGGGCCTGTCTCCGTGCTGTAATTGTTATATGGTTATATGGTTATATGTACAGGTTTGTAGATTAATTGGCTTGGTAAAATTTAAATTTGTTCTTATTGTGTGTAGGAAAGTGCTATTATGCAGTGGTCACTGGTGGGCACGGACTTGGTGGGCTGTAGGGCCCGTTTCCACTCTGTATTACTAAACTAAACTCATTAAGTGACGTAATCGAGCCAGAGGCTGTAATAGATTGGTGATTAAGATGCTGTGCTAGGGATCTGGAGATCATGACTTCCACCATGGCAAATAATCCATGCTGAAGTTAAATCTCTATTATTAACAATGTCACCATTAAAGCACTTAATGAACAATCAGCTGAAGGATCAGTGGATCAGGCGTCTGTGGTTGGAATTAAACATTTGGGTTGGGCCTCTTCTTCAGACTCTCCACAGATGCTGCCAGACCCAATGAGACCCTCCAGCTATAGACACAAAATGCTGTAGTAACTCAGCGGGTCACGCAGCAATCCCTGAAGAAAAAGGATGGGTGACGTTTCAGGTTGAGACCTCCTTCAGACCCATTGAGTTACTCAAGCACTGTGTCTATTTTTGGTATAAACTAGCACCTGCAGTTCCTTCGTACACGCGAGGTCCTCCAGATGTTTGTTTTTTGTCAAGATTCCAACATCTGCGATCTCTTGAGTTTCCAAATCAGTTAATTACCTCAATAACTACTGACCGGTGGCCCTAATGCTTTGAGAGATTGGTTATGACATCTATCAAGTCCTGCCTTAGTAAGGATCTGGACCCACTACAAATCACCTCGCACACTAACACATCAACTGGGATTTCAATCTTGCTGGCTCTCCACTTTGCATCAGATCACTTGGATGATAAGAACACATACACCAGACTGCTGTTTATTAACTGTAGGTGTTCAGTACCATCATCCCCTTGAATCTTATCTTATCTTTTATCAGTTAGAGAACAGGGGTCTTCACTTGTCTCCATAGTTATTCAATCCTTGACTTCCTCATCAGCAGACCACAATGAGGTGGTGAGGCCACACATGGAGCATTGTGTTCAGTTTTGGTCAACTACTAAAGGAAAGACACTATTAAGCTGGAGAGCACGCAGAGAGAATACTGCCCAGACTTGAGAGCCTAAACCTGAGCAGGCTAGGACTTTATTGCTTGGAGGGTTGGAGGCTGAGAAGTGATCTCATGAGGGAAGTGGATAGGGTAAATACATTGTCTTTTTTCCAATGTAGGATAATCAAGAACTAGAGGGCATAGGTTAAGGTGAGAGGTGAAATATTTTAAAGGAACCTGAGGGTCAAGTTTTCAATAGACAATAGACAATAGGTGCAGGAATGAGCTATTCGACCCTTCGAGCCAGCACCACCATTCAATGTGATCATGGCTGATCATCCCCAATCAGTACCCCATTCCTGCCTTCTCCCCATATCCCCTGACTCCACTATTTTTTAGAGCCCTATCTCGCCCTCTCTTGAAAGCATCCAGAGAACCTGCCTCCACCGCCCTTTGAGGCAGAGAATTCCACCGACTCACCACTCTCTGTGAGAAAAAGTGTTTCCTCGTCTCTGTTCTAAATGGCTTACTCCTTATTCTTAAATTGCTTACTCCCTATTCTTAAAGTGTTTCCCCTGGTTCTGGACCTCTCCAACATCGGGAACATGTTTCCTGCCTCTAGCGTGTCCAAGCCCTTAACTATCTTATATGTCTCAAAGAGATCCCCTCTCATCCTTGTAAACTCCAGAGTGTACAAGCTCAGCTGCTCCATTCTCTCAGCATATGACAGTCCCGCCATCCCGGGAATTAACCTTGTAAACCTACGCTGCACTCCCTCAATAGAATATTGCCAGTCATATTGCCTGACACTGTGCTTGCCATTTCTATTCCTATTCCTTCCACGTTTAGAATGTTTTTACAAATATTAGACTTTAATTCACATCATATAATTCAATGCCACGCTGAAGATTATTTTCATGTGACAACATCATGTCAAAAGTGATGGGGGGGGGGCGTCACGGATTATGGGGAGAAGGCGGGAGAATGGGGTTAGGATGGAGAGATAGATCAGCCATGATTGAATGGCGGAGTAGACTTGATGGGCTGAATGGCCTAATTCTATCGCCTATGAACGTGATGCACGTTCTTTTGAACCTTCTCACTTGAAACAAACCAGTTTCTGTGCAATCAGGATATTGAATGGGTTTAGCTGGAATCTACTGTGAGTGAAATATTTATTTCTACATGTTCTCATATAGGGGAATGACTAACAAAATTGTTGATCATTTCAGCTGAGATACCCGTGGTGCTGGCTGCAAATATATTTCTAAAATACTGCAACCTCCAAGCATAGTTATTAAATAAACATATAGTCATTATTTTTACTGTTCCTGTGTTCAACTTTGGATGATATCTTACAGCTCTACCAAGAGCTTCAGAATAAGCCATGGCTACTTGTGGCTTTGTTGCTAGACTTTTATTTGCAGAACAGAACAAGTGTAGAAAAGTATGTTACTAAGGAATAGTTTATCAGCGGGTTGCAGAATCCCATGCAGATCCGAGACATTATTTATCCATAGAAATACCAACGAGGGAGGAATGGATGCTGATCCAGTCCAGACTTTGCCTTTGATCACTTGATTGGCATGAACATGTAAAGAGGTGTGACTAAATGTGTTCAGCCTGTGTAATGCTTGGACCGAGAGCTGGATGTTTATTCAAAGCGAGATGTTGTGGGCTCTGAGCTATAATCAGTGTTTTGTGAACACGGAGTCTGAATCAAAAACTGGATTTCTTGAGCAGAAAATGACCTAAGTGGTTGTTAAGAAGCTTTATTGCGTGAGATGAATTAGAGAGAAGATCCTGTTGGAGGAAATTCCATCTCTAGTTCTCAGATGCTTCACATCCAGTGGCTTTGCCCCATTGATATCTGTGCTACGCTGTGTACTGGTGTCTATGCACGCACTGGAACAGCTGAGTAAAATTAAGCCATATTCTGCATTACAGCCACGCTGCTATGATTGCTGTCAAGCTAAAATTGAAGCAATTTAGAAGCTAACTTTTGCAGACTGTACCAAGACCACACTCCCAAGAAAGAAGTTTTGCAACTGAAGACCAAAGAGTTTAACAAAGATAGTTACTGGTTTGTGTTTTTTGTTGACTGAGGTAAAACAAATAAAATAATCTTCATCGGCACCTGTTGATGGCCCCGCAGCTGGTTTTCAATATTTAGGTAAGAAACTTTGTTATTTCAACGGAAGAAAAACGTTCTGCATTGAAATTGTAATCATTTATTTTCTGCAAATGATAATTACAATATAATCTCATTGTCCCTCATACTTTGAGAGTTCTTACAATTGTTGGATTAAACCTGTGTCCTTTGAAACATTTAAGTGCGGCCAAAGTGCATGTTTGAGAACTGATACTAGAGTCGACAACTTATAGTTGAATTTATTTGTCAATAATATTTTCCATGTTCTGTGGCAAGTCCCTGAATTCTGATGTAAAACTTCCCCATACCAAATAATGTGGCGGAGTAATCATCAAAGATGCCGGAATGAAACAAAAACGTTCATAAATTTGGCAACGGATGATGAAGCAGACAAGCAGCTCCAGTTATTGGTCTTGGGATATTGTTACTAGAGATAGTGAGAGTTTCAGAGAAACTAACTTATGGCTTAGGTTTTCTAAGGTACTACATGGTGTACAACAGGATTAATCCCTTCTGCACACATCACTGTAAAATATGCCAGCATTACATGTTTCCTTCAACTGTGTGTTTCACAATGGGGGAAGCAGCCCAGCTTGGTTGAGAACCTATTCTCCTTGTTAATGTCATTGGATCAGAAAGACACAGGTTAAAAACCATTGATACAAGAACAGGCATTCCCACAAGGTGCCAAGTCAGCAAGCAGATTAACTCTGTATAACCATGAATCATTTTTCGGACCTATGTGTAACTCATCTGGCATATGAGGATGATTTTGATCCCGATTAGCCCATCAGACCACTGCAAAGTTAAGTTGCGATGTTATCCCATCTAATATTATCTTCAGTTGGATTTGCAGAAAGTAACATGAGGTGGAATTTAAAACGAGTACTTCACTCAATCGAGGGGGTTTCATGCCCAATGAATCGGGTTAAGAAATGGCTTTAATTGGATTTGTTAGAACGACCATATTAAGCTGTTCTACTTCTATACACCGGTGCATTTGATATGACAATATTGGTGTAATAAATTCCGAATGTATAATTATTTTTCTATTTACATTCACTCTTTGCCTGTCTAAATTATGAATTACTTTAAAAAAAATAAAAAAAAATAAACTTGCCATATTCTTGACTTCATTAATTCTACTCTTGCCCAAATGCTTCTTCATGGTCTTAGCTGACCACTTGAAACTGGTTCTGTTTTATTCACGCTGAACATTTTTTTCCCACTTCTATTAGGTATGGGATACATCCTATGTCCTGAATTCCCTTAATCATGAAAACCAACATTTAATTAAATGATCAGGTAGTTAATATTCGACTAAATGAGTTGACAGTCGTTTTGTATAAATGTAAATACTGCTAATAATATAAATATGACTGCCTCCATTTAACAAAGGGTCCTGTGCATTTTGTTGTGGATCTTCGGAGTAAGATCATACTAAAGGTATCACGGCTTTAGGGTTGCAGTGAAAAGTAGATTTCAATGAAGGGACTTTAGTGGATATTCTCCTGCCTGAGCCCCCTTTATCCTGTATCTGTACACTGTGATGGTTTGATTGTAATCATGTTTTGCCTTTCGGCTTACTGGTTAGCACGCAACAAAGGTTTTTCACTGTACCTCGGTACACGTGACAATAAACTAAACTCAAGAAAGTCACATAGCTGTCTGATAGTTGATTTTATTTGATTCTACAATATAATAAGTTTGGAGATCTTCCTTCCTTTACCCCCACTTTCTCCACCTAGAAAAACCATAGATGTGTGGATTATAAATTGTTTCAACGAGTGCAATAATCATCATTGGATACATAATTTAGAAATAACATTCTGCTAATGTTCCAAATCATGCCATTTTAAACCCTAGATAGACACAAAACGTTGGGGTAACTCAGCGGGACAGGCAGCATCTCTGGAAAGAAGGAATGGGTGACGTTTCAGGTCGAGACCTTTCTTCAGAAAGTGTTCGGGGAAGGAAAGCGTTCAGCAGTAGAGTAGATAGATGGGTCAGTAGGAGGGCCGGGGTTGAAGCAGTAGACAAGCAGGATAGTGCATCAGAGTTTAATCAGAGGGTTATAGCAGCGCGGCCTATTCCGCATGCTGTGTTGCAGACAGAAAGGAGATCGATTCTAGTGCCGAGTGACCTAGCTCTTTGGGCGACGTAGCGAGGAAGATACAGTCAGCCGGCGGTTTACATCGTTCAGGCGAGGGCGACAGAGAAGCAGAATCGAAGGGGGTAGAGAACGCGACCGACAGCTGATCCTAACATAAGCCACGTCTTGCTGCTTCACGAGGTGTTAAGCTGAGCGATAATACTTACTTCTCTTGCTCTCCTGCTGAGATAGTTGACGCAAGAATCCTCGTTGGAGAGATCTCGGTTAGGAGCATCAGGACTTTCCGACGAGCCGGCGCGCGTTTACAACATCCGCGCCTCCAGGGTATCCAGCTACACATGCAGAAGGACTGGCAGCCATGACATTAGCCGCGATCTTCGACCTACGCGTCATAGTCCGAACCGCAGAGCGCTACAGACCCTATTTCCGAGAGAATATACCAGGCTCATCGCGCGGTTGGGCTCGCGGCGCATACCTGATATTAGTATTCGGTCCGTGCGGCGAATACACCGAGTCTTAGGAGTTAAATTAAAGTTAAGCAGAGGAAGCTCTTCAGCATGGGGCCAGCACGCGAGAGAGACAGAGCAGAGATGAGGCGCTCGGTATTACTTATTGACAGCCGTCGAGTGCGCCCTGCGATCGTAAGTTTTGCTATCGGTGTGTAGCGTCGACGAGTCGGTAGTTCAGCGCAGATTTACCGACCGGTATAGAAGGGGTCCTTCATTGTCTCCCCGGAGGTCTCTCGAGAAGCCGTCTAGAGCGTCGCAGTCGTCGCAGCTTTGACGTGTTGGGACGCTATAGTTTCAGCGCGTGTCGAGGGACTCGTCTGTGCACGCCGTCATCGGTCCAGATCCACCCTGACCGGGCATCTGATCTTCTCTCATCCAATACGCGCCGCAGCCTAACCGCACTCCGAGCCGGGGTGCGCAGTCGCCGTAACCTACTTACTGAAAGCATACATTACTGCTCTCTGCGACTGCTAGTCTCGGAAGTGGCCGCTAGCGGAGCGAGCGCTAGCCACGCTGAATGCCGGTTTCTTCCGGCCGTGTGGTGCGCCGGGCTCGCTTATCAGAGCGACGACGTCCGCGGCTCTCAGTTCTATGGGAGGCGGTATCGACATCGGACATCCGAGTTCGCCTCTCTTCGGGAATATTTTTTCATTAGAGAACCTATACGACGTACCTTAGTAGGTCTGCGTGGTCGCTCGTGGTGACCGTCGTATGCTCCTTACCGGGCTACCTGTCTCGCCTGCCGTGTGGGACCGTGCACGTGAGGCGGAAAGAGACCGTCGGAGTTGAGTGTTCAAGATAGCGAGATGAGCTCCTCGACTACCAACCCTATTCAATACGCGGCATCCTCCTACAGTCCAGTGGCTTCTGGCCCTAAGCCATGCCCCGGTAATGTTAGCTATATTGAGACGAATTGATCGAGTTTGGGTTAGAGATTAGGGGGCCCCTGCCTCCCAGAGCTGGGTTACGATCGTCGAGCTAGAGATGTGTACTTCGCGGTCCAGGCAGTGAACCTGGAACGGAGTGAGTGTTCTCATCGAAGAGCCTGAGAGAGGTGTGAGTGGTAGGATAATACGAGAAGATTAAAGGCGATCGACGCTCGGCGGGAGCAGGAGTACGTCAGAACGGTTCAGCGACCACGCAGCGCATCATAATCCTAGCTTCATTAGAAGAAGGGCGGTGAGTAGAGCTCAGAATATCTAATGAGAGAATTAAGGCGGGGAAGCAGACGAGACTTCCGGTGAGTGGCGCGCGAGGAAGAAGGACATAGAGAGACCTCCGTGGCATCAGAGACTGGGAACAGCCATAAGAGTTACCTGGCGGCCGTTAGTCCTGCGTGGCGGCGACGACAGAGGGATAGGCCGACAGAGTGCCGGAATGAGCCCCTAAGACGATGTCGCCGCGCAGATCAGGGGGGAAAGCCTTAATGCCCAGAACATCTATCCGCGAGAGCGGTGCTCTCTACGTGCATGCCGTCCCCGCCTCCTTCTCTGACAATACCGGCGCCTAGCCGACAGGTCCTAGCAGACCGTTATGCGTCTTAATCGTGTGCCAGCCGCCGCTCGTACAGGTCTCAACATCTCTGAACCCGCCTCGTTACGATGGGGCTGTCTAGGAACAGAGTCTGCATAATATCCGATGGGAGGAGGCGCAGGGAAGTTTCCGGAGAGCTACAGTTGAAGTTACCAGAGATATCAGTAGATGAAGCAGAGAGAAGCGATGGGAGTTCGGTCAGCAGATCAGAGAATAGCGCCGCAATGAAAGAAAAGACAGCAAGAGGGGGGGATGAATGGGTGTTACCGGTAGACTGAGGACCAATCAGGGCGAGGGGGGCCTCGAGCTGAGTGGGGCGGCTGGGAGGTTGGTCCAAGCCCGTAACGTTGGCAGGATATGGGACAGAGCTTACAGATTATCTGAGCTGGAGAAGTAAACGAGCTCGGCAGCGGATGCTCCGCCATATCATACGCCCTGACGACCGAGCTCGACTTCGTTCATTCCCGCTTCTGACTCTGGGTGCCAGCTTGCTCTACCTGATTGGCAAAACAACCTGTTCTGCTCTTTCGCTCCTTTCTTGCTCGCGAGTCGTTTGCTCGCCAGGGCTCCTCACCTCGTGCGCGCTCTATCGTCATCTTGCTCTGGTCTTCTCTGCTCTCGCCTCCCTTTATCGAGCTCTATCTCTGCTCCTTCTTTACGCGCCTAGTATCAGTTGCGCGCATTGAGTTACCACCACAACGAACGTCTGTCTGGCTCGGATCTCTAGGTTAGTAGCCTCTCGCTCGCTGGTCTATGCATCTGCCGGGACCTCTCGCGCACGGGTGGCTCCGTGCGAACGCGCCTGCTCTACTTGTCCGCATCCGGCTCTACGCTGATCACGGGTGCCGCCCGGCTGTGCGGTGGTCCCTACCTCTGCTCTTCTGTGAGACTCGACGGTGCTTGGATTTGGATGTGTCCGCCGAGATCTTTCTTTGTTGCTTGCTGCGACCGCTTTAGCCTACTGTAGCATCGTGTTGGCTCGGCCTTGGCCCGCTACCTATACTTCCCTCTCACCTAATAATGTCCTCGCTCTACCTATTGCGTCTCCTTGTGTTTTCTGTGTACTCGAGATCCTCCACCTTCGAACCTGTCGCTAAACAACCGTCCTCTTCCCGCCTCCGCGAGCTACAGATCGGGTGCTCTCGGCGGGTGCGGCGGTGTCGGAGCTGACGGGGTCGATTGCAAGCTCGCTGACCGTGTGAGGGGGGGTAGGGGGGGGGGGTGCCGGCCCTGTGTCCCTAGGCGGCGCGCCCGTATGATAGCCTGCTTTTCTGGGGGCTAGACTGATCGAGATTGGTGAGGTGCGCGGTCACTTGGGTATGAATGCACGTGACAAGGAATACCTGCTGATGTCCGAGCATGCATCCGATACTCTACCTCTTTCATCTCCGCACTCCCATTCCATCTCTCCAGAGAAGAAGCCAGTACCGCTGAGGATCCATTACCATCAATATAGAGTCAACCATAGGTTGATAACACCACAATTGCAGTTCCTCCTACCCAATTATTAACCCTATACATCTGTCCATGGGAATAGAACTATTCTGGGCAGGAAATATGCTGACATACACTGTCCCACAGAAACTGGGGTGGATTATACAAAGTATCAGATCAGGCTCTAATAACCAACACACAAACATAATGGTGGAAAGTCACCATACTTAAAAGTTTTGTTTTGGTGCTTAAAAGTTTAATCCATACATGCAGAATAAGCCCAATGTAATGTTGGCAAGTATTGCTTGCAACAACTACTGCTGGGGGATATACAATGTGACTTTTCCACACAGGTAAGAATTTAGGATTGTTATACTGAGTGTGGCAACATATTTTAGTGCTGCCTGCAAACTATATAACAGACCAATCCAAATGAATAGAAATAATTTAAGTTTTGTATAGAATTAGCAGTACAACTTATTGATTGTGGTTTGGGGGGGGGGGGGGCCTTTTTAAAAAGCAAAAGGTAAAAATGAAATAGACAGTGGTGTGGCGCAGCGTAGATTTGTGCCTCACAGCACTTACAGTGCCAGTACCCGGAACGATCCCAACTACGGGTGATGTCAGTAACGGCGTTTGTACTTCCCCCCTGGTTACCGCAAGTGTTTTTACTCACGAGATCTTCGGTTTCCTCCACACACTCCAAGAGTGGCCGTTTTATAGGTTAATTGGATAGGTATATAAAGTACATTGTCCCCTGGTGGTGCGTAGGAATAGTGTTAATGAGCTGGATGGTGCGGACCAATGGGAACAAAACCTGTTTCAAACGCAGTATCTCAAAACTAAACTACACATCACACAAACAACGCTGCCATAGTTTAAAGCAGACGCTTTCACCCTGCATGTTTAAGCAACACATATACAATCCGCATTTCACTGCAGGATTCGAACTTGTTTATTTGCTTTTTCAAATGTTGTACATATGCCATGATGTTTAAATAAACTCAGAAATGCATCAAGATGGTTACTACTGATGTTTCCTGATAGTCACAAATCTTCATAAACACACTGCCAAAAAGCAGATTCTTTATAGGAATAATTAAAGCCATTATTTAAACAAAACAGACATCCCATGTATATTTCCCAAGATTTATTTTAAAATAATCAACGACTACCAACATTATTAAAAATAAAGAACCATCATAATGGAGAAATATTGCATGACAAGTATCAGCTTATGTAAATGGTATATTTTAACTTCATAGCACGAGACAGGCTTGAATTCTGAGTTGGCATAATTATATTGGCCCTATACCACCAGTACAGTATGTATCTTGGCATTACAACTCGCACGGAGTCCACCAGCCCAACACCATCCAGTTCCCTGCACCCACCGTCTCACCTTAACCATGGATGTATAGGCATTTACACTTCCATTCCCCTGTTTCAGAAAGGTCCTCGCCCAATAATAAGACATACAGAGACATTTCGAGAATTTGGATTTGGGGGATTGGGGGGGGGGATTTTATCTAGTCCTATCATCTATTTTTATCTTCAACCTTCAGTACTTGAACAAAAGCCTTTCTTTTATGGAAGAGAAAGGGATTAGCATTTTTTTTCGTGACTTTGATGCTTGTATTTGTGTCTTTTGAACAACTCCCAAAAAAAAAATTTACCTAACATTTTTTTAGATATTAACAAATTAGACTTTTTTGAAGGCAACCTAGCCCTCTTCTTTTTCGTTAACCACCTCAAACCAAAATCTTGGGGAAAAAAATTAACATTTGAACCCTTCATCAGAAAGGATTAATATCGACTATTTATGTTGCTAATGAAATTACAAATGGATACATTGGATAAAAATAAGAAAGACTGGAAAGAAGAACTCAATTTCCGAAGGAGTTCGAGGATTTCTTGTATCGGCTCGTAAATGCTAACGTAGTACTCGGGACAGCATCCGGAAACTCGTTGACCTTTTTTCATCCAGTACAAAATGTCCCGACAAAAAAAATTGTTACTTACGAGCCGCTACGCGACATCCACGAACTCCTACGGACCTGCTCCGGACATTCTCTGAGTTCGAATCAGGGGAAAACTCTGGAGAATCGTGAATTACCTCGTACAGTGGGACAGGGGGCATTACAACGCCAGAGTCACAGGTTCAATCTTACTAACGTTAGATGTTGTAACGTTTTCCCCTGTGTCCTGCCGGAATTTCTTCCCAGGGAACTCCAATTTTCCTTCCCACACACCACAGCGTACAGAATTTGAAGGTTAAATGGCCTGGAAAAATATGTAAATATCCTATTGATGTGTAGGATAGTGTTAGTTGGGGGGGGGGGGATCTGCTGACGGTGGGCGGACTGGGCCGAAGGTCCTGTTTCTAATGCTTATCTACTAAAACTATAGCAAACCAGGCACTAGCTACATCCTCCCTTTCCCCCCACCAAATTTCTGTATTCCACAGATATCACTAGCATGGTTCACATCCTTATCTCTGGTAGAAAAAACCACCCTGGAGTAATTGTGTCAAGTTTTGTCTCCTAATTTGAAGGAAGGACATCCTTGTGGAATGAGGCAGTGCAGTTTCATGAGATTGATCCCTGGGAAGGTGGACAGACAAAATGAGGGAAGATTGAAAAATTCTAGTCTTGTAATCACTGAGTTTAGGAAGATGAGGGTGAAATCTTTTTAGAAACCTATACAATTATAAAAGCACTGACAAACTAGAAGCAGGAAACATGTATTCCCAATGTTGGGACGAGATCCCAGAACCAGGGGCCACAGTCTTAGAATAAAGGGAGTCCAATAAGCAGGAGGTAGAAAAAGCATATTCCACCCAGAGAAGTTGAGAAATTGTGTAATTCCCTGCCACAGGAGGGCAGTGGAGGCCCAAATCCACTGGTGGATATAAGAGAGTAGTTAGATAGAGCTCTAGTGACTAGTGGAATCAAGGGATATGGGGAGAAGGCAGGCACGGGTTATTGATTGGGGACGATCAGCCATGACCTCAATGAATGGCTGTGCAGGCTCGATGGGCTGAATTGCCTCCTCCTGCGCCTATTTTCTATGTTTCTACGTTTCTATCCCTTGCCACCCACACCTCTCTCCATCAGACACTGTCTCCTGCAACACAAGGGAAGTGCTACACTTGTCCCTACCACTCCATTCTGGCTCCACAAGAGCCTCTCCAGGTGAGACAGAGATCTATGCGCCGCCTCCTACCTCATCTATTGCATTAGTTAGTCACAATGGGGTCTTTTCTGTCAGCGGACCAAACGTATCTAAGGTGACCACTTCACCGAACAGCTCTTGGTTTTTCTCTGCGCTTCAGTTCCCATTCCCATATTCCTATACCTACCTGTCTGTCCTTGGCCTCCTCAATTGTCAGAGTAAGCAATATGTAAACTAGAAGAAAAGCATCTCATAATCTGCTTTGGGCAGCCTACAACCCAATGACATTAAACAAAGATTCCCACATATCTGTCAACCATACCATCCTCATTATCCATGTCTGCTCACCTATCCTAACCCCTACACACTCCCTTCATTCCATTTCCCCCCACCCGTACACCCAATCCTTTGACCGTCTCATCTTTCCCAACCACAACACACATACCCTCCTACATCACTTCACGACTCCAAAAGTTTTTTTCCCCAATCAACCACCACTTCCTTCCACCCAACAACCACCCTGATCAGAACAACTTATCCCCCGCACCTTCCATTCTAACCATATTCCACTATTTGCTCCCTTTTATGTCATCTCCACTTGACTGCCACTTCCCTCCACAAATAGCTGCTTGACTTCTACAGAGTACCTCCAGCAGTTTTGACCTTTTTGGCAATTTTGCTCGCGGCTGCGCTAGGTGGAGCACTGTGTTCAGCACAACAGTCAATCTTGGTGCATTGGGGAAAGGATGGATGGAGGTAAAACAACACCAAACCGCTCAAATCATGCAACCCCCACACTGCCTTCACTGAAACACACCACCTATCAGTTGATCAGAAGCAGTAATAATTAGCAGCCCGCTTTGGATATCTAGACTCTTGGCCATGTGTTGGAAGAGCAGAGATTTGAGGCCAAAGTAGAAGAAAAATATAATATTAAATGAGAGTTTCTAGGCATTAGTGAAAACAAGGTAGTTTAAAATAATCTGCCTCCTGTGTGATCTAGACTCACTGAATAAACAGAAATAAACAAACAGTCCGCAAGGTGGACAGAGAATTAATTTTCATCAAAACCTATTAACAACAGACAATTTTAAATATTTTTCAGGGGGTGATGGGGGGGGGGGCCGCATTGTAAAAAAAAGGCTATGAGTAAATATGATTAATTTTTTTAGTAAATAGCAGAATAATTGTGATATTGAACTTTGTACTTTACTCTTGTGAGTTTTAATTCGTTTTTCAATGCAGTTTTATGAATCTGTAATATTCTCTGTTACATCAGTAAAGTAATAATGTAAAGTTGACGATGTAACATAATATGTAATTAAAAAACTAAATCTTGCTAGGTTATTTGTCGATATTGAGATTTCATAATGAAGAAAACATAGTTCAGAGCCGGGTCAACGGTGTGAAACTGAACACGAGTAAGGAATCTAATTTTATAATATTTTCAGTGCGGGGGAAGAAGTGGAAAGAAGTGGACTTTAAAAGGATTTAGAACATGAATTGTATTGACAGTCTTTTTTACCAGCTGATTTTTTGCCCACCAAGTTATAAACTGTGTAATATAGTCCGTGATAAATCAAATACTCCCAAATAGAGGATGCACGAAATGAAAAAAATCAGTCAAATTTCAGTGCGTATCAGTAACCTCCCAGGCCTTATCGTTTGTTCAAGAAAAAATTACATTGGCGAATACATAAGTTGCTACCACGGCATTTGTGGACTGATTGTGTATATAAGACTCCTACTAGAAACAACTTGCTGAAGTGTGAGAAATCGCATTCCCACCAAGTGACTAATATATATTACAGTGGCGATCCCAGAACCGATTTGCTATATTATAATAGATAAAAGAAATTTTTGATCTTCTTGTAAATCCTCTTAATACTATAGATACTTCCTAACATTCATTCAAACTCCACTTCTGTAAATGAGAATAGACAAATTACAGCCTTGCTTCCATCAGTTTTATTCATAAACTTTCTTGTTTATCACAAAATATTCTGTGCCTTTTCTATTTGATGTTAGTGGATGTTCATGTTTTAAACGCACACTGAGATTATTTCTCCGTTCCTTCTAGCGTTATAAGGTGGCTACCAAAGAACACATTCATGTTGAATATATCTGAATGGATTTTGACAGAACATTTTCCATCGAGCTGCGATCTCCATGGAGTTATATCTGAAAATATGCTTCCCCTTGTCCCAGTTGTGGAAGGTGCACGTGGACAGAGCTGTGTGTGTTGAGCCATACTTCTGTGACTTGCTGTAGAAACAACCACCCAGTATCTGAAGTGTCATTTTTGGAATTGTTCCTGCCTTCATCAGCACCATCAGAACCAAGGCGAGCTGAAGCAGTTATTATCTATGCAGTTTGGATTCTTTTTGGTGGTGATCATTTTAAACTCCATGGATTACACCGGCTGCCATGTCTTGAAGGGAAGGAGGCAAAGGCGAAGTGAGTAGCAGAGATTTCTATCCATGAGCACCTTCTTTAATTTTGCTAGAGCTGCTGCTCTCTGCTAAAATCGTGAACAAGAGGTATAAACGCTCCTAACATTTGTACGAGCAAAACAAAAATGTTAAAAACTTTCAAAATCCTGAAAGTATCTTGAGCAAGTTCCTTAAGGCACTTGTAAAAATCCAGCAAACTTGTTAGAGAAGTAGTTTAAAATCCAGCTCTTGTGTGTTTTGCAGATGGTTTCGATATATCGCAGATTAATAAAATGAAATGCTAACGCTCGTTGCTTTAAAGAGAACCTCAGAATCTTTTTTACAAAGTTACACAAAGTGGTAATATATCTGTGGGAGAAAGGTCAAGGATATTCCACATTTTATTACTAAAGTGTGTGGTGGAGTTCAGAAAAGAGGAGGAAATGCTGGAGAGGTGCAAATGATCAGTGAGACTGCAGCAGGAACAGTGATCCTGTTTAATGGCACTATACTATAGAGAGCATGCCAAAGGCAGGGAGATGGTGCAGAAGGGATTAACTGCGATAACAACACTGATCTGAGGATTTGAGACGGCAGAATCCTATTACAATAATGGCAGTTAAGAGGAAATTGACATTGTTTGAACCTCGAGGATTTTGATGAAGGGCAACAATTTCCACCAGCTGTAGTCGATCAAGGTTATCATTAAATAGATAAGCAGAGTTGTTAAGGGCATTTTTCTTAAGGGAAAATGTGGTTTGAAATTCTTAATATTTTTAATACCCTCGTCCAGACATAACCGTGAAGGAACAATCCGGCCAAGAAGACAAAACAAAACAAGTGAGGAGTGCGCCAGCACTGATTTCAGAGATTTGGCACATGATGTAGTACAACCTGGTGCCCTAATGCACCCGTATGTTTGTGCTGAAAGTTAGCTCGCAGACTGCTGAACAGCAAATATCCCTCGCTGCCAGGACACAGTAGTGTAGAAGACACCGTTGGGATGTAATCAAAAAGTAGTAACTCGCACCAAAGTTTTTTTTATTATTTTGATACGATATGTTAAAATAGTTGAGGGGTGGCACAGCGGTAGAGCTGCTGCCTTACAGTGCCAGAGACCCAGATTTGATCCCGACTCGTGGTGCTGCCTGTGTGGAGTTTGCACATTCTCCCTATGACCGCATTGGTTTTCTTGGATTGTTCCGGCTTACCCCCCAACACTCCAAAGACGTGCAGTTTTGTAGATTAATTGGCTTCCTTAAATTGTCCCTGGTATGATGGATAGACATAGTCTACGCATGATGAATGGCCGGCGTGGACTTGATAGGCAGAAGAGCCCGTTTAGAAACCTATACCTCTAAACTAAAAACTAGGATGAATATATTTAGTTAGCATTGGAAAACACTGTCAATGTATTCTATCCCTGCTGCTAAATACAATTCAACAAACTTTGAGTTAATGCAAGTTGATTATGCAATCACTTTCCCCGAAATGTTCTTCAGATAAACATAGAACAGCAATTAGTCATTTTTTTACATCTTTTAGTTTATTGTCACGTGCACAGAAGCTCAGTAAGAAGATTTTGATGTGAACTAATCAGTATTGGAAAGACAATACCTGATTACAATTGCGCCATTCACAGTGTAGAGATTTAAAAGTGTGGAGCGATTGTAATGTGAGTTTGTAGATCTTCTTTGGACAGGCTAGAGGGGTTGGACAGGCCAGATGCAGGAAGATTGTTCCCGATGTTGGGGAAGTCCAGGACAAGGGGATCCACCGTTTAAGGATAAGGGGGAAGTCTTTTAGGACCGAGATGAGAAAATCGTTTTTCACACAGAGAGTGGTGAATCTGTGGAATTCTCTGCCACAGAAGGTAGTTGAGGCCTGTTCGTTGGCCATATTTAAGAGGGAGTTGGATGTGGCCCTTGTGGCTAAGGGATCAGGGTTGGAGAGAAGGCAGGTACAGGATACCGAGTTGATGATCGCCAGATCATATGAATGGCGGTGCCAGGCTCGAATGACCGAAAATGGCCCTGCTCCTGCACCTAATTTCTATGTTTCTGTGTTTCTTCTGTGGCTAGCATGCAAATAGTCACCTGGGTCGGGCACCATCTTGGAAGGATTGTATGGAAAGAGCAGATGACATATGCATGCAGGAAGAGATTGTGTATTTATATTGAAGTAAAAATTTATTAATTGAAAGATACTTGGAGAAAAAATGGACTGGAAGTAATCGACCATCATAGAAACATAGAAAATAGGTGCAGGAGGAGGCCATTCGACCCTTCGAAGTCCCAGCAATCGCGCAATTTATTGTGATCCTGGCTGATCGTAGGGGCCTATATCAAAAACCTGTGCCTGCCTTCTCCCCATATCCCTTAACTCCACTGGCCCCTAGAGCTCTATCCAACTCTCTCTTAAATCCATCCAGAGATTTGGCCTCCACTGCCCTCTGTGGCAGGGAATTCCATAAATTCACAACTCTCAACTCTCACAACAAAGTTTTTTTCTCACTTCAGTCTTAAATGACCTCCCCTTTCCCTATGCCCTATGCTCTTAAAGATAAGGGGCAAGTCTTTTAGGCCTACACCTGCACCTATTGTCTATTGTCTATGCTACGCATGAGACGAGATCAATCAAATGTTCTCCCTAGGTGGAACATTAGTTTATAAGTCAATAAAATTATCTTTTTTGTATACTTTTCTCTTGACATTTTAAACTTTGATTATTTTGATTGCTTTGTGCGATATTCTGTGTAAGATTTTGAATTGAGGAAAACTTGAGCAAAAGGATAGGGTGTGGAAAAACTCATTACCTGGGAATTACAGTAGAAAGAAGTCCCGGCGGAAACACTTTTCAAAATTCTTCTTAAGTCGACTTTCCTTTCGGGGGGTTCCAATTTCCTGGTTACTACATCGTTCAGGCGGCCGAGGCAGTCGAGGGGACAAATTTAAAGCATATCTATACAAGAAAAAAGGACTTTGGCAAACTATTAGGATTAAAAGATGCATGTTTCTCTGAATCAAGAAGCCCCAGTCCCTCTAAGGCAAATTTTTATTCCGCACTACGAGGCGATTAGCTGTCGCCACATGGTCGCGAAGTTGATGCCTGTAAAGTCCGCGAGTAGTCTCCTCAAGTCGCCGAAAGAGTTTGTAACGTTTACTGGTCACTGCTGGATTTGGAATGTTAAACATTTTGCGACTGTGGGCTTGACGACTTGTCTCCTTCGTCGTAGGTGCTGTCCCGTAGTTTGTCGCCAGGTGACCGTTGGTTGTCGGCCGTGAGCTGACTTAGGTAGGATGACATTGGTGAATACCCATGAGTGACACCAATCTCAACTGTCTACGGTACTGGTGACTGAATGTCTATGTAGTCGCCGACATGGTCGTTGCATGACGCGGTGGACCGGTTTTGACTTATGGTTTGTTCGTAGTTTGTTGTCTGCGTGGTCATACGTTTGCGTAGAGGACATCCAAGTGGGTAACCGTTGTAGGTAACAGACGTTGACGAGGAGGTAGATGTCGTAGCTTGTCGTAGTCATTGTCGGGTGGGGGGGGGGGGGGGTCCAGATCGTCGCTTTTTCGGCGACCTGCTACGACTGTGACAGACGCTGACAGTCGCCAGCAGTCGCCAAAAAAATCGCCTAAGTGGGACAGGTCCTTAATGGTCTGCACCAGATTCGGGATGTTAAAGGAAGTGGCCCTGAAACATCGCCTATCCATGTCCTCGTGAGATGCTGCCTGACCTGCCGTGTTACTCCAGCACTTTGTATTACTTTTTTGGCCTTTTAATTGTATTGAACTCAACACTATTTCCTGAATTCTGGAAAGGTCCCCGGGAAAGGAAAACTGCAAATGTAATGCCACAATTCGGGAAAGGACAGGGAATGATTGACCAGTTAATCTGACTCCTATCAAGGGGAATATGGTGAATCGCAATAATTAAAAGAAGATAAGGGTGTGCAGATGAAAATTAGATGAGATGAGAATCATTGTTTTATGAAAGAAAACAGTATTTGAGAAATTACTTGGCAAGATGCATCTAGGTGGCAACATCTGAGTAGATAAAGTGGTAGCAGATAGATATAATGTACTTGTATCTCAGTAGGATTCAAACTGGGTGCACATGAACACAGGTGGCTGTGATTTATATTGGCATGGATGTAGAAGACCAACAAATAGAAAACAGAGGGTATGGGATAAAAGTGGTTTAATTTTGGATTGGCAATCAGAAACTCTGAGGCTCCACAAGATCAAAATAGGAGTCAACTATTTATAACTAAGAGTAATAACAGATACCAATACGTAATGAAAACTGTTTTTTATTACATCGCAATAATAATTGGGTAAGCAGGATCAAGAGAACTGCGCAGAACGAGAACTGTAGAGTTACATGACCGGCGAGAAAGTTGGAAGATGCAGTTTAATGTGTGAAAATGTCGCTTATCCATTTGGGAAAGAAGAATGAAAACAAACGATATTGAGGCACAGAGTAAGTGGGGGGAGTTGCTCCCTTTTGAGACCTCCGGTTCGATCCTGACTACACGTGGAGCTGGAGTACAGAGAATTATGTAGGGTTACCCCATGGATCTGTGTGGGTTTTCTCCGGTGCTCCAGTTCCAACTGTTTGTAGGTCCAATTGGCCTCATAAAACAAATAGTGGTAAATTGTGCTCAGGAGAATGTTGGTGTGGAGATCGCTGGTCGGCGCAGACTCCTGGGCCGAAGGGCCTGTTTCCGTGCTGTATCTCTAAACTAAACTAAATTATTTGAATGGTGAGATGACAAAATGTTGCAATATGAAGGAATCTGAGGGTCTGACTACATGAGCACAATAGGATAGCATGCAGGTAGGTGTAGTATTTCAAAAAGCTTGTTGGTCTTTATTGCAAGGAGCATGGAAAAGCTTTTATGTAACTTTACATGGTGAAAGTAAGAATGCAGGTACAGCAGGCAGTGAAGCAAAGTGAATGGCATGTTGGCCTTCATAACAAGAAGAGTTGATATAGAGTTGTTTTGTCATTCATTCCGTGTGCTCCGGTTTTTCCCCCACACTCCAAAGACTACAGATTTGTATGTTAATTGACCGGTAAAAATTGTAAACTGTTCCTCCTGTGTAGGATAGTGTTAGTGTAGAAGGATTGCTGGTCGGTGCAGAATTGGACGGCTGGAAGGCCGTTGCTGCGCTGTACCTCTAAATGAAACTAAGTTTGGAATGCTAAGTAAGACGTGACTTTGTTGAAGCATACAATTCTCAGGGGCATTGACACAGTAGATGCTGAGAAGATGTTTCATTCATGGGCTATAGAACGAGGGAGTGTTGGATAGTGATGGATGTCATGAATGTGTAAAGTTGTAGTTGATCATCCTGCAACCCTACAGTGGTCGATGCATAATGGGGCTGCATCTTGTGCCACTGTTAAACATTTTTGACAGGCACCATTTTGGTTGCGTTTCTGTCAGGCTTGAAAAGAATACATTTTCTAAAGGAAGTAAACTGACCTCCAAATCTTTAAATGTTAAAATTAGAACATATAGGTGACAAGAAAGTTTTGTATATTCACCACAGACACGAAGTAGGACAGAAAGCGCTTCAATTGAAACTAGGTGCAAAAATAAAAACTCTGCTTGAAAACAAAAAGAGAAAAGCAAACGTCCGACAACATTGACCCAGAAACCCAGACAAAGTAGGTTGCGTTGCAGATTAATAATCAGTAATATAGTTAAGAAATACCAGAGAGCTAGTCCTAAGTACATGCAGTGGACACTCTACATCTAGGTTAATGAGAAACCACTTGAGCCTGGAAATATCTGATAATCACAATATAAATGAGGAATTGAAGAACTTCTTTAACTCGATGTCAATTGAACCATGCAAATTTTGTTTGATTCTTTGAAGAGGGAACCTAGCAAAAAGAGTTTCAAACTGATCAGCAAAGAGTATCGTTCTCTCTGGTTCTAATGGGCAGAATTCATGATTACTTTATTTTGCAGCAATGTTTGTCAAGAGTTAAATGTGACCATTGGGAACCCACAGAACACTGGTCAGCCAGTGAAATCGGTGAGTGAAAACATGCAGGCTTTGCAAGGGTCAGCAGCTCCATGTAACAGCATCCACTGTGGGTAAGGTGCAAAACTCAGTGTAATGAAGTAAACCAAATAAACAGCCTTACACTATTTCTGATATTAGATGAGGTCCCCCCACAATACCAGCCTAAACACCACATCCAGCGATTTGAAAAAAAATAGAACAAATTAAACCAAGCTTAAGGACATAAAGAAGACGTTCAATTTCCAGCGGGGGTGGGGGGGCCATTCCTCACTATGTCAAAACCAAAAATAAATGCAGAGGAGGTTTTACAAAAATTGAAGTGAGAAAACGCAGGTTCAAGGACAGCTAGTTGCTGATGTTGATGTAAATGTCAAAGCATATGATATATGAACTTACTCGAGGTACTATGGTACACTGATAACTAGTGGGTGGTCGGAATGCCAATGCACCTGAACTTAAAAGGACCACTCAATCTGGAACACAATTTGGAAAGGGGCATGCGACGTGGGCAATGGATAGCTTGTTCCGATACGATTATGGAAATACAAAGAGATGAAAAGTTAAAGGCAAACGCAAGAGAGATTAGGCCCACCACATAAACCAGAGTGGTGCTGTAAAGCGTAGCGATGCAGCGGATGGGCAGAGTTCTCAACACCATTTATCCCCTGTTTTTACCGGCAATTGAAAAGGAGAAGTCCAGGAACTTGGGACACTATAATGAAGATGTCATGAGGACAGTTCCTATTACAGAAAGGGATTCTGGCTGACATACCTAAAATGTAAAGGCATAGATAGTGTTAGATAGTCGGAAAGAATAATCCCAAGGGTGGAAATATCTCACACCACAGAGGGCATAATGTTGGAGTTGCTGAGATAGTTTCCTGAGGATTGGAGGTAGCTAATGTAACCCCACTTTTTAAAAAGGTGAGGGAGAGAGAAAACGGGGAATTACAGACCAGTTAGTCCTAAACATCGGTAGTGGGAAACTGCTAGAGTCAATTATTAAAGATGGGATAGCAGCGCATTTGGAAAGTGGTGAAAACATTGGACAAAGTCAGCATGGATTTACGAAGGGTAAATCATGTCTGACGAATCTTATAGATTGAATTTTTTTGAGGATTAACTAGTAGAGTGGATAAGGGAGAAATCAGTGGATGTGTTGTAATCTGGACTTCAAAGGCTTTCAACACAAGGTCCCCACACAAGAGATTGGTATGCAAACTTAAAGCACACGGTATTGGTGGTTCAGGAGTGAACGGGTCCTTTTCAGGATGGCAGACAGTGACTAGTGGGGTGCTGCAAGGCTCGTGCTGGACCCCAGCTATTACAAATTTACATTAATGAAATTTGGACGAGGGAATCAAATGCAACATCTCGAAGTTTGCGGATGACACAAAGCTGGGGGGCAGTGTTAGCTGTGAGGAGGATGCTAGGAGGGCTGTAGGATGACTTGGATAAGACTGGGGGTAAGGGTGGGCAAATGCATGGCCGATGCAATAGTGTAATGGAAAATGTGAGGTACCACTTTGGTGGCAAAAACAAGGAAGGTATAAACTATTATTTGAATGGTGACCGATTAGGAAAAGGGGAGATGCAGCAGACCTGGTGTCATGGTACACCAGTCATTGAAAGTAGCATGCAGGTGCAGCAAGCTGTGAAAAAAGCGAATGGTATGTTGTCATTCATAGCAAAAAGGATTTGAGTATACAAGGGCAGGGAGGTTCTACTGCCGTTGTACAGGGTCTTGGTGAGGCCACATCTGGAGTATTGCGTACAGTTTTGGGTCTCCTAATCTGAGGCAAGACATTCTTGCCATAGAGGGATACAGAGAAGGTTTCACCAGACTGATTCCTGGATGGCACGACTTCCATAAGAAGAAAGACTGGATAGACTCGGCTTGTACTCGCTGGAATTTAGAAGATTGAGGGTAGATCTCATAGAGACTTACAAAATTCCTTAAGGGGTTGGACAGGCTAGCAGGAAGATTTGTTCCCAGATGTTGGGGAAGTCCAGGAACAAGGGGTCACAGCTTTAAGGATAAGGGGGAAATCCTTTAAGACCTCGAGATGAGAAATGACTTTCTTCAACACAGAGAGTGGTGAGTCCTCTGGAACTCTCTGCCACAGAATGGGTAGTTGAGGCCAGTTCATTGCTATAAGTTTAAGAGTGAGTTGGATGTGGCCCCTTGTTTGGCTAAGTGGTGATCAGAGGGGTATGGAGAGAAGGCAGGTACGGGATCCTGAGTTGGATGATCAGCCATGATCATATTGAATGGCGGTGCAGGCTCGAAGGGGCTGAATGGCCTACTCCTGCACCTAATTTCTATTTTCTATGTTTCTATCAGCACCGTAATTTCTATGTTTCTATGTTTTCTAAATCTATGAGATAGGAGGAAAGTTTAATGCAGATGTGGGGGCAAGCTTGTTTGTACAGACTGGTAGTGCCCTGGGATGCATTCCAGTGGCTGGTGGTGGGCAGCTGGATGCATTGCCCCAGGTGGTGGTGAAGGCAGATATGACGAAAGTGCCGCTAAAGAGGAAGATGCTTTATGATAGACAGAGTGAAGGTACCAGGAATAGAGAGATATGGATCATGTACACGCCGATGAGATCAGTTTAATTTGGGGTTATGTTCGACATAAACTTTGTGGGACGAAGGGCCCGTTCCTGTGCCTTATCAAATTTTTCAATTTAAGGTAGAAAAGAAATTGCAGGAGTCCTGGGTGCGATGTTTGAAACATCATTATACACTGTGTGGTGCAGCAAGACTAGAAGGGGGCAAATGTGCCATTATTTAAGGGCTGCAAAGAAATTGTTGAAATCCATAGACCAATAAGCATAACAGCTGTGGTCAGAAAGTTATTGGAGAGGATTCTGCGGGATAAGATATACATGCATTTTGAAAGACTGGCTGATTAGGTATAATCAACATGGTTTTACACCGTTGAGATTGTGGCTCACAATTTAATTGAGCTTTTTGTAGAAGTATCCAAGATGGTTGAAGAATGTAGGTCCAGAGATTTAGCCAATGTGAATTTCAGCCATGCCTTTGACAATGTTCCACATGGTTGACTCTGGAAGATTAGATTGCATGGACTACAGGAGAGCTACCTGTAACTAACTGGATAACATGTCCCATCCCACCCAAACTACCTCCTCCCCAGGTACCTTCACCTGCAACACCTGTCCCTATACCTCCTCCCTCGACTCTGTCCAGGGACCCCGACCTTACTTTCAGGTGAGGCAGAGGTTCACTTGCATCTCCTCCAATCTCCTCTACTGTATCTGTTGTTCAAGATGTGGACTCTTATACATCGGCGAGACCAAACGCAGACGGGGCGGTCGATTCGCTGAACACCTTTGCTCAGTTCACCGGGTTACTAAACACTTTAATTCTCCTTCTCGCCCCCACACTGACCTTTCTGTCCGAGGTCTCCTCCATTGTCAGAGTGAGGCTAGACGCAAATTGGAGGAACAGCATCTCATATGTTGGGCAGCTTACTTCATTTCTCTAACTTCAAGTAACCCCTACATTCCCTCTCTCTCCATCCCTCCCTCACCCAAGTCGCACCAGTTTCTCGTTCTCACCCAGCAAAGGGCTAACAGTGGCCTGTTTTCTTTATCATTACTTTTTTGCATATCTTTCATTCATTGTTCAATATGTCTCGTCTATATCTCCCTTTCAGTCTGAAAAAGGGCATTGACCCGAAATGTCATCCATTCCTTCTCTCCAGAGATGCTGCCTGTACTGCTGAGTTACTCCAGCTTTTTGTGTCCAATTGGAATCATAATTGACATCATGGTCAGGAGCAGAGGGTGGTGGTGGAAGGATGTTTTTGAATTGGAGGCCCGTGACTAGTATAGTGCTTCAGGGTTCCTGCTGGGTCCATAGCTGTTTATTGTTGCATATCCACAATTTGGATGAGAATGTGCAGGGCATAATTACTAAATTAACAATGATCGAAAATAGCTGTAATCGTAGACAGTGAAAATAGTTAGCAATAATTTCAGCGGGTTTTTGATTTGCTGGGCAAGTAGGCCAAGGAGTGGAAAATTGAATTTAATTCAGATAAGTGTGAGGTGTTGCATTTTGGATATCAAATCAGGGCAGGATCTTCACAAGGAAATATAGGCCCCTGTGGAATGTGGTAGAACCAAGGGATCTAGGAGTACAAGTACATTTGATAAGGTTCTGCATGGTAGGCAATTCTGGAAGGTTAGATCGAATGGGATCAAGGGAGAACTAGCTAACTAGCTAACTGGCTACAGAATTGACAATGTGAAGCGAGCACAAGGTGGTGGTGGCGTGGATCAGAAGCCTGTGACTAGTGGTGTGTCTCGGGGATTGTTGTCGGGCTCATTGCTGTTTGTAGCTTATATCTAGAATTTGGAAGAGAGTGTACAAGTCAGTTGGCTGAGGAATGGTTGATGGAGTTTAATGCAGATAAGTGTGAGATGTGTAGGAAGGAACTGCAGATGCTGGTTTAAACCAAAGATAGACACAAAAAGGTAGAGTAACTCAGCGGGACAGGCAGCATCTCTGGAGAGAAGGAATGGGTAATGTTTCGGGTTGAGGTCCTTCTTCAGACTGAGTGAGAGATGTTGCATTTTGGGAACAATAGACAATAGGTGCAGGAGTAGGCCATTCGGCCCTTCAAGTCAGCACCGCCATTTAATGTGATCATGGCTGATCATCCCCAGTCAGTACCGCATTCCTGCCTTCTTCCCATATCCCCTGACTCCGATATTTTTAAGAGCCCTATCTAGCTCTCTCTTGAAAGCATCCAGAGAACCTGCCTCTACCACCCTCTCAGGCAGAAAATTCCACAGACTTACAACTCTCTGTAAGACTTACAACTTACAAAAGTGTTTCCTCGTCTCCTTTCTAAATGGCTTACTCCTTATTCTTAAACTGTGGCCCCTGGTTCTGGACTCCCCATACATCGGGAACATGTTTCCTGCCTCTAGCGTGTCATGGCTGATCATCCCCAATCAGTACCCCGTTCCTGCCTTCTCCCCATATCCCGTGACTCTGCTATCTTTAAGAACCCTATCTAGCTCTCTCTTGAAAGTATCCAGAGAACCGGCCTCTAGCACCCTCTCAGGCAAAGAATTCCACAGACTCTCTGTGTGAAAAAGTGTTTTCTCATCTCCGTTCTAAATGGCTTACCCCTTATTCTTAAATGGTAGCCCCTGGTTCTGGACTCCCCCAACATCGGGAACATGTTTCCTCCTCTGGTGTGTCCAAACCTTTAATAATCTTATATGTTTTAATAAGATTCCCACTGATCCAATAGCCTGCTGTACCTGCAAGCCAACTTTCAGTGACCGGTGCACAAGGACGCCCAGGTCTCGCTGCACCTCCCCCTTACCTAACCTAACTCCATTGAGATAATAATCTGCCCCCTCGTTTTTTGCCGTCAAAGTGGATAACCTCACATTTATCTATATTATACTGCATCTGCCGCGCTTCTGCCCACTCACTGAACCTGTCCAGGTCACCCTGGAACCAAACATCCTCTTCACAGTCCACACTGCCACCCAGCTTTGTGTCATCCGCAAACTTGCTAGTGTTGCTCCTAATTCCCTCTTTCAAATCATTAATATATATGTTAAACAGTTGCGGCCCCAACACCGAGCCTTGCGGCACTCCACTCGCCACTGCCTGCCATTCTGAAAAGTACACGTTCACTCCTACTCTTTGCTTCTGGTCTGCCAACCAATTTTCTATCCATGTCAACACCCTACCCCCAATACCATGTGCTCTAATTTTAGTCACCAGTCTCCTGTGCAGGACCTTATCAAAGGCTTTCCAAAAGTCTAGATACACTACATCCACTGGCACCCCTTCATCGATTTTACTTGTCACATCCTCAAGAAATTCCAAAAGATTAGTCAAGCATGATTTCCCGTTCATAAATCCATGTTGACTTCGACTAATCCTTTTACTGCTATCCAAATGCCCCATTATTACCCCTTTAATAATTGACTCCAGCATCTTTCCCACCACCGAAGTCAGGCTAACTGGTCTGCAATTCCTCGTTTTCTCTCTCGCTCCTTTCCTGAAAAGTGGGATAACATTAGCTATCCTCCAATCCACAGGAACTGATCCTGAATCTATTGAACATTGGAAAATGATCACCAATGCATCCACTATTTCTAGAGCCACCTCCTTGAGGACCCTGGAATGCAGACCATCAGGCCCAGGGGGGGGGGGATTTATCATCCTTCAGTCCCATTAGCCTACCCAATACTATTTCTCACCTAATGAAAATTTATTTCAGTTCCTCTACCCCCTTAGATCCTCTGTCCTCCAGTACATCTGGGAGATTGTTTGTGTCTTCCTTAGTGAAGACAGATCCGAAGTACCTATTCAACTCTTTTGTCATTTCCTTGTTCCCCTTAATAATTTCACCGTCTGCCTTCAAGGGACCCACAATTGACTTTGCTACTCTTTTTCCCTTAACATATCTAAAGAAGCTTTTACTGTCCTTCTTTATATTCCTGGCCAGCTTCCCTTCGTACTGCATCTTTTCAGCCTGTATTGCCCGTTTTGTTTCCTTCTGTTGTCCTATGAAAGTTTCCCAGTCCTCTGGTTTCCGGCTACTCTTTGCTTACATCTTTTCTTTTAGTTTTATTTCTATTCCCAACTTCTCTTGTCAGCCACGGTTGCCTCCTACTCCCCTTAGAATCTTTCTTCCTTTTTGGAATGAAATGATCCTACGTCTTCCGGATTATGCCCAGAAATTCCTGCCATAGCTGTTCCACCGACATTCCTACTATGATCCCTTTCCAGTCTACCTTGGCCAGCTCCCCTCTCATGCCTTCATAGTCCCCTTTGTTCAACTGCATCATTGCCACTTCCGATTTAACGTTCTCCTTCTCAAATTGCAGATTAAAACTAATCATATTATGTTCACTACCTCCAAGCAGTTCCTTTACCTCGAGTTATCTTATATCTGGTTCATTGGACAACACTAAATTCAGAATTGCCTTTTCTCTGGTCATTACAAGCTGCTCTAAGAATCCATCTCGGAGGCATTCTACAAACTCTCTTTCTTGGGGTCCTGAACCAACCTGATTTTCCCAGTCTACCTGCATATTGAAATCCCCCATCACCACAGTGGCATTACCTTTGCTACATGCCAGTTTTAACCCCTGCTGCAACTTACACCCTACATCCGGACTACTATTTGGGGGTCTGTAAATAACACCAATTAGTGTCTTCTTGCCTTTATAATTCCTCAACTCAATCCACAGTGACCCTACCTCGTCAGTCCCTATGTCTTCCCTCGCAAGGGACTGAATTCCATCCCTCACCAGGAGAGCTACCCCTCCTCCTCTGTCCACCTGCCTGTCCTTTCTATAGGATGTATAACCCTGAATATTCAGTTCCCAGGCCCGATCCTCCTGCAGCCACGTCTCAGTAATCCCCATAATGTCATATCTACAACCTCTAACTGAGCCTCAAGCTCATTTACTTTACTTCTTATACTTTGCGCATTCATATGCAATACTTTTAATTCCTTACGCATCTCACCTTTCACATCGATCCCTATTACACTTGGCCATACTCTCCTATCCCTTTGTGAGCTTCCTTTCCCGTTAATTCTGGGGTCATTAACCATCCCTTTAGTCTCTTTCCCTTTAACTCCATCCTCGACTATCCCATTTGACACCCCACCCCCCTTATTCAATTTAAAACCACCCGTGTTTGTAGGTAGGATGTTTGTAGGATTGTCTTGATAAGAAGAGTTCATTTCATTGGATATGAATTATGCACAACTGCAAATAGTTTTAGAGGATTGGTCCAAGACTTTTTTAAGCAATGCACGTATCAATGCATCCCTGACTTTCCCCCCCCCCCCCCCCCTTGGTATAATTGTAAATTGTCCTCAGTGTGTGTCGGCTTGTGTTAATGTGCGGGGATTGCTGGACTCGTGTGGGCCGAAGGGGCTGTTTCCGTGCGGTAGCTGAAAACTAAAATAAACTGTGGAGGGAATGGACCTGCGACATTTTGGGCAAGATCCCGACCCAAAACATTGTCCATCTATTCCCACCACAGATACTGCCTGACCCGTTGAGTTACTCCAGGACTTTGTGATATATTCAAGACTGCGTCAGACAGACACTTTTAAAGTATAAGGGGGAAATGGGGTGGGGGTAAAGCAATGGACGCTACAAGCTGAGATGGCAGAGCAGGCACAGGGAGCTGACAAGTCTTCACCTGCTCCTGTTTCTAATGTTCTTAGAAATGAGTTGTGAAGAGTAGTACAGGTATTTTTCATCTGGTGCTTGGGCAGACACGATGTCATGGTTACCTTTCTTACAGTTCGTTAATGCTTCCTCTCAGTGTGAGTTGTTACCAAAGTGTGGTCTGTATGACATGGGCTGAACCTACAAGTGGTGTGATTTCAAAACACATCTCCATGGCAATATAAGGTAAATTGGTCCCGAGAGTGCAAGCTATTGATCTACTGTTTTCTCTCTCTCTCTCTCTCTCTCTCTCTCTCTCTCTCTCTCTCTCTCTCTCTCACCTTTTTTTTTCAGCTCGTGTTTGAAATATGTTTCCATTTTAATTGCTCAAAACTCTGTACTTGGAATGCAAAAACCGTTGTGGAGCAATAGCAGCCATCTGAGTGATTAATACATGTGACCTTTAAATGTCACCTTTTTCCTTTCCATTGCTGCGGCCTCTGATGGAGGACCAAAGGCAAGAGTTAGCTGGTTGTCATGCACCTGACCTTCACAATGGGCCGAGCTGGAAGCTGAGGCCTGATGCTGGATTTAAAGCTTGATTTTTGCCATTAGTTATGGGAGATTGTCCTCCTCTTGGTATTTAGTTCAGATACATTGTGCTTATTTGTACTCAAAATGCTGCAGTAATTCAGCGGGACAGGCAGCATCTCTGGATAGAAGGAATGGGTGATGTTTTGGGTCAAGAGAAGGGTCTCGACCAGAAACCTTCTATCCAGAGATGCTGCCTGTCCCGCTGACTTACTCTAGCATTTTGTGCCCATGCTCAGTGTGAACCAGCATCTGCAATTCGTTCCTGTGCATTGTGTTCAAGTTATTTCTGATATCAACTTACGACTTGGAATGAGGTCATTGAGACCATTGATTCCAGAGCATAGAAACATAGAAAATAGGTGCAGGAGTAGGCCATTCGGCCCTTCGAGCCAGCATCGCCTTTCATTTAAAATCAGTATCACATTCCTGCTTTTTCTCCATATCTCTTGATTCCATTAGTCCTAAGAGCTATATCCAACTCTCTCTTGAAAACATCCAGTGAATTGGCCTTCACTGACTTCTGTAGCAGAGAATTCCACAGATTCACAACAGAGAGTTGAAATGTTTTTCCTCATCTCAGTCCTAAATGGCCTACCCCTTATTCTTAAACTGTGACCCCTGGTTCTGGACTCCCCCAACATCGGGAACATGTTTCCTGCATCTAGCGTGTCTGATCCCTTAAGAATTTTATATGCGTCTATAAGATCTCCTCTCATCCTTCTAAATTCCAGTGAATACAAGTCCAGTTGACCCATTCTTTTATCACATGTCAATCCTGCCATCCCGGGAATTAACCTGGTGAACCTACACTGCATGCTCTCAATAGCAAGAATGTCCTTCCTCGAATTAGACCAAAACTCCACACAATACTCCAGGTGTGGTCACACCAGGGCCCTGTACAACTGCAGTAGGACCTATTTGCTCCTATACTCAAATCCTCTCGCTCTGGAGGCAAACATGCCATTAGTTTTCTTCACCACCTGCTGTTCCTGCATGCTTACTTTCCGTGACAGTGAGCTATCTCATTTCCCCACGTTTTCCTAAAATAATCCAAGTCAAATGCCTACTCCCATCTAGACAAGTCCCACCTGACCTCGAAACCTTTCCTATCCATGTGCAGGTTATTTTGTTGTTTAAATGTTGCAATAGTCCCTGCCTCAACTACCTCCTTCAGCAGCTCGATCCATACACCCACCATCCTCGATGTGAAAAAGTTACCCCTCGGGTTTCGATTAAATGTTTCTCCATTCACCTTTAACCTATGTCCGCTGCTTCACAATTCCCCTACTCTGGGCAAGAAATATCTGTGATATTTACCTCCTATGATTTTTTTACACCTCTATAAGATCCCCCGTCATACTCCTGCGCTCCAACGAATAGAGTCCCACCCAGCTGCTCTTTGTGCGCACTTACTCCACACATCTGCCGCACAAAACCCACCTCGCCTGTGCACCTGTCACTCACCAGACTTTGTCCTGCCCCTGTCTCTTTTCCAGCTTTCTCCCCCCTACTTCAATCTGTCTGAAGAATAATTTTGAAATGAAACATAGCTTGTCCATTCCCTCCATAGGTGTTGCCTGACCCACAAAGTTAATCCAATGCTGAATTTTGCTCAAGATTCCAGCAATGTAGTTCCTTGTGCCTTGTGATGTACAGCAACCAGTCAACATCAACATGTTTTTCAGGGATCTGGGTGGAAACTGGAGTACACAGGAGAAAATCTGCATGGTTCTAGAGAGAGTATAGAAAGGAACTACAGATGCTGGTACAGACCCAGGACACAAAGTGCTGGAGTAACTCAGCGGGTCAGGCAATCTCTGGAGAAAAGAATGAAGAAGGGTTCTGACCTGAAATGCCACCTACCCTTTTTCTGCAGAGATGCTGCCTGACCCACTGAGTTACTCCAGCAATCTGTGTCTATATTTGTTTCCATGGAGATAGCAGTGGAGATGAGGAACAAACTGCAGTAGCTGGAGCCTTGAGCTAGCAGCACTACCTGCTGTGCCACCAAGCATCAAATATTTATGCACAATGCTTTTCTTGGGCTGCTCCACCATCCTATGTATTTTGGGTTTCTCAGGCTAGCAATGATCATACTTTATAAATGTGGAAAGAAAACAAGAAATGTAAAAAATGAAATGAGGTGAAAGTAAACCATGCTTTAACATTAACAAATAAAGCTGATGAATCAAGATTATTGATTATCCATTAAAAACGGGTTCTAGACTATTATTGCTGAAGGTTGCAAGAAAAGCCGTTCCAGTTCAAAGTTGAATGTAAAATCCTGACGTACAGATTGAATGCATTCAATCTGTCAATGTTACCCGGGCAGTGCATTAGTCTAATGGTTGTTATGTCAAGCTAACATCAAGTACAAGAAGGATGTAAGTGATTTTCCACAACATTATTTGTGTCAATGTAAATATGTTGCACAATCGATGCAGTTCAACATTTTTGATTCACGTGACCTATTAGAAGTACAATTTATTTTAAGTGTGAGCCAATTTTCAATATTACTGCTCTTGAGGTGTTTCTAAATTGGACATTTGCACATTTTCATTATCCATCAAAACGGTTTTGATAATGGTTCCTGTAAAGGAAAAAGGGTGATTGTATTCGGCCTACAAGAACACGATGCCACTTGCGACACTATGCTTTGTCAGATACTCGTGCATGCACCCAGAGGCGTTCTTCTTTCATGTCCATCATCTATGTTTCAAATGTTCAGCCAGGCTCTTGCACAGTGGACAGCCTTCACATTTGCCACCGCTTGATCTTTCAGGCAGCATTGTTCACCAAGAAGAGGGCATCTTAGTAGGTGTGGCATGGATTGTACATTCTGCGTTTGCCGCATCTGCATTGCCCCATTTGCTCATATTGCTCTTGCATTGGCCCATCCCTGTACGAAGCCTATTGAGGGACTTTCAGGTCTTAGTACAGGTGTGGGGGTTTATGGAGAGAAGACAGGAGAATAGCATAATTCTGTTCCATTCTCTTCGGAACATAAACAGTTGTGAATCAAAATGCTCATGGCTGCAAATCTTTCTATACTGGATAATTGGAAAAAAAAATTGGCCAAGACTTGGCGTAAATGTTTTTAATATATGTTTTCTAATATGCTTAGAATTATTTGGTTGTAAACATGCTCACAATGAAATTTGGTGACTTGCTAATTTCTTGAGGAAAGCTACACAGCTAACAAAAGCCTTGAAACTGAGCAGCCTGAGGCCTTGCTCATTGTACCTGGAGATTCAACCAGGCCACTTTCATGAGGCTGCTATCAACCACTCCTGACAAACTGTAACATAACCACCAAAGACGTCAACCTCTCCATCCAGCGCCTGCATTTTGGAAAATCCGACCATCAGGCTGTTCTCCTCCTCTCTGCTTGCAAGCAGAAACTGAAGCGTGAGGATCCAGGACACAAACTTCAGGTACTACTGATCTGAGGAAATAGATGAGCATCTACTTGACTGAAGATAGACACAAAAAGCTGGAGTAACCCACCGGGACAAGCTGCATCTTTGGGTAGAAGGAATGGGTGACGTTTCGGGTCGGACCCTTCTTCAGACAGAGACTCTACTACGTGACTGTTTGAGTCGTTGGACTGGCCAGCATTCAAGAACTCAAGGCCAAGATAAATACATCACTGCTGCCCCAGATTAGCTGTAAGTGTGTCAGGCATGTGCCGTGGGTAATTACTCAATGTAGAAACATAGAAAATAGGTGCAGGAGTAGGCCATTCGGCCCTTCGAGCCTGAACCGCCATTCAATATGATCATGGCTGATCAACCAACTCAGTATCCCGTACCTGCCTTCTCTCCATACCCCCTGATCCCTTTAGCCACAAGGGCCACATCTAACTCCCTCTTAAATATAGCCAATGAACTGGCCTCAACTACCTTCTGTGGCTGAGAATTCCACAGATTCCTCACTCTCTGTGTGAAAAATGATTTTCTCATCTCGGTCCTAAAAGACTTCCCCCTTATCCTTAAACTGTGACCCCTTGTTCTGGAAGGCACTGGGCAGTCTGCCGACCAAAGATCCGCTATAGGATCTTTGTTGTCGACCTTTTAAAAATCGCTAAAAAACATGCATGCACAGGGGGGGGGGGAAATCGTTAAACCGCCGATGCGCAGATTGGTCTCCTCTCCTGTAGGCATACGCAGCACCTTGCGCACGGTCCACGTTGCAAAGGCAGGATTTCAGCTGCCTTTATTACCCGTTGTCAGTGAAGGCTTGAAGCAGTGTCCACAGCTTTCATACTGCGGATGAAAGGCACTGCAGAATTATGCCGACCTAAGGTCAATTATTAAAATAATAACCATTTAAAAATAAATACTGCATTTACTCAATTAATAGGAAATTGTTACTATTTATATTTAATAATTACCTTTTTATAATTTTAGTCAGGGTAGGCACTGCCTACTTTGCCTACCATGACGGCACGTGCCTGAAGTATGTAGAGGACTGTGTGTGGAAAAAGTCATTCTGTGTGATCCCCAACCGAAAACCATAATGAACCGTAAAATCCACTCGCTACTTATTTCCCCAGGATTGAAATGTCCAACACTAGAGGGCAACGCTATAAGGTGCGAGAGGGAATATAATGGAGATGTTTGGGGCAGGTTTTCTTATACACAGAGGGTGATGGAGGCCTGGAAAGCATTGCCAAGAGTGGCGGAGAAGGCAGAGAAGCTTTGAGATAGGCACATGGTTATGCGGGGCATAGATGGATATGGATCGCTTGTAGGCAGAAGAAATCAGTGCAGCTAGGCATGTTGTACAGCACAAACATTGTAGGCTGTTGCTGTGTTTTACTGTTCTACATTCAATGTATAGAAGACCAGTCTGAGGCATTCCAGTCAGTAACCCCATCCTGTGCAGGAAATCTAGATCCGACCATTACTAAACCTTCAATAATGTTGGAAGACAATGCCAGACCCAATGAGAGTCCCAGACTAACCACACAGCACCTGCTGATGGTGGCAGGACCATATAACCATATAACAATTACAGCACGGAGACAGGCCCTCTCGGCCCTTCCAATCCGTGCCGACCATCTGTTTTCCCCTAGTCCCATCTACCTGCACTCAGACCATACCCCTCCATTCCCTTCACGTCCATATACCTATCCACTTTACTCTTAAATGTTAAAATCGATCCTGCCTCCACCACCTCTGCTGGAAGCTCATTCCACACAGCCACCACCCTCTGAGTAAAGAAATTCCCCCTCACGTTACCCCTAAACTTCTGTCCCTTAATTCTCATGTCAAACGTGGATGGTATAATGGGCCACGAAGCACCGGTGGGCAGAATCACTGTTGAGCTTCTATGCTTGTTTTGAAAGAAGCTCAGTGAAATGCCACCTCCATGACAGCATCAATGTGTCCCTGTCCACAGACACTGAGAGTGAACCCACGGAATGGGTTCAGCCAAGATGGAGTTCCCAGCTATATCCTCATCCTGCACGAGTCAACTGGCAGGAATATTCACAAGCATCTTTCCCTATTCCATTCTGAGCTTCCCAACTGCTTTAAGAAGACCACTATCGCCCCAGTGCTGAAGAGATCAAGTTAGTGAACTTTTGTGACTACAGCCCAATGGTTCTAAATTTCAGTGTGATGGTGCCAAGTGTGGGTGGTCATGCCACACATCAGCTCCAGCCTTCCAGGCAGTCTTGATCCACTGTGACCCACCTCAACTTGCAACACATCCACAGCAGATGCCACCTCCCTGGCCCTACACTCATTCCTCGAACATCCAGATAGCATGACCAGAGTCCTGTTTATAGTCATAGAGTGATACAGTATGGAACCGGGCCCTTCGGCCCAACTTGCCTCACCGCCCAACATGTCCCAGCTACACTAGTCCCACCCACTTGCCTGCGCTTGGTCCATATCCCTCCAAACCTGTCCTACCCATGTACCTGTCTGTCTCTTAAATGTTGTGATAGTTCCTGCCTCAACTACCTCCTCTGGCAGAATTTTTTTCCATACACCCACCACCCTTGGTATGAATGGGGTGAATTTTTTGACAATAGCTGCATCTCCAACCCCATAATTCCACCCAAACCTATCTGCACACTCCTGGACATAGGACTCAGCTCCCCACTCTGCAATTGGATCATTGACTTCCTGACCCATAGACCACGATCAGTGAGGATAGATGACCACACCCCTCTTCAGTAATTCACAACACCAGCGCCTGGTAAGGAAGTGCTCTGAGGCATTTACTAAACTTCCTAAACGCTCCCGGCTGTCCTGGACAAATCCTGTTCGAACATCATTTACAAATTGACACGCACGTAGTGGGCCAGATGGTAAACAACAATGCATGGAAAATAAAACCTTTCTCTCAGTCAAAGGAGCTGGTCATCAAATTTAGGAAGCAGGGTGTTGTACATACCCCAGTCTGTATACATCAGTACTGTGTGTACGTACCCCAGTCTGTATACATCAGTACTGTATGTACATACCCCAGGTGATACTGAAGTAGAGATGGTCGAGAGCTTCAAGTTCGTAGGTGTAAATATCATAAATAGTCTTGTCTTGGTCCAGCCAGATTGCTGCTATGACCAAGAATAATGCCTCTACTTCCTCAGAAACTCAGCTTGTCCCTAGCCAATTTGTAAGATGCCACCATAGAAAGCATCCTGTCCGTATGCACCATCGGCTGGTACGGTGATGCTCTGCCCAAGACTGCAAGAAATTGCATAGGTTCGTGAATGTAACACAGTCTATCATACAAAGCATCTCCCCATCATCGACTCCATCTACACTTCTTTCTGCCTCATTAAAGACATAATCAACGTCCTCTCACACTCCACTCATTTCCCCTTCTACCCACTCCCATTGGGCAGATGACATAAAAGCTTGACATCAAATATCACCAGGTTTAAAGGCAGTTTCCTTCCTGTTGTCCTGTTCAGCTCTTGAACAGATGAATTGCTGATTTCCCAATCTACCTCATTATGGCTGTTGCACTTTTTAATCTGAGCTTTCTCTGTCACTGTAATACTATATTTTGCATTCTGTTTATTTTTATCTTTCGATGTACCTTTGTAAAGCGTGATTAGGCTGGATTAGTTTAGTTTCAGTTTAGTTTAATGATAGACCCAGAAACGGTCCACCTAGTCCACTCTGACCAGCGATCCACGCCCACTAACACTATCCTATAAACACTAGGGACAATTTAACAATAGTATCAATCCAATTAACCTACAAACTTGTACATCTTTGGAGTGTGGGAGGAAACCAGAGCAGGTCACGGGGAGAAAGGCCACGCAGGTCACGGGGGGAACTTACTCTGTACAGACATCATCAATAGTCAGGATCTAACCCGGGTCTGGAGCTATAAGGCAGCAACTCTACCGCTGTGCCACCATGGATAGAACATGTTTTTTACTGTATCGTAAATATCAACACCAATTATACATTATTTTTAATATATTTTGTTAATATTTGTTAATTATTATTAATATATTTTGTTTTGTTAAATGGAGTCTTTAAAAAATATATCCTTCAGTTTGTTCACTAGTGGAACTGAATTGTCTTCATTTCTGTAGCCCATGATGCCAACAATGTATCATTCATCAAGGAGGTCTGAGCTAACCCCCAAATTGATTCTTGAGACTTGCTTGTTTATTTTGGATGGATTGCTGGGACGTTATCCACAACAATGATGTCATGGGATACAGTACATCAATAACAAGAACACATCCGTGCCATTGCATAATTATTTTTTCTTCCAAAAGTAGCAAGTTATTTAATCTTGTCAAATTCAGATTGGTGATTTGGCCATTTAATGATTTACTTTGCCTGCGATGCATAATAAACATGGCACATTGAACAAAACATGGCACTATTGTCTAAGGTCTGAAGCAGAGTCTCGACCCGAAACGTCACCGGTTTCTTTTCTCATGAGATGCTGCCTGTCCCACTGCATTACTCCAGCTTTTTGTGTCTATCTTCGGTTTTAACCAGCATCTGCAGTTTCTTATTGTTACTCATCCAATCAAAAATGCATTTTACTGTTTCCCTGAATATAAACTTTAAATGACAAACTCGCTTCTTGTAGAATAGACCAGAGTTTTGGAATTAATTGCCGTTGGTTAGTTCCTGTAAAGCACATGAATGCGAGAGATGGGAGAGGGGGGGATGGAAGGGGAGAGGGGGGGGAATGGAAGGGGAGAGGGGGGGGATGGGAGGGGGGTATGGAAGGGGAGAGAGGGGTAGAGGGAAGGGGGGGGGGGATGGGGAAGGAAGAGGAGAGGCGGGGGAGGGGGGAAGGATGGAGGGCAGTGTTTTGTGGAAGTGACCCAAAATTAGAGAATTCAATATTCATACGGTTGGGTTGTAAGCTACCCAAGTGAAATATGAGGTGCTGCTATGTACGTTACTTAAAATGAGATGTTATTACATTTTATTCTAGACTAACCAACCTGTCTGCACATGATGTGTATTCCTCTTTTCACTGTCTGTTCGACACTGCCAGCGTATTCCAATCTCCTAAACTCCAACCCAGGCACATCCTTGTGAACCTCTGCTGCAATCTCTGTAAAGCCTCCACATCCTTCCTATATTGTGGTGATCAGAACTGCACACACTACTCCAAACGCTCAATACGCCAAAGCACTCTCCCTCCCTCTGGTTCCACATATTTCGCCCACAACATTATAATTTAGTTCAGAGATTTAGTTCATGGAAATAGGCCATTCGGCCCAACAAGTCTGCGCCGACCAGCGATCCCCACACAGTTATGCTATCTCACACACTAGGGCCATTTTACAATTTTACCAAGCCAAATAGCTTACAAACCTGTACGTTTTTGGTGTGTGGGAGGCAACCGGAGAAAACCCACCTAGGTCACGAGGAAAAATTGCAAACTCCCCACAGACAGCACCTGTAGTCAGGACCGAACCTGGCGCAGTGAAGCAGCAATTCTACCGCTGCGTCACCTGTCAGATTCCACATCTGTACCATTTTGTCTCCACTTTATCTCCATCATTGGTTACAACCTTCACTCATCTGCCAATTACCATTCCTGACCTGAATTGTCTGAAGAAGTCTCAACCCGAAATATCAGCAATTCCTTCTCTCCAGAGATGCTGCCTGCCCCGCTGAGTTACTCCAGCTTTTTATGTCTATCTTCATCTTAAACTAGCACCAGCAGTTCCTTCCTTCAACCTTTATGTGCCAATTCCTGACACCACCCCTTCCCCTCAACCCACTTTCTCTCTGCTAGTCAATGAAGTTTGAGGAAGAGTGCTAACCCAATCCATCATCTGGCCATTGCTCTCCACAGATGCTGCTCGGCCCACTGTTCCTTCCACACTTTGTTTTGTTGCATGTGCTCCCAGGTGGTCATTCATGCCCTTCATTTAGGCAGCAAGGTGGCACAGTTGTAGAATTGCTGCTAGACTGAGCCAGAGACCCGGGTTCGATCCTGACCTCAGGTGCTGTCTGTATGGAGTTTGTACGTTCTCCCAGTGACCTGCGTGGTTTTTCTCTGGGTGCTTCAGTTTCTTCTCACATCCCATAGATGTACAGGTTTGTAGGTTAATTGGCTTCTGTAAAATTGTAAAAGCTGGGTGGTCTAGGCGGTGAAAGTCATTTCAACAATGTTTAATTGTCTCAAACATCCAGAAACTTTTATAATCCAATTTTAAAAGTCTGTAGTGTACAGGACTTTTAAACATGAAGTTCATTAATACACTGCTGCTGTCTAACCTCAGCTGCTGTCTATGTGGATCATTTTTAACCTAAAAAGTGGTGGGTGAATTGCCCACTGTAAATTGCCCCTAGTGGTGGTCAAAATGGATAAAGTTGATGAACATGTGGGGGAGATTCTGATGGAATTAGTATAAATGAGTGTTTGATGTTCGATGAGGGTTTAGTGGAGCAAAGGGCCTATTTCCATGCCGTATGTGTATGAGTACCAACTTCTCATTCCAATGGCAAGAATCCTCATTGAAATGAATGTGGCCTTTGAACATACCCCAGGTCATTCTCACGGCAATTCCCCAATGGAATACTAATGGGTCTGTCCCATTTAGGCGACTCATGGCCCTGTTCCACTTTGGCGACTTTTTAGGCGAGTGCCGGAGACTGCGCTCGCCACATGGTCGCCACATGTTCGCTGATGGTCTCTGGTGAGTCTCCTTCATGGTCGCGAGGAGTTCCCGCATTCTGGGAACTAGTCGCGGCCTCGGTATGGTTGCCACAACGTTTTCAACATGTTAAAACAATGTCTGCAAGCAAAAATTGGTCGCCATGGAGAAAATCGCTAATCCTGTAGTGGAAGGTGCAGTTGTAGTGGGGTCGCCATGTAGTTATCTGTAGTCGAGGAAGGCGTGGGTAGTTTTAGTTAATCGCCTTTGCTGACCGGTCATTTTCATTGGCTCATTGGGAAAAAAAACGTAAGCACGAGTTTTCAGAACCAAGGATAACCGATCGATAATGTCAAATGCCTGCCAAAGGCTTCACATGCGGGGGGTGGGGAGGTTTGGTTATTGGGGGGGGAGGGTTTTTGGAAGAAAAAACTAAAAAGCCTAAAAAAAAGCCTCAAAAAGGAAGAGGAAAAAACAACACCTTACACCCCCCCGAAGAGGAAAACAAAAAAAAAAAAAGCAGCGGAACCCCCCACCCAAAAAGAGAGGCAAAAAAAAAAAAAACCGACCCAAAAAAAGAGGGGAAAAAAAAAGAAGAAGAAAAAAAAAAAAAAAAGCAAGAAAAAAGAAATAAAAAAAAAAAAAAAACCGAAGAGGAAAAAAAGAAGAGAACCAAAACCCACGAAGAGGCAAAAAGAAGAGGAAAAAACGAAGAGGAAAAACAGAAGAGGAAATCAAGGAAGAAAAAAAAGAGGAGAAGCCGAAAACCAAAAGAAGAGGAAAAACAGGAAACCAAAAGAAGAGGAAAACCACCCCACAACAAAAACTCTTCACGCTTTCTCCCCCCTCCTCTTCCCCCCCTCCTCTTCCCCCCCTCCTCTTCCCCCCCTCCTCTTCCCCCCCTCCTCTTCCCCCCCTCCTCTTCCCCCCCCCTCTCTCCCCCCCTCCTCCCCCCCTCCTCTTTCCCCCCCCTCCTCCCCCCCCTTCCCCCCCTCCTCTTCCCCCCCTCCTCTTCCCCCCCTCCTCTTCCCCCCCTCCTCTTCCCCCCCCCCTCCTCTTCCCCCCCTCCTCTTCCCCCCTCCTCTTCCCCCCATCCTCTTCCCCCCCTCCTCTTTCCCCCCCCTCCTCTCCTCTTCCCCCCCCCTCCTCTTCCCCCCCCTCCTCTTCCCCCCCTCCTCTCCCCCCTCCTCTTCCCCCCCTCCTCTTCCCCCCTCCTCTTCCCCCCCTCCTCTTCCCCCCCCTCCTCTTCCCCCCCTCCTCTTCCCCCCCTCCCCTTCTTCCCCCCCTCCTCTTCCCCCCTCCTCTTTCCCCCCCTCCCTCCCCCCCTCTTCCCCCCCTCCTTCCCCCCTCCTCCCCCCCCTCCTCTTCCCCCCCTCCTCTTCCCCCCCTCCCCCCCTCCTTTTCCCCCCCCCCTCCTCCCCCCCCCCCCCTTCCCCCCCTCCCCCCCCTTCCCCCCCCTCTTCCCCCCCTCTTTCCCCGTACACTGTGTTAGCCGTCTTAATTACAGCGCCAACCTTCCTGTTCATCGTGGAGTGTGTCTGTATCACCTTGGCTTTCTACTGCGTGAATTTCAGACAGCCCAACCCCGCTGGCCCTGGTCCCCACCTTTGTGATGTGTGTGTGTTCCACTCTGACAGTCGCCGTTCCAGTTCCCGGTTTTACAGGCGACTGCCGGCAACTTGCCAGTCGCTGACAGTCCGCCGAGGAATCGCCTAAGTGCGGCAGGCCCATAAGGAATGCCAACAAACTGGTGAGCCCCACATGGAATACAGACTTAATATTGGTTATTCACATGCGCTCATTCAACACCCAGGATGAATGATTTAAGGTAGGGGTTCCCAACCTTTTTCATCCCGTTTACCCCTGGCATCTTTAATAGCACTGAACAATGTTATTTCACTTATTTATGAACAAATAATGATGAACAGATACCGGTGTACCAGAACCAAACACAGTCAGTCAATGAGAAAACATTTGTACAAATCCTGAATCAACAAATTTACCCCCAATGTAGAACATAGAAAGAGACATTTTTTTTTTTAGTTGGCTCAAGTTATAGAAACTAATCTAAGGCATGCGTAATTCTGTATTGTGAACATACTGAGCAGACATACTGAGGAAATGATAACTTGTGGTGCATGGTAGATCTTCCATTAGACAGTAACTCCCACCCAAACAAGATAACTATACATTACTGAATTAATGGCCTGGCAAAGTTTCAAAATTGCATTTCTGCATTCCTCTTCTACATCCATAATAATTTTTCATGTTTACAAAATCCAATGGTTTAGCTAAAAAATCACTGAGATTGGAGGAGTATAATGTTGGTTAAACATTTTAAAATGATCGGCCAAATGCAAGAACAGTCAGCAAATTATCTTGTGGATAAAATGTAATTTGTGTATTGAGCTGTCAATGAACTGTGTGGGACAAGTATTTTGCAGACTTCTGGGGTCAGTCTGTAACCACAGCCACATGGTAAACTGACAGCACTAAAAGATGAACCAATACAATAAATATGACAGCTGACTCCCTGAGTAACTATGCAGAACCTGTAGTTTAATTTTAGGGTCATTCTATGACTATTCAAATACAGGAGAAGAGAAAACATGGCATTTAAATGCAGATGTTTTAAAGGAGAGAGTAATCTTTGGGAAACAGCCTGAATGTCTGAGCAATTGTAACCTTTTAAGTTTAATAAAAATGAACTGCAGGTACTGCTTTATACCAAACATAGACACAAAATGCTGGAGTAACTCAGCGGATCAGCCAGCATCTCTGGAGAAAATGGACAGGTGATGTTTCAAGTCTGATGAGGGATCCCAACCCGAAACATCACATATCCACTTTCTCCAGAGATGCTGCCTAACCTGCTGCTTTCCTCAAGCATTTTGTGTCAGTCTAAGCTTTTTAGTTTATATTTTGCTGTTATGAATGTGGTAATGGTACAAGATATTTCACTAATTATTGAGCCTCAGTGAGCCGTGACAGATCTACCGCAATGTAAATTAGACTTTGAGTAAAACAGATTACTAAGGTGGAAGTACTTTTCCTTTAACAGATGGAGGGTGATGAAAAGCAGCATGTGGTCCTACAACGAGTGATCTCAGGGCTTTCATGTAATGTGACGCACACAGTTTCAGACGCTGTGTCATTCATGCATTATTCCACCCACGTTTAATGACTAATAACTTTTATTTGTTTCCTGAATTTTATCAGATAATAATCAGCCCGTTACCAGGAAATAACAGGGGTGACAAATAGTAGCCAAGAGTTTCAGACTAGTGGTGAAATAAGATTTTTACAAGCCGTCATGTCAATAAAGGAAATCACAATTTCAAGAACTGAGGAGATTGTGATAATTTAATTAAAAATGTTTAACTTGCTGTAGAGCTCTGGTGTTAACTTGCCACGTCTTTGAATTGTCAAAAACCATGAAAGAATTTTCAAAACCAAAATAATATCCATAAGAATAGTTTTATGACTTGCTTATCAACTTTAAATCACGCATAGATATAAACAGACTATAGTTCAGGTAATTCTGCTATAACGACGTACAGGCATTTACATAATGCACAATGAGGGGAAAACAAATGGTCGGCACGGACTGGAAGGGCCGAGAGGGCCTGTTTCCGTGCTGTAATTGTTATATGGTTATATGGTTATAATAGGTGACGTGTAAACTCGCACTTAAGCAAGCAGTTCTTTAAGCCCACTGCTTTATTTCCAACATGTGCATCTCTGCTGTCTCCACCTCAGAGTTCCCCCTGTGGTCTCTGTGCCGGAGCTCCCCCCGGTCTTCATGTTGGAGCTCCCCCGTCGTCTCCCCCATGGTCTCCACATTGGAGCTCCACCATGGTCTCCAGAGCTACTCCTACGGTCTCCACATCAGAGCTCCCCCCATACTTTCCATATCAGAGTTCCTCCCGTGGTTTCCACGCTGGAGCTACTCCCACAGTCTCCATGTCGGAGCTTCCCCGTGGTCTCCGTGTCAAATAGTAAATTTACATGTGCACAGTAGCTCTTGCGTTCTAACACGTAATATCTGACGGGCAAGGGTCTGTGGAATGAAAAGGATTCAAAGTAACATTAACATGAATAGATTCAAAGCCTTAGCCAATAGATTCAAAACATTAGCCAATTTGCAGATGACACAAAGCTGGGTGGCAGTATGAACTGTGAGGAGGATGCTATGAGGATGCAGGGTGACTTGGATAGGATGGTTGAGTGGGCAGATGCATGGCAGATGCAGTTTAATGTGGATAAAGAACAGTCAGCAAATTATCTTGTTCATCATTATTTGTTCATAACAAGAGGAGTTGAGTATAGGAACAAAGCGGTCCTGCAGTTGTATAGGGCCCTAGTGGGACCATACCTGGAATATTGTGTGCAGTTTTAGTCCCCTAATTTGAAGAAGGACCTTCTTGCTATTGAAAGAGTGCAGAGTAGGTTCACTAGGTTAATTCCCAGGATGGCGGGACTGTCATATGCTGAGAGAATGGAGCGGCTGGGCTGGTATGCTCTGGAATTTAGAAGGATGAGAGGCTATCTTATTGAAACATATAAGATTATTAAGGGTTTGGACATGCTAGAGGCAGGAAACACATTCACGGTGTTGGGGGAGTCCAGAGCCGGGGGCCACAGTCTAAGAATAACAGGTAAGGCATTTAGAATGGAGGGAACACTTTTTCACATGGAAAGTTGTGAGTCTGTCGATCTCTGCCTCGGCAGCGGTGGAGGTTGTTTCTCTGGATACTTTCAAGAGAGCTTGATGGGGCTTGTAAAGATAGTGGAGTCAGGATATGGGGAGAAGGCAAGAACAGGGTACTGATTGGGGATGATCGGCCATTATCACATTGAATGGCGGTGCTGGTTTGAAGGGCCGAATGGCCTATTCCTGCACCTATTATCTATTGAAACTCTTATGCAAGTCAGGGAGCATCTGTATTTGCATTCCTGAAAAAACCCACATTAAAGAAAGTATCATTATTTGTGAAATTAACTGAGATAAAAGTGTTATACAACATATGAAGCCCCTGTGTTCCATTACAGTATGAAGAATTATCAGCTGGCACCTTTTCAGCAGAGATTTCTGCTGAATAACATTGGACATAGACATAGGGAAATCATGTGTAGGAAGGTGCTGCAAATGCAGATGCTGGTTTAAACTGAAGGTAGACTCAAAAAGCTGGAGAAACTTAGTGGGTCAAACAGCATTTCTGGAGAAAAGGAATGGGTGATGTTTCTGGTTGAGACCCTTTCTCTGTCTGAAAGGAAAGGTTCCAGTTATCCACCACTTCCGTGTGAAAGAGCAATTCTGAATATATTGACAAAGAATATATTGACTCGTGCTCCCTTTCTCTGGATTCCCTACTCAATCAACATTGATCTTTTTACACTCTTGGATCATTGTATTTGTCCCTTGCCTCTGTCAAAGGGTTTCGACCCAAAATATGATCTATTCCTTTTCTCCAGAGATGTGACTGACCCATTAATTTAATCCTGCTTTTTGTGTCTATCTAAAGTGAGCCTGACTTTCTTCCCCTAAGGTTCTTTAGCCTCGCCTCTACTCACCACTAACACCATTGAGGCAAGCACTGCAGCCTTCAACACCAGATTATCATAATCATACTTTATTTGCCAAGTATGTTTTGCAATATACAAGGAATTTGATTTGCCTTAGTCATACCAACAAAACGCAACAGAGCACACAAAAATACTTTTGAACATAAACATCCACCACAGCGATTCCTCCACATTCCTCACTGTTATGGAAGACAAAAGAAAATTCAATCTCTTCCCTTCTCTGTTCTCCCGCAGGCCCTCCGTGTCGGGGCAATCAAGGTCTTGCATCGGAGGGGGAATCTCAGCTCCCCCGCGCCGGGCGAACTTCCCCGGGTCGGGGCTGGTCGAAACCTTCTGATCAAATTCTGATCAATGCCTGCTAACACTCACAGTCTGGGCTCGTTCACACACCATAACTACTTGACTGAGATAACAGGATTGTGGATACTTACAGAACTCATCACTTGCATGAGTCATCGCCTTCAGTGGAGATGAATGAGCTCTGGTGCAATAAACTAAAGGCAACTTCAAAATCATAGCATGTGAACTCAATACCTTGGTGCAAATTAACCGAGTCATCTTTCAAGCAGAACTTGAATCGTATGCAGTAATAGACCTTGGTCAACAATTCATCATAATAATAGTTGCATTTATGGTGAAATGTTGAATGCAGTTGTTGCCATTTTGTGCATGCATGCTGGCTCAGATACATGTTATCAAACAATACTTTACAAGCGACATCGGTGAGAATTGGCATTCGCTTGACAAAAGTACATTATTCGTTACAGTTGCACTTTGTCAGCCCCAATGCTGTGTTTTTACTACCTTCAATATCAAAGTTTGTTCAAAAGCAGCTGTTACTTTTATTTAAGGAATACAAGCGGAGGTGCAGTGGTCGAGTTGCTGCCTTACAGCGTTTCGATCCAAACTATGGGTGCTGTCTGTATGGAGTTTGTACGTTCTCCTCAGGACCACATAGATTTCCTCCCACACTCAAAAGGCGTACAGGTTTATAGGTTAATTGGCTTGGTATAAGTGTAAATTGTCCCCAGTGTGTGTAGGATAGTGTTAATGTGCGGGGATCGCTGGTCGGCGGGGACTCAGTGGGCAGAAGGGCCTGTTTCCACGCTGTGTCTCTAAAATAGAGGATGAGGGGTGATTTTATAGTAATGTATAAGATCAGGAGTGGAATAGATAGGGTAAATGCAGTCTTTTACCCAGATTAGGGGATCAAGTGCCAGAGGATATAGGCCTAAGGCGAGGGGGAGATTTAATTGGAACCCGAGGGGCAATTTTGCTACACACGAAGGTTGGTGGGTGTATGGAACGAGCTGCTGGAGGAGGTAGTTGAGGCAGGTACTGTCACTATGTTTACAAAACATTTGGACAGGTACATGGAAATGATTGGTTTAGAAGGATGTGGGCCAAACGCAGGCAATGTAAATGGGCCATGTTGGTTGTTTGTCTTCCATAACATTGTCTTGTTATGGAAGACAAAAAAAAATGTCTTTTGTCTTCCATAACAGTGAGTATGTTGGGCCCTTTGGCCCAATAGGTTGGGCCAAAGGGCCTATTTCCACACTGGATGACTCTATGACTCAATACCCAAGTACTAGAAGTATTAACCAGGCCTGATCCTGCTTGGCATCTGTGACCAGACAGAATCATGCCATTAATGAGTGGCATCAATATTATTATTCTAAACATCTGAAAAATATATTTCTCTGTTGTAATATTTTCCATTTTTTATCCCTTTGGCATCATCCTTACAGTTACTACAATACTTTGTATGATTCATTGTCTCCCCCTCAACCAGCTCCTGCCTATACCATAACCAGAAGGATAGCAGAACAAGGGTGGCCATTCAATTGACCTAACCTGTTCTTCTCTTAGTCATAGTGTCTGGCAGCAGAGAAACTGGCCCTTTGGCCCAACTTGCCTATGCCGACCAATGTGCCCCATCTACAATAGTCTCACCTGCATGCATTTGGTACAAATACGTCTAAACCTTTCCTATCCATGTACCAGTCCAAATGTCTTTCATTTGATTTTATTCCCATCTCCATTATACTAAAACTCTTCCCTTTGTTCTTAACATTCTAAATGTCTGTGTGGGCTTAATTTGTATATTTTTCCAAACGCTTGCCTACGGCCTTCAAATTTTCAAACATGCTACTCGCGTGTTTCCGCGGATGGGATACATGTCTTCCCGTCGGATTTCAACCTATGTTTCTCAAGTTATTAACCTTTTAAAAACAGCCTCAAAATATTAAGGTTTTCAACATTCTCATTTTGAAGAAAAAAATGCTGACTGACTTCACAATACATTCACATACTCCGGACCCGAGGGGAACTCCAGCATTCCAACCCGCTTGGCCCAGCTGGGATCCCTCGCCTTTCCCTCTCTACCCTCCTTACCCCCCCCCCCTCTACCCCCCTCTCTCTAACCCCCTCCCTCTCTGCCCCTCTCCCTCTCTATCCTCCTCCCTCTCCATTCCCCTCATGCTCTACCTCTCTACTGCTCTCCCTATCCCTCTCTAGCTGGGGGCTATGCGTGAGTGGATAGGGCGGGGGATGGGGAAAAAGGAGCGAATGAAAGTGTTACTTCAAATTAAAAAAATCAACGTACAAATCTTGCGTTGTAAGCTGCCCAAGAGAAATCAAAGGTGCTGTCCTCAAATTTGCTCACACTGACAATGGAGCAGGCCCGGGACAAAAAGGTCACTTTTGGAATGGGAAGTGGATTTAATTCATTGACCTGCTCCATTATAATATATTTGACATCAACACTACATTTGTAAAGGTCCCAGAACCTGACTGTTGTTAGACAAAGCTCCCAGGTTTCATATATTTAGATGAACAGTCTGCAGACTTCAATTTGGATTTGTGTCAATGATGATAAAACAAACAATGGAAAATCAGTTTGAAGTGAACCATAGCCCAGGTTCCAGAATGTGAATGGAAGCAAGCAGCTGGGGAACTGATCTCTTATACTACGAAACGTGCAGCACCATCCACCTTTGACGCTGAGGATTCCAAGTGCCCCATGGTCACTTGGTGCCAAAGCCATTATTGTACTACCACATTTCAACATTGGATACTTTCCAAATTGGAATTGTCAGATTTACTCCACAGGTCAAAGTTCCTGATCAGTAAACTATGTGCTTGAAAGTGCAGTGAACCAAAGAGATGTGTTCAAATCCCTCTAAGTCATCTGTGGGATTTAAATCTAACTAAATAAATCTGAAGAAGGATCTTGATCCAAAATGTCACTTATCCACGTCTTCCAGAGATGCTGTCTGACCCACTGAGTTGCCGCACCTTGTGTCTTTTTGGTAAACCAGCATCTGCAGTTCCTTCTGTCTCTCCCTTAATTAAATATTAATTAATATTAATTATAATATAAATATAATATCAAGGTGTGTTTGTGTGGGGGGTGGTTAGTGTGTGTGTGTGTGTGTGTGTGTGTGTGACGCCGCAGGCTGTGTCCCCCCACCCTCGCAACCGCGCGTTGAGGAGACGGGACCCAGTGGGTCCCACTTGGTTTAGTAATAATTAAAATCCTTTCTTTGTAATAACCTGCCAATCTGAAATTTTGAAAATTACCATTGACCTGGTCTCAATGACATTTGCAAGTTCCAGTTTTTCACCACTCCTGAGTGAAAGAGTAACCCTGAATATCCTGACTAAAATGTAAGCTCATATTCCCTTTCTCTGGATTCCCTATTCAATGCTCTACGTACACTTTTGATAATTGTAAACACCCCTTGCCTCATTGTATTGTGCGACACATTGACATAGCAAGTACAGTCGCTGGCTCGCATGCCAATGACCTGGGTTCAATCCTGACCTCAGGTGTTGTCTGTATGAAATTTGCATGGTCTTCCTATGACCATGTGGGTTTCCTCTGGGTGATCTGGTTTTCTTCCACGTTATAAAGGTGTGTGGGTTCCACAATAAGTGCGTGGTAGAATATTGGGGTGGACGAGATGAAGGGGGATGTTAATAGAATGTAGAGAGTAATGGGTTAATATATGTGTGGTTGATGGTTAGAGAGGACTTGATGGGCTGAAAGGCTTTTTTCTGGGCTATGATTCTATGACTCATGTGTGTACATGACAAACTATATACTGTATATAGTGCAACAGATGGATGAGGAGACACATGCTATTAGATGCCCCTATAATTCTGGAATATCTGTTTTGCTCTTTCCGCCTAAGGCCAATATCTCTTTCCAGAAGAGAGGTACCTAAAATGTTATATAACTCCCTCAGTGAAGTTTATTGTTATACTTTCTTGAATATCCCCTCATACCGTATTAAAACTCAGAAGTTATCCATGTACTTTCCCTATATCTTCAGCACCTTCAATGCTAAAAATATTCATAATTTGAAAAAGACACAATGTGTTGGAGTAACTCAGCGGGTCGGGCAGCATCTCTGGAGAACACGGATTGGTCAGAACTTGCCAGACTTTGTCCCACCCCTCTTCCAGCCTTCTCCTTTTTACTACAATCAGTCTGAACAAGGGTCCCTACCCAAAATGTCACCTATCCATGGTCACAAAAAGCTGGAGTAACTCAGCGGGTCAGATGGCATCTCTGGAGAAAAGGAATAGGTGACATTTCGTGTGCAGACCCTTCTTTTGACCTGAAACTTCACCTATTCCTATTCTCCCGAGATGCTGTCTGACCCTCTGTTACTCCAGCTTTTTGTGTCTATCTTCGGTTTAAACCGGCATCTGAAGTTCCTTCCTATACCTATCCATGGTCTCCAGTGATTCAGCCAAACCCACTAGGTCAGTGCAGCACTTTGTGTTGTTTTTAGTAAACCAGCATCTGCAATTCCTTGTGTCTTCATAATATGAAATATATGCAATCAATTAACCTCACCCGTATAACCACATGTTCAAAATCGTGAATATCAAAAGAAGCAGAGCAAATGTGATAAGATCTAGTTGCATGAGATCTGACAACGTTCCACAGCAAGAGGCCTGTTCAAATCAGATTTTTCACCACTGTCCTCTTCATCTGACCAATTAGAGTTCCAATGGAAATTCAAGTATCAGCTTCAGACACAAATGGAAAATCGTTGTTCAAAACCTCATTATCAAGATACAGTCGGCTCTACAACACTTTTTATTGTATCTGACACAAAGTAGTTTTGATTCCACACAGGATTTAACTCACAAAACCAACAAGTAGTCATACAGCACGGAAATGGGTCCATTGGCAAACATGACCATGCCTAGCAGGACTACATTTGATATTTATATGCTAAAGTATTTTAATCTTTCAAAACAGCACAATGTTTTAGGATATCGTGAGCAAAAATACAGAAGCATTATATATAAAAGTTAATAAATGATGGGTGCAGAATTAGGCCATTTGTCCCATCAAGTCTGTTCCACCATTCAATCATGGCTGATCTATCTTCCCCTCTCAACCTCATTCCCCTGTCTTATCCCCATAACCCCTGACACCAGTACTAATTAAGAATATGTCAGTCTTAAATATATCAATTAACTTAGCCTCCACTGCCATCTGTGGCAATGAATTCTACAAATTCATCTTCATCTGAGTAAAAAAAAAATGTTCTCAATTGAAAGTTCAATTCATGTTCAAGAATAAATTGCAAATTGAACATTTTTTAATGATGTGGGTGAAAGAGAAATATTCGTATCCATATTATTCTGGGTCTATGTACATAAAACTATACCAATTGAAAATTTGATGTGTTCAGTGTGACTATGTTTACTTTTTACTGCTAAACAATCTGTTTAGTCACCGACACTTATGTAAGTAAATTTTGTTCAGATGCTAATCTCTGTTTATACTGGTATTTTGTGGTGAGTTTCCAACTAGCCTGCATGGAGAATGCAACACTGCTGGATAAACAAATGGAACCAAATGTTATTTTTCACTTAGTCAAAACAAATAAGGTGCAGAATACAGTAAACCCTCACTCTATGGGCCACAGGGTGGGTGGTGGGGGGGTTGATAGTGTCGTTATTGCTGATTGTCTGCTCTAATTGAGTGTGGGAGGTAAATATTAACTAGTTTATAATTACAAGGACGGGTGGGAAGAAGCATTGCGATGAAGGAGTGTTAAACTAATGGGAGTTCACAGAGCGTGAAGCCGCAGAGCTCGCAGTCCCATACGCAGCGCACCGGTCCGGTACTCACAGCACCTTCATACCGTTCGCTCTCGCACTGGACACTCCCATCATGTAGCACCAACTTGTTGGTGACTGGTGGAGACGGTGCAATGGGAGCCTGCCGCTGTTAAGGGCCTGTCCCACTTTCATGACCTTTTTTACTCGTGGACATTTTTCATCAGGATAGAAAAATGCCCCAACCTACTTGATGCCACGAGTACCTACGACTAGCATCACGACCTACCTATGACCTCTTACGACCTCGTGACGACCATGCTGCGAGTATGAGTCAAGGGCAAACTCGGCAGAGGTGGTGAGTTAGGTCGTGAAAGTGGGACTGACCCTTTACCGGGTGACTGAGGCACCCGTTGCCAGTGTGACGCAGGTGCAATGGCATTCGCTGCATCTGTATCCAACATCCCGATACCTTGCTGCTGCAAATCCATGCCCAATGCAACGATTTTCAGTTGAGTTCATTGTCATGTGTACTGAGGTACAGTGACAACCTTTTGGCTTCAGGAGTGTTTCACTGCTTGCTCTCTCCCCTCAGCTGCCTTTCTGCTGATGAACGACGCCCACCAGCACCCACCACGAACAACCCTTCAGTTCGCTGTAACTGAAAACAGTTATATCGAGATCCGTAATTACGAGGGTTTACTGTATTTTATGTTTATCAGGAAGTTTCCAGTTAGGTGCAGTAACTTTATGGAAATATATCTGCAAAGTCACTCGATATTTGATTGTTTTTATGCACTTTGACTCAGATACAAAGCAAAATTGAATGGAAAACAGAGAAATTGAGTTGGCAAATTCTGCAATATACTTTTCAGGTTCTCTATGCTGCCCAAACATGTTGACAGCTAGGATTGGTGCAGTGCAGACAAGGCAGTGCAATGCACACTTGGTCCTCACTTCAGTTAATATAATTTATGCATGAATATATTTAGCCTAACATCCTTTGTGTTCAGTGTCCACAGGGTATGGATTTTAATGAGCAAGTGACTTCAATGAGATTGGACCAATGGTGATATAATTAAGTGACACATTAAATTGATTTCAGACTTTGAAGATAGACATGGCGATGTATTAAAGGTGTAGTACGTGGAAACCATTGGAACCACATCCGAGGTATATATCTGCAGCATCTTTGGATCAGAGTTGATGAACTGAATCCAAGAGTCAGACACAGTGATACATCAGAGAGGGGGTCAATTATTGGAATAGTTTATTCCAGAGGTAGTCACACCCTTTTAATTAAGCACCATAAAATTGGTCAGATGGGAAGGTTAAGGTGGTATTTCTGCATGATCCGGAATTGGGATCCAGGCACATTACAGGATGCAACAGCTGTAAGGTACTTGTAACCCATGTGAAAGAGAGAAGAATGGATGAGTTTGTTTGAGTCCAGTCTCTGCTTCTCATCATTTAACACCATTTCACTACCTGGTCTTTTTCCAACACGGAGCCTTGGACCCAAATCCAGACATAGAGGTGTGATTTATTTCATGTGCTTCTCAGTAGTGATAGAAACCTTATGCACTCCTCAATTTACCACAACTGGGGCATCTAACAAAGTGCTCATCAGGCCCCTGTGCAAAACTTGCTTTGTACATGTTTACTAATGTCAAATATTTCTCAGCATTTGACTTTAAATCCATCCTCCCAATATCCTGTTTATGTTGAGCTACTTCCAATTTCAGCATCATCTACTGTAATGTGAGCTCTCTGAGACTGACAATTTGGTTATAACTTGCATTGAATCTTGAATTCTTTTCAAATGCCCGTGAACCCACTTTAAGCTCAAACTACATACCACCAAATGGAGAAATTAAATATTCAGCTGAAATATCTTTTTTAGAAGTTGAAATGTCAACCTTGCTAATGCAATCTAATTATTTTTTTTATTTATCCTATTTATAATATTAAATCAGTGGCAGACAATCAATTTCACTATCATCCGTTAACGGTGGGATTGGCTTTTATGCATCAGTTATATAGATGCAGTGGGGCATGGGTGGAGGGCAGCACAGTGGCGCAGCGGTAGAGTTGCTGCCTTACAGTGCCAGAGACCCGGGTTTGATCCTAACTAAAGGTGCTGTCTGTACGGAGTTTCTACATTCTCCCCGTGACCACTTGAGCTTTCTCTGAGATCTCTGGCTTCCTCCCACACTCCAAAGACGTGCAGGTTTGAAGGTCAATTAGTTTGGTATAATTGTAAATTGTCCGTAATGTGTGTGAGATAGTGTTAGTGACAGAGATCGCTGGTCGGTGCAGAAACTTTGGGCCGAAGGGCTTGTTTCCACACTATGTCCCTAAACTAAACAAATAATTTTTTTTTGAGATAGATACAAAATGCTGGAGTAACTCGGCGGGACAGGCAGCATCTGTGGCTAGAAGGAATGGGTGACGTTTGGGGTCGAGACCCTTTTTCTGCTGAGTAACTGCATCCGCTGAGTTACTCCAGCATTTTGTGTCTATCTTTGGTGTAAACCAGCATCTGCAGTTCCTTCATACACACCTAGTAATTTCACTTTATCTGTCAAAGTTTTTTTTTAGTGTTCACTGCTGAGTTTGAAGGAAAGTGTCGATAGTTGTATTTCCTCCACCATTGGCCACTGTCGTATGCCAGTTCCAAACATTAATGAGCAAGTTGACAAGCCAAGCACATTGTGAAACTCTGAAGACACAGGCACTGTAGATACTGGGATCCTGGCAAAACACAAAGTACTGGAGGAACTGAATCAGTCCAAACTTATCCAAAGTGGATAAGACTCCAGGTCCTGACAGGATATTCCCTAGGATATTGAGGGAAGTTAGTGTAGAAATAGCAGGAGCTATGACAGAAATATTTCAAATGTCATTAGAAACGGGAATAGTGCCGGAGGATTGGCGTACTGCGCATGTTGTTCCATTGTTTAAAAAGGGTTCAAAGAATAAACCTAGCAATTATGGACCTGTTAGTTTGACATCAGTGGTGGGCAAATTAATGGAAAGGATACTTAGAGATAATATATATAAGCATCTGGATAAACAGGGTCTGATCAGGAACAGTCAACATGGATTTGTGCCTGGAAGGTCATGTTTGACAAACCCTCTTGAATTTTTTGAAGCGGTTACTAGGGAAATTGATGAGGGTAAAGGAGTGGATGTTGTCTATATGGATTTCAGTAAGGCCTTTGACAAGGTTCCCCATGGAAGGTTGGTTAAGAAGGTTCAATCTTTGGGTGTTAATGGCGGAGTAGCAAGATGGATTCAACAGTGGCTGAATGGGAGATGTCAGAGAGTAATGGTGGATGGCTGTTTGTCAGGTTGGAAGCCGGTGACCAGTGGGGTGCCTCGGGGATCTGTGTTGGGTCCACTGGTGTTTGTCATGTACATCAATGATCTGGATGATGGGGTGGAAAATTGGATAAGTAAGTATGCAGATATAAGATAGGTGGTGTTGTGGATAATGAAGTAGATTTTCAAAGTCTACAGAGCGATTTGGGCCATTACTCAGAGGGTGGTGGCTGTGTGGAATGAGCTTCCAGCAGCAGTGGTGGAGGCAGGATCGATTTTAACATTTAAAAGTAAAGTGGATAGGTATATGGATGGGAAGGGAATGGAGGGGTATGGTCTGAGTGCAGGTAGATGGGACTAGGGGAAAACAAATGGTCGGCATGGACTGGAAGGGCCGAGAGGGCCTGTTTCTGTGCTGTAATTGTTATATGGTTATATGGTTAAAGCAGGGTCCCAGCCCAAAACATCCCCTATCTATTTCCCCCCCCACAGGTTTTGCCTGATCCAGCTGAGGTAGACCAGCACTTCAACTTCTACCTTAATTGCACGCACTCTCGTAAAATGAACTAGGGTGTACCATGCAAACCATTCAAGTATTTGGTTTAAGTATTTGTTTGTTTTTTTTCAGAATGTAAAATGAAAATGGAAATGTGTGCAATTAAGGCGAAGTGAAAATGGAAATGTGTGTGCAAGTTGAAGTATTAAGAAGCTTAAAAAAATGAAATCAAAATATAAAATTATTTTTGGAAAAGTACCGAATTTTGAAAATAGGGAATAATAATATAGAAGTTAGGCAAAATTGCTGGAAAAACTCAGCGGGTGCGGCAGCATTTATGGAGAGAAGACATCGCACATGATTGCAAACTCTTTGTGGCCCTGGGCCGTGGCCAGGCAATGTAATGACCATGGCTTGAGAAGACCAGTGATTTGGATTCAGTTTGGTTGATGTGCCATGTCAGAGGTGAGCGTGGGGCTTATTTCAACGAGAAACGAAGTTTGGTACCGAAAGTCAAAAGGCAACCGCAAGTCAAAAGCAAAGTGCTTCTCCAGACAGACTGGAGCACCTGGAGAAAACCCACGCAGGGAGGTTTTCACAGGGAGAATGTACAAACTCCGTACAGACAGCACCCGTAGGCAGGATCGATCCCGGATCTCTCGCGCTGCAAGGTAACAACTCTACTGCTGGGCCACCATTTGGTTGAATTGCTATCCTCCGAGTCTCAACTGGTGATTGATTTTTGAGAATTACACCGGGTATGATTGCAAAAAGACAGGTAGTCTTGTGGGCAGCGTCTACGTTGCTGCATGTAACATCATACCGGTCAAGCCCTCCCAGAAAACGGCAAAGTGTCATGATCTTTGCAACGCGAACCTCATTTACACATTGGACTCCCATGTTTAAGCGGATATGCTTTCCTGCGACATGGTTTTTCGATGGAATTTCATTTATTAACGATGACAAAGTTTTCTTCAGACAAAGTCTGAAGAAAAATGATTAGGTGACATTTCAAGACTGAAATCAGTGTGAAGAAGGGTGTTGACCAGAAACATCACCCATTCCTTTACTCCAGTCCTGCTGAGCTACTCCAGCGTTGTGTGTCTGTCTGTCTGCAGTTGCTCCCCACACATGGCGTGTAGCGGGCCATGGCTGTCACAGTTCCCACAGTGCAGCGCGGGCGGGAAAGCGGCCTGCAGCTGGAGAGCGCCACTGTGCTGCACCCTGGGACGTGGGGGCTGGGCCGCTGGCTGACCTCACGCTGACCCGACGGGGGCCAGGGAGCAGGGACAGGGCCCGAGCGCTCCGCCATGTGTGGTGTCTCTGTCCAATTCTGCCGCTATTCATTTAGTTTCCCACATAAACTCCTTTAATTCAATGTGATCTCTTAGCTGAAACTCTTGAGCCGTGATTTATGAATGACGTAAGCTGGCCGCTGCCTTGTCACATGAAGTATTGTCCAAAGTTGTCCATGGATGTCCTGTCCATAGCTGGAAATCCAAAGAACATACCTGTTGGCACCCTGATTGTCCACAAGGAAAACTGTAGTGAAACCTGCACCGTTCAGGCCTTTAATTAGTGGTGTAAAACATTCACTGTAAAACTCTGAAACCTCCCAGTTTTGTATAATAACGTGTAACTGTTTTTACTTTGTACTAGATATAATTAGTGGTAAATACCGTTCTAACCATGAAACCTAATATTAATTGTCTGTATAAATTGCTTGGAATATTTATTTCCAGGTGACACTTTGGATCGAGACACTTCAGACACCTACAGCCTCAACCCGAAACGTCACTTATTCCTTCTCTCCAGACATGCTGCCTGACCCACTGAGTTACTCCAGCATTTTGCATCTATCTTCAGTGTAAACCAGCATCTGCAGTACCTTCCTATACAAAATAATTTCTAAATTCCATGGTTATATATTTATTACTTTCAACTTATTTGGGTTTTTACTTGAACTTTATCTTTATCTTGGTCCTCTATTTATTTTATTCTATTTAAAATATTATAAGATTGTTTAGAATTCCAGCTTTTACTTTCTTTTTTGCAACTTGTGAAAATCCTTCAGAACGATTGTTTGTTTAGCCATATCGAATATTTAACTGTGTAAGAAGGAACTGCAGATGCTGGTTTAAACCTGGAGAGGAATGTTGACGTTTCGGGAAGTCATCCATTCTTTCTCTCCAGAGATGCTGCCTGTCCAGCTGAGTTATTCCAGCTTTTTATGTCCATCTTTGATTGATTGTTTAATTTCTCTTTGAGCAGATGCTGAGGAGTCATCTCTTTCAATTATTGCTGTTTTTGTGGTAAAACTTAGTTTGAGATTGCTGACAATGATGCAGTTGCAAGGAAATTGACCAAATTGCAACAAGGAGATGTCATTACATGTAGAAAGCAGAATGACGGTGATTTGCAAAGGAAGTTCCCATGTTGCTTCTACCCTGGTGCTCTAGATTGTATGACAATTGTTTGAGAGTTGCTGTTTGGTAGGAATTGGTGGCTTCCCAATAACCTCATCTGATAGCTCTGTTAATTTCAAATTGTGTGCAATTGTTTCCAAATTCGACTTCACCATTTCTGGTGACCACAACACTCTTTTTAAGATCTGAAATTGCTTTTCATGATTGTAATTTGAATTTAAAATATTCTCTGTCTAAATACTGGGCAGATTGTCTTTACCGAATGCCTATGCACAATCTCTCTCATGCATCTGTTTGAATCTGTAGTTGTCTGCTTATAACACTGGTGTTATTCATGACCCCAGAATGAGTATTGGTGTGAAGACCAGCTTTAACTTAGACTCCTTATTTTAATCTGTTCAATATTGTTTCAAAATATGTTTGGCTCAGCTGTTGAACTATCATTCACACTTTAGTTGGCTGTATAATTCCAATACTGGACACTCAGCTTGATGTAAAATCTCTCTCTAGCCAAAGTCCTTATAAATTACTTTCACCTGTATGATTGCAGGGATTAGTTAAAAATTGTAAACACTTTATCCTATTTTCAGTTCAAACCCAGGGCGTTTGCTGCCCTTTCTCACTATTCTTCCCCAGAGTCTCTGACATAGCTTTATTCCTTCCATCTCGAGTTTTGCAAGGATCTTCATTTCAGTAGTCAGAGAACAATGGAAATGCTTGGCAAGTCAGGCAACACCTGAGGAGAGAGAAAAATCAGTTGACATTTTAGGTTGATAATCTCATCAATATTGTGAGACGTTAGAATTGACTCAATAGTTCTAATGAGTAGGAGGTTTAACCAGGGCATGACCTTTGCAGTGACCAGAGGGATCTAGGAGTGCAGATATATAGTTCCTTGAAATTGGCGTCACAGGTAGGTATGGTGGCCAAGAAGGTTTGCCATACATTTGCCTTCATCAGTCGGTATTGAATATAGAAGTTGGGATGCTATGTTACAGTTGTATAAGACATTGATGAGGTTGTATTTAGAGAATTGTGTTCTGATTTGGTCACTCTGCCTTTAGCAAGGATGCTGTTAAGCTGGAAAGAGTGCAGAAAAGATTTACCATAATGTCCCCAAGAATTGAGGGCCTGATATAAAGGGAGAGGTTGGGCAGGCTCAGACTTAATTCCTTGGAGTGCAGTAGGATGAGGGGTGATCTTACAGAGGTGTACAAGATTATGAGGGGAATAGTTAGGTAAGTGCACTGAGCCTTTTGCCCAGAATAGGGTAATCAAGAACCAGGGGACATAGATTTACGTGAGGGGAAAGATTTAATAATTAATCTGAGGGACAACATTTTACATGCATGATGATGGATATGTGGAATGAGCTGCCAGAGGAGGTACATGAGGCAGGTACAATAACTTCAAAGGGTATTTGGACAGGTACATGGATAGGAAAGGTTTAGAGGGATAAGGGTCAAATGCAGGCAGGTGAGACTAGTGTAGATGGAGTATCTTGGTTGGTGTGGGCAAGTTGTGCCAAAAGGCCTGTTTCCATGTTGTATGACTCTTTGTGTGGGTTTGGTCCTGACCTTTGGTGCTGTATGTTTGAAGTTTGCATGCTCTCCTTGTGACTGGATGGTTGAGTTTCTTTCCATTGAGTGTTGGTAGGTTATTTGACTAATGGAAAATAACTCTCATGTCGATAGATTATGAGGATAATTGGTATATGGTGGACTCCGAGTAATCGCATTATTGTCTTACTTTATATGTATGTATATAACTTTTTGAGAGGCAGAAACAGCGTAGACGGAGAGCACCTTTTTTCTAGGGTAGAAATGTCGACTTAAGAGCATAGCTTTAAGGTGAGAGGGGAAAAGGGTCGTGGTAAAGTGGGTGAAGGGACGGAAGTTTAGGGATAACGTGAGGGGGAACTTCTTTACTCAGAGGGTGGTGGCTGTGTGGAATGAGCTTCCAGCAGAAGTGGTGGAGGATCGATTTTAACATTTAAAAGTAAAGTGCATAGGTATATGGATGGGACGGGAATGGAGGGGTATGGTCTGAGTGCAGGTAGATAGGACTAGGGGAAAACAAATGGTCGGCACGGACTGGAAGGGCCGAGAGGGCCTGTTTCCATGCTGTAATAGTTATATGGTTATATGGTTATATGGGAAAGCTTAAAGGGGATGTTTTGGGTATGTTTTTTACACATAGACTGGCTTTACCAGGGGTGAAGGTGGAGGCACATACAATAGAGGCATTTAAGAGGCTTTTTAGATTTGCATGTGGATATACAGTGAATTAAGGGATATGAATCATGTGCTGTCACAGGAGATTAGTGTAACTTGGTGCCATGTTCAGCATGGACATTGTAGGCCGAAGGGCCTGTTCCTGTGCTGTGCTATTCTATGTTATTTCCCTCAGTTAGTTCTGTGATAACTTATGAGCCCACGAGAGAGTATAGGTTACCGGGAACTAAGTGGGTGAAAGGGTATGATGGGCTGGTTGTAGTCAAGTCAAGTCATTTTTATTTATATAGCACATTTAAAAAACAACTCTTGTTGGCCAAAGTGCATTACATTGATATAAGAATAGTATAACAAACAACAGTGGTTCATAGATTAAATACAAACATCACTACATACATATAACCCTCACTCAGAGGACGTCAAGAAAGGCTTGGGAGTAGAGATGAGTTTTTAGTCTCGACTTAAAGGAGTCGATGAAGGAGGCAGTTCTGATGGGAAGAGGGATGTTGTTCCACAGTCTAGGAGCTGCAACCGCAAAGGCACGGTCGCCCCTGAGCTTATGCCTAGGGATGTTCAGCAACCCCGTCGGCCAATCTGAGGGACCTGGAGGTGGTGTGGTGGGTGAGCAGACTTTTAATGTAGGCGGGGGCAAGCCCATTGAGGGCTTTGTAGACATAAAGGAGGATCTTAAAATTTATTCAGAACCGCACAGGGAGCCAGTGGAGAGAGGCCAGGATCGGGGTGATGTGGTCCCTTTTTCGGGTGCCCGTTAGGAGTCTCGCTGCGGCGTTTTGGACCAGTTGCAGGCGGGACAGGGAGGATTGGCTGATGCCAGTGTAAAGGGAGTTGCAGTAATCTAGGCGGGAGGAGATAAATGTATGGATGATCTTTTTGAGGTCATCAAACTGGAGAAATTGTTTTATTTTAGCTATTGTCCAAAGCTGAAAGAAGCTAGCTTTTACCACGGCATTGACATTTCAGTGGAGAGTCAAATATCACGCCAAGGTTTTTGACGTGAGGTTTGAGTAGTGGGTTAAGGCTTCCAAGACTTCCTGCTATCATTTTGATTGAGTCTGCGGGGCCGAGAAGGATGACCTCCGATTTACTCTAATTTAGTTTATATCCTTGAGGCAGCGGGTAAGGTTAAGCAGATTTGATTGTTTTTTGGGCTTCAGGGGGAGATAGAGTTGTGTATCGTCTGCATTGCAACGGAAGGAAATGCCGTGCCTTTCAATGACTTGGCCTAAGGGGAGCATATACAGGGAGAAGAGAATTGGACCAAGAATGGAACCTTGTGGAACCCCACAGCAGAGACTAGCTGGGGAGGAGAAAGAGTTGCCTATGTTAGTAGAGAAACTCCTACCTTTGAGGTAGGAGATGAACCAGCTCAGGGCAGTGCCATCAATACCAACCCCGTACTGGAGACGGTCAATTAGGATGGTGTGGTCCACAGTATCAAATGCTGCGCTGAGGTCGAGAAGGAGCAGGATTGCACAGTCGTTGGAGTCAACGGTGAGCAGTAAGTCATTATGTACCTTCAACAAGGCAGACTGTGCTGTGGTGGGCCCTGAAACCTGATTGGAAAGTTTCCAAGATAGTATTTTGGTGAAGGTAAGGCGTTGACTAAAAAGCCCTTGAAAAGGTAATTTTAAAAGGAAAGGCAGTTTAGAAATGGGTCTGTAGTTGCTTGGCGAGGTGAGGACGAGGTTAGGTTTTTTCAGGAAGGGCTGGACCACCGCATGCTTGAAGCAGGTAGGTACAGTGCCAGTGGCCAGAGAACTGTTGAAGATGGCGAGGATGCTGGGACCGGCTATTGTAATGACATCCTTTAGAAGGGCAGAGAGGACAGTGTCGAGGGGGCAGGCAGTAGGTTTCATGGTGGTGATCAGTTTTACAAGGGAGGGTAGGGTAACGGGTTGGAAACAATCTAATTTTGAAGAACAGACCAATGAGACAGCCAGGTCATGGGTGGGAGGGGAAATATTTGTTCTGAAATTGTAGGTTGTAGGAGCTTGTTTCACCCCAATGGGATGAATGGTCTCCCACGCTATAAAGAAATATAAGTTGCAGAGAGGTGGAAGTAAGTATCAGGACTGAGAGTTACAGTGTGGAGGAGCAGGGCATGAAGCCTTTGAAAGGTACTTCATCTTGCAGAGAGTGTTCACATGTTGAGATCTTTGTCGGAATTAAACTCTGTCCATTTAGTTTATATATAACATACTCTTTCATATCCTTGCCTTTGCCACACAGTTTCATCTCCATTTTGGAAGGGAGTTGCAAGACGATGGTGGAATCTTCAAAAGAGAGAAGGAAACTTAATTGGAGTCATATGGGGTGGAAATGGGCTTTTTGGCCAGCTGAGTTTATACTGACCATACAGCAGCCATTATACTAATCCTAACTTATGCACCACATATGTATCAACCGCTCTCCCGTGCCCCAAACATTCCCCCAATTCATTGGCAAGTTACAGCAGCCAATTAACCAAACAATCCGCAAGTCTTTGGGGTGTGGGAGTAAACCAAAACACCCAGGAGGAACATTCATATTCCTGAAAGATATTCACTTGAACTCGACATCAAATGCAGGTCACTGTCGCCATGAAACAGCAGCTCTATTTGTTGTGCCTTCTAATTCACCAGTTGGCCTACCCTAATCTATGTGTGTAACAGACATGAGAATTAAGGGACAGAAGTTTAGGGGTAACGTGAGGGGGAACTTCTTTACTCAGAGGGTGGTGGCTGTGTGGAATGAGCTTCCAGCAGAGGTGGTGGAGGCAGGATCGATTTTAACATTTAAAAGTAAAGTGGATAGGTATATGGACGTGAAGGGAATGGAGGGGTATGGTCTGAATGCAGGTAGATGGGACTAGGGGAAAACAAATGGTCGGCACGGACTGGAAGGGCCGAGAGGGCCTGTCTCCATGCTGTAATTGTTATATGTTATATGGTTATATGGAATGACTCCAGAATAGATTTTTTTCGTAGGATCCACGAAAAGCAAAATGTTGTTTAAATGAATGATTATTTTGTTGTTGGTATCGTAAATATTTGATACTGCCGCCTGTTTGTCTTTCAGAAACTAAATACAAAATATTTAATAATTAGGAGTGATTATAAGGCAGTAAAAAAAATCAAAGGCCAATCAAAGGCTTTGAATAGTATATATGGTCATTGAATACCTGGTAAAAATTATCTAATGGAGAAATGTAAATGGTTTAGAGAGCATTGCATACCTGTGAATAATTATAAGGGAGTAGTGCCATGGAATTGCCATCTACAAATTTATATGATTTATGTGGAGATAAATACATAATTGAGAATAATTGCAATGGTTTTTCAAATCAGAGCAGATTACATCATAATCCAGGAAAGACCGTGAGAATTATGGAAATCTGCAGATAATTTTCAAGCCTCCATTCTTCATCTCCATCACTCATGTCTCTGACTTTCTCACCCACTCACGCACTCCGCAGTTATGTTGCAGCCAATGCATATTTCATAGTTCATTTTTTAAATAATTTTATTAGAAGTAATCCATCATAACAACAGTATAACAACATTTCAAATACACAACCAACTTATTTCAATAAGTATACGGATGTTACAAATAATTCTTATAAACTTCTATTTTTTAGAAAGTAGAAAAAGAAAATAGATTTTAATCAATAAGAATTGTGATTAAATAATAATTTTGATTATATATAGAGAGAGAGAGAAAGAGAAGAGGAAAAAAAAGATTATAGTATACATCTTAATAGTGAATAACACAATTTCAAATAACGATATCAATAGAGACATGCATACAAATCCAAAAAAATATATATATTTTTTCATCTTGTCCTGCCAGGTACCCATTGAGTTGAGATGCCAAGAACAGCTACCCCTTCAAATATTCTGTATATGGAGACCATATCTGTACAAAGAGTTTGTATTTGTCCATTAGGACAAATCTGATTCTTTGCAAATGCAACGTCTCCAACATTTCCACTGTCCACATTTTAATTGTGGGGGATAATGGTCCCTTCCAAAATTTCAATATTAATTTTTTCCCTATTATCAAACAGTAATCCAAGAAATTTCTTTGGTTTACTGTTAATATTAGATTTGAATCGGGAACTCCTAATATTATTAATTTTGGATCTGGGTCCAGTTTAATTTTAAGAACTTCAGAGATAACTCTAAAGATTTCTGTCCAATAATAGTTGAGTTTTATACATGTTACAAAACTATAACCATATAACCATATAACAATTACAGCACGGAAACAGGCCCTCTCGGCCCTTCCAGTCCGTGCCGACCATTTGTTTTCCCCTAGTCCCATCTACCTGCACTCAGACCATACCCCTCCATTCCCTTCACGTCCATATACCTATCCACTTTACTCTTAAATGTTAAAATCGATCCTGCCTCCACCACTTCTGCTGGAAGCTGATTCCACACAGCCACCACCCTCTGAGTAAAGAAGTTCCCCCTCACGTTACCCCGAAACCTCTGTCCCTTAATTCTCATGTCATGCCCTCTTGTTTGAATCTTCCCTACCCTCAATGGGAAAAGCTTATCCACGTCAACTCTGTCTATCCCTTTCATCATTTTAAAGACCTCAATCAAGTCCCCCCTTAACCACTTTAAGCCAAAGCAGCCTCATATCTTCTTATAGCCATCCTAATTTCTTTCTTAAGATTCCTTTTACATTCTTTATACTCCTCTAGCACCTCATTTTCTCCATGCCTCCTATAATTATTGTAGATATCTCTCTTTTTTCGAAACAAGTGTCCAATTTCCCTTGAAAACCATGGCCCTTTCCAATTTTTACTATTTCCTTTCAACCTAACAGGGACGTAAAGATTCTGTACTCTTACAATTTCTCCTTTAAATGTCCTCCATTTCTCTTCTACATCCTTCCCATAAAACAAAGTGTACCAATACACTCCTTTTAAATCCTTACGCATTCCCTCAGTTAGCCTTTCTCCAATCAAAAATCTCCACCCTAGGTCCAGTTCTGACTCTCTCCATAATTATATTGAAACTAATGGTATTGTGATCCCTGGTCCCGAAGTGCTCACCAACGTATACCTCCGTCACCTGACCTGCCTCATTTCCTAATAGGAGGTCCAGCATTGCCCCTTCTCTGGTCGATACCTCTATGTACTGATGCAAAAAACTATCCTGCACACATTTTACAAACTCCAAACCATCCAGCCCATTTACAGAATGTGTTTCCCAGTCTATTTTTGGAAAATTGAAATCTCCCACAATCACTACCTTGTGCTTACTACTAATATCTGCTATCTCCTTACATATTTGCTCTTCCAATTCTCGCTCCCCATTTGGCGGTCTATAATACACCCCTAAAAGTGTTTCTACACCGTTCCCACTTCTCAGTTCCACCCAAATAGCCTCCCTAGACGAGCCCTCTAATCTATCCTGCCAATGCACTGCTGTAATATCTTCTCTGACAAGCAATGCAACACCTCCACCTCTGGTCCCTCCAATTCTATCACACCTGAAGCAACGAAATCCTGGAATATTTAGTTTCCAATCACAGCCCTCTTGCAACCATGTTTCACTGATTGCCACAATATCATATTTCCAGGTGTCAATCCAGGCTCATCCACCTTTCTTACAATGCTCCTAGCATTAAAATACACACATTTTAGAAACCCACCATCCCTTATTCTCTGTCTATTATCTTTTTCCTCTTTCTCGCCTACATTTTGGGTCCGAGTGCTTCCCTTTTCTGCCTCTTGCCCCACACCCTGTCCCCTAGCCCCCTCTACCCGTCCCTCCCACCCAGCCTTTCTAATTTAAAGTCTCCCCAGTAGCCTTTGCTAATCTCCCTGCCGGGATATTGGTCCCCCTCTGGTTCAAGTGCAACCCGTCCTTTTTGTACAGATCATGCCTTCCCCAAAAGAGGTCCCAGTGATCAAGAAACTTGAATCCCTGCCCACTGCACCAGTCCCTCAGCCACGCATTTATCCTCCACCTCATTCCATTCCTACTCTCACTGTCACGCGGAACAGGCAGTAATCATGAAATCGTTACCCTTTTGGTGCTCTTTAACTTTTCCCCCTCCCCAACTCCCTAAATTCTCCCTTCAGGACCTCATCTCTTTTTCTGCCTATGTCATTGGTACCTATGTGTACCACAACATCAGACTCCTCTCCCTCCCTTTTCAGAATCTTTTGGACACGTTCCGACACATGCGAGACCCTGGCACCAGGGAGGCAAACTACCGTCCGTGTCTCCCGACTGCGTCCACAGAATCGCCCATCCGACCCCCTAACTATAGAGTCCCCTATTACAATTGCCCTCCTCTTTTTGCTACCCTTCTGAGCATCAGGGCCGGTCTCTGTGCCGGAGGCCCGGCTGTTGTTGCTGCCCCCAGGTAGGCTGTCCCCTCCAATCGTACTCAAACCCGAGTACCTATTTTCCAGGTGTACAGTCACAGGGTTACTCTCTAGCCCGTGCCTCTGCCCCTTGCCCTTCCTAACCGTGACCCACCTCCTGTGGTCTGGGAGTGACTACCTCCCTGTAGCTCCTCTCTATGACCTCCTCACTCTCCCTGACCAGACGGAGGTCATCGAGCTGCTTCTCCAGGTTCCTAACACAGTCCTTTAGGAGCCCCATCTCGACAGACCTGGCGCAGATGTGGACGTCTGGAGGGCTATCAGATTCCCTGACCTCCCACATCTGACATCCAGAACAGTAAGCTGCCCTGGCCTTCATACTCCCCCTTTGTCAGATCGCCAATGAGCTGCTTACCCTAGTCCAGTTCCCACCAATCAGCTGCTTACGCTAGTCCACTTCCCACCAATCAGCGGCTTCCTCAAAAAAACCACTTCTCCGAATGGAACGTTATGGATTTAGGCAAGCCCCGCGCTTGATTTTAAAGCTTACCGGTCGGGTGTAGCTCCTCCCCCTCCTTTTCTTCCAACAGCTCCTGTGGGCCTCTCCTTTACAAGAAAGGAAATACATTTTCCTTTCTTGTAAAGGTGTTCTATCCTTTTAATTCCTAAATCATTCCAGTGTCTAACCCCCTTGTCCAATACAGAGGGCTTAAACAAAGGATTATTCATAATTGACAAATTATCCATATGTAGGGTCTTAACTATTTGTTTCCAAATACGTCTATTGCTATGAATTATAGGGTTATCACCATACGTTTTTTTTTTGTACTTCCCTTGGTGCAAAAATAATCGAACCTACATCAAAAGGCAAACAGTCTTCCTTTTCCATATTTAGCCACCTTGGCTCATAATCTAAATTTACCAACCAAAAATTCATATTCTTAATCTGAACTGCCCAGAAATAATATAAGAAATTTGGTGGTGCTAGTCCACCATTTATTTTAGATTTACAGATATGTTTTTTACTTATTCGATGACTTTTATAGTCCCAAATAAAACTATTAACCAAAGTATCTATTTTTTTAAAAACATTTTTGGGAGATATAAAGGGATGGCTTGAAATAAATATGACAATTGTGGCAAAAAAATCATTTTTATAGCATTTATTCTACCGATCATAGAAACAGGTAGTGTTTTCCAGTATCAATTTTTTTTTTTTAGTTTATTTAACAATTGAGTGTAATTATATTTAAATAGACAGTTATAGGATTTAGATACATTAATTCCTAGATATTAAATTTGTCCGTGACTATTTTAAGTGGGAATTGTTCTAGTATATTTATTTTATTCCAGTTATAGGCATAATTTCATTTTTATTCCAGTTAATTCTATACCCAGAAAATATGCCAAACTTAGTTATAACATCAAGTAGATTGGGAATACTAATCTCTGGTTTTGCAATATAAATTAAGATGTCATCTGCGTATAGAGATATTTTATTCGTTGTAGTTTTGGTATTATATCCATATATTTCTGGTTCTGATCTAATCATTTCGGCTAATGGTTCTATTACCGGAGCAAATAGTAATGGTGATAACGGGCATCCTTGTCTACAACCCCTAAAGAGATTACATTTTGTTGATAACATTTGATTTGTTAATATTCTTGCAGTTGGATTCGAGTATATGATTTTTACCCATTTGGAAAATCTATCCCCCAGTTGAAATTTCTGCATTATTTTAAATAAATAAGGCCATCAACCTGGTCAAATGCTTTTTCAGCATCTAAGGATATGACAGCTAGTTCAATATCATTCACTCTTTTTGAGTATATGATATTGAATAGACGTCTCAGATTATAAGATGAATAGCGTTTTGGGATAAAACCTGTTTGGTCATGATGTATTAAGTTATTAATCACTAAACTTAGCCTCCAAGATAAAATTTTAGTTAGTATTTTTTGATCAGTGTTTAAAAGAGCTATTGCTCTGTATGACCCAGAGTCTTCCAAATCTTTATCAGCTTTAGGGATAAGTTTAGTTGTAGATTAATTTAATGATTCAGGTAACTTTCCTTGTTCATAAGCATATTTATATATTATATGTAAACGTGGAGAGATCAGATCATAAAACTTCTTATAAAATTCAACACTTAAGCCATCAGGGCCTGCGGCTTTTCCGTTATTTAATGATCAAATTGATTTTTCAATATCTTTTACTGATATATCAACATTTAACAAGTCTCTACCTTCCTGATCCAACCTATTAATATGACATTCTTGTAGGAATGTTTCCATTCCATCTGATTGTCCTGCTAGTTTAGATGAGTAAAGATTTTGATAATATTGTAAAAATGTATCATTGATATCTTTTGGTAAAGTCAATATTTCTCCTTGTTCAGATCTAATTTTATTTATCATTTTCTCCTCATCTAATTTTCTAAGCTGGCGTGCCAGTAAATTTTGTGGTTTATCCCGAAATTCAACGTGTACTTGTTTAGTCTGTTGCAAAAGTTTAATAATCTGATTTGAATATATTTTATATAGCTTATATTTTAATTATGCAATTTTATTACTTAGCCCCTTTGAATGGGATATTGCATTTTCAATATCTAATTGTTTTAATTCATTTTCCAACTTTTGAGTCTTTCGATTTTCCTTATTAAAATATGCGTGTGCTGATATTATCGCACCACGCATAAATGCTTTAAATGTATCCCAAAGCAGTGATGGTGAAATTCCAGGTTTGTCATTAGTTTCAAAAAAGAATTTAATCTGTTTTACCAAGTAATCATAACCTTATAATTTAATATTTGGGGTTGAGTCTCCAGTTAGAGGTTTTAATAGTTATGCCTTTTAATTTTATCTTAAATGTTAATGGAGCATGATCCGAGATAATAATATTATGATATTTTGAGTCATACGTAAACGGGATTAGTTTTGAATCTATTAAAAAATAGTCTATCCTTGAATAGGTTCCAAAAACAGGGGAAAAAATGAATATTCTCGACCAGATTGGTTATCTGTTCTCCAGATATCCTTAACATTTGCTGTGTTAATAAAATAATTTATAAGTGTGCTTGACTTAGAAGTGGTTTTCCTTTTCATTGATGATCTATCTAAATAATTATCTAAGGTACAATTAAAATCACCTCCAATTATTAGATTATGTTGAGTGGATACAGGGATATTGTTAAATATTTTCTTGAAGAATAATGGGTTATCAAAATTAGGACCATATATATTCATAAGGATTACTTTTTTAGAATGTAATTCACCTGTAATTATTAACATCTTATATTATTGAGCTTTGTTTAAAAGGTATACCTTTACGAATAATTATCGCTACCCCTCTAGACTTATGTATAAATGAAGAGTGGTATACTTTGGAAGTCCATTTTGCTGTTAATCTATACTGCGCGTCTTTTTTAAGGTGTGTCTCTTAGAGAAAAATAATATCAGACTTCAATCTATTTAATTGAGCTAAAACCTTACCTCTTTTAATTGGTTCGTTAATTCCCTTAACATTCCAACTACAGAAGGTGATTCCATCACCCCCAATCCTAGTATTTATGTCATACATTTTATTATTAAGGTGGTTTATAATGGAGTAGATGTCTCAGCTCATCTAACCCAATCCTATACCCAGACATCAGATCAATGAAATTTAATTTCTGTGTCATTGTCTTATACACACGTCTCCTTGAAGTAACTATATAATAACAATCATACTTAAATCCATATAATATATAATTATAGGTATATGGACGTGAAGGGAATGGAGGGGTATGGTCAGAGTGCAGGTAGATGGGACTAGGGGAAAACAAATGGTCGGCAAGGACTGGAAGGGCCAAGAGGGCCTGTGTCCGTGCTCTAATTGTTATATGGTTATATGGTTATAATATGAAATAAAATACATAATATAAAAGTAATAATAAAAAATGTGAGTAAAGTAAGTGATGTTAGTAAAGCGTAAGGGGAAAAAAAAGTGACTACAACTATAATTAGTGTAGTTAGTATTAGTGTAAGCCACACCAGCGTGGCTATTACTCTACGGACTTCTATGAAAAAAACAGTTGTTAATAATTAAAAGAGATAATACATATAAGCATCTGGATAAACAGGGTCTGATCAGGAACAGTCAACATGGATTTGTGCCTGGAAGGTCATGTTTGACAAACCTTCTTGAATTTTTTGAAGCGGTAACTAGGGAAATTGATGAGGGTAAAGCAGTGGATGTTGTCTATATGGATTTCAGTAAGGCCTTTGACAAGGTTCCCCATGGAAGGTTGGTTAAGAAGGTTCAATCTTTGGGTGTTAATGGCGGAGTAGCAAGATGGATTCAACAGTGGCTGAATGGGAGATGTCAGAGAGTAATGGTGGATGGCTGTTTGTCAGGTTGGAAGCCGGTGACCAGTGGGGTGCCTCAGGGATCTGTGTTGGGTCCACTGTTGTTTGTCATGTACATCAATGATTTGGATGATGGGGTGGAAAATTGGATAAGTAAGTATGTAGATGATACTAAGATAGGTGGTGTTGTGGATAATGAAGTAGATTTTCAAAGTCTACAGAGAGATTTGGGCCATTTGGCAAATTGGGCTGAAAGATGGCAGATGGAGTTTAATGCTGATAAGTGTGAAGTGCTACATCTTGGCAGGACAAATCAAAATAGGACGTACATGGTAAATGGTAGGGAATTGAGGAATGCTGTGGAACAGAGGGATCTAGGAATAACTGTGCATAGTTCCCTGAAGGTGGAATCACATGTAGATAGGGTGGTAAAGAAAGCCTTTGGTGTGCTGGCCTTTATAAATCAGAGCATTGAATATAGGAGTAGGGAAGTAATGTTAAAATTGTACAAGGCATTGGTAAGACCAATTCTGGAGTATGGTGTACAATTTTGGTCACCTAATTATAGGAAGCATGTCAACAAAATAGAGAGAGTACAGAGGAGATTTACTAGAATGTTGCCAGGGTTCCAGCAACTATGTTACAGAGAAAGGTTGAACAAGTTAGGTCTTTATTCTTTGGAGCGCAGAAGGTTAAGGGGGGACTAACCATATAACATATAGCCATATAACAATTACAGCATGGAAACAGGCCCTCTCGGCCCTTCCAGTCCGTGCCGACCATTTGTTTTCCCCTAGTCCCATCTACCTGCACTCAGACCATACCCCTCCATTCCCTTCACGTCCATATACCTATCCACTTTAGTCTTAAATGTTAAAATCGATCCTGCCTCCACCACTTCTGCTGGAAGCTCATTCCACACAGCCACCACCCTCTGAGTAAAGAAGTTCTCCCTCACATTACCCCGAAACTTCTGTCCCTTAATTCTCATGTCATGCCCTCTTGTTTGAATCTTCCCTACCCTCAATGGGAAAAACGTATCCACGTCAACTCTGTCTATCCCTTTCATCATTTTAAAGACCTCAATCAAGTCCCCCCTTAACCTTCTGCGCTCCAAAGAATAAAGACCTAACTTGTTCAACCTTTCTCTGTAACATAGTTGCTGGAACCCTGGCAATATTCTAGTAAATCTCCTCTGTAATCTCTCTATTTTGTTGACTAGGGGAAAACAAATGGTCGGCACGGACTGGAAGGGCCGAGAGGGCCTGTTTCCGTGCTGTAATTGTTATATGGTTATATGGTTATAATTCCAGCTCCTTTTTTGCCTTAAGGGCTATATATGTTGGGGTGGGGTATTAAATTTATATACTTAATAATTAATTAATAATACTACTAATATCAAATATAGTTAGTGTCATAGCACTATATTAGGAGAGCTAACGTACATCTTTAAGGGGTAGGTAATACAAAACTATATTTATTAATAATCCATCCATCCCTCCTTAACCCCAAGATAGAGTCCATGTCCATTGTTCTTCCTCCTTCCCTGCGGGTCCTCCGTCAGTGTGAATCCTCCTCCCTTTCTGTGGATGGGCAGTATCATCAGGTAAGTGATCAATAATATTCAGTATTGTTCATCTTCATCTACTTCCTCTACTTCTTCCTCTTCCAATTTCTTCTGAATGCTTCGAGTGAATTCAAGAGCTTCTGTATGTTTGGTGAAGTGGTGCTCCTTGTTTACATAAGTTACTCTTAATGTTGCTGGGTACATCAGGCCATATCTCAGCTTCTTTATGTTCCTCAGGATACCTCTTGTTTCTGTAAATAAAGATCTTCTCTTGGCCACTTCCACAGGGTAATCTCTGAAGATACTGATGTTGTCTCCCTCATATTTGTGATTTTTCTTATGTATTATTATCTTCATCATATCTTCAAAAACATGATCGTAAGCCACCTTCACAATCATCTGTCTTGGGGGAGCATCCCTCCAAGGGATACGTCACAATGCCCTGTGTGCTCGGCCCAGCAGAGTTTCTTGGTCCAAGTTCAGAATATCTTTTCGGGGTTTTGCAGCAAATTTTCGAGGGCCTTGATCTCCCTCTCGACCTTCACTCAATCCAACAATACGTAAATTCTGGCGCCTATGACATCCCTCCAAGTCAACGCATTTCTCAGACATTTTGTGTAATAATTCTGATAAACGCTTGTTGTCGGCAAGACGTTTCTCGGCTGATTCTGTCAATTCTTTTATTGCGTCATTTGGTTGGTTAAGTGAGGTTTTAATAGGTTCTAACTTGGTATCCAGCAGCAACTCCATCTCACCAGTTTTACGGTTTACGTCATCCAACTGTTGTTGCAAATCAGTACCCGCTTTATCTTTCCATTCGTCCATCATAGTCTTTACAGTAGTTATAACTTTTTTGAACTCTTCTTTCAAATTTTCATGATACACCAAAATATCATTTCTTAAAGTCTTTATTTTCTCTTTATATTCTTTTTTCATATCCTTAAGCATTTTTTTTTTAAGCTCATCCATAATAATTTTTGTAAGGTCATCCATCTTTAAAATATCTTCCTGTGATTCCCACAGCTCCAGTGAGGCCTACTTCCTTTTTCACAGGCTTTTTCACTTGGTGGGGGGGGGGGGGGGCGAGCGATGAATCGACATTTTCTTAGTAAAGTCGCGTGCCTGATGACGTCACGCACCTTTTTAACGCTACCGGAGCCGTTCACACCCGTTCTCCTCTGGTGAGTAGTTTCAGTTAACCCCTTTTACCCCCGTTTTTCATGCAATATTTAGCGGAGCTGAATGGCGCGAGTTCCACACACTCGAAAGCGCCACCAGAAGATCCCAATATTTCATAGTTCTATCTACAAACATTGACTAAAAATGAAGGAATATTCTTCTGAATTATTGACCTGCAGCCTACTGGCAAAACAAATAGAACGCTGAAGAATATTATTTGTTTATTTATTTTATTAGACAATAATGAACCACATTTTAGGAGGAAAAAAGCAGATTAGCTGTTTTCTCATTGAATATTTTACTACATTCATAAGGTCCCAGTCCTGCCTTACAGCGCTAAAGACCCGGTTTCGATCCTGACTACGGGTGTTGTCTGTATGGAATTTGTACTTTCTTCCTGTGAACGCGTGGGTTTTCCGCAGGTGCTTTGATTTCCTCCAATATTCTAAACGTACAGGTTTGTAACTTAATTAGACTGTAAATTGTCCCTATTGTGTGGGATAGTGCGAGTGTACGGGATCGCTGTTCAGCGAGGACTCGGTGTGCCGAAGGGTCTGTTTCCGCGCCGTATTGCTAAACTAAAAATGAGCGAACATTTTGGCTGCTAATACATTTATAACTTGACATGGATCAAATGCTGGAGCTGTGACTTTAAAAATGTCCTTTCACAAATTTATTTTTGTAGTTGTCCCCAGATGATGAACAGAAGAGTGAACCAAGGTTGCTTTTCCTATTCCCCAACTCATTGGTACTGAGGACAAGCATTTACTCTGGACCAACTTCGTACGATCAATCAATTTCTAATATTTGGTTTGGTACCAGATCAGCTTAGTCTGTCACAAGCTCCTTTTTGAACATTTTAACTGAGCACCTCTTTTTTCACTGGATATGATATAAATTAGAATGGCTTTTAGTATCAACCTCTGCTCCATTCTATTATTTGTTCTCACATTATTAACTAGAGTTAATTTAGTTCTGCTTGAGGCCTTAATCACATAACTATGTCTTAACACTTCTAAACAGCGATACATAGCATTTTTTAAGCAAAACTTTGCCATGATGATCTTTATTTCTATTCTATCTCCAAACCAGAAAATAGACTCAGCTAAATATACTTGTAATTCACTCTGACCCACTCTGGAGAAAGAATGTTATAATTCCATTTATTTTATGATTAAAGGGCATGTTTGAGCTGTTTACCAAATGCCATGCACAAAAATGAGGTGCGTGGTTACTTGTCCATTAGATCTCCTCGAAACTAGGCCATCGAGGAGTTTGACTCGAGTCCCGGCTGTATTTGATTTATATTAAGTTACATGATAAAGGGGGATAATTCCAGTTTTAAAAAGATAGTCCATTTGGCTCTTTTGAATCTCTATGAACTTGTTAATGGAATTAGGGAGGATTGGAATCCTGTCCCCATGGTGGTTCCATTTGTCACAGGAAGTGCAGAAGAACTGAAATGAAAGAAGAATTTCTGCAGCACCCTTCCCAAATTAGTCATTCCCTTTAATGGAAATTGTTACACAAAGATTTTGGTGCATAATTTTGGGAATTGCATTGGTCCATATCTTCTATGGTACGCCATTGGCCCAAGTGTAGTGCAAGATCTTTTCACACTGCAATTATTAGACCAATCCCCAAATATGCATTTGGAGTTGGTTAAATTCTTATGCAGCTGACTGCTCAATCATATATTTATAATCACAAACATATCTGACATAGAAAAACATTTAAGGACTCCCATTATTAATAAAATAAGAAAATGTACTCATTTTTTTTAAAATATGGAATTGAGAAAAGTTTGGGAAACATTTAATTAAAACAATTAAATCAATTCAATTAAGCAATAGGGTTGCCAACTTTCTCACTCCCAAATAAAAAACAAAAGGTCAAAATAAGGGACAAATTCCCGATGGCAATTCGTTAACCGACTTGGCCGTGGCTGGGTGAATGATGAGTTGGCCTGGGTGCTGGACTGCACACAAAGCCCAGCTGGCAGGCCAGCTGAAGCGTTTTGCCCGTGCCGTGCGACGTCGCATGTAAAGTCCGGCACACTATCCAACTCATGAGCATATGATTGGCCTAGAGCTCTATCTAACTCTCTTAAATCCATCCAGTGATTTGGCCTCCACTGTCCTCTGTGGCAGGAAATCCCACAAATTCACAATTCTCTGGGTGAAAAAGTTTTTTCTCACCTCGTCTTAAATGGCCTCCCCGTTATTCTAAGGCGATGGCCCCTGGTTCTGGACTCGCCCAACATTGGGAACATTTTTCCTGCATCTAGCTTGTCTAGTCCTTTTATAATGTTATATGTTTATATTGCTGTCCAAGCCTTTTTTAACTATGTATCTGTCCATGTTTTTTAAAAGTTAGAACACATGCCTCAACCACTGCCCCATTAACAGTATGTAATTTCAGATCTATCCTTGCTTGCAAGGCCCAAACTTTTAGACACTTTTATGAGCCACTCCAAGTACTAACTGCCAACTTTTAATCGGAAGATTCAAATCAGACTGAGCCTTAAAGTGAGAAAATGAAGAAGTGCCTATCTCCTTTGGCCAAGATCAAACTTTCAGAGACATGAGAGTTGCACGATGGTGCCAGAAAGTGGTGACCTTTTGAGTGCTGACCCAGAAGAGGATTCCACTTCAATGTTCACTCTTTTACTTGTATATCATTGTACTCATGACATGATCTGACTGGATAGTTTCGAAAAAAAACTTTTCATTGTATCTTGGTACACGTGACAGTAATAAACTAAACTCATTGTCTGTAACTCGTTCTCACCTAGCCCACGGCCTGTTTCCTCTAACATCATTACTTTTTTGTATATCTTTCATTAATTTGTTCTATATCTCTCTATTTACAGTATATATCTCTCATTCCCCTTTCCCCTGACTCTCAGTCTTCAGAAGAGTCTCGACCCGAAATGTCACGTATTCTTTTTCTCCAGAGATGCTGTCTGACTTGCTGAGTTACTCCAGCTTTTTGTGTCTATCTTTGGTGTAAACCAGCATCTGCAGTTCCTTCCTCCACATTGGGAGCAGACCATTCTGATTGCCAAAGCTGTTCTCTGAGGGCATTAAGCTCGGCTGCACCCTACCACATTGAAGTGCTGGGAGCTAAGTCCACAAATAAAATACCGTGCCTGGGGTCATGTTGAACAGAGTCATGGAGTAGGCAAATAGTGATCAGGAGGCAACAGATGATCCACTGCCTTGATAAGGAATTCCCCGTGCATTTTCTTTGGTTTGATAACATTCAGTGAAATAAGATTATGTTGATGTTTGTCTTTGCTACAAGTGATCAATGTTCATTTGTACATCTCATTTTGCAAAATAAGATTCTGTTGAAATTAATGGAAAGGAATTTCACAATTGTTAGTTTCATTTATAGTTAAGTGAAAAGCTTTTGTTGCTGTTAACCAATCAGCAGAAAGTCATAGAGTGATATTGCATGGAAACAGGCACTTCGGGCTAACTTGCCCACACCGGCCCAGCTACGCTAGTTCGGCCTGCCCACATTTGGTCCATATTCCTCCAAACCTGTCCTATCCATGGGATTTTGATTACATTCGAGGAATCCATAGTGAACAGATATTTGTTCAGATATTATGCAATCTGGTGCATACTGTAGCGAGTCTTTTAACTTACACTTGGATGCAACATTTATGCTTTAATTGGATTAGGTATGAATAAGGTTAGGCTAAATTACATTCCACAATAGAGCCAGGCTCTGCTCAACAGGTGTAGCATATGAATGACTATATTTATGTATGGAAATCAGATTATATTCATGCTGTTATGCATATATATATATATATATATAGAGAGAGAGAAAAACTCAGAGAAACAAAGCAAAAGTCAAACTTCCATCACTGTTCTGCACAAATAAATTAATCAACCTTGTTCAAGAAGGAACTGCAGATGTTGGAGAATCGAAGGTAGACAAAATTGCTGGAGAAACTCAGCGGGTGTGGCAGCATCTATGGAGCGAAGGAAATAGGCAAAGTTTCAGGCCGAAACCCTTTTTCAGACGGATTCAACCTTACCCATTGAATATAGAAACAAGACGAAAATATTCAATCATATGAATATGTTCAATGAAATTAAGATATATGTAAAAATATATATGGAAACCGGCCCTTCCGCCCACCAGGTCCACACCGACCAGCAATCTATCATACACCAATCACAATTTACAATAGCCAATTAACCTACAAACCTGCACTTCTTTTGGATATGGGAGAAACCGGAATATCCAGAGAAAACCCATGTGTTAGTAAGGCATCAACTCTACCGCTGCACCACCGTGCCACCCCATTAAATTATTTTTTCTGTAATATATGTGGCAGGGGGATGACTAATGCAGGGTGGCAACTAATGTGGCAGGGGGATGGGTACAAGAGCAGAGAGGCAGGTGGGTGTAAAATGAGGGTAGAAACAATAGGTAGCAAGGTGAAAAGTAAAAGTGGCAGGCAGACAAAACCAGGGCAAAAATCAAAAAGAGACACTTTTCAGCAAAATTGTATAAGGGGTAAGTGCGTTGTAAAGACAAGCCTGAAGGCTTTGTGTCTCAATGCAAGGAGTATTCGTAATAAGGTGGACGAGTTGAACGTGCAGATAGATATTAATGATTATGATATAGTTGGGATCACGGAGACATGGCTCCAGGGGGACGTAGGCTGGGAGCTGAACATCCAGGAATATTCAATATTCAGGAGGGATAGAGAGAAAGGAAAAGGAGGTGGGGTAGCGTTGCTGGTTAGAGAGGAGATTAACGCAATGGAAAGGAAGGACATTAGCTTGGAGGATGTGGAATCGGTATGGGTAGAGCTACAAAACACTAAGGGGCAGAAAACGCTGGTGGGTGTTGTGTACAGGCCACCTAACAGTAGCAGAGAAGTTGGGGATGGTATCAAACAGGAAATTAGAAATGCGTGCGACAAAGGCAAAACAGTTATAATGGGTGACTTCAATCTACATATAGATTGGGTTAATCAAATAGGCAGGGGTGCTGAGGAAGAGGATTTTTTGGAATGTATGCGGGATAGTTATCTAAATCAACATGTAGAGGAACCAACGAGAGAGCAGGCTATTTTAGACTGGGTTTTGAGTAATGAGGAAGGGGTAGTTAGCCGTCTTGTTGTACGTGCCCCCTTGGGCAAGAGTGACCATAATATGGTTGAGTTCTTCATTAGGATGGAGAGTGACATTGTTAATTCAGAAACAATGGTTCTGAACTTAAAGAAAGGTAACTTTGAGGGTATGAGACGTGAAGTGGCCAAGATTGACTGGCAATTAATTCTAAAAGGGTTGACGGTGGATATACAATGGAAGACATTTAAAGACTGCATGGATGAACTACAAAAATTGTTCATCCCAGTTTGGCAAAAGAATAAATCGGGGAAGGTAGTGCATCCGTGGATAACAAGGGAAATCAGGGATAGTATCAAAGCAAAGGATGATGCGTACAAAGTAGCCAGAAAAAGCAGCATACCAGAGGACTGGGAGAAATTCAGAGACCAGCAGAGGAGGACAGAGGGCTTAATTAGGAAAGGAAAAATAGATTATGAAAGAAAAACTGGCAGGGAACATAAAAACTGACTGCAAAAGTTTTTATAGATATGTGAAGAGAAAGAGGTTAGTTAAAACAAATGTAGGTCCCTTGCAGTCAGAAACAGGTGAGTTGATCATGGGGAACAAGGATATGGCGGACCAATTGAATAACTACTTTGGTTCCGTCTTCACTAAGGAAGACATAAATAATCTGCCAGAAATAGCAGGGGACAGTGGGTCAAAGGAGGAATTGAGTGAAATCCAGGTCAGTCGGGAAGTGGTGTTGGGTAAATTGAATAGATTAAAGGCCGATAAATCCCCAGGGCCAGATAGGCTGCATCCCAGAGTACTTAAGGAAGTAGCTCAGGAAATAGTGGATGCATTAGTGATAAATCTTTCAAAACTCTTTAGATTCTGGAGTAGTTCCTGAGGATTGGCGGGTAGCAAATGTAACCCCTCTTTTTAAGAAGGGAGGGAGAGAGAAAACGGGGAATTATAGACCAGTTAGTCTAACATCGGTAGTGGGGAAACTGCTAGAGTCAGTTATTAAAGATGGGATAGCAGCACATTTGGAAAGTGGTGAAATCATTGGACAAAGTCAGCATGGATTTACGAAAGGTAAATCATGTCTGACGAATCTTGTGGAATTTTTCGAGGATGTAACTAGTAGCGTGGATAAGGGAGAACCAGTGGATGTGGTATATCTGGACTACTAGAAGGCTTTCGACAAGGTCCCACATAAGAGATTAGTATACAAACTTAAAGCATACGGTATTAGGGGTTCAGTATTGATGTGGATAGAGAACTGGCTGGCAAACAGGAAGCAAAGAGTAGGAGTAAACGGGTCCTTTTCACAATGGCAGGCAGTGACTAGTGGGGTACCGCAGGGCTCAGTGCTGGGACCCCAGCTATTTACAATATATATTAATGATCTGGATGAGGGAATTGAAGGCAATATCTCCAAGTTTGCGGATGACACTAAGCTGGGGGGCAGTGTTAGCTGTGAGGAGGATGCTAGGAGACTGCAAGGTGACTTGGATAGGCTGGGTGAGTGGCAAATGTTTGGCAGATGCAGTATAATGTGGATAAATGTGAGGTTATCCACTTTGATGGCAAAAACAGGAAAGCAGACTATTATTTAAATGGTGGCCGATTAGGAAAAGGGGAGATGCAGCGAGACCTGGGTGTCATGGTACACCAGTCATTGAAAGTAGGCATGCAGGTGCAGCAGGCAGTGAAAAAAGCGAATGGTATGTTAGCTTTCATAGCAAAAGGATTTGAGTACAGGAGCAGGGAGGTTCTACTTCAGTTGTACAGGGTCTTGGTGAGACCACACCTGGAGTATTGCGTACAGTTTTGGTCTCCAAATCTGAGGAAGGACATTATTGCCATAGAGGGAGTGCAGAGAAGGTTCACCAGACTGATTCCTGGGATGTCAGGACTGTCTTATGAAGAAAGACTGGATAGACTCGGTTTATACTCTCTGGAATTTAGGAGATTGAGAGGGGATCTTATAGAAACTTACAAAATTCTTAAGGGGTTGGACAGGCTAGATGCAGGAAGATTGTTCCCGATGTTGGGGAAGTCCAGGACAAGGGGTCACAGCTTAAGGATAAGGGGGAAATCCTTTAAGACCGAGATGAGAAAGACTTTTTTCACACAGAGAGTGGTGAGTCTCTGGAACTCTCTGCCACAGAGGGTAGTTGAGGCCAGTTCATTGGCTATATTTAAGAGTGAGTTGGATGTGGCCCTTGTGGCTAAGGGGATCAGAGGGTATGGAGAGAAGGCAGGTACGGGATACTGAGTTGGATGATCAGCCATGATCATATTGAATGGCGGTGCAGGCTCGAAGGGCTGAATGGCCTACTCCTGCACCTAATTTCTATGTTTCTATATTTATTATGGTGTCACGTGAATAAAGATGAACACATGATTCTGATTTCTGCCCTTGGATAACACACGTCCAGTCATTGTGTTTTATGGCTGCTTTTCAACCTCTTCAGGCTGAAGGTCTCGACTCGAAACATCACCCATTCTTTCTCTCCAGGGATGCTACCTGTCCTGCTGAGTTTTAGTTTTTAGTGTCTATCTTCAGTTTAAACCAGCATCTGCAATTCCTTCCTATATTATTTGTTAAGCAAAGCAGGTCCTATTCTCATTATATAATTTTGTGATCAGCGTGAGAGCATGAGGATTTTGTGAAATGTGCGAGTCTCACGCTCAATGCGTGAGAGTTGGCAGCCCTGCTAATAATTCAAACATTTTATGCAAGGTCCAATTGTTTGGACACAAATCACTTATTACTGCTTTATAACAGTTAAGTTACTTTAAGACTATTTCAGAAATTATGGCAGTCAACAAAAAATCAACTAACAAATTAAAGCAAACTAAAAAAAAATAACTTGTTCCCTTTCCTGACTCTACCTCATAAGTACTTTAACGCTGTTAACAGAGCGAAGGGATATTAATCTCAAGAATCAAAAATGGGGAAAGTGAGGGCAATTTTGCTTAAATGGTAATTCTAAGCCCATTCAGATCTGCATAGTCAGTTATACAACATGTGCATGGCTGGCCCAATTTGTCCATACTGATCAAGTTGGCATTCTGCATGCCCAGGGACTGGCCGCCGTTCCCAGGTCAGTTCGCCTGCCCCGACCCTGCGAAAAACAAATTGAAAATAAATACGCGGTTTTTCGGATTACAGGCCTTGTGACTGTAGTCCGAACCCTGTCCTAGATGTTTGGCCTCATTGTGGTCGTGGCCCCCCCCCCCCCCACAGTTGTTGTTGTCGGAAGCTGCACATTCGATCAAAGAGAAGCGACGCAACGTCACTCACAGCCGTCAAACCGACGCGCTTCCCCAGACCACACAGATCGCTGGCAGGCGGCGCAGGGACTGACCTCAGTGTGAGAACTCGGTCATGAGCGTGAGGGCGTGAGAATTTGCTCCAAGGCGAGATTCTCACGCTGAAAGCGTGACAGTTGGCAGCCCTGAGTGACTACAATGTTTGGAGTCAGACCCAACAGCCAGCATTTGACAGCATTGGGCCTGTACTCGCTGGAGTTTAGGATGAGGAGGTACCTCATTGAAACCTACCGGATAGTGAAAGACCAGGATACAGGAGAGGACGTTTCCACTCGTGGGAGAGTCTGGGACCAGAAGGTATGGCCTCAGAATTAAAAGACGCACCTTTAGAAAGTTGAGGATGAATTTCTTTAGTCAGAGGGTGGTGAATCTGCGGAATTCATTGCCACAGAGAAGGCAGGAGAATGAGGTGGAGAGAACAAGATAGATCAGCAATGATTGAATGGCGGGGAAGTTTACTTCTGCTCCTAAGACATGAATTTGAAGGAAGATGGTTGTTGTTGGAAGTGAAACATGCCATTCCCAGGATATTGCCACAGGAGTTCCTCAGGCCAGTCCCCTGAGACCGACCATCTTTAGTTGTTTCAACAAATGACCATCCATCAAAAATGGGGATGGCCAGTCATGACTGCACAATGGCCAATTCCAGTCATGACTGACCATCAATGCAGCAAGACCCAGACACAATTCAGACAGGGCTGGTAAGTGGCCAGAAGCATTTGTGCCGCTGAAGTGCTTCTTGATCATCCTCAATCTGGATGGATCCACCATGGTGAAACCTCAACAAAGCGTAAACCTTGGGGGGTAGACACAAAATGCTGGAGTAACTCAGTGGGACAGGCAGCATCTCTGGAGAGAAGGAATGGGTGACATTTCGGATCGAGACCCTTCTTCAGAAATGGCACCCATTCCTTCTCTCCAGAGATGCTGCCTGTCCCACTGAGTTACTCCAGCATTTTGTGTCTACCTTCGATTTAAAACCAGCATCTGCAGTTCTTTCCTACCTAAACTTTGGAGTGTCTCTTCAACTTTTACTCATTTAGGTCCATGCTTGAAACATATCCCTTTCGTGTTCTTAGTATCAGCTTGTGGTTCTGTGAGAAACACGATTTGATAAAGTTTCTGTATGTGACATCCAAATGCTGTTGTGTTTGTTCTGTGGGACAGTCTCTTGACCCCATCCTCCTGTTTATCTTCCTTGCATTGACTCTCTTACTCTGCCTTTCCTTCCTGTAGTTCAAATAAGGGTCCCATTCAACATGTTAAAAAGCTTTGAAAATCAACCAACTGAAACTTCAGGTTAATAGCAGCCAAAATAAAAGACTGCTCCCTTGCTGAGACATGTGTAACATCCTCAGCTCAAGCAACAAGTCTCATAGCACCCAGCAGAGCTCCTGCCGGCATTTCACCAGAGCTGAGGGAAGAGTTCCAACCTCAGTGATGGATCCATTCTGGTCAGGTTAACTCGCGGATCGATAACGGACACTCCTGGAAGCCCCACACGCCGCAGGTTCTTGCACCACGTACCGCGCACAAGCTGATGTCAAAGCAGCGGCACCCCAGAGAGATTCCCCCAAGTCCCTCTTGCAAGGGTAGGAGGTCACTGATAGGCAGTGAGATAATGGAGAAACAGGAGCATGATGCAGAGGATGCTGCATGCATACTACATGCGACATGCAAGAAGCGTGAATGGCATGCCCATTCTGTGTGCCCAGGGACTGGCTGCCGTTCCCAGATCGGCTCGCCTGCCCCAACCCCGCGAAAACAAATTGAAAAAAAATACGCGGTGTTTCGGGTTACGGGCCGTGTGCCCGCAGTCCGAACCCTGTCCTAGATGTTTGGTCTCATTGTGGTCATCGCCCCGCCTCCCATGTTTGACAACTGATTCACCTGGTTAGTTCCATCTCCGGCTGCTTCATGTTGCCGGCAGCTCAAATTCGACCAGACGAGAAGAGACACGACGTCTCTCACAGCCGCCAACCGACGTGCTTCCACAGACCGTACAGATCGTTGGTAGGCGGCTCAAAGGGACAAACTGTGCAGGGACTGAACTCAGCGTGAGAACTCGGCCATGAGCGTGAAGGCGTGAGAAATAGCTCCAAGGCGTGAGTCTCACGCCGAAAGCGTGAGAGTTGGCAGCCCTCATCTCAGATATTAGATAAAGGGAATAATGTTTCGTTATCGGAGTACAAAGTGCATTATGCATTCAGCACATGCAGTCCAGGATGAATTTCCATCCCAGGATTTTGACATTTCAGGATTACAAATAGATGCAGTTCAATATTTATGGACATTCCCATGACAGAGATGACTCATAGGTCAAGATTTTTCAATTATAATAGCAAGGTTTGCTATGCACTTACTTTAGGTATATGTAAATGAACAATTAAACACATAAATCCAGAGGGTTCTCTCAAAGCCAATCAGTCCCACAGGCCATCAGGACTGCACACTCTTATCTCACCAGGGACTAATTTACTGTTGTATTGTGTCGTTTTCATTTATTTTTTCTAAAATGTAAATACTGGTTCTGTTCCATTCTGTTCTGTTGTTTTTGCACAATCCCCAGGCATTACCACTTTCATCTCACTGCACATCTTGTATGTGTATGTGACAAATAGACTTGACTTGACTTGTTCCTCTTGCTCTTTCATTCCTCATATGGAGTGCATAGATAACTGTTCTGGTGCAGACATAAGACTACCAGCTCATAAATTCTGCACAAAAGCCGCCTTTGCTCCCATATTTAAAAGTAAGTGGGTTTCAAAGGTGTAATAAATGACAGGAACTTTTTTTTGCATATTTTCTGGTGTGGAAAGTTAATTTTAATTCCGTGAAATCTCATTCCCTTTGAGAAAAGTTAATGTTTGAAATTTAAATATAAAATTTAAATGACCTAAAATGTTTATGCCCTTTTTATTTTTTCCCTTCATCCCACCTGTTGTTTTTACTTTTTATGTAGCATTTTGTTTATTCATGAAGCATTATTGGTGTTTCCCTCTTTCCTTGACCTGCTCTAGATTCTGCATGTTGCAGTTATTGATTGAAAAGCCTTTCTGTGTGCCTCCTCACAGAAGCCACAAATCCTTGTCCCACTGACACACATGTTGTAGCAGAAGATATTTCAAATGCCTCATCCACAAAAAAAACCCTCTAAATAATGAACATCATTCCTTTGCCGCTGAGACCAAAATCCAGGCCATGATTCTTCCCATCCACGCCAAAAGAATGTGGAAAAAATTCAAAGGGAGTTTGCATTTTCTGCATCACCAAACATCCAGTTATAGCAAGTTTATTACCACAATGCTTAGACCCCTCCTAAATACCTCTTCGTCAGGTCACCAGCGGCAACAGCCAAACATTATGTGTGTCAACCTTGCAGGTTGCCAGTAGCAACAATTAAAAAATGTTGTATATGCAAGATCTCACGTGCAGCAGAACAGAAAATATTGAAAAACTCAGCAGGTCACCTGTTCTTTGATGAGAATGAATGTTCATGGAGCATGACAACATAGCAGGACATCTGTTGCTATCTGATTTGAGTTAGGCTCGCCCTTGCATATTTAGGTTCTTATATTTTTTGCATGGCAACCGGCTATAGATAATATCTTGGACCAAAGTGAGTAGGAAGCATGTTTCTTCTTTAGCACTGAAATAACTTTTTTAAATGGTTTTGTTCATGTCTTTCATTTACTTTACTTCTCTCTACCTGTATTCATAGAACTGCAAAATCCTAGGATCGTACAGGACAGGAATGGGCCCATTTAGCCTACCTCGTCCATTCTGATCGTGATGCTTATCCACACTAATCCTATTTGCCTGTGTTAGGCCTGCACCCCACTATGCCTTAGATAAACACAAAATGCTGGAGTAACAGTCTGAAGAAGGGTCTTATCCCGAAACATCACCCATTCCTTCTCTCCAGAGATGCTGCCTGTCCCGCTAAGTTATTCCAGCATTTTGTGTCTATCTTCAATATTAAGTTAGTATTGGTAAATGTTGAATGCAGTTTAGACTCTGTCTTGTTGAAGACTATTTGCCCAGCATTTCCTATTTGCCTGTGTTAGGCCTGTATCCCCACTATGCCTTAGATGACATAAAATCAAGTACAGATGAAGTTCCAAAGTTTAAAACCTGAAATAATTAGATCACACTTAAAATAGGTGACTTTCATTGTCATAGAGATGGTTAGCTAATAATTATTAATAACTTAAGCCAGGATGTATAGGCACTAAAAATCTCTGCAATAAACAGGCAAAAAAGCATACAAAAATACAAAAAGGGCATTTATTGACAAAAAAGGCATAAAGGCATTTATTTCCACCACCAAAATATGGTTAAAAATGATATTTATAAAGGTATACTACATTAAATGACCAAAGTTACCTGGTTCCACATAACTACCAGCATTCTATAGCATTATACGAGAACTACCAGATAATCCTTTATGAGAGAGGGTTGGGCATGGCAGGCACATAATCACCAACTGGATGATATACCAGTGGCAAAGGAGATTTTAGGTAATTATTACAGGATACTTTTACTTGATTACCATGTGACTAACATATGTCACCATCGTAGAGCAGCAATTTGAATGTTAGCATGTAGAATATGTATATTCGCTCAATAGCCCCTTACCAATGGGGTGCATCTCGTGTATATATTTTGTTGATACCAACAATTGAAGAATTGGTAACTCATGCAATCTCCAATACCTCCAAGTAGGTAATGGTATTCGGAACTTCTCATCTTAGAGTCATAGCATCAGTTTATAATAACTGAATTCGACCGATCACACTACTGTAGCGAGTTTCAAGTTCAAGTTCAATGAGTTATTGTCATGTTCAGCAATGCTGAATACTGTTACTTCATCATTGTGCCTGAGGTAGTTTCAGCTGGCAATAGCATAAGGTTGTTAACAATGGTCTAATTGTTACTTACACAATATCAGTTCCTTGATTTGCTCGGCTGAAACACAGCTGCTATATTGCCAATTACTCATGATGAAAATAAAACTCAGTTGTATAACAGATTGCTATAACTCCAATCTCTTGCCACAAGGCGGAGTCAAGGCTAATAATAATTAAAGATAAATCCCAATGACCAACAAACAGTTTATCCCATACCCCAAAGCTTTACTGTTATAGTACAGTTATATTGTCTGATAACCTCTGTAATGGGATTTGCAGCGCATGGATCTCTGACCCTTATGAATCTGTTGTTAGTCAGGAAAAATAAGTTTTCATATTCGGACAATTCATATGCCTGACACTCTCCATTCTTCATAATAACATGCCACTTCTGCCTTATTCCATGGGCGGTTTGCATGAGAACTTTTGCCCTATTTCCGAACTTTAATTTAAAAAAAAAAAGTGCTAGACTCATTTTGTTGAGTAGGATTGGTAAGCTGCATGGAATTTCTGAGCTATCATGCTGCCCCCAGCTCCAGTGAACCGCTACTGCCAATGAGCGCCTGGGGTGCATTCTGAAATTATGACTTTTGCCCGCCGTTGGCCTAATTGATTCATCTGCCAGGCTTTCGTCCCCTGTTGAATAGACATACCTGAATAACAGATTCAGCAGGCTGGCTCTCACAACCCCCTGTTAGCGCTATTCACTGCTGGCACATATGTGCTTAAGTATGTTCTATTGACTTCTTTAGAGCCTGGAGTCAGTTATATCTTGCTCTTTTGCTATTCCCTCCTCAGAGAGGGTGTAAAATCACCCTCACATTTTCCTTGAATGTCTTCACCTACAGCGCCAGGAACTTGAAGTACAAAGTACAGCAAGTGAAGATGTAGACAATTGAGCAATAGTTCAGCCCTTTGACTTCTCCAATACTGATGTCAATACATCAATACTCCTTTGATGGTTGTCCTGCCTCCAGTGTACCAATGACCACATTGGCAATACATCTCCCCACAGGATCAGTTATCTCGTCTATTGAGATCCATATTTTGTTGCATGCAACTACATCTCTAATTTTTTGCACAACAAGGTTGAAGTTGCTGTCAACATAATTTTTCCGTAACGATGACTCGCTTGGTATAGTTCCTCTGTGTATTTCCCTAAAAAACCTCTGAGAGATTTGTTTTCCAATTTCCACAGTGAAATTCCAGCATCAATGAATGCGTTGCACAGATCACTCAAACTCAGACTTGCAATTGGAGCCAGCAGTAATTGTCAGGAGACAAGCTTGCGTATTTCCTACCTTCTGTTTCTCTGCCACCAACTTGTGTTTAGCTGTTTGTGCATGGAAATGAAAAATGCTTTCTCACGTGCATTGCAAAACAGCACACAGTTGTCCGTAGAGAATATATCACTCCCGTACACTCTCACCAAATCATTCAGTTTTTTACAAGGCATTGACTTGACTTTAGGCATTTTGACGCTTGCAGGGGTAGATCCTTCAGGAGCGTGGATGCAGACCTCTACAGGCAGGCCAAGTACATGCTAAGAAGAGGAATCAGAGCAGCCAAGGAAAGGTGCTCTGAGAAGTTGAGGAGCAAGTTCTCAGCAAATAAGTCTCCTTCAGTGTGGAAGGGCTTGCAAGAAATCACAAGCTACAAGACGAAAAACACCCCGTTCCTTGGACAATCGTCAGCTGACCAACGACCTGAACGAGTACTACTGCAGTTTCGATAAATGGAAACTTAACCCTGGTAACCCCATCCAATACTTCACACCTACTCACAGCTTGACTCCAGTTTGCAAAGACTAGACCCTATCCCTCGCACCCCTCTCCAATCACCGCTTAACACCCACTTACAGCCGGGTTTCACCCCGGTGATGTAAATTTTCTTGTAAGTTACGTTAAAAGGGCAAAAAAGGCTGATTTAAGCACAATTGTGAAAAAGGTATTATCTTCCTGAAATCATCAACAAAGGCATGCAAAGGCACATGGCATTTATGGCAAAATTCTGGCTCTATTAATAACAATACTTAATACAAAAATTACTTTGCTCATTGTTAAATGTGTACTTGCACATGAAATAACAACCTTCCACAGCATTCAGGTGTCTTCTGGATTAAGGCGATTGGCTGGAGGGGCTTTCGGGGAAAGCTGAAACGTGATCCTAAAAATGCTATAAATAGTGATGTGCTGCAAGAATCAATATTCAGTACTAAGCACTCAGCTATTTATAACTGATCTTCGTGACTTAAATTAAAACACGGAGTCAAACATATCTTTGTGGTGCCCAGCTAGGTGCAAAGATGAATTGTTTGAAGTAAGAAAGTCTTCAGAAGTATATAGACAGGATTAGCGAGTGGGCAGATAGTTGGCAGGTGGATTGTAAAGTGAGGTTATGCGCTTCATTTGGAATGTTGTTTTCATTTTAATGTAAGAAAAATAATAAATATCGGTGTACAGTTGGGTTCCACTGTTTTGGTTCTTAGAATGCAGGAACAACATATAGTTTTGAAGACATTTAACATGTTGACTTTCATCGCACAGGGTGAATACATCTTCCTTGTTGAGTTTGCACAATGCTTTGGTGAGGCTTCACTTGGAGCATAGTTTGACACATTCGAGGAATGATTCACATGCCTTGAATTAAATGTACAGGAGAAGCCTTAAACTAATTGTTCATTGTTCAGCATGGAACAGGCCTTTCGGCCCTCAGAGTCCATGCCTACCAGCGATCACCCCATACACGGGCTCTATCCTACACACTAAGGAAAATTTACAGAACCAGCTAACCTACAAACCTGTATGTTTTGGAGTGTGGGAGGAAAACAGAGCACCCGGAGAAAACCCACGTGCTCACAGGGAGAACCCGTAGTCAGGATTGAACCCGGGTCTCTGGCAGCACTGTTAGGCAGCAACGCTACCGGTGTGCACTGTGCCTCATCTTATATGATAAGATCAACTAAGATTGGCCAATGCTCATTTCTATTTAGAATGATGAAGGAAAGCATTTATCTGAAACATGTAAAGTTTTTCAAGAGACTGAGAAGGAGATGCTGTAAGGATTTCCCTAGGCTGCATTTAGGATGAGGGGACATTGTCTTTGTTGAGCAATTAGCTGACTAGAATTCAAGTGAAGAGAAGTTTCTTTATCTATAAAAGGACTGGACAAGCTAGATGCAGGAAAAATGTTCCCAATGTTGGGCGAGTCCTGAGCGAGGGGCCACAGTCTTAGAATAAAGGGGAGGCCATTTAAGACTGAGGTGAGAAAAACTTTTTCACCCAGAGAGTTGTGAATTTGTGGAATTCCCTGCCATAGAGGGCAGTGGAGGCCAAATCACTGGATGGATTTAAGAGAGAGTTAGATAGAGCTCTAGGGGCTAGTGGAACCAAGGGATATGAGGAGAAGGCAGGCACGGGTTATTGATTGGGGATGATCAGCCATGATCGCAATGAATGGTGTTGCTGGCTCGAAGGGCCGAATGGCCTCCTCCTGCACCTATTTGCTATGTTTCTATAAGGCTGTGATATTTTGGAATTCATTAACCAATGGGCTATGGTCATTAAGTATATCCTGAACAAAGCTCGAGTTTTTGACTCAACTGGAGTTGAGCACGTGTAAAAATGCTTCCTTGAAGTACTTGGCCAAGCCACAAATATACCACAATACAAATATGCCATCAGAGGCATAAGAGCAGGAGATACTGTTTTTTGTAAGATCTCAACAACTATCGATCAACCGTAATGAGGGTGCATAATTATGATGAACATCATCATAATGTAATGCATGTTTATCTGCCCACTGCATTCACTGGCCCCTGCATTATTAGTCCAATAGCTCATTAAGATGGCCAGTTGCTTGCAGTAAAAGATCCATAATACTTGTTGTCATAAATTAATCAGATTATTTCACGTACTTTTTTTTCTCCAGGGATTCCTTTTTAGCTTAAATACAAAATGCATAGTGGTAGCATTAGCACAGCTGCTTCACTGTGCCAGAGGCCTCAGTTCTATATTGACTTCTGATGCTGTATGTTCTCCTTATGACCCTGTAGACAAATTACCCCTGCAGGGCTCGAAATTAGCAGTTGCCCGGGGGCCAATGGCAACCTACAATCCCGCCAGGCAACCTAAAAGCCATGCCATTTTGCCCGGCTTGGCAAGCACCCGGGACACCTATCGTTTAATTCTGAGCAGGCCCCCGCTCTATCTCTCTCTCTCTCTCTCTGTCACTCTCCGTCTCCGCCCGCCATCCGTGTCCGGGTCGCGGGTCTCCGCTCGGCACGGCAGGCCGCCTTATACGTGCACACTGCAATGGCCTGCACATTCTCCCCTGCACATGTGCACTGCCACGGCAACTGGTCAGCGTCGGCCACTTTCTCATTCCCTTTGCATTGTGGGAGATCGTGCCGTCATTGCTGTCCGGTCGCCGCCTCACCACGACCGCTGAAAACCAACGCAGAATCACTCCATGGAGCCGGAGTAACTCACTGGAGTAATTCTTGCTTCTTGGTTTCCTAGTCCTCCAAAAATATTTTTAAAATGGAATTTAAACTGGTGGACCCACCACCACCAAACTCTGAAAAATAACAGCCTTGCATTTTATCTGTTTATTTATTTTATTTATATATGGTCTATGGTATATAGACTCACTGAACTTTTATCTTCTGTTCTGTGTTATGGTTACATATTCTGTTGTGTTGCAGCAAGCAAGAATTTCATTGCCCTATCTGGGACACATGACGATAAAACTTTCTTGACTCTTGACTTGGACAAGCAAAAGAGGGTTCTTGGGGAAAAAAGAGTTACCTTAAATTTAGTTGCATCTGGTTGGGTACCTATGGTAGGGTGAAGACTATTCCGTGCTTTAATTGTGTGGGGGAACTCAATGGAGCAGCCAGCATCTCTGGATAGAAGAAATTGGGTGACGTTTCAGATAGAGACCCTTCTTTAGATTTCCTCTGGTTTTAATGTTTTTAGTTTAATTTAATGGTACAGCGTGGAAACAGGCCCTTCGGCCCACCGAGTCCATGCCGACCACCAATCACCCATACACTAGTTCTATCCCACACATTGGCAACGTGAGTCAAGAGTGTTTTATTCTCTCACGTCTCAGTTAGAACAATGAAATCCTTACTTGCAGCAGCACAACAGAATATGTAAACATAGTGCTCTGTAAACAATATTATAAACGATAAATGTTATAAACACCTACAGACACCACCCATATTCAAGATCAATTCCGGGTCTCTGGCAATTTTAGGCAGCAACTTTATGGCCAATGTACTGCCCCATAGTCTTGAACTGAATTAAAACATACAGTAGCTGTAAAGGGGGACATAGCGTTACTCATCTCCCCGCTACCTTCAGGTGGAAGATACAGGAGCCTGAAGACTGCAACGTCCAGGTTCAGGAATAGCTACTTCCCCACAGCCATCAGGCTATTAAACTCAACTCAAACAAAACTCTGAACATTAATAGCCCATTATCTGTTTATTTGCACAATATCTGTTTATTTATTCATGTGTGTATATATTTATATAATGGTATATGGACACACTGATCTGTTCTATATTCACACCTACTATATTCAGTTGTGCTGAAGCAAAGCAAGAATTTCACTGTGGGAGAGTTGATAGAGAGTATTCTGAGGGATAAGGGCAGATTAGGGATAGTCAGCATGGTTTTGTACATGGGAGGTGTGACAAATCTGATCCAGTTTTTGGAAGATGTAACCAAAAAAGTTAATGAGGACAGAGCTGTTGACGTATGTATGTACACCAGCAAAGCATTTGACCAGGTTACGCATTGTAGGCTGCTCTGGGAGGTTAGATCACTTAGGATCCAAGGAGAGCTTGCCACTGGTTAGAAAAGCGGCTTCATGGAAGAAAGCAGAGGGTAATGGCGGAAGATTGCTTTTCAGACTGGAGGCCTGTGACTAATGGTGTACATCAGGATTTGGTGCTGGGCCCATTGCTGTTTATCATGTACTAGACAAAGTGGGACCCGTTGGGGCCCGTCCCCTCAACGCACGGTTGCGGGCAGGGAGGGGGGGGGGGGGGCGGCCTGCGGCGTCACATACACGAACTAACCACCCACACACACGGGGGGGGGGGGAGGGAGAGGGGAAGTGGGAGGACTGGGGGGAGAGGGGGTGGGGGTGAGAGGGGAAGAGGGGTGGAGGGGGTGGGCAGAGGGGGGGGGAGGGAGAGGGAGAGAGAGGAGGGGGGAGAGAGACGAGGGGGAGAGTGGGGAGAGAGAGAGCAGGGGGTTTGAGTGGGGTAGAGGGGAGAAGGAGAGGGGGATAGGGAGGAGAGAAGAGGGGGGTAGAGAGGAGGGGGAGGTAGGAGGGGGAGAAGAGAGGAGAGGGGAGGGTTGGGAGAGGAGGATGGGGGGGAGAGGAGGAGGGGAGCCAGGCGAGCGAGTGGGCTGCGAAAAGCGAGTGGGCTGCAAAAAGCGAGCAGGTTCTGAAAAGCGAATGGGTGACGTCACTCGCAACGCGGGAACACAACGTGCAGCCATTGTGACGTCATCAGCCAAAACCAGCCGAATTACCAAATTATTTGAAATTTTTGAACATTTTGATGAATAACTGGAGAAATAATGCATGAATTTTTAGGAATAAGGCGAATTTTGATTTCACGGGATAAATCTCTACAGGAACATGTAAACCTTTTATCGTAAGAGCGTTGTTTATTCGAGCAGTATGATCTCACACACACACACACACACATCCAATATCTGAGTTTTATAAGTATATAGATATCAATGTTTTGGATGAGCATGTACAAGGTATGATTAGTAAGTTTGCAAATGCAACTAAAGTGGGTGATATTGTACACAGCGAAAATTGTCAAGAATTGCAGCAGGGTCTTGATTCATTGAGCAGGTGGGCTGAAGAATGGTTAATGGAGTTTAATACAAATAAGTGTGGGTGTTGCATTGTGGGAGGTCTAACCAGGGCAGGACATACACGGTGAATGGCAGGGCTCTGGGGATGGTTGTATAGCAGTGGGATCTAGGAATGCAGGTACATAGTTCCTTGAAAGTGGTATCACAGGTACATAGGATGGTCAAGAACACTTTCAGTACATTGGCCTTCATCAGTCAGAGTATTGTGTTCAGTTTTGATCATCCTGTTATAGGAAGGCTGGAAAGAGTTCAGAGAAGATTTATGAGGATGTTGCCAAAACGCAAGGGTGTGAACTATAGGGAGAGGTTGAGCAGGTTAGGACTTTATTGCTTGGAGCGCAGGAGAAGGAGGGGGTGATCATGAGAGTATCAGGTAGGTTTAAGGTGAAGCGGGACGAGATTTATTAGGAACCTGAGGGGCAACTTTTTTACACAAAGGGTGGTGGGTTTATGGAACGAGCTGAAGGAAGAGGTAGTTGAGACGGGTATTATTCCAACCTTTAAAAACTTTGGACAGTTACCTGGATAGGAGAGGTTTAAAGGAGATGTGCCAAGTGCTGGGGCGAGTGTATATGGGGCATGAAGGCTTGTTTCTTTGTGATTTTTGTCTGTTCAGTTGATGTGAAATAAGAATGATGTTGTGGTTTTTCAAAGCATCCATATTCATTCTCCGTCACCTTGCTATAGTCTAACCATATTAAGTTAAGTCAACACATAGGGGTAAATAAAATTGGTTCTCTCCAACTTCACTGAGTTTCAACAACGACTTTAATCAGGTTATACATGATAGAATTTAATTGGTAAAACTAGACAGACCAAGTGATCGATCAAATATATTCAACCCATTATTGTCGCTGTGGATGGCTAAAGGCCATTCAGGCACATTTGAATGCATGATTTTGGCATGCTTGCCACCATCACTGATAGTTGATGAAAGATGTTAAACGTTTAGTGAGGAGATACATGCATAGTGATTAACCAGAAATTATTTTGAAGAAATCTAAGGTCATTGAAACATAGAAACATAGAAAATAGGTGCAGGAGTAAGCCCTTCGAGCCTGCACCGCCATTCAATATGATCATGGCTGCTCATCCAACTCGGTATCCTGTACCTGCCTTCTCTCCATACCCCTGATCCCCATAGCCACAAGGGCCACAACTAACACCCTCTTAAATATACACAATTAATTGGCCTCAACTACCTTCTGTGGCAGAGAATTCCACAGATTCACCACTCTCTGTGTGAAAAATGTTTTTCTCATCTCGGTCCTACAAGACTTCCCCCTTATCCTTAAACTGTGACTTGGCTTGTACTCGCTGGAATTTAGAAGATTGAGGGGTGATCTCATAGAGACTTACAAAATTCTTAAAGGGTTGGACAGGCTAGATGCAGGAAGATTGTTCCCGATGTTGGGGAAATCCAGGACAAGGGGTCACAGTTTAAGGATAAGGGGGAAGTCTTTTGGGACCGAAATGAGAAAATTGTTTTTCACGCAGAGAGTGGTGACTCTGTGGAATTCTCTGCCACAGAAGGTAGTTGAGGCCAGTTCGCTGGCCATATTTAAGAGGGAGTTGGATGTGGCCCTTGTGGCTGAAGGGATCAGGGGGTATGGAGAGAAGGCAGGTACGGGATATTGAGTTGGATGATCAGCCATGATCATATTGAATGGCGGTGCAGGCTCGAAGGTCCGAATGGCCTGCTCCTGCACCTAATTTCTATGTTTCTATGACCCCTTGTTCTGGACTTCCCCAACATCGGGAACAATCTTCCTGCATCTAGCCTGTCGAACCCCTTAAGAATTTTGTAAGTTTCCATAAGATCCCGCCTCAATCTTCTAAATTCTAGCGAGTACATGCCAAGTCTATTCAGTCTATCTTCATATGAAAGTCCTGACATCCCAGGAATCAGTCTGGTGAACCTTCTCTGTACTCCCTTTATGGCAAGAATGTCTTTCCTCAAATTAGGAGACCAAAACTGTACACAATACTCCAGGTGTGGTCTCACCAAGACCCTGTACAAGTGCAGTAGAAAGAACCTCCCTGCTCCTATACTCAAATCCATTTGCTATGAATGCTAACATACCATTCGCCTTCTTCACTGCCTGCTGCACATGCATGCCTACTTTCAATGACTGGTGTACCATGACACCCAGGTCTCGTTGCATCTCCCCTTTTCCTAATCGGTCTCCATTCAGATAATAGCCTACATTCCTGTTTTTGCCACCAATGTGGATAACCTCACATTTATCCACATTATACTGCACCTGCCATGCATTTTCCCACTCACCCAACCTATCCAAGTCATCCGCAAACTTGGAGATGTTGCATTCAATTCCCTCGTCCAAATCATTAATATATATTGTAAATAGCTGGGGTCCCAGCACTGAGCCTTGCGGTACCCCACTAGTCACTGCCTGCCATTCTGAAAAGGACCCGTTTACTCCTACACTTTGCTTCCTGTCTGCCAGCCAGTTCTCTGTCCACATCAATACTGAACCCCAAATACCGTGTGCTTTAAGTTTGCATACCAATCTCTTATGTGGGACCTTGTCGAAAGCCTTCTGAAAGTCCAGATGTAACACATCCACTGGTTCTCCCTTATCCACTCTACTAATTACATCCTCAAAAAATTCTATAAGATTCATCAGACATGATTTACCTTTCATAAATCCATGCTGAATTTGTCCAATGATTTCACCACTTTCCAAATGTGCTGCTATTCCATCTTTAATAACTAGCAGTTTCTCCACCACCGATGTTAGGATAACTAGTCTGTAATTCCCTGTTTTCTCTCTCCCACCCTTTTTAAAAAGTGGGGTTACATTAGCTACCCTCCAATCCTCAGGAACTACTCCAGAATCTAAAGAGTTTTGAAAAATTATCACTAATGCATCCACAATTTCTGGGGCTACATTCTTAAGTACTCAGGGATGCAGCCTACCTGGCCCTGGGGATTTATCGGCCTTTAATCCATTCAATTTACCTAACACTACTTCCAAGCTAACTTGGATTTCACTCCGTTCCATCTCATTTGACTACCGGTTCCCTGCTATTTCCGGCAGATTATTTATGTCTTCCTCAGTGAAGATAGAACTAAAGTAGTTATTCAATTGGTCTGCCATGTCCTTTTTCCCCATGATCAATTCACCTGTTTCTGACTGCAAGGGACCTACATTTGTTTTAACTAATCTCTTTCTCTTCACATATCTATAAAAACTTTTGCAGTCAGTTTTTATGTTCCCTGCCAGTTTTCTTTCATAATCTATTTTCCCTTTCCTAATTAATCCCTTTGTCCTCCTCTGTTGGACTCTGAATTTCTCCCAGCCCTCTGGTAGGTTGCTTTTTTCTGGCTAATTTGTATGATTCATCTTTTGTTTTGATACTATACTTGATTTCCCTTGTTATCCACGGATGTACTACCTTCCCTAATTTATTCTTTTGCCAAACTGGGATGAACAATGTTTGTAGTTCATCCATGCAGTCTTTAAATGCCTTCCATTGCCTATCCACCGTCAACCCTTTAAGAATCAATTGCCAGTCTACCTTGGCCAATTCACGTCTCATACCCTCAAAGTTAGAAGTTCAGAACCCTTGTTTCTGAATTAATTATGTCACTCTCCATCCTAATGAAGTACATGCGACATGCGTTAGTCAGGGGCGGATCTACTATGAAACTAATGAAGCTTAAGTTTCAGGGCCTCTAATCGAGGATGCGCCCAGGAAGCGACTTTAGTCCAAATATTCTAAGCTATTCTTAGAAAAATTCTAAGCTTCTGTTTTGTAAAAAACCAGCAGAAAGCTTGAGAATCACTTTCAATTTATTGAAATGCAGGAGCTTCAGGGAACACCCACCGGGATGCTACCGCTGGACCCCGGCCTAGCCGGCCTACTGGATCCCCGGCCAATACTCAGGCATGAGATTTCTTCGCGGACCCGCGGATTATAAAAGATGAGATAGCCGCACATTTGGATAGCAGTAACAGGATCGGTCCAGGTCAGCATGGATTTACGAAGGGGAAATCATGCTTGACTAATCTTCTGGAATTTTTTGAAGATGTAACTAGGAAAATGGACAAGGGAGAGCCAGTGGATGTAGCATACCTGGACTTTCAGAAAGCATTTGATAAGGTCCCACATAGGAGATTAGTGGGCAAAATTAGGGCCCATGGTATTGGGGGTAGAGTGCTGACATGGATAGAGAAGTGGTTGGCAGACAGGAAACAAAGAGTAGGGATTAACAGGTCCCTTTCAGAATGGCAGGCAGTGACTAGTGGGGTACCACAAGGCTTGGTGCTGGGACTGTAGCTATTTACAATATACATCAATGATTTGGATGGAGTGATTCAAAGTAACATTGGCAAATTTGCAGCTGACACAAAGCTGGGTTGCAGTGTGAACTGTGAGGAAGATGCTATGAGAATGCAGGGTGACTTGGACAGGTTGGGGGAGTTGGCAGATGCATGGCGGATGAAGTTTAATGCGGATAAATGTGAGGTTATCCACTTTGGTAGCAAAAACATTAAGGCAGATTACTATCTAAATCGTGTCAATTTGGGAAAAGGGGTAGTACAACGGGATCTGGGGGTTCTTGTACATCAGTCTATGAATGTAAGCATGCAGGTATAGCAGGCAGTGAAGAAAGCGAATGGCATGTTGGCCTTTATAAAAAGAGGAATCGAATATAGGAGCAAAGAGGTCCTTCTGCAGTTGTACAGAGCCTTAGTGAGACCACATCTGGTGTACTGTGTGCAGTTTTGGTCCCCTAATTTGAGGAAGGACATTCTTGCTATTGAGGGAGTGCAGCGTAGGTTTACAAGGTTAATTTGCGGGATGGCGGGACTGTCATATGCTGAGAGAATGGAGCAGCTGGGCTTGTACACTTTGGAGTTTAGAAGGATGTGAGGGGATCTCATTGAAATATATAAAATTGTTAAGGGCTTGGACACACTAGAGGCAGGAAACATATTCCCGATATTGGGGGAGTCCAGAACTAGGTGCCACAGGTTAAGAATAAGGAGTAAGCCATTTAGAACGGAGACGAGGAAACACTTTTTCTCACAGAGAATGGTGAGTCTGTGAGAAAAAGGTAAAATTCTCTGCCTCAGAGGGCAGTGTAGGCAGGTTCTCTGGATGCTTTCAAGAGAGAGCTAGATAGGGCTCTTAAAAATAGCGCAGTCATGGGATATGGGGTGAAGGCAGGAACGGGGGTACTAATTGGGGATGATCAGCCATGATCGCATTGAATGGCGGTGCTGGCTCGAAGGGCCAAATGGCCTACTCCTGCACCTATTGTCTATTGTCTATTTCTGCAAATTTTGAAATACGTTAAAAAAAATCTGAATTTCTATAAATCTATAAATGGCTTTCTGTGAGACAGTGGGGGTGAGACTGATGATCGAGGGCGCCGATTGGATGAGAGGGACTTCGTGGGGGGGGGGGGAGGGCGGAACACGATGATTCAGTGCAATGATTGGAGGAGGGAGGCGTCCGGGGCGGGACAAGGCGAGGACTGGCGGAGCGAGGGGCTGGGAGTGCAGTTAATACCGGTAGCGGCGGCCGCGGGGGAGAGCAGCGGGCACTGCACTGGGAAAGGCCGGGGCGCGGCTGTAGGGCCAGGGCCATGTTGGTGTCAATAAGCGTTTTAAAGCAAGTAGAGGGAGTGTGTATGAGCCCAGGTGAGCAGAGGGGGGGGGAGTCTCTGTGAGTGTGAGCAGTGAGAGGTTCCCTGTGAGGCTGAGCAAAGGTGAGGGATTTCCTGTGAGTGTGAACAGTGAGGGGTCCCTGTGAGTGTGAGTAAAGGTGAGGGGTTTCCTGTGAGTGTGAGCAGTGAGGGGGTCCCTGTGAGTGGGGAAGACCCTGCAAGAAATTAAGGGTTAAAAGGCAAGAAATCAGTGTCATAGAATGGTCATAGAATGATATAGTGCGGAAACAGGCCCTTTGGCCCAACTTGCCCACACTGGCCAACATGTCCCAGCTACACTAGTTCCACCTGCCTGCATTTGGTTCATATCCCTCCGAACTTATCCTATCCATGTACCTGTTTCTTAAATGTTGGGACAGTCTCAGCCTCAACTACCTCCTCTGGCAGCTTGTTCCATACACTCACCACCCTTTGTGTTAATATATATTGTAAATAACTGGGGTCCCAGCAGTGAGCTTTGCTGCACCCCACCAGTCACAGCATGCCATTCTGGATCCATTAATTCCTACTCTGTGTTTCCTGTCTGCCAACCAGTTCTCTCTCCATGTCAGTACACTACCCCCAATACTATGTGCTCTAATTTTGCACACTAATCTCTTGTGAGCGACCTTGTCAAAAGCTTTTTGAAAGTCCAGATACACCACATCCCTTATCCATTCTGCTTGTTACATCCTCAAAAAATACCAGAAGATTAGTCAAGCATGATTTCCCCTTAAATCCATGCAGACTTTTCCCAATCCTGTCACAGCTTTCCAAATGCGTTGCTATAACATCTTTAACGATCGATTCAGGCATCTTCCCCAAAACCGATGTAAGGCTAACTGGTCTACAATTCCCCATTTTCTCTCTCCCTCCTTTCTTAAAAAGTGGGATTTCATTAGCTACCTCCAGTCCGCAGGAACTGATCCAGAGTCTATAGAACATTGGAAAATTATCACCAATGCATCTGTGATTTCTAGGGCCACCTACTTGAGTACTCTGGGATGCAGACCATTGGGCCCTGAGAATTTATCTGCCATCAGTCCCAACAGTTTACCTAACACCATTTCCTAACTAATGTGAATTCCCTTCAGTTCTTCCCTCCAAGTAGATCCTCAATCCCCTAGTATTTCTGGGAATTTGTTTGTGTCTTAGTGAAGGAATTAAACAATTCATTTTGTCATTTCAAGGTACAATTATTTTTAAAAATTCAGCATAAACGGGGAGCTGCCCCTTTTTATCCCCGCCAAGAGCATTGCCTATTGGAATACTACCAGGGAGTAATGCCTTCTGGACCCCCATCTCTCTTCCTCTTTTTTCAGTTTTTTCCTGTCTCATGCTTTAATACTCCTACTTTTTTTCTGGAGGTGAAGATCATGCTTAGTCCACATTGCTTAAACATTTTGGGTATGAGGGGGTTTAAAAAAAAACTAATATTCATAATACAGTGTAATTAAATACAAAATAACAGTTAAAATAAAAAAAAGGTTATTAAAGTATCATGTAGGCTTTCCGTAAACGAAAAAACTTTCAAATTAAGGATGTTTCATTCTAAATATATTTAATATAATATAATTATAAATAATTTAAAACATTATTAACATTTATGACAGAAATTACAATTTGTGGTGATCTGTCGTGGAACAACCCCATTGAAGAAGATAACAGTGTCAAAGATCTCAAAGGGGCTCCCATAAGAGTTCAATGTAGAGCTGCCACTGGCATTAATTCTGAAAGACATCAGAAGTCACTTTTTCACTCAAGTTTGTAAACATTCGTTAGATTAGGCTAGTACCACATGTAGAGTATATTTACAGGAATAACACCTAGGAGAAATAAATGAAAAGAATAAAGAACATCAATAAAAAACTAACTTTGACTTACTCCACTTGCACTGGTATCAGTATCATAAAAGATCGGTTTGTTTTATGGAGACGACTTAATAATTACGAGCAGCTCGTACTGTAAACAAACCGTTACTAAATTGCTCTGTAACGCAGATACATGTTTAATTTCCATGTGCAAATGAAGTAATTGCACCTCTCATTTATTATTTCAACATGAATATTTTCTTAAAGTGTAGTGCAAAACAAATTGCAACTAGAGTGTTATGTAATACCACCTCTATCCTTTCCAAGATTGTTATTCTGATATTTCTTTGTGCTGACAGAGTGCAAAAAGTTGGAAAATAACCCCGCTCTGATTAAAAAACTGAATTTAATTTTGTTACATTGTCTATTTCAGTCATGACCTGAAACCCGTTTCACTTGCGAGAACAGTTGTGTCAACTTATTGGCTCAATTCATGTCAAGTGTAATATTGCATTTCATTATTGTGTCTTTATATTCATTGATAATAAAGCAAATAGTTTCCTAAGGATGCAAAAGAGTCATTTCTATTTGCGACCCCTATCTCAGGAAGTAAGCTGGCAGACCAGATATAGCAGACTTGCAGCTGCTTCTGTTTTGCCACATTATCACGCCTCAGTCCCAGACTGAAATTTGTCATGCTGACATTTTACTGTTCCCAAGCCAGTCATCCTGTGGTGTCTCTGATTATTTTGACTGGCAATTTAATAATAAATGGTGCAAAATTAACTAGAAGTTCACCCTCCCCACTGAGTTAGCACACAAAGAATCATTATTGCAGTTGTCTGTCCTCTTTGTGGGCAGCAGAATTCTTTCTAGATTAGATGATTGAAAATTCAGTCTCCGGATGGATCCAAATTGCTCAAATGTAATTTCTTGCAATGTTATAGCTTGGATTTAATTTAGAGATACAGCGTGGGAACAGGCCCTTCGGCCCACCAGCAATCCCCACACATGAACACTATCCTACACACACGAGGGATAATTTACAATTTTACCAAGCCATAAAACCTGCAAGTCTTTGGTGTGTGGGAGGAAACCAGAGATCCTGGAGAAAACCCATGCTGTCACAGGGAGAACCATATAACCATATAACAATTACAGCACGGAAACAGGCCCTCTCGGCCCTTCCAGTCCGTGCCGACCATTTGTTTTCCCCTAGTCCCATCTACCTGCACTCAGACCATACCCCTCCATTCCCTTCACGTCCATATACCTATCCACTTTACTCTTAAATGTTAAAATCGATCCTGCCTCCACCACTTCTGCTGGAAGCTCATTCCACACAGCCACCACCCTCTGAGTAAAGAAGTTCCCCCTACGTACAAACTCCGTACAGACAGCACCCGCAGCCAGGTTCAAACCTGGGTCTCTGGTACTGTTAGGCGGAAATGCTACCCTGCACCACTATGCTGAATTTGAATAATCAATGTTTCATAATATGTTAAAAATATTTAATCAATTGATAGAAAGTATGGTAAGATTCATTTAAATTATTTTTTGAAAAAGAATTGGTCTCATAATAGGTTAGAACAACTTGCCTCAATCGTGCTTGCACTTGACAATGCATTAGAGGTTGGAAATAGATCTTTTGCATTACATACAGTTTCTTCCACAATGTTTCGGACAACGGCCCATCATTTATTTGCCTCTGTACTCCACAATTTGAGATTTGTAATAGAAAAAAAAAATCACATGTGGTTAAAGTGCACATTGTCAGATGTTAATAAAGACCATTTTTTTACATTTGGTTTCACCGTGCAGAAAATGCATAGTGCCCCCATTTCTGGGCACCATAATGTTTGGGACACAGCAATATAATGTAAATGAAAGTAGTCATGTTTACTACTTTGTTGCATATCCTTTGCATGCAATGACTGCTTGAAGTCTGTGATTCATGGACATCACCAGTTGCTGGGTATCTTCTCTGGTGATGCTCTGCCAGGCCTGTATTGCAGCCATCTTTAGCTTATGCTTGTTTTGAGGGTAAGTCCCCTTCAGTTTTCTATTCAGCATTTGAAAGGCATGCTCAATTGGGTTCAGATCGGGTGATTGACTTGGGCACTCAAGAATTGACCATTTTGTAGCTTTGAAAAACTCCTTTGTTGCTTTGTTGGAGAAAGGCTAACTTTGAGGGAATGCGTAAAGATTTTAAAGGAGTGAATTGGGACACTTTGTTTCATGGGAAGGATGTAGAAGAGAAATGGAGGACATTTAAAGGGGAAATTGTAAGTGTACAGAATCTTTATGTCCCTGTTAGGTTGAAAGGTAATAGTAAAAATTGGAAAGAGCCATGGTTTTCAAGAGAAATTGGACACTTGTTTCGAAAAAAGAGAGATATCTACAATAATTATAGGAGGCATGGAGTAAATGAGGTGCTAGAGGAGTATAAAGAATGTAAAAAGAATCTTAAGAAAGAAATTAGGAAGGCTAAAAGAAGATATGAGGTTGCTTTGGCAAGAAAGGTGAAAGTAAACCCAAAGGGTTTCTACAGCTATATTAATAGCAAAAGGATAACGAGGGATAAAATAGTAAGATTAAACGAGAACTTACCAGTTCGAAGTTTGATCGTTATTTTATGAGGAGTTACGATGAGGGATTACGTGAAGAACCCGCCTGGCGCTGGCAAACGGCATACTTCAAAGCAGCGGCATGAAAAACACAGAACACAAAAAATAGCCGAAGTAACATAGTAAGGCTCATAATAGACTTAGAACTACCAGATGATCATTTATTTTATGAGGGTGGGGAGTGAGGGCACGTAATCCCCTCATCGTAACTCCTCATAAAATAACGATCAAACTTCGAACTGGTAAGTTCTCGTTTAATCTTACTATTTTACTTCGGAGTCACGTGAGTGACTACGTGAAGCGTTTAAAGCTTTCTGTGTTTTTCGTGTCGTAGAATTTATTCCATACGAGAGTACGGCTCATTAACACACAATAACGAGCGAATAACACATTTTCCCCAAACATTGCCTCAAGTTATGTGATAAATAATTTTCACATTATAAAAAATGAAAATAATGCCCTTTCTATTGAAAAGCAAATTGATCACAAATACCAATTGATATATATTTTTTATGGCATGACAAAGCAACAATTATAGCGAACCGAACATTGCATGTCTAAATCTGACACCATGACTGGTTCCTTTATTTTAACAGTAATCTACAGCCTCCTGCGGCCTTGCATCTTTGCTCGAGTGGCTCATCCTGTGCCATTCCTGTGAATGTATTTTCCTCATTAACAGAGTGATTTTCCACCTTTCAGTGTCTAGTTCCTACTGAATGTATCCAATTATTAACCATCTAGAAATACATTCCTCTATAACCATCAGTTTTACTGAACCCAATGTGGTTTTTTGTGTGTAATAAGCAGTCTCATTGCCACAGACTCTTACCTACTGCAACATTTTCATCAATGTTCACACACACACACACACACAGACAACTTAAAGCCAGCAGGATGTGCTTATAGGTTTACCTTGGTTTTGTTTTCAGGTCTTCTTGGCGTGCTTTGTTTGGTAGATTCATAAACATATATGATAATGCAATTTGTATCCACATGCCATTATAACGTAACATTTGCAATGTTTGCACTCTTATATTGATACTAAAGTTATCAGAATTATTATTTTCAATGTTTAAGTTTTTTGAATCATAGATAGAGTTAAAGTCCATTTCTTAAGGCATTTCAAGATTTTTTATCTCCTGCCTTTATATTTTTTACAATTTTGGACAGATTATTATATACATATACCCATATCTATATCTATATCTATATCTATATATAATATATATATATATATATATATATATATATATATATATACACACACACATATATATATATTTTATTAACTTTTACATATATATCCCTTTCCATATTGGGATATTATGAATGCATCTGATAACTTCTTGGTTAATATATTATCCGTTTATAAGACGGTAACACTCTGAGCCCTATAATTGGCTCTATCAATTAGATACTTAGAAAATGCAATCCACAAGGAATTCACATATATCTAAATGAAAAAATAACTTTACTGTATATACAGACCTCCAATTTCTTATAACAAAATATAGTTATTTATACTTATTTCCGCAAATTGCAGGTATAACACTTCTTTATACATAATTATTTTATTGATATATCGTAATATTGGTTTACATTCATAGACTTCTTTGACCATCAGCTGTTGAGATGGTCTAGTCAACCTGTAGATAGTCAAATTCATATTTTCACTTATGAAGGTTTTTGTACAACAATAAATTACTGCAGGGTTTCTCAACCTGGAGATCCCAGTAGGTGCAGCAGCATCCAAAGAAACAAAGGGAGACAGGCAACGACCTAGGTCGAGACCCCTTTTTTTGCCTTCAATAAATTACTGCCATTATGAATCATCATTAGCAGTTCAAAATCACACAATATAAATGAACCATTAAGGACCCATATTGGGCCACCAAAATGCCTCTGGCAGTGTCCTGCTACATATTCATCAGACACTGCCCTATTAAACAAAAATGAGGAACACAAAGAATCTTTTCCTCATGTAATTTGGAGAAAAGCATCCACCTTCACTGTTCTTAGATTACCCACAAGAATATTCGAAAGATCAGTGATTTAATCTGTATTCAATCAGATTAATCGTAAGTAATCCATATTAATGACAATATGTTTTTCTTCCCAAATTTGTTCTCTTCCGATACCATTGTCTCTTCCTTAGAGATAAACAGGTGGACTAACTTTAAAACATACCACATCTGTTTACTTAGATAATCCCATAATTGTTGTTTGACTTATCTTGTGACCCACAAGAAATATTTAAAATCAGTGATTTAATCTGTATACAACCAGATTAATCGTAAGTATGCAAAATAATGACAATATATTTTCCTCCCAAATTTGACCATAGTTAACATATGCCACAGCCGTGGTATTGTTCATCTTGATACGACATGGACAGTTCCATAATAAAACAATCGATCTTTTTATCCATAACTCCTTATACTTCAACAATTAATACGAATGTTTGGAAAATTCTTAGGACAAACCATTTATGTTTGCCTGGTACAATTATTGTTATAAGAATAGATAATATTCTTATCTTTACCCAAACATTCACAGAAGCTGTACATCATCTGTAACACTTGCTTCAGTTGTAATTTTATAGTTGAAGCAGCTTATGAATCTTTTTTACATTACTAATAATGATAACGTATCATTTGATATTTTGCATAAGCCTCTTCACAAGGCAAACATATTCTATAAGCTTCTGTATTCCTTCTTTTGGAACTTTATTTATATTTTCCCCTAACCTAATGGAGGAACAAAGTATGTCAACAACAATAATACATATTTGTATCATGGAACAATTTTCCCCACTCTTATGGTGCTTAAATTACTTCTGAATTCAGAATAGTAATTTAAAAATATTTTATTAATGCCTGAGCATATGCTTTATGTAATGGGTCAAGTCCTACCTACCACCAGGTTTGTAATGGCAGGCACTAATTTGCAGCTGCTCTTTATCTCTTCTACTTTTAATGTAATCGAGATAACCCATACCATGTACCTCATTAGTGCAAGTGCTGATCTTTTATCAGTATATTGTTCCTTCAGTGTTCAGTTTAACAACTTGAACTGATTGATTGTTTGGACAAGTTTTAACTTGCACAGCTTGACCCACTTTAATTAATTTCAAGCACCTGTAATATTGATTAACACTTTGTTAATCACAACAGTTTTCCATGTTCTAGATGTTTCTATTTTCTTACACTGTGAAAGTGTAAATAATGATATTATTGTATGGTTTATACCATGAATCTTACACTAAGGTAATTTTATAATATACATGTACGTTCCCCTTCTTTTTTAAAATTTACTTTTGAGTGCAAACCTGAAATCAGTTTTCCCCTTATACAGGTGAACCAATCCTCCTTAGTTATATTAAGTTTTAACCATCATAATACACCTGTAATCCCCATAATTGGAGATTTCATGACTTATTTTGTAACCAGATGTTTGCACCTCTTCAACGTACATCAAGCCTTCTTTTCCCCAATATAGGTTAAGATAAGGCTATGTTTGGATAATACCACTTCTGCCTTTATTTTGATCCATCATCAAATTTTTCATTGGATCATAGTTTTTTCACCGTAAGATAAAAGATCTTTGTCTTTGTTTTGATCCATAATCAAAATTTTAATTGGATCATAGTTTTCCTTCCCAAAGTTTAAAGATCAGTGGTCTGTTCTTTTGTAATTAATATCTTTGATTTATCATAAGGCAGGTATTCTATAATAATCAGGAGTTTAATATATCCTGATTTGTATTAATCTGCAACCCTATGATGCAGATTCGGTAAATTATATATATTTCTTCCTATTAAGCTCCACAACTAATGGCAATTTATTTTATATTGCAAGTATTACATATTTGCACCATTTTGAAACTTTGAAATTGTATTTCTTATATCTCATATATTTGAGACATGGATATTTATAAATGGATTAACCATTGATATTTAAATAAAACATAAAGTTTTATCGTATTCTTGAAGTTGGTGAGATACCATATAATTAATGTAGGTAGCTAGGTTTTTCCATAGCCTCACCACTTCCTTTAGATATAGTAAAACTTTTGCTATCTCAGGCACACCAGGCCTCACTTTTATTTTTATTTTATTTGTGGTGTGCATTCATAATTCACATCACCACTTGCAGGGTCTGCTTTTGCAGCCCTGATCCACTTGGAATTATATCCAAAGAGACTTCCTCCACCCTATCCAGGGTCAGAGTTTTTATTTTTCAATTTGGCACATAGCCATATTTTGTATATTCAAGCCCCTCAGGGTCTTTTTTGGGGAACTGTTTGGGTACTGTGACCCTGGTCTTTAGTACATTCAAGCCCCTCAGGGTCTTTTTTAGGGAACTGTTTGGGTACTGTGACCCTAGTCTCTTTTTATATTATGGAGTACTTTCTCCATATCGCGAATTTTATTAACTTTTATTAAAAATACAGTCTTTCTGACTTTTAAAATATCCTGCCAAAATTGTGGAGCATTTAAACCTTTCTACCGTTTTTTAAACGGTACCAGTATCGGAACCGGCCCGTAACTAATCTCTCGTCCCGATCGCTGGGTATTCCCCTGGGACGTTCTTTTTAAAACTCCGTTATTTTAACAGAGTATATCTGTTTAATTTAAACTTTTAGTTTGTTTTTAAAACCTTTAAAATCCTGGTTTCCACCAGGCACGGAGTTTTCTAGTCCTAAAAATTTTTTCAACAGCACTTACCTGCCGGTTCCGAACCTACCGCTGTCGAGGAGCTGTCTGTGCAGCTCCTGCTTCTGCCGTCAGCGTCGACGTAATGCCGTTTGCCAGCGCCAGGCGGGTTCTTCACGTAGTCACTCACGTGACTCCGAAGTAAAATTGGACCATTAGAGAACCAGAATGGACAGCTATCTGCAGAGCCAAAAGAGATGGGGGAGATATTGAACAATTTCTTTTCTTCGGTATTCACCAAGGAGAAGGATATTGAACTCGGTGAGTTAAGGGGAAAGAGTAGAGTAGCTATGGAAACTATGAGATTCAAAGAGGAGGAAGTACTGACACTTTTGAAAAATATAAAAGTGGATAAGTCTCCAGGTCCTGACAGGATATTCCCTAGCACATTGAGGGAAGTTAGTGTAGAAATAGCAGGAGCTATGACAGAAATATTTCAAATGTCTTTAGAAACGGGAATAGTGCCGGAGGATTGGCGTACTGCGCATGTTGTTCCATTGTTTAAAAAGGGTTCAAAGAATAAACCTAGCAATTATAGACCTATTAGTTTGACGTCAGTGGTGGGCAAATTAATGGAAAGGATACTTAGAGATAATATATATAAGCATCTGGATCAACAGGGTCTGATCAGGAACAGTCAACATGGATTTGTGCCTGGAAGGTCATGTTTGACAAACCTTCTTGAATTTTTTGAAGCGGTAACTAGGGAAATTGATGAGGGTAAAGCAGTGGATGTTGTCTATATGGATTTCAGTAAGGCCTTTGACAAGGTTCCCCATGGAAGGTTGGTTAAGAAGGTTCAATCTTTGGGTGTTAATGGTGGAGTAGCAAGATGGATTCAACAGTGGCTGAATGGGAGATGTCAGAGAGTAATGGTGGATGGCTGTTTGTCAGGTTGGAAGCCGGTGACCAGTGGGGTGCCTCAGGGATCTGTGTTGGGTCCACTGTTGTTTGTCATGTACATCAATGATCTGGATGATGGGGTGGAAAATTGGATAAGTAAGTATGCAGATGATACTAAGATAGGTGGTGTTGTGGATAATGAAGTAGATTTTCAAAGTCTACAGAGAGATTTGGGCCATTTGGAAAAGTGGGCTGAAAGATGGCAGATGGAGTTTAATGCTGATAAGTGTGAAGTGCTACATCTTGGCAGGACAAATCAAAATAGGACGTACATGGTAAATGGTAGGGAATTGAGGAATGCTGTGGAACAGAGAGATCTAGGAATAACTGTGCATAGTTCCCTGAAGGTGGAATCGCATGTAGATAGGGTGGTAAAGAAAGCCTTTGGTGTGCTGGCCTTTATAAATCAGAGCATTAATATAGGAGTAGGGAAGTAATGTTAAAATTGTACAAGGCATTGATAAGACCAATTCTGGAGTATGGTGTACAATTTTGGTCGCCTAGTTATAGGAAGGATGTCAACAAAATAGAGAGAGTACAGAGGAGATTTACTAGAATGTTGCCAGGGTTCCAGCAACTATGTTCAGAGAAAGGTTGAACAAGTTAGGTCTTTATTCTTTGGAGCGCAGAAGGTTAAGGGGGGACTTGATTGAGGTCTTTAAAATGATGAAAGGGATAGACAGAGTTGACGTGGATACGTTTTTCCCATTGAGGGTAGGGAAGTTTCAAACAAGAGGGCATGACATGAGAATTAAGGGACAGAGGTTTCGGGGTAACGTGAGGGGGAACTTCTTTACTCAGAGGGTGGTGGCTGTGTGGAATCAGCTTCCAGCAGAAGTGGTGGAGGCAGGATCGATTTTAACATTTAAGAGTAAAGTGGATAGGTATATGGACGTGAAGGGAATGGAGGGTTATGGTCTGAGTGCAGGTAGATGGGACTAGGGGAAAACAAATGGTCGGCACGGACAGGAAGGGCCGAGAGGGCCTGTTTCCGTGCTGTAATTGTTATATGGTTATATGGTTTAGCAGCAGTTCATTGTTTTGCTGTAGAATAAACGCTGGCCAATGAGTTTTGAGGCATTTGTTTGAACTTGAGCAGATGGGATGTGTCTATACACTTCAGAATTCATTATGCTACTACCATCAGCAGTTGTAGCATCAATGAAGATATGGGAGCCAGTACCTCAGCAGCCATACATGCACGGTCCATAACACCCCCACCACCGTGTTTCCCAGATGAGGACATATGCTTTGAATCTAGGGCAGTTTAATTCTCTCCTCCATACTTTGCACTTGCCATCACTCTGATATGTTCATCTTCATCTCATGTGTCCACAAGACCTTTTTCCAGAACTGTGGCAAATTGTAACCTGGCCATCCTATTTTTGCAGCTAACCAGTGGTTTGCATCTTGCAGTGTAGCCTCTGTATTTCTGTTCATGAAGTCTTCTGCGGATTGGCTGATGCCTCAAACAGTTTTATTCTTGTTTCTCAGTCTCAGTCTTTGACTTTCATTGGCACAACTTTGGTCCTTGTGTTGATAAACAGCAATAACATTTTCCAAAGGTGATGGACAATAGACAATAGGTGCAGGAGTAGGCCATTTGGCCCTTCGGGCCAGCACCGCAATTCAATGTGATCATGGCTGATCATCCTCAATCAGTACCCTGTTCCTGCCTTCTCCCCATATCCCCTGACTCCGTTATTTTTAAGAGCCCTATCTAGCTCTCTCTTGAAAGCATCCAGAGAACCTGCTTCCACCGTCCTCTGAGGCAGAGAATTCCACAGACTCACCACTCTCTGTGAGAAAAAGTGTTTCCTCGTCTCAGTACTAAATGGCTTGGTCCTTATTCTTAAACTGTGGCCCCTGGTTCTGGACTCCCCCCAACATCGGGAACATGTTTCCTGCCTCTAGCGTGTCCAAGCCCTTAACAATCTTATATGTTCCAATTGAGATCCCCTCTAATACTTCTAAACTCCAGAGTGTACAAGCCCAGCTGCTCCATTCTCTCTGCATATGACAGTCCCGCAATCCCGGGAATTAACCTTGTAAACCTCAATAGCAAGAATGTCCTTGCTCAAATTTGGGGACCAAAACTGCACACAATACTCCAGGTGTGGTCTCAATAAGGCTCTGTACAACTTCAGAAGGGCCTCTTTGCTGCTATATTTGATTCCTCTTGTTATAAATGCCAACATGCCACTTTGCTTTCTTCACTGCCTGCTGTACCTGCATGCTTACTTTCATAGACTGATGTACAAGGACCCCCACATCCCGTTGTACACCTCCTTTTCCCAACTTGACGCCATTTAGATAGTAATCTGCCTTCCTGTTTTTGCTATCAAAGTGGATAACCTCACATTTATCCGCATTAATCTACCATGCATCTGCCCACTCCCCCAACCTGTCCAAGTCATCCGGCATTCTCATAGATGGAAAGACTGGAGGAAAGACCAGCTGCTGAGCGCTCACATATCTGCATTAAGGAAGCATTTAAACACATCGGAGCAAATACAAACACCTGTAGAGCCATGTATCCCAAACATTATGGTGCCCTAAAATGGGGGGACTATGTATAAACACAGCTGTAATTTTTACATGGTGAAACCAAAATGTATAAAAATGGCCTTTATTAAAATCTGACAATGTGCACTTTAAGCACATGTGATTTTTTTTAAATTACAAATCTCAAATTGTGGAGTACAGAGGCAAATAAATAAATGATGGGTCTTTGTCCCAAACATTATGGAGGGCATTGTGTCCTCCATTTAGATAACCATTAAATAACGATATAACAACCATATAACAATTACAGCACGGAAACAGGCCCTCTCGGCCCTTCCAGTCCGTGCCGATCATTTGTTTTCCCCTAGTCCCATCTACCTGCACTCAGACCATACCCCTCCATTCCCTTCCCGTCCATATACCTATCCACTTTACTTTTAAATGTTAAAATCGATCCTGCCTCCACCACTTCTGCTGGAAGCTCATTCCACACAGCCACCACCCTCTGAGTAAAGAAGTTCCCCCTCATGTTACCCCTAAACTTCCGTCCCTTAATTCGCATGTCATGCCCACTTGATTGAATCTTCCCTACCCTCAATGGGAAAAGCTTATCCACGTCAACTCTGTCTATCCCTTTCATCATTTTAAAGACCTCAATCAAGTCCCCCCTTAACCTTCTGCGCTCCAAAGAATAAAGACCTAACTTGTTCAACCTTTCTCTGTAACATAGTTGCTGGAACCCAGGCAACATTCTAGTAAATCTCCTCTGTACTCTCTCTATTTTGTTGACATCCTTCCTATAATTAGGCGACCAAAATTGTACACCATACTCCAGAATTGGTCTTACCAATGCCTTGTACAATTTTAGCATTACTTCCCTACTCCTATAATCAATGCTCTGCTTTATAAAGGCCAGCACACCAAAGGCTTTCTTTACCACCCCATCTACATGCGATTCCACCTTCAGGGAACTATGCACAGTTATTCCTAGATCTCTCTGTTCCACAGCATTCCTCAATTCCCTACCATTTACCATGTACGTCCTATTTTGATTTGTCCTGCCAAGATGTAGCACTTCACACTTATAACTCCATATGCCATCTTGCAGCCCACTTTTCCATATGGCCCAAATCTCTCTGTAGACTTTGAAAATCTACTTCATTATCCACAACACCACCTATGTTAGTATCATCTGCATACTTACTTATCCAATTTTCCACCCCATCATCCAGATCAGTGACCAGGTTGGCCGGAAAGTGGTGTTGAGTAAATTGAATGGATTAAATGCCGATAAATCCCCAGGGCCAGATAGGCTGCATCCCAGGGTACTTAAGGAAGTAGCCCCAGAAATAGCTGATGCCTCAGTGATAATTTTTCAAAACTCTTTAGATTCTGGAGTAGTTCCTGAGGATTGGAGGGTAGCTAATGTAACCCCACTTTTTAAAAAGGGAGGGAGAGAGAAAACGGGGAATTACAGACCAGTTAGTCTAACATCGGTAGTGGGGAAACTGCTAGAGTCAATTATTAAAGATGGGATAGCAGCGCATTTGGAAAGTGGTGAAATCATTGGACAAAGTCAGCATGGATTTACAAAGGGTAAATGGCTGGCAGACAGGAAGCAAAGAGTAGGAGTGAACGGGTCCTTTTCAGGATGGCACACAGTGACTAGTGGGATGCCGCAAGGCTCAGTGCTGGGACCCCAGCTATTTACAATATACATTAATGATTTGGACGAGGGAATTAAATGCAACATCTCGAAGTTTGCAGATGAAACGAAGCTGGGGGGCAGTGTTAGCTGTGAAGAGGATGCCAGGAGGCTGCAGGATGACTTGGATAGACTGGGTGAGTGGGCAAATGCATGGCAGATGCAGTATAATGTGGATAAATGTGAGGTTATCCACTTTGGTGGCAAAAACAGGAAGGTAGACTATTATTTGAATGGTGACTGATTAGGAAAAGGGGAGATGCAGCGAGACCTGGGTGTCATGGTACACCAGTCATTGAAAGTAGGCATGCAGGTGCAGCAGGCTGTGAAGAAGGCGAATGGTATATTGGCATTCATCGCAAAAGGATTTGAGTACAAGAGCAGGGAGGTTCTACTGCAGTTGTACAGGGTCTTGGTGAGGCCACACCTGGAGTATTGCGTACAGTTTTGGTCTCCTAATCTGAGGAAAGACATTCTTGCCATAGAGGGAGTACAGAGAAGGTTCACCGGACTGATTCCTGGGATGGCACGACTTCCATATGAAGAAAGACTGGATAGACTTGGCTTGTACTCGCTGGAATTTAGAAGATTGAGGGGTTATCTCATAGAGACTTACAAAATTCTTAAGGGGTTGGACAGGCAGGAAGATTGTTCCCGATGTTGGGGAAGTCCAGGACAAGGAGTCACAGTTTAAGGATAAGGGGGAAGTCTTTTAGGACAGAGATGAGAAAATCGTTTTTCACACAGAGAGTGGTGAATCTGTGGAATTCTCTGCCACAGAAGGTAGTTGAGGCCAGTTCGTTGGCCATATTTAAGAGGGAGTTGGATGTGGCCCTTGTGGCTGAAGGGATCAGGGGGTATGGAGAGAAGGCAGGTACAGGATACTGAGTTGGATGATCAGCCATGATCATATTGAATCGCGGTGCAGGCTCGAAGGGCCGAATGGCCTGCTCCTGCACCTAATTTCTATGTTTCTATGTACATGACAAACAACAGTGGACCCAACACAGATCCCTGAGGCACCCCACTGGTCACCGGCTTCCAACCTGACAAACAGTCATCCACCATTACTCTCTGACATCTCCCATTCAGCCACTGTTGAATCCATCTTGCTACTCTGCCATTAACACCCAAAGATTGAACCTTCTTAACCAACCTTCCATGGGGAACCTTGTCAAAGGCCTTACTGAAATCCATATAGACAACATCCACTGCTTTACCCTCATCAATTTCCCTAGTAACCGCTTCAAAAAATTCAAGGTGGTTCATCAAACATGACCTTCCAGGCACAAATCCATGTTGACTGTTCCTGATCAGACCCTGTTTATCCAGATGCTTATATATATTATCTCTAAGTATCCTTTCCATTAATTTGCCCACCACTGACGTCAAACTAATAGGTCTATAATCGCTAGGTTTATTCTTTGAACCCTTTTTAAACAATGGAACAACATGCGCAGTACGCCAATGCTCCGGCACTATTCCCGTTTCTAATGACATTTGAAATATTTCTGTCATAGCTCCTGCTATTTCTACACCAACTTCCCTCAAAGTCCTAGGGAATATCCTGTCAGGACCTGGAGACTTATCCACTTTTATATTTTTCAAAATTGTCAGTACTTCCTTCTCTTTGAATCTCATAGTTTCCATAGCTACTCTACTTTTTTCCCTTACCTCACATAGTTCAATATCCTTCTCCTTGGTAAATACCGAAGAAATAAATTGTTCAATAACTCCCCCATCTCTTTTGGCTCTGCAGATAGCTGTCCATTCTGTCTCTCTAATGGTCCAATTTTATCCCTCGTCATCCTTTTGCTATTAATATAGCTGTAGAAACCCTTTGGATTTTCATATCTACTGCAAAAAGAATAATTTGCATAAGAAAATCGATTTGATGGTTATTTGATACGTATAATCCCTCTTCGGAGATTATATTGAAATTTAATTACTGAAATCAACGTCAGCTTATTTCTAACCTTATTGTCAAAGCAACATCTTATTTGCAGTTATGTCAGTGATATCTTTGCAATCTCAAAGGAAATCTCATTTGAAAAGCATATCTACAGACAAACCTAATAGAAATACTTCACAGGCATGTGGCTGATGTAAAATCATTTACCTGTCTTATTTTCTATATTAGGACACAAAGTGGAATTTGTAAAATTATGGTCTAAATTTCATTAAATGTCTCTAAGCAGCCGCAGTAAGGATAAAACATAAACACAGGTTGTGGCATGTTCCCATACCATCTTTCCTCAAAAGCACGCACCAGCCAGGAATTTACTTACATCTGAAAAGTTAACTTTACAGATTTATCAAATAAATTTGGGAATGGCAGATAATCCTTTGATACCATGCAGTATTTTTTGTGGGCAATGTTTTATTGAACATAATATTATGGATATTTTATCACTGAGTCATTTGAACCACAAGGGTGTGTAAAGAAGATACACAGATACCATTGGATCTTTACTACTTTATAAATCAGACATTATTGCCCTAGCTGTATGTGGTCTGTCAGGATCACCAGAGAGAGAGCTAGGGGTGTGTAGGTTACAATTATACTAACTGGTGGGGGGGGGGGTTAGCATGGACATCGTCACTATCAATTAAAGGTGTATACATCTACATCCTTCCTCTACAAAAACAAACAGTGAGTGACAGGACGACCACGTCTCATGCGCTAGGGTAAATGCAAACAGTAAGGCACGGGAATATAGAATCACACGTAATCGCCGTAACGGACCGACGGCCTGACCAGGCGACCAGACCGGATCCGAACCTCGCCATCACCTCCTTCCCCGACGGGAACAAGCGGGGACGATGCCGGGACATGGTGGGGGCTACGGACAGGAGGACCCCTGGGCGATGAATGCATCGGGAGGGGACGGCAAAGAGTAGGGCGAGGAAGCCGGAGAAAGCGGGACCGCAGCCGGGAGACGGACAGAAGGACGGGGGGGGGGGGGGGGGGGGGGGGGAAGCCGGAGAGGCGTCCGATCTGATAGTCCTAAACGTCAATTTCGTGCCCTCCAGTCAGTTGAAGTCCCTGGCCAAGCACACGGCCGCTGACGCTTCGCTACAACAGCTGGCCGCGATCATCAAGTAGGGCTGGCCAGACCGCCGTTCTTCCCTGCCATCCGCAGCGGTGCCTTACTTCCTGGTTCATGACGAGTTGGTGCTGCGTGATGGTGTGATTGTGAAGGGGCACAAGGTGGTGGTGCCCGCAGCACTCCAAGAACAATACTTCGAAACCGCTCATCGTGGCCATCCCGGCGCCGAAGCGACGCTTTCCATCGCTCAGTCAGTTCTTCTGGACTGACATTCCTCGCTACCTCCGGGATAGAGTCTCTGCGTGCCCTACCTGCAACAGCCTCGCTCCGCAGCAACAGCGGCAGCCGCTCCTGCAGCAACCAGCTGCTAACCTGCCCTGGTCTGTGCTGGCAACCGACATCTTCGAATGGCACGGAAAGCACTTCCTGGTGCTTGTCGACTCTTACTCCAGCAGGTTTGAAGTTGACCAGCTCCACTCCCTCTCTTCCTCCGCTGTCATCGAGACGTTGCGCCACCACTTTGCCACCTTCGGGTCCCCGGTCAGCCTGCAGTCAGACAACGGCAGCCAGTTCACCAGCGCCGAGTTCCGTGCTTTGGCCGAACGATGGAACTTTCGTCACTACACCAGCAGCCCGGAATACCCACAGAGCAACGGACTGGCCGAGCGCGCGGTCCGCAGTGCTAAAGGATTGTTGGAACATTGCTGCCTATCGCACTTCTGACACCATGTAAAGAAGATACACGGATACCATTGGATCTTTACTTCTTTATTAATCATACATTATTGCCCTAGCTGTAAGTGGTCTGTCACAATCACCAGAGAGAGAGCTAGGAGTGTGTAGGTTACAATTATACTCACTGATGGGGGAGTGGTTAGCATGGACATTGTCACTATTTAAAGGTAGGCTCTTGTCACCAGGTTACTTAAACACTACAACCTCCAATAAGCTCTGAACTACATAGACTATTATTGTCATTATTGTTTTGTATTTGCATGTATAAGAATCAGAAGTCACAGTGAAAGTATCCTTTATTGTCATCAGATTTTTCAGTCTGAACGAAATGTCGTGCCTTGCAGTCATAACATAGAATAAAATAACAAAACACACAATGCACACAGATTGAACATCCACCGCAGTGAGTCTACCAGGCACCTCCTTACTGTGATGGAAGGCAAAAGTCTTAAAGTCCTTGTCTCTTCTCTCCTTGTTCTCCCTCTGCGTTGAGGCGATCCAGGCGTCCGATGTTGGGCCCCCCGCCAGTTCAAACTCCACGGCCCAGGGCACACGAAGCACACGGAGCCTCGAGGTCGGTCCCAGTTGGAGGCCGCCAGCTCCACAATTAGGCCTCAGCGCAGATGGAGACGGGGGATATACGACAAGAAAAGGTCGCATCCCCCCCGAAGGAAGAGACTAAAAACATGTTTCTCCCACCCCCCCACACATACACAACTAAAAATAAATTGAATAAAGTAAAGCAACAGGACAAAAGAAAACAAAAAAGAAAATACAAATGGACTGCAGGTGAGCCGCAGCTGCAGGGCAGCACTGCCACTTCCAGAACCGAATATACTTTAGAATACACATACACGTATTTATATGGGTATGTATATATATATACACTTGCTGTATTTTTTTTCTCATTTATTATATTGTTTACAGAGTACTATACATATTATGTAATGCAGCTGCAAGTAAGAATTTAATTGTTCTATTTGGGACATAATGACTAGTGGAGTTCCGCAAGGGTCGGTGCTGGGGCCGCTTCTCTTCACGTTGTATATTAATGATTTTGATAAGGGGATTGAAGACTTTATGGCCAGGTTTGCAGATGATGCTACAATAGGTGGAGGGGCAGGCAGTGTAGAGGAAGTAAGGACACTGCAGAAGGACTTGGACAGGTTAGGAGAGTGGGAAGATAAAATTCAGTATGGCAAACTGCGGATAATAAAGACGTAGATTATTTTCTAAATGGTGAGAGAATCCTAAAATCGGAGGTGCAAAGGGACTTGCTGTTGCACGATTCCCAAAATATTAATTTGCAAATCAAATTGGCAGTAAGGAAGGCAAATTCAAAGCTAGCATTTATATCACGAGGACTGGAATGCAAAAACTGAGGCTCTGTAAGGCGCTGGTCAGGCTGCATTTAGAGTACTGTGAGCAAATTTGAACCCCATATCTGAGGAAGGATGTGCTGGCTCTGGAGAGGGTCCAGAGAAGGTTTACATGAATGATACCAGGAATGAATGGGTTCGCATATGATGAGCATTCGACAGACTGGGCCTGAACTCGTTGGAGTTTGGAAGATTGAGGGAGACCTAATTGACATTTACAGAATAATGAAAGGCATAGATAGAGTGGATGTGGAAAGGATGTTTCCACTGGTGGGAGAGTCTAGGACCAGAGGTCATAGCCTCAGCATTAAAGGGTGCTCTCAGATTTTAGTTTAATTTTGGTTTTAGAGATACAGCATGGGAACAGGCCCTTCGGCCCTCAGGGTTCCGCCTTCCTCTCCACACATTAACACTATCCTAAACACACACACTAGGGATATTTTTTTTTTTACATTTACCAAACCAATTAACCTACAAACCTGTATGTCTTTGGAATGTGGGAGGAAACCGAAGATCTTGGAGAAAACCTACGAAGACCCACAAACTCCATACAGACAGCACCGGTAATTGGAATCGAACCCGGGTCTCCGGCAAATGCAGCACCACCGTGACTACCTCTTTTTAGAAAGGAGGTGAGAAGGAACATCTTTAGTCAGAGAGTCGTTAATCCATGGAACTCATTGCCACAGAGGGTTGTAGAGGCCAAGTCAGTGGATATTTTTAAGGCAGCGATCGATAAATTCTTGATTAGAACGGGTGTCAAGGGTTATGGGGAGAAGGCAGGAAAATGGGATTAGGAGGCAGAGATATAGTCATAGAGTGCTACAGTGTGGAAACAGGCCTTTTGGCCCAACTTGCCCACACCGGCCAACAATGTCCCAGTTACACTAGTCCCATCTGCCTGCGCTTGGTCCATATCCATCCAAACCTGTCCTATCCATGTACATGTCTAAATGTTCCTTAAACATTGGGATAGTCCCAGCCTCAACTACCTCCTCTGGCAGCTTGTTCCATACACCCACCACCCTTTGTGTGAAAAAGCTACCCCTCAGATTCCTATTAAATCTTTTCACCTTCAACTTGAACCTATGTCCTCTGGTCCTCGATTCCCCTATGCTGGGCAAGAGACTCTGTGCATCTACCCAATCTATTCCTCTCATGATTTTTTACACCTCTATAAGATCTCATCTCATCCTCCTGCACTCCATGGAATAGAGACTCAGCCTACTCAACCTCTCCCTATAGCTCAAACCCTCTACTCCTGGCAACATCCCCGTAAATCTTCTCTGAACCCTTTCAAGCTTGACAATCCTTTCCTATAACATGGTGCCCAGAACAGAACACATTACTCTAAATGCGGTCTCACCAACATCTTATACAAATGCAACATGACCTCCCAACTTCCCAAGATCAGCCATGATTGACTGGTGAATTGGACTTGATGGGTCGAATGGCCTAATTCTACTATAACTTGTGAACTTATGACAATTAAACACTCTTGACTTTTGACTAGTTGGAGATTATAACAAAGTTTATAATTCAGAAATTTATTTATTCTTTCAATACATTGAAATAAATTAGCAATGTTTTAAAATTACTTCTCCCTAATAATATAAATGTCGATTATTTGCTCCTTACTTTCCAATTTTTTATTGTTTTTGGTGACTTGTCCTCTGCACATTATTTGAAGAATTCCGTCATATCCATGAGCGCAATTAAAAAAACTTTACAAGAAAGAAAAAAAAAGTCAAATTAATCAATAATGTGTCAAAATATAGATTCCAAATATTTTTGTATTTGTATTACAAATTATCTTTGTATTTTTGATAAACAACAATGGTTGTTAACGTTGTCTAACCTTGTGGTTAGATGATCAAAACTACACATCCTCCTGAGCCCAAACTATTTTCTTACTTAATACACAAATGTGATCATTAACAATCTGTACTCAATATCTCAGTTCATTTCCTTTTGCATAGCTTTTCCTATTGCAGCCAAATATTTGGCTTACGGCTTCCTTGATTTAACAACACCACAAAATTACTTGATTTTTACGGCTTTTACGATTCCTTTAATACTCAGTTTCAGTTATGGTTTGTCATTTCCATACCATTTAATTTTACTTCGGAGTCACGTGAGTGACTACGTGAAGAAGCCCCACCAGGCGCATGCGCGTCACTACGTCCGACGCATGGCGCACCGACGGGCTGGAGAGTGCAGCTCCACCAGCGGTAAGTAGTAAACCGGCAGGTAAGTTTTTAAAAAACTCTTCTGCAGGTACTCAAACTCTGTGAGACTGGCTCAGGAGGCAGCGGGAGTTGTTAGCAATGGAGCGAGTTGGGGTAAAAAAGTCTGTCCGTAATGAGAGCTTAATGCGCGGGCCCGCGGTTAGTGCTCGCAGATCAGGTAGGGAGATACCAGCTGCGGTAACGCCGGCTCAAACACCGACTGCTGATCTAGCGGCAGCTCAACTGCCTCTGTTAACTCCAGTGCTTCAGGGCACAGAGGCCACTCCACCAGGAAGGAAGGCCAAAAGGAAATCTCTCAGGCCTGTCTTATCCGACGAGTCTGATGAAGAAGACTCCCCTCCTTCTAATAAAAAGGTCTGGGGACGGCTCGATCAAATGGAGAAAATGCTGCAAACAATGATGAGCCACGAAATATTCCAATCGGGGTCGAATGCCTCTAGGATTCCCCAAACAGCCTCACGCAGAGGCCCATATGACGAGGAGGACTTTACCGCCTATGAATATCAGTGGGAATCACCCTCGCCAGCACCTTGTTTAGGGCTGGTAGAGACCTCCCTGGAGCAAGACTCGGGAGAGCTAGGGCAGGAGGAGTCTGACCCTGAAGTTGGTGTCACTGCTTTTCGGCACACACCAAGGCACATGAGCCATGCTCCAGGTGTCTCGGATGTAGCAAGAAATGTTGGGTGGTACTGGTGAAGCCATGGAGGAAAATTTGGCTGCTAACATCAACTACATGGCCTCTCACCAGCTACAGGATTCCATTATGGAACAAACAGCCACCCGATATGTAACACCTGTTAACTGTGCGTCGCTCAAGGTGCCCACTGTGAACTCTGCATCTGGGCACAAATGAATTCAACGATGCGTGGACAAGAGATTCGGTTCGAGCGAGTCCTCAAATTGGTGGGGGCAGGGATCACGGCTTTCGGCAAAATGGTCCAAGGGGCACCGATGTCCGGGACACAGCAGTATATTTTGGCCCTGCTGTTCAATGCATACTTTGACATAAACTGCATCTGGAAAATTGCTATTAAGCTGACACTGAACCCACGATTTGCAGCTCTGTGCAGTTCATCCAACATTCAAGCGCCAAATTATCTATTTGGCGAGGACCTGCTCAAACAGGTCAAAAACCTGGAAGAAGAGGCCAAAACGATTGGCCTCATGAAGACTTACTTCCCTTCGGCCAGGATGCCACCTCGCAGGTCTTTTTCAACACGACGGGGGTCAAATCCAGGGGCAGGGTCAAGCAGAGTGGGACCAGTGGGACGGTGTTATTACCCACCTGTGTATGCCAACTACAACCCTAGCATGGCAAGGATAACAAGAACTTCAAGGTCGGCTATGGAGGTACGAGTGATTCATTCAGTCCAGGTTACATCCTCTGGGGAACTCCGGTTGGGGGTAGGTTACTGTTATTTTATGATGAATGGTGCTGCATAACATTTGATCTGTTTATACTGGACACTGTCTCAGGGTCTCGAATAGAGTTTATGTCAAGTATTCATCCACCTGCACAAAATATGCCTAGTCGGGTATTGTTTTTTCTGGACCAGAAACTCTGCAGGTAAATAAAGAAATTGGGGTTTAGTTCCAAAAAGGGGTATTGAGAGGACGACATACCATCCTCAACAATTTGTGTCCAATATATTCCCCAGACAGAAAAAAGATGGTTGGTGTCGAGAAATTCCTATGTGAAGCAGAGGCATTTTAAAATGGACACCTTCAATACTGCTAAACAGCTGTTATCAGAAGGTTGTTATATGACAACCATAGATCTGAAAGATGCATATTATTCAGTACCAATTCATCATCAGTACCGAAGATACTTGAAATTTAGTTGGATGGGACAACTGTGGCAATTTAAAGCATTGCCCAATGGGTTAACCTCAGCTCCTAGGGTGTTCACAAAATTGTTAAAACCAGTTCTGCCGCTACTTCGTGCCCAGAATCACATTGTGATGGCTTATCTAGATGATATTTTAATTATAAGCAACACTCAGGAAACAGCTGAGGAGTTGGTTTCAGCAACCAAACACCTGTTTAAGAGGTTAGGTTTTCTTGTCCATCCAACAAAATCCAAGCTAGAGCCATCCCAAAAAATGGATTATTTGGGGTTTGTCATTGATTTAGTTGATTTGTCAGTGACTTTGCCTACAGCTAAGGCTGTTGAAATCATGGAGGTCTATACCAGTCTCGCAGAAAAGCAGCAACCCTCCATCCGGCAAGTAGCCAGTGTTATTGGTAAATTGGTGGCAACATTCCCTACAGTGGAGTTTGGACCCCTACACTATCAATGTTTGCAACGAGCTGGAGAACAAGCATTTAAAGAACATTCAGGTCATTTTGATAGACCTATGCAGTTGCCTGCCAAAGCCATCGCCGAATTACAATGGTGGATAATCAATATTGCACAAAGTACCAAAAACACTTTGATTCAACAACCTTCAATTGTTTTACAAACAGATGTGAGTGCTCTTTGGATGGGGAGCCACGGACAGCGAGTCTAGCTGTGGTGGTAGATGGAGTGTGCAAGAGGATTTAATCCTGCAAAGGCATGGTATAAATTACTTAGAATTGCTGGGTGCATTCTATGGATTAAAAGCTTATTGTTCAGCAATGAGTAATTTACATGTTCAGCTCCAGATTGACAATACCATGGCTGTTGCCTATATCAATCACATGGGAGGAATAAGGTCAATATCATGTGATAATCTGGCTAACCTAATTTGGGACTGGTGTATTTCCAGGAATATCTGGGTCTCAGCTATCTACCTACCAGGTAGAGATAATGTGGTGGCAGACAACAGGTCACGGAAATTTAATGACAACATAGAATGGATGCTAAATCCTGATGTTTTTAAAATGATTGTCAGCCGCTATGGTTTGCCAGATATAGATCTGTTTGCATCCAGGCTAAATCACCAGTTGCCTAAATACGTTTCGTGGGAACCAGATCCAGGAGGAGTAGCGGTGGATGCATTCACGCTACATTGGGGACGTATGTTCTTTTACGCTTTTCCCCCATTCTGCCTCATTAGGCAATGCCTGACCAAAATAGAGCAGGACTCCGCCTCAGGCGTTTTGGTGGTTCTGGACTGGCTTACACAGCCATGGTTCCCATTGGTGCTGAGAATGATGACTCACATTCATTGCTGTCCCCAACTGCAGTAACAGGAGAAAGTCATCCGTTACATGATCGTATTAATCTGTTAATCTGCAGGTTCTGACCAGACCATTCCAAGGGCTTGGACTGTTGAGTCAGACTATGGATGTGATAACTGCAGCTTGGAGAGATAGCCCTAAAAAACAATATGTGTCTCATATTAAGAAATGGGAGATGTTTTGCTTACAGTATATATCTTATCATACTGCAAGCATACCGGATGTATTGGAGTTCCTTGCTACATTGCATTTTAATGAACACTTGAGCTATAGTACCATTAATAGTGCTCGAAGTGCTTTGTCCTCCTATTTAGGGCCGTTTTCAGAACAATAATATGTCAGGTCTCATCCGTTAGTGTCCCGATTCATGAGAGGAATCTTTAACAAGAACCCTCCTAAGCCTAGATATACAGAAAACTGGGATGTCAGTATAGTTCTCACACTACTTCGGCAATGGGCTCCAATTACGTCACTGTCTTTTCAGAAGTTAACACTTCTGAAACATAACAAAAGTGGTTATGCTCATGGCGCTAGTATCAGCGCAACAAGTTCAAACATTGCAAAAGCTACGACTAGATAGCATGTACTCTTCTGTAGATAACATTACGTTTTATGTGTATGATTTAATCAAACAAAGCAGGCCAGGAAAGGCCTGAATCAAAGTAAGCTTTAAACAGGTTTTGGATTGTGCTGGAGTAGACACTCATGTGTTTAAATCTCACTCCACCAGGGCGGCATCAACATCCACAGCGAAGGCACAGGACGTGCCTCTAGACCAAATCCTCGGGGCCGCAGGATGGTCTAGGGAGGCGACCTTCTCAAAATTCTATGATAAACCTGTCCTGACTGTGCAAGGTTTTGGGCATGCTGTTTTGGGTTAGGTTTGATTTTCTTTTCTTTCTAAATTTCATTTGTAATTTCCCCCTGGGACAGAGGGGTTATTATTGTTTTGTTTATTATTATTAAAAATGTTTATAGGATAACTCAAAGCAATGTTCAATACATTATTTATTCACTACTGTGTCAACTGAAGCAGTGTGCCGTATGGAATGGATCTACGGCATTAAATCACAGAGCTTTGAAATCTTCACATAGTCACTCACGTGACTCCGAAGTAAAATAGTAAGATTAAACGAGAACTTACCAGTTTGAAGTTTGATCTTTAATTTATGAGGAGTTAAGATGAGGGATTACGTGCCCTCCGTTCCCGGCCCACATAATCGCACAGATCATCTGGTAGTTCTAGTGTTCTGAGTCTTACTATATCACTTCGACTATAGTTTCTGTCTTTTCACACTGCTGCTTTGACGTATGACGCGCATGCACCTGGCGGGGCTTCTTCACGTAATCCCTCATCGTAACTCCTCATAAAATAAAGATCAAACTTCAAACTGGTAAGCTCATTTAATCTTACTATCAAATTGTATTCTATCTGACACCCAAAGAGCCATACATTTTATTATTTGATTGCACTGTCCATCATTACTTATATTTTTAGTTTCATATTCAAATGTGAGAATATCCTTTCAGTTTAATTTTTCCATATCTATTTAATATTAAACAATTCCTTTCTTCCCTGATTTACTTTGGGGATCGGGACTTTGCGAGCCAAGCCACTATTTATTGTTCACTAGACTAAGTGGGACATGGGAGTCTAAGTGGGACAGGTGGGACTCCTGTCACACGGGTCTGGTCCCCCAATGCATTATTCCCCCACTAGCCATGGCCCCACAACTGCGCATGATCGGCTGAAGGGCCCACACAATGGCAGAAGTTACGTTAAAGTCAATAACTTTGCATTTAATATTTCCATTACTTTGCCATCCCTCTTCCTCCATTCCCCCTCATCGCCTAGCACTGCCTTCCCCTCCTCTTCACCCTCCCTCTTCTTTCCCCTGTCCCCCTCCCTCACCTCTCTCTTCCACTCCTTTCCCCTCAGTCACTCCCTCCATAATTGCTCTCCCCTCCCTATCCTCCTCCTCTCCCTCAATCCCCCCCAGTTTTCCTCCTCACATCCCCAGGATGTGGCATGGAGCAGGGTGGCGCCGGCCTCCAGCACCAGGCACGCTGTGGTATCCGACTGAGGTAACAGACTGGCCTTTGAACGGTGGCGAGGGTAACGGGCCCGAATCCTAGGCCATGAACTTCCAGTCTCTGTCGGCGCTGCTGTCCTCCCTGGGCTCAGGCTCAGGCTCAGGCTCGGGCTCCAGGGGCTTGTTGCAGGGACCGCAACGGCAGGGCCCTGGAGCTGTGCTGCGGCTCTGGGTCCATGACCTTGTTGTTGCGCTCTTGCTTGGGCTCAGGCTCAGGCTCGGGCTCCGGTGGTTCGGTGATGGGTCCGCACGGCACGGTCCTGGCAAAGAGCTGCGGCTCCATACCCGTGTTGTCGCACTCGGACTCGGACTCAATTTGGCGGCCATCCGCGCCAAGATCCAGACCGAGACAGTTGTGATGGGGTACAAAAAAAGGTGCCGATTTAAATTTCTGGAAAGGCCCCAACTGCGCAGGCGCGGCTGAGACGGGAACCCTCTCCCAACTGCACATGCGCAGGAGGGGGTGCTGTTTGAAGTTAATTTCAGTCTTAAACATTAATAACTTTTAAAATATACCATCAATCTGAACGATTTGTGATTTGGCCTCCACTGCCCTCTGTACAATACTCCAAATGTGGCCTTACCAGAGCCCTGTACAACTGCAGAAGAAGAAGGGTCTCGACCAGTCTGAAGAAGGGTCTCGACCCGAAACATCGCCTATCTCCTTCGCTCCTTAGATGCTGCTGCACCCGCTGAGTTTCTCCAGCTTTTTGTGTACCCTGCAGAAGAACCTCTTTACTCCTGTACTGATGGAAGTACACTAATCAGTCTGGAACTTTGTGACCAGTGAAGTTTTACATAACCGTAAAGGGGTTGATTAGTGTTGGAAGGAACTGCATATGCTGGTTGAAACCGAAGATCGACACAAAAAGCTGGAGTAACTAGTGGGTCAGATAGTTTCTCTGGAGAAAAGGAATAGGTGATGTTTTGGGTCGGAGCCCTTGATTAGTAAGCTTGCAGATGACAGCAAGATTGCTAGGGTCACGGACGTTGAGGAAGGTTATCCAAGTATACAGCGTTATTTGGAACAGCTACAAAAATGGGCGGAGAAATGACGGATGAAGTTTAATCGAAACAAGTGTGACCTGTTGCAATTTGGGAGCTCAGATGTAAAGAGAGAGTATACAATTAGTGGCATTACCCTTAACAGGATTGACGGAGAGAGGGACCATAACTCCCTGAAAGTGGCAACGCAAGTAGATAGAGTGGTAAAGAAGGCATATGGTATGCTTACGTTCATAGGTCCGGGCATTGAGTATAAGAGTCAGGAAGTCATGATGCAGCTTTTTAGGACTGACTTGACTGCAGTTTGAGTATTGTGCTCAGTTCTAGTTGCTGTATTGCAGGAAGGATGTGGAGGCTTTGGAAAAGCTGCACAGGTTTACCAGAATAATGCTTGGATTAGGGGGTATTAGCTAAAGGCAGAAGTGGGACAGAAGTGGATCGTTTTCTCTGGAAGGCCAGAGGTTGTGGGGAGACCTGATAAAAGTACATAAATGGGGTAGACAAAAATGCTGGAGAAACTCAGCGGGTGAGGCATATAGGTGACGAAGGAATATAGGCAACGTTTCGGGTCGAGACCCTTCTTCAGACTGAAGAAGGGTCTCGACCCGAAACGTCGCTTATTTCCTTCGCTCCATAGATGCTGCCTCACCCGCTGAGTTTCTCCAGCATTTTTGTCTACCTTCGATTTTCCAGCATCTGCAGTTCCTACTTAAACATAAATAGGGTAGACAGTCGCAATCCCTTTCCCTGGATGGAAAATCAAATACTAGAGAGCACAGCTTTAAGGTGAGAGGGGCAAAGTTTAATGGACATGAGCAAGGCAAGTTTTTTTACACAGAGAGTAATGGAATGTATTGTGGGGGTGGTGGTGGTTGAGGCTTACATACTAGTAGCATTTAAGAGACTTATGAATATGGGTATAGATATCAGGGAATGGAGGGGTATTGATTATGTGCAGGCACATGGAAAATAGAAACGTTGGTCTTAGCATCAGGTTTGGCATGAACGTTTTGGACTGAGGGCCTGTTCTTGTGCTGCAGTGTTCGACAGTATGTTCTATGATAGGAGCAAAAATATTTTCTTGCAATGACAAAGCTAAAAATAACTTGCATTTATGAATTCATCTTAAAGTGGGAAATAAATGCAAGGCACTTCACAATGAGCTAAAAAAAATATATTAGTTTAGTTTTAGTTTAGAGATACAGCATGGAAGCAGGCACTGAGTCAATGCCGGCCAGTGAAGCCCACACAAACACCGTGCTCCACACACTAGGGACAATATAGATTTATACCAAGCCAATTAGCCTAAAAACTTTGGCGTGTGGGAGGAAACCGGAAATCCAGGAGAAAATGCACGCAGGTCACGGAGAGAATATGCAAACTCCGTAAGTAGTCAGAATCTAACCCAGGTCTCTGGCACTGCGCCACCGTGCCGTCTAAATTGTGATACTTAAAGGCTTTGTAATTGGGCTGGGATTTAAGGAAAGTTCAGAGGAGGAGCTGAAAGTGGTGTGTTTCAGGGCATAACTGAAAGAATGAGTGGGGAGGGGTGGGCTTACATATGAATCCAGACTTGGGAGGACCTCGAATGCTGGAGTTTGCTGCCGAAATAGCGGGTTATGAACCATGAATGAATTTGAACATGAGGTTGAGATATTACATTTTTTAGCAGCAATCTGGGACAGGGACATATTACAGTGGATGGGTGAGTGAGAATTGATACTGCCTGAGTTACAGGAAACAGAATTTTGCACATATGGAATTTTTTTTGTGGATGAGGGTGACGTTTAGTAGTAAGACCCAAGATGATAAAGGTACAGGTGTTTGCTTTGACTGCAAGTGGGTGGAGACATAGAAAGAGTTGTTAGTGAAGTTGGAAACATCTTCTCATATCCAAAGACAAAGTAAATGGATCCTTCCATTGGCAGATATAATGCCATCCATTTACTCAACAAATAATAATAGTTTGAAAGAATCCTGGGGATATCACGTGGTTGCTCCCATTGATCCCCAAAGTTTAGCTTGGAAGAGCTTTTTAGTATTGAGAGGATATCTTGATAGAAGCTCAACTCTTGGTCAACCTGGATTGCAAACAATCGAATTCAAAGGGAAGCAGTGACTAAAGAGAGGAATAATAATGCTATAGTGATTATGTGGTTGGTTTAGTTTAGTTTAGACATACAGCATGGAAAGCGGCCTTTCGGCCCACCGAGTCCACACCGACCAGCGATCCCCACATATTAGCACTATCCTACACACACTAGGGATAATGTTACATTTATACCAAGCCAATTAACCCATAAACTTGTACATCTTTGGAGTGTGGGAGGAAACTGAAGATCTCGGAGAAAACCCACGCTGGTCACGGGCAGAACATACAAACACGCTACAGACAGCACTCATAGTCAGGATCGAACCCGGGTCTCTGGTGATGTAAGGCAGTAGCTTTACTACTATGCCACCAAGCCGTCACATTGAAGATACTGTTTTGATCTCCTGACTCAACAGACTATATTGTGGTTCACCCTAACTTGACAAGCTGTCAACAGAGGCAGCAGAGATATCCATTATAGTGTTGGAGAAGGAATGTTAGGAATCATTTGAATGTGAACAATCTGATCCTTGTGGGATGTTGCTTAAGAGATGTGAAAGGACAAGGAAAGAATGTGTACAACCATAATAGTCAAATAACTTATAACTTAATTAAACCATTTTATGAAACTGAAGAGAAAAATATGAATTGCAAAGTTCCCAATTCTGAACACACTGGGAACCAACACGGTGAGTTTTTTTACATCTGTTAATTTGAAGCTTTTCCTGTGCATTTTTGTTTTACAGTAAGCACGGAGGTAACTCCAGTTTGTCCAAAAGGGTGCGAGCTGTGTTCAGAGTACAATGGATGTTTAAAGTGTTTGCCCAAATTGTTCATCCTTCTGGAAAGGAATGACATTAGACAGATTGGCATTTGCTTGCCATCATGCCCACCTGGACACTTTGGTGTGCGGACACCTGGAATGAACAAATGTACCAGTAAGTGGAAATTTCATTCCAAATGCATTGTTTTGTTTATGTAAAGGTATAATATAATGATGTTTCATGAGTTGCAGTGGATTGATTGGATTGATTTTTCAGTGATTATTGTGATCATTTATTTCTTTGGTGTCCATCTGTGTAGATGTTAACATAACAGATACACACAATTCCTACAGGGATTGAAAGAACACCGACTGAATTGTCCCTCCCAAGACCAGGAATAACAAGTCAAATTTTATTTTAATTTGCAAAATTGATCCTGATTAAGATGGTAAATTCACTGATCGAGCTTGGGATCAGTTTTGCTTTTGAGCCTCAGCTGTTCACCACATGTATAACTCCATGGACAGTATCTCATGTTGTTTATAACCAATGCATGCTATTGAAGTGTTGTCTGTTGACAACCTGTAAAATTCCTTGTAAATGCATCAGTATTTAAAGTGAACAAAATAAAAAGCTTTGCCCAGTACTTATGGAGAGATAATTGGCAAAAACAACAGAGACAAAATGGATATGGGGGGGGGGGGGGGGGGAGGGAGGCATCAGCGGTGGTGGCGAGAGGAAGGCAAATAAAACCTATTTCATGGAAGGCGTAGCTATGATCTGGCTGGATGATGGAAGTAGATTCAATAGCAAACTTGAAAAGATTTCTTTATTTGAAAAGGGAAAACAATATAGGGCTGCGAGGAAATAGAAAAAGTGAAGTGGTTTGGGAATAGTTGCATCCAAGACTGCAAGAAATTGTAGCGAATTGTGGACGCAGCCCAGACCATCACACAAACCAACCTCCCTTCTATTGACTCCATTTACACCTCGGCAAGGCCAGCTGCATAGTCAAGGACGACTTGCACCCTGGCCATTCCCTCTTCTCCCCATTCCCATCAATTATAGGAATAGAAGTGTGAAAACGCACACCTCCAGATTCAGGGACAGTTTCTTCCCAGCTGTTATCAGGGAACTGAACCATCCTACCACAGAACAGTGCTGAACTACTTTCTACCTCTTTGGTGACCCTCAGACTATTCTTGATCAGACCTTGCTGGCCAAACCTTGCATTAAACGTTATTCCTTTATACTGTATCTATACAATGTAAATGAATCGATTGTAATCATATATTGTCTTTCTGCTGATAAGCTTTCACTGTGCCTCAGTACAAGCAGAGATGCCAAGTGTCCCGGATTCGCCGTATTTTGTCCCGGCGAAATAACCTTTTTACGGTGTTCCGGCAGCCAAACATGCTGTTACGGAACACCGCCGCGCCGGTGTTCCTCCCGTGGTGAACGCCGGCGCCATGTGCCCCCGGTTTGCCGGCCCGCGCGATCAGCGGCACTTTGCCGGGCCCTAGTGTCCGCGCCTGCGCAGTTGGGGAGGGTTGCCGGGCCCCAGTGGCCGCGCGTGCGCAGTTGGGGAGGGTTGCCGGGCCCCAGTGGCCGCGCGTGCGCAGTGGGGGAGGGTTGCCGGGCCCCAGTGGCCGCGCGTGCGCAGTGGGGGAGGGTTGCCGGGCCTGGCGCCATATCGAGCCACGCCACGCCCGGCCCAGAGCCCGGGCGGCGCCGGCCCGCGCGATCAACGGCACTTTCTTGCCGCCAGCCGGCCGCTCGCGGCAGCCCCATCACCGGGCCTCCCCCCCCACCCCCCACCCAGTGCGCAGGCGCAGACCCGCCGGCAACCTTGCCAAGTGCGCATGTGCCGCACCCGCCCGCCGGCAGCCCGCTGATCTGCACCAGTGCGCAGGCGCATAGCCGCCGGCAACAACCCCAAGTGAGTATGTTACGGAGAGAAATGCATTTAACCCCATTTGTTACGGACAAATGGGTTGAATGTTACTGTGAACTAAATTTAGGGTTGGCATCTATGTACAAGTGACAATAAACTAAACTGAAACTGGAGTACCTACATAGTTAGCAGACTTCTCCTGACAGCACGGTGGCACAGCAGTAGAGTTGGTGCCTTACAGCGCCAGACACCCGGGTTCAATCCTGACTATGGGTGCTAACTGTACAGAGTTTACACGTTCTCCCCGTGACCTGCGTGGGTTTTCTCCAGGTGCTACAGTTTCCTCCCACCTTCCCAGATGTACGGTTCTTTAGGCTAATTGGCTTGGTAATGATTGTAAACTGTCCCTAGTGTAGGTAGGATAGTGTTAATGTGCGGAGATTGCTGGTTGGCGCAGACTTGGTGTACCAAAGAGTCTGTTTCCCCGCTGTATCTCTAAAGTAAACTTAACTAATTGTAGAAATATTGAATGCTATGATCTGTGGTGCAATGACATAGTACCCTGATACAGCTGTCAATATATATATTTTTAGAAACATAGAAACATAGAAAATAGGTGCAGGGGGAGGCCATTCGACCCTTCGAGCCAGCACCGCCATTCATTGTGATCATGGCTGATCGTCCTCTATCAATAACCCGTGCCTGCCTTCTCCCCATATCCCTTGATTCCACTAGCCCCTAGAGCTCTAACTCTCTCTTAAAACCATCCAGTGATTTGGCCTCCACTGCCCTCTGTCGCAGGGAATTCCATACATTGGGAACTTTTTCCTGCATCCTGCTTGTCCAGTCCTTTTATAATGTTATATGTTTCTATAAGATCCCCCCTCATCCTTCTAAACTCCAGTGAATACAAACCTAATCTTTTCAATCTTTCCTCATATGACAGTCCCGCCATCCCAGGGATTAATCTCGTGAAACTACGCTGCACTGCCTCAATCACAAGGATGTCCTTCCTCAAATTAGGAGACCAAAACTGTACACAATACTCAGATGTGGTCTTACCAGAGCCCTATACAACTGCAGAAGAACCTCTTTACTCCTATATTGAAATCCTCTTGTTATGAAGACCAATATTCCATTAGCTTTCTTCACTGCCTGCTGTACCTGCACGCCAATTTTCAGTGACTGGTGTACAAGGACACCCAGGTCTCGCTGCACCTCCCCCTTAGATAACCTAACACCTTTGAGATAATAATCTGCCCCCTTGTTTTTGCCAACAAAGTGGATAACCTCACATTTATCTATATTATACTGCATCTGCCACGCATCTGCCCACTCACTCACCCTGTTCCAGCTCACCCTGCAACCTCATAACATCCTCTTCACAGTTCACACTGCCACCCAGCTTTGTATCATCCGCAAACTTGCTAGTGTTGCTCCTAATTCCCTCTTCCAAATCATTAATATATATGGTAAACAGTTGCGGCCCCAACACCGAGCCTTGCGGCACTCCACTCGTCACTGCCTGCCATTCTGAAAAGGACCCGTTCACTCCTATTCTTTACTTCCTGTCTGCCAACCAATTTTCCATCCATGTCAACACCCTACCCCCATACCATGTGTTGTATTTTAGTCACCATTCTCCCATGCGGGACCTTATCAAAGGCTTTCTGAAAGTCAAGATACACTACATCCACTGGCTCCCCTTCATCCACATGTCACATCCTCAAAAAATCCGAGAAGGTTAGTCAAGCATGATTTCCCTTTTATAAATCCATGCGGAATTGGACTAATCCTTTTACTGCTATCCAAATGCCCCATTATTACCTCTTTAATAATTGACTCCAGCATCTTTCCCGCCATCGAAGTCGGGCTAACTGGTCTGTAATTCCATTTTCTCTCTCGCTCCTTTCTTGAAAAGTGGGATAACATTAGCTATCCTTCAATCCAAATGAACTGATCCTGAATCTATTGAACATTGGAAAATGATCACCAATGCAGCGACTATTTCTAGAGCCACCTCCCTGAGGACCCTGGGATGCAGTCCATCAGGCCCAGGGGATTTAACCATATAACCATATAACAATTACAGCACGGAAACAGGACCTCTCGGCCCTTCCAGTCCGTGCCGACCATTTGTTTTCCCCTAGTCCCATCTACCTGCACTCAGACCATACCCCTCCATTCCCTTCCCGTCCATATATCTATGCACATTACTTTTAAATGTTAAAATCGATCCTGCCTCCACCACTTCTGCTGGAAGCTCATTCCACACATCCACCACCCACTCAGTAAAGAAGTTCCCCCTCACGTTACCCCTAAACTTCTGTCCCTTAATTCGCATGTCATGCCCTCTTGTTTGAATTTTCCCTACCCTCATTGGGAAAAGCTTATCCACATCACCTCTGCCTATCCCTTTCATCATTTTAAAGACCTCAATCAAGTCGCCCCTTAACCTTCTGCGCTCCAAAGAATAAAGACCTAACTTGTTCAACCTTTCTCTGTAACATAGTTGCTGGAACCCAGGCAACATTCTAGTAAATCTCCTCTGTACTATTTTGTTGACATCCTTCCTATAATTAGGCGACCAAAATTGTACACCATACTCCAGAATTGGTCTTACCAATGCCTTGTACAATTTTAACATTACTTCCCTACTTCTATATTCAATGCTCTGATTTTATGGTCTGAGTGCAGGTAGATGGGACTAGGGGAAAACAAATGGTCGGCACGGACTGGAAGGGCCGAGAGGGCCTGTTTCCGTGCTGTAATTGTTATATGGTTATATGGTTTATATGGTTATTTATAAAGGCCAGCACACCAAAGGCTTTCTTTACCACCCTATCTACATGTGATTCCACCTGCAGGGAACTATGCACAGTTATTCCTAGATCTCTCTGTTCCACAGCATTCCTCAATTCCCTACCATTTACCATGTACGTCCTATTTTGATTTGTCCTGCCAAGATGTAGCACTTCACACTTATCAGCATTAAACTCCATCTGCTATCTTGCAGCCCACTTTTCCAAATGGCCCAAATCTCTCTGTAGACTTTGAAAATCTACTTCATTATCCACAACACCACCTATCTTAGTATCATCTGCATACTTACTTATCTAATTTTCCACCCCATCATCCAGATCATTGATGTACATGACAAACACCTGTGGACCCAACACAGATCCCTGAGGCACCGCACTGGTCACCGGCTTCCAACCTGACAAACAGCCATCCACCATTACTCTCTGACATCTCCCATTCAGCCACTGTTGAATCCATCTTGCTACTCCGCCATTAAAAACCAAAGATTGAACCTTCCATGGGGAACCTTGTCAAAGGTCTTACTGAAATCCATATTGACAACATCCACTGCTTTACCCTCATCAATTTCCCTAGTAACCGCTTCAAAAAATTCAAGAAGGTTTGTCAAACATGACCTTCCAGGCACAAATCCATGTTGACTGTTCCTGATCAAACCCTGTTTATCCAGATGCTTATATATATTATCTCTAGGTATTCTTTCCATTAATTTGCCCACCACTGACGTCAAACTAACAGGTCTATAATTGCTAGGTTTATTCTTTGAACCCTTTTTAAACAATGGAACAACATGCGCAGTACGCCAATCCTCCGGCACTATTCCCGTTTCTAATGACATTTGAAATATTTCTGTCACAGCTCCTGCTATTTCTACACTAACTTCCCTCAATGTCCTAGGGAATATCCTGTCAGGACCTGGAGACTTATCCACCTTTATATTTTTCAAAAGTGTCAGTACTTCCTCCTCTTTGAATCTCATAGTTTCCATAGCTACTCTACTTTTTTCCCTTACCTCCCAGAGTTCAATATCCTTCTCCTTGGTGAATACAGAAGAAAATAAATTGTTCAATATCTCCCCCATCTCTTTTGGCTCTGCAGATAGCTGTCCATTCTGGCTTTCTAATGGTCCAATTTTATCCCTCGTTATCCTTTTGCTATTAATATAGCTGTAGAAACCCTTTGGATTTACTTTCACCTTTCTTGCCAAAGCAACCTCATATCTTCTTTTAGCCTTCCTAATTTCTTTCTTAAGATTCTTTATCATCCTTCAGTCCCTTTAGCCTACCCAATACTATTTCTCGCCTAATGAAAATGTCTTTCAGTTTCTCTACCCCCTTAGATCCTCTGTCCTCCAGTACATCTGGGAGATTGTTTGTGTCTTCCTTAGTGAAGACAGATCCGAAGTACCTGTTCAACTCTTCTGCCATTTCCTTGTTGCCCATAATAATTTCACCCGTGTCTGCCTTCAAGGGACCCATATTTGACTTTGCTACTCTTTTTCCCTTAATATATCTAAAGCAGCTTTTACTGTCCTTCTTTATATTCCTGGCCAGCTTCCTCTCATACTTCACCTTTTCAGGCCGTATTGCCCGTTTTGTTTCCTTCTGTTGTCCAATGAAAGTTTTCCAATTTTCCCAATGTTCTCTTTAAGAAATTGTGTACAGATATCAGATCAGTTCAGTTTAGGTTATTGTCATGTTTACCGAGGTAGAGTGAAAAGATTTTGTTGGGTGCTATCCAGTCAGCAGAAAGAGAATATGATTACAATTGAGATTAGAATGGAATAGAATATACATCAGAATTGTAGTAACATTGAACCAGCCATCCCTGGCTGCTCAAGAATTGTACCTGTTAATTCATTAGTTTCATTAAACAAAATCTTATACTGCATTTAATTAAAGTACATGGAAGGAAAAGGCAAAAGATACTGTATTTGCGCACAGAGGGGAGAAATTGCCACATTGTTGGCCACATCTAAGAACATTCTGAGCTTGAAATGAAGGTTTATTCTTGAGCCAGCAACGGGAAGCTACAGTCTGGATTTTAGCATGCTGCAACTGACCTAGACATGCTTGAAGCTGACACTGGGGACTCTGAATGGGAATGTGTTGCATCCCCTATTATTAATTTGTTTCAGCGTAATGAGTGTAAGCTTTCTCCAAAGCACAACATAAATGTTTGCCAGGGGCACCTTATATTTCACACATTTACATTAAAAAAGTCAGACAGAGAATAACTATGTTTAAGAAAGAACTGCAGGTGCTGGAAAAATCGAAGGAAGACAAAAATGCGGGAGAAACTTGACGGGTGAGGCAGCATCGAAGGAGCGAAGGAATAGGTGACATTTTGTGTCGAGACCCTTTGGTCCGAAGAAGGGTCTCGACCCGAAACGTCGCCTATTCCTTCGCTCCATTGATGGGTCTCAACCCGAAACGTTGCCTATTCCTTCGCTCCTTAGATGTAGAAATAGCAGGAGCTATGACAGAAATATTTCAAATGTCATTAGAAACGGGAATAGTGCCGGAGGATTGGCGTACTGCGCATGTTGTTCCATTGTTTAAAAATGGTTCAAAGAATGAACCTAGCAATTATAGACCCATTAGTTTGACGTCAGTGGTGGGCAAATTAATAGAGATAATATATATAAGCATCTGGATAAACAGGGTCTGATCAGGAACAGTCAACATGGTTTGTGCCTGGAAGGTCATGTTTGACAAGCCTTCTTGAATTTTTTGAAGCGGTAACTAGGGAAATTGATGAGGGTAAAGCAGTGGATGTTGTCTATATGGATTTCAGTAAGGCCTTTGACTAGGTTCCCCATGGAAGGTTGGTTAAGAAGGTTCAATCTTTGGGTGTTAATGGCGGAGTAGCAAGATGGATTCAACAGTGGCTGAATGGGAGATGTCACAGAGTAATGGTGGATGGCTGTTTGTCAGGTTGGAAGCCGGAGACCAGTGGGGTGCCTCAGGGATCAGTGTTGGGTCCACTGTTGTTTGTCATGTACATCAATGATCTGGATGATGGGGTGGAAAATTGGATAAGTAAGTATGCAGATGATAGTAAGATAGGTGGTGTTGTGGATAATGAAGTAGATTTTAATTCTACAGAGAGATTTGGGCCATTTGGAAAAGTGGGCTGAAAGATGGCAGATGGAGTTTAATGCTGTTAAGTGTGAAGTGCTACATCTTGGCAGGACAAATCAAAATAGGACGTACATGGTAAATGGTAGGGAATTGAGGAATGCTGTGGAACAGAGGGATCTAGGAATAACTGTGCATAGTTCCCTGAAGGTGCAATCGCATGTAGATAGGGTGGTAAAGAAAGCCTTTGGTGTGCTGGCCTTTATAGATCAGAGCATTGAATATAGGAGTAGGGAAGTAATGTTAAAATTGTACAAGGCATTGGTAAGACCAATTCTGGAGTATGGTGTACAATATTGGTCACCTAGTTATAGGAAGGATGTCAACAAAATAGAGAGAGTACAGAGGAGATTTACTAGAATGTTGCCAGGGTTCCAGCAACTCTGTTACAGAGAAAGGTTGAACAAGTTAGGTCTTTATTCTTTGGAGCGCAGAAGGTTAAGGGGGGACTTGATTGAGGTATTTAAAATGATGAAAGGGATAGACAGAGTTGACGTGGATACGTTTTTCCCATTGAGGGTAGGGAAGATTCAAACAAGAGGGCATGACAGGAGAATTAAGGGACAGAAGTTTCGGGGTAAGGTGAGGGGGAACTTCTTTACTCAGAGGGTGGTGGCTGTGTGGAATGAGCTTCCAGCAGAAGTGGTGGAGGCAGGATCGATTTTAACATTTAAGAGTAAAGTGGATAGGTATATGGACGTGAAGGGAATGGAGGGGTATGGTCTGAGTGCAGGTAGATGGGACTAGGGGAAAACAAATGGTCGGCACGGACTGGAAGGGCTGAGAGGGCCTGTTTCCGTGCTGTAATTGTTATATGGTTTATATGGTTTATAAAGGACAAAATGACCAAGATCCTTATTGAATTTGGTCTGAATTTGGAATGATTGAATGGATCTTTGTTTCCCCAGGCAGCAAGCAGCTAATATTCTCTTGAGCCAACCATTTACATGCACTCAGGGCAATGAATCAGCTTATCTGAGTACTCGCAGGCAGCTAAATTACACATGCTGATCCATACTCCCCATTTTCCTGTAAAGTGAAGCAAAACTGTATTCAACTCCATGACTCAATTAGATTACAACATTTTATTTTGGAACAGAAAAATAAAGTTTATATTAGGTTGGAGCTATATAGCGTGGAAACGGGCCCCTTACCCACTGACCCAGCGATCACCTAGGCACTAGTTCTATCCTATACACCAGGGACAGTTTTACAGAAGCCAATGAAACTACATACCTGCACGACTATGGAATGTTGGAGGAAACTGGAGCAAACCCATCCGGTTATGGAATGAATGTGCAAACTCCATACAGACAGCACCGGGAGTTAGGATCAAACCCTGGTCTCTTGCAGTGTAAGGCACCAACTCTAATGTTGTGCCACTGTGCCATCCTAAACTGATTGCAGGCTTGCATACCGTGAGAGCATAAGCATATGGTGCTGCTTGTGTTTTTAATTTTGATTCTCTTTTATTAACATATGTAGTTTATTAGAAAAGAGCACTGGATTTTGAAAACTGAAGCACACAAAAGGAAGTGCTTCTCAGTGTCCTTGGCACAAGCATTGTGATTTCTTCTGATACTAGGAAGATAGAACAACTTGAAAAAAACAAAACACAAAAAAACACGCACGGTAACTCGAGACTGAGATTACAAGATAGATATAGTTCAGCTTTTGAACATTAGACATCATGGTAACAGAAGCTGCAAGTGCAACCATCCAATAACAATAGATAATGAATACCAGAGTCTTTTATCTGAAATTCACACAAAAAACCATTGCTGGAAACAACCGTGACTATCATCTCCCACATGTTTGTGCTGTAGAAACATTTAACATTAATCAGAGATCCCCATCTGTCCGCAGGTGAACTTAAACATCATGTGACACTGTTTTGGGAAAAAGAGGGAGAATTCTTCCTACTGACTAATCCAGCCGTCTAATATTTAAAGGTCTTTCAATATCGTTTCAACAAGTGATCTGATCATTGCCATCATGTTTTTTGGGAGACTTGATTGTGTGAAAATCCACTAAGTGTTTCATTTATTACACGTGACTTCATTTCACATGCGCTAAATGGCAGTGAATGACCTTAAATACCCTGCAGTCAGGAAAAATTCTTTAAAAATGTCAGTTCATTCTTTTCTTCTGTTACTTATTTCCTTTCTAACTGATTCTGCTTGAAGTGAAATCCCTATTTTTGTGCGATAACACCACATCACAGACAAGTAATGTATAACTCCAATATCATTCCATCTCTGTTCCCGCAAAAGAAACACTGAAGAAATAAACATAGCCAAAAAACACCACAGGTACATGGAACTTGGTCAGCTTGGATCATTTGATTGATATTTGCTGTCAAAGCACCCATGACTGATGGGACAGTAGCATAGCGGTAGAGCTGCTGCCTCATAGCGCCAGAGACTCAGGTTTGATCCTGACTATGGGTCATGTCTGTGGGGAATTTGTACATTCTCCCTGTGACTGTTTAAATCCCAAGTGTGTAGGATGCGAAAGTGAGATGACATGGAACTAGCATATAGGTGATCGCTGGTTGGCATGGACTCGATGGGCCAAAGTGCCTGTTTCTATGCTGTATCTCTAAACTAAAAACTAAGCGAAGATCAAATTGCTGAAGCAAAACAGGCTCTCTGTGATATTGCAGTTTGGATAAAAGGGCTACTAGCTGAAAAGTCAGAACCACAACATGAAGATGGGAGTACCAAATCTTTCTCATCCTCTTCAAATGATGAAGAGCCAGATTTTGCAAAATCCAAACTTAACTAAAACTCTCGTCTTGTCCTCTTCCAGTTTACGTAGTATTTACATTTGCGCAAAAACTGTATCTGGGAGTGCTCCGATTTTTCGCCACCTTTCCGTTCTCCTGTGCTACCAGCGCACCAGGTTTTGTTCCGATCGGCGTAATTTTGTTCCGATCGGTGGAGATTTAAAAATCGTTAGATCAACAGATTGGTCTTCTCTCCTGTCTGTCGCCGGGAGGGCAACGCCCCTTCTGGCACCCGCTGTCAATCACCGGGACGAGGAGCATAAAGCCTCGGGGGCCGGGCTGAGTCCGTGATCCCAGATGCCGTCCAGAAGCCGTTCAACAGCCGTCCTGAAGCCATCTCAAGTTGGTTAGCCCAGAGGGCGGAGCGGCCCAGAGCCTGGCTGACTGCGAGACCGACTTCTTCAGCCTCGAAGATGCTGGGGAAGTGAGGGGTGTGAGTAGGGGGATTGAGGGAGACGGGCGTTGGCGGGGACGGGCGCCCTCCCATGGCTTCAGGACGCTTCCCCTGCCACCGGCCCCCAGCTCCCAGTTGCAGTCCATTCGGCGCACAATGTCCTACTAGCCTTCTGGAAACCAGTCCCTCCGGCCTACGATACCTGTATTAGCCCAAGAAAAGTCCCTTCGGCCCATAACATCCATATAAGCCCTCTGGAAACCAATCCCTTTGGTCCACAACACCCGTACTAGCCCACCTGAAAGCCCCCCCCCCCCCCACTGGCCACCGCCTGAAGCCCTCCCTCTCCCCCTGCTGTAGGCAGCAGCGGTGGTAGCAGTAGCCCACAGCAGTGGCAGGCTAAGGCAGCGGTAGGCCAAGGCAGCTTACCCCCACCTGGCCCTCGACAGGCCCCGCCTGAAGCCATCACCCTCCCCCAGCTGCAGGACTCTCACTGCCAGCCCCCGCCCGAAGCCGTCCCCAGCTTCAGTCCATTCGGCCCACATCACCTGTACTAGCCAAATAAAAATCCATTCGGCCCACAATGTCCTACTAGCCCTATGGAAACCCACAACTCCTGTACCAGCCTAAGAAAAGTCCCTTTGCCCATAATATCCGTACTAGCCATCTGGAAACCAGTCCCTTCAGACGACAACACCTGTACTAGCCCTTCAGAAAGTCCCCACCGCGCCACCGCCTGAAGCCCTCACCCTCCCCCGGCTGTAGGATGCTCCTCCCCCTCCCCAGGCCCCGACAACCCCAGCCTGAAGCCGTCCCCCACCCCTCCCGTGCTGCAAGACTCTGCACCCGCCACTGGCCCCGACAACCCCAGCCTGAAGCCGTCCCTCTCCCCTGGCTGCAGGACGCTCCCCCGGCCACCGACAGTCCCCTCCTGAAGCTGTGCCCCTCCCCTAGCTGCAGGTCGCCCGACCCCCCCCCCCCCCCCCCACCAACTGCCCCCGACTGATGCCTTCCACCTCCCCGGATGCAGGACGCTCCCCCCCCCCCCCACCACTGGCCCCCGACAGCCTCCTCCTGGCGCCGGGCCCCTCTCCCAGCTGCTTCAGGCAACAAGAGATGCAAAAAGAAAGAATGGACTGAATAAATCTCATCTGTAACATTTAAATTGTTGTTATATTTTAAGAGATATTCATATTTTAAGCTTTAATAAATCCCTTTTTCAGTATTACTGCGCAGTAATACCTGCATGTTCTACGTCACAATGGGAAGCCAATGGGCGGGAATGGCTGTGCCGCCGGGTAGCCGCTAAGAGTGGATGGGGGGGGGGGGGGACAAGGGGCGGAGAGGAGGGAGGAGGGGGGGATCAGGGGCGCCACAACGGGAACCCGTCAGCCGGGCCTGTGCAGTTAGGGGCTATGGGTCCCACTTAGTCTAGTATTTAGATAAATTGATCAGTCGAGAGCAAAGCATTCCCGTTTAAAAGTGCGAAGGCAGCCTTTTGATGGAATTTAAGCAAGATTTTCTTGGTGGTTTAAAAGAAGTAGAGAAATATGATCGCTCATCTAAAAGTACAGTACAAGAAGTCATCCCTGCTTATCCAGAAATAGAAAAATTTGCAGCTATGATAGTAACATCCATACCACCCACTCAGGTCAGTGTGGAGAGACTGTTCACCGCACTGAAAATAATTAAATCAGATTTAAGGGCTTCAATGAAAGAGGATCTGCAGAAGCAAATCTGTTCCGAAGGACGTTATTAATACAGTTTAGGCATGTACTTTTGTAGCAAACTTAACTACCTATGCATTTAGTTTTAATTTATGTTGCACTTGAGAATTTATTTTTGTCATAATTTAGCCATTTAGCTCATACCTGTGGCCTTAATTTAATAAATTTCAGAGTAATGCTTTTATAATTTTTATTTAATTCAATGGAATTTTAAATTTGTCATAGTCCTTGAAGTGGGCACATGTGCGCATGTGCGGGGTTCTTCTAGAGTGTGCGCATGCGCAGGACATTCCCAGAGTGTGCGCATGTGCAAAGTATTTCGGGCGGAAAAGGCCTGCGGAATCAACCATGTTTGCCAGACGTTTCTGAGTAATGTATTAAAGAAATAAGTTGCTTAAAGCTTAAATAAAGTTAAGTAAATTACAAGTAGTGAAAGTTTCATTTACCTCACAACAATTTAAGCAACTTATCTTACAAGTCAAACAGTCTGACTTGGGATGGAGAAACTATTGAAACCATATAACAATTACAGCACGGAAACAAGCCCTCTCGGCCCTTCCAGTCCGTGCCGACCATTTGTTTTCCCCTAGTCCCATCTACCCCAACGCTTTGATCTGGACCCCAACTCACCTACTGCTGCAAAGAATTGGAAGCACTGACTTCGTATACTAAATAACTTCTTTGAGGAGTGTGGCAACGATGCACCAGACAGGCTTAAGACATTAATAAGCTTCGTCTTTTCTGAGGTATACGAGTACATAGAGGAATGTACAACATGATTCTGCTTTGATGTACTAAGCAGACTCTTTGTTAAGACACCCAACGTGATATTCGCTCGACACCTCCTTGCTACTCGGAAACAAAAACCTGGTGAGTCACTTGATGAATTTTTACAAGAACTTCAAAGACTTAGTAAAGACTGTGCCTTCAAAGCAGTTACGGCTGATCAATATCGACAGGAAATTATTCGAGACTCTTTTATCAATGGTTTGGCATCGCCTTTAATACGACAAAGACTATTAGAACACAAAACCTTGGATTTACAGTCAGCTTACAATCAAGCTTACTCTTTGGACTTGGCTCAGAAAAAGTCAGATGCTTATGGCTCATCTAATGTGTATTCTGCTGCAACTACTACAAACGAATTTCACCCAAGTACAAATATGGAGAAAACCGAAACAATTTCTACTGATAAAGGGGCCCTTGCTGCATATAATTATTCAAAAAGGAACTGTTACTTTTGCGGGGGTAATATTCATAAGAGAGATATATGCCCTGCTCGAGAGGCAACTTGTAATAGTTGTGGCAAGAAGGGACATTATTCTAGAGTATGCAAGTCCAAAGCATCTACAAAAATTGTGACTGCTGCCATGTATACACCTTCTTTATGTGCAATTACAGCTGCATTTCCTCAGAGCTTTAAAGAAGGAACTGCAGATGCTGGAGAATCGAGGGTTACACAAAAAGCTGGAGAAACTCAGCGGGTGCAGCAGCATCTAAGGAGCGAAGGAGATAGGCGACGTTTCGGGTCGAGACCCTCCTTCGTCTGCTGCACCCGCTGAGTTTCTCCAGCTTTTTGTGTAACCCCCTTTCCTCAGAGCTTGTCTCATGCAGCTACAATGGTATCCATTAATGGCCATACACTTAATGTATTACTTGATTCTGCCAGTTCAGAAAGTTTTATAAGTGAACAAGTTGTGTCTCGACTAAATCTGACCATAATTCCTTCAAATAAGGAAATCTCGATGGCTCTGACAACTCTCAACACTCAAATTATAGGATCTTGTATTGTAGACTTTATTCTGAACAAAACTAGCTATAAATCTGTATGTCTAGGTATTTTGAAAAATTTGTGTAGCGATATAATTCTAGGTCAGGATTTCCAGAAACTGCACAGATCACTTCAAATAATGTATGAAGGATCTATGCCTGACCTTGTATTGTCAAAGCCACCAGTATTGTGTGGTGTTTCTGCTGCATCTGTTGAATGTCCTTCATTATTCACTAATTTATCCTCCAAGTGCAAGCCAATTGCTACAAAATCAAGACACTTTAGTAAAGATGATAGGAACTTTATCAACACAGAAGCAACTAATCTTTTACGAGAACGTATCATAGAACCCAGCTCTTCCCCTTGGAGGGCACAAGTTGTCGTGGTTAAGGACTCCTTGGAGAGACATAGAAAAAGACTCTGCATTGATTACTCTCAAACTATAAACCAGTTCACGGACCTTGATGCATATCCACTACCTCGAATAGAAGAGATTATCAATACATTAGCTAAGTATAAGATATTCTCTACTTTTGACTTAAAAAGTGCTTACTACCAAATTCCTTTGAAGGAATCAGAGAAGAAATACACTGCGTTTGAAGCAAATGGGAAATTATACCACTACTGCAGAGTTCCTTTTGGTGTAACTAATGGCGTGGCTGATTTTCAGAGAGAGATGGACAAACTTGTTGAATAGGAAAACCTTAAAGATACTTTCCCTTATCTTGAAAATATAACTATTGCAGGAAAAGACCAAGCTGAACATGATGAAAATGTACAACGGTTTTTAGATGTTGTACATTCTAAAAATCTAACATTAAATGAGGCTAAGTCAATAACATCAGTGTCATCAATTAATATTCTTGGTTATTGGGTTGGAAATGATATAATCAAGCCTGATCCAGAAAGACTTCGCCCACTCCAAGAGATACCTGTTCCAGTTACATTAAACTCTCTACGAAGGGTTCTTGGGATGTTTGCATATTATGCAAAATGGATACCAAATTTTTCTGACAAAATTCAGCCTTTGATTAGAGCAAAATCTTTCCCCCTTGACTCTACAGCAATTGGTGCTTTTACTTCTTTAAAGAAACAATTGGAATCTGCGACATTACACGCCATTGACGAGGATCTCCCCTTTGTTGTTGAATGTGATGCCTCTGATTTAGCAGTATCAGCAACATTAAATCAAGGAGGACGACCAGTGGCTTTCATGTCTCGTACTCTCCAAGGTAGTGAATTGCACTACCCACCTGTCGAAAAGGAAGCTACAGCAATTATTGAAGCAGTGAGAAAATGGAGTCATGTCCTTGCTCGCCAGCACTTCACTTTGATAACAGATCAGCGTTCAGTAGCTTTTATGCTGGATAATCGAAAACGAACGAAGATTAAGAACAGTAAAATTCATGAATGGAGGATTGAATTATCTGCATATAGTTATTCAATTGAGTACCGCCCTGGTAAGGATAATGTTGCTCCGGATACATTAACCCGAGCATTTTGTGCCTCTGTTCATTCTTCTGCACTCACTGATCTTCACAATTGGCTGTGTCATCCTGGAGTCACTCGTTTGTTACACTATGTTCGTTCCAAAACCTTACCTTTCTCTACAGAAGATGTGAAGATGACGTGTGCTTCACATAGAATCTGTGCTGAATTAAAACCAAGGTTCTTCTGTCCTGAAGAAGGAAGATTGATCAAAGCTACTCAACCTATGGAACGTTTGAGTATTGACTTCAAAGGGCCTTTACCATCCTCCTCTCGAAATGTTTATATACTTACCTCAGTTAACAAATATTCGAGGTTCCCATTTGCTTTTCCTTGTCCAAATATGTCAGCTGCTATGGTTATCAAATGTTTAGATCAACTGTTTTCTTTCTTTGGATTTCCAAGGTACATACATTCTGATAGGGGCACCTCATTCATGTCGAAAGATTTAAAGGACTACCTTTCTAAGAGAGGAATTGCAACAAGTAAAACAACACCATATCATCCTATTGGAAATGGTCAGGTTGAGAGGTATAACGGAATCATTTGGAAAGCAGTGAAACTGGCATTAAAGTCAAATGAAATACCAGATCAGCATTGGGAATGTGTTCTATCAGATGCATTACACTCCATCAGATGTCAACTGTCAACTTCTACCAATACTACTCCACATGAGTGGTTCTTTAACTTCAAACGGCGTTCTTCTAGTGGTACTTCTCTGCCATCATGGTTGACTAGCCCTGGGACCGTATTGCTTCGTCGGTATGTCCGATCAAATAAGAACGAGCCTTTTGTTGATGAAGTTGAACTGACTGATGTCAACCCATCTTATGCAACTATCAAGTATCAGGATGGACGCCAGTGAACTGTCTCACTTCGTGACCTTGCACCATGTCCGTCTTCTCCATCAGCTCCATCACTTCTTGATAACACTGATCGAGAACTTCCTCCAACACTTCCAGCATCCCCTATGGAAACTTCTATAAGAAATTCTAAAATTGTAAATCTAAATAACAATATGAGTGAAGTTGATGACCAAGCAATATATCTACCACCAGCTATTGAAACACCATTACCTCCTGAAGCTCCAGTTCTGCGACGGTCATCAAGATGTATTAAACCTCCTGACCGTCTCAACATAAATAGGAGGGGAGAATCAAGTAGGCGCATGTGCGGGGTCTTCTAGAGTGTGCGCATGCGCAGGACATTCCCGGAGTGTGCGCATGTGCAAAGTATTTCGGGCGGGAAAGGCCTGCGGAATCAGCCATGTTTGCCAGATGTTTCTGAGTAATGTATTAAAGAAATAAGTTGCTTAAAGCTTAAATAAAGTTAAGTAAATTAGTGAAAGTTTCATTTACCTCACAACAGTCCTATATGTATATATTTTTTTCTTTAGCATAATGAATGTTTTTTTTCAAGAATAAACAATAACAAAGCCACAATACCATAGCTTCTTCTTCTTCTTGCGTATGGTATGCACAGCCTAAAATTGTAGGACAACTTGTTCTATTTGATTTTATTTGATTGTGCACGCAAGGTTGATTGCATTTGTTGAAACAGGGCAGACCACGTGAAGGTTGCAATCTCCCACAGCAATACCAAAGCTACAACCAATAGACTCAAAACTTTAAGGACATGGGTTTAAAAGGGGTAGCCTTTTAGCGGATGCAGAAGCGACGACTACGTTTTCTGAACGATCTTTATTGAACACTCGCTCTTTAGTAAACAGATCTCTACATACACGTCTGATCACAATGGTGGTCAGCAAAAACAACGTGGCGCGAAAGCGAAACCGCGCAAAAACAGCAGCCCCTACCGAGACACGTGACCGCGGCTTCCGAACGCTGGGTTCGATATCTGCGTGCGGCAGCAAGCGCCGCTACATGCCTCCCCCCCCAGAATCTGCGGTACGGAAACGCACGGGTAACCGGATGGTTCGACCGGAACGCGTAGTCCGAAGTCGCGGGGAGAGCATAACATTCGGGGCCAGCAAAACAGAACCGGAGGGGCGCGACAAACGCGAATGGGGGACGGGCGTAACAGAGGGGACTGGTGAAACATAGCCGGGGTAACGGGTGCAGAGGGCGGCTAAACGGCCGGTGGACGTTCTCTACACCGCGGAGTGGCCACCGCCACCAGGCTATACCTCGTCGAGTTCGGCTGGCTTAAGGCAGCCGACGGAGACGAACTCCTCCCTGCCACCCATGTCCAACGTGTACGTCGAAGTACCAATCGCTAACAATAGATAGCGTACAGACCCTCGTACACCCGCTGTAACGGCGAGCGGTGAGCATCCCTACGAAGGAAAACATAAGCACAATCCCGTAACATAGTAGGCACATGCACCGCGGACGGCCGATGTCAGGAAGGGGGGGACTGGGACCAATGTGCGTGCCCGCTCGCGAAGGTCAGATAGTGCCGCCGATGCCGGGACCGCCCCAGGGCAGGAAATCCCCAGGTACCCGCAAAACCGAGCCGTAAACCAGCTCGGGCGAGGAGGCATCGTGGTCTTTCTTAGGCGTAGTTCTGATGCCTAGGAGAACCCAGGGCAACTGGTCAATCCAATCGGGGCCAGTGAGCTGGGCCTTCTACGCTGACTTGAGGTGTCTGTGAAACCGCTCGACTAACCCATTCGACTCCGGATGATATGCGGCGGTCTGCTGCAACTTCGCGCCGTACAGCTGCGCCATACCACACCACAGGGAGGACGTGACCTGGGCCCCATGATCGATAGTGATAACGGAAGGGACACCGAAACGAGCGATCCAATTGGACAATAGCGCAGGCACAAGCCTCAGCGGAGGTATCGTTAATGGTATTGCCTCCGCCAACCTGGTGAAGCTATCCACCATAGTGAGTAAGTGTGTGGCCCCGTGTGAACACGGCAAGGGACCCACCAGGTCAACGTGGATGTGCAGGAACCTGCCGTCTGGAACATCAAAATTCTGCATGGACGGGCACACGTGCCTTTGCACCTTCGAAGTCTGACAGGCGATACAAGCACGGGCCCGTGCTGCGACCTGTTTTCGTAAACCGTGCCAGACGAACTTGGAAGCAACTAGGGCAGAAGTGGTGCGGATGGACGGGTGAGCTAGGCAGTGGATGGTGTAGAAAATCCAACGCCTCCAGGCAATCGGGACGATCGGGTGGGCTTTAACCGTTGAGACATTGCAAATGACTTGCACGCCTGCAGCGCCGCAAGGCACTTCAGTCAGCTTGAGTCATTGCGGTAATCCTCCATGCCGGCGTCGGCCTTTTGAGCCGCTGCCAGCTCCGCATAATATACACACCTAGGTTTAAAGCGGAAACCTCAGGGACCGCCGGACGGGAGAGTGCGTCGGCCACAATGTACAGCTTCCCCGTCACATGCCGAATGTCAGACGTGAATTCGGATATGTAGGCGAGGTGCCGCTGTTGCCTGGCAGAACAGGGGTCAGACACCTTTTTCAAAGTGAACTTGAGCGGCTTGTGGTCCGTGAATGGGGTAAATGCGCGGCCTCTAGGAAATAACGGAAATGTCGGATCGCTAGGTAAAGCACGAGGATCGAAAGCACTGTACTTGATCTCTGGGGCCCGCAGCTGCCTGCTGAAAAACGCCAGCGGCAGCCAGCGGTTACCTAACCGCTGCTCTAGGACAGCACCCACGGCGACGTCCGACGTGTCCGTGGTGAGCACTGTGAGGGCTGATGCCTTCAGATGTACCAGCATGGTGGTGTTGGCCCTCTAAATCTATACCGGCCTCCCTGGACCAAACCTGGTTCTTGGGCTTGCCCGCAAGGCATTGAAACAACGGCCGCATGATGGCGACCGCTGACAGGACAAATCGGTGGTAGAAATTGACCATTCCGATGAATTCCTGCAGGCCCTTGACGGATAGTGGCCTCAGGAAGCGACGGATTGCGTTGATCTTCTCAGGCAGCGGTTGTGCGCCTTGGCTGGTTAACCTGTGACCTGAAAAGGAGATGGAGCACAACCCGGACTGGCACTTCACGGGGTTGATCACCAACCCGTGCTTACGTAGCCGTTCGAAGAGCAGGCGGAGCTGCCTAGTGTGTTCAACCTGCGAGCGGCTGGCCACCAGAATATCATCGAGATAGATTAAGGGGGGATTTGATACAGGTCTTTAAAATGATGAGAGGGATAGACAGAGTTGACATGGATAAGCTTTTACCATTGAGAGTAGGGAAGATTCAAACAAGAGGACATGATTTGAGAATTTGAATTTGAGCATAGTTCCCGGAAGGTGGAATCGCATGTAGATAGGGTGGTAAAGAAAGCCTTTGGTGTGCTGGCCTTTATAAATCAGAGCATTGAATATAGGAGTAGGGAAGTAATGTTAAAATTGTACAAGGCATTGGTAAGACCAATTCTGGAGTATGGTGTACAATTTTGGTCGCCTAGTTATAGGAAGGATGTCAACAAAATAGAGAGAGTACAGAGGAGATTTACTAGAATGTTGCCAGGGTTCCAGCAACTATGTTACAGAGAAAGGTTGAACAAGTTAGGTCTTTATTCTTTGGAGCGCAGAAGGTTAAGGGGGGACTTGATTGAGGTCTTTAAAATGATGAAAGGGATAGACAGAGTTGACGTGGATACGTTTTTCCCATTGAGGGTAGGGAAGATTCAAACAAGAGGGCATGACATGAGAATTAAGGGACAGAAGTTTTGGGGTAAAGTGAGGGGGAACTTCTTTACTCAGAGGGTGGTGGCAGTGTGGTATGAGCTTCCAGCAGAAGTGGTGGAGGCAGGATCGATTTTAACATTTAAGACTAAAGTGGATAGGTATATGGACGTGAAGGGAATGGAGGGGTATGGTCTGAGTGCAGGTAGATGGGACTAGGGGAAAACAAATGGTCGGCACGGACTGGAAGGGCCGAGATGGCCTGTTTCCGTGCTGGAATTGTTATATGGTTATATGGTTAATTAAGGGACAGAAGTTTAGGGGTAACATGAGGGGGAACTTCTTTACTCAAGAGAGTGGTAGCTGTGTGGAATGAGCTTCCAGTGGAAGTGGTGGAGGAAGGTTGATTTTATAATTTAAAAATAAATTGGATAGGTATATGGAGGGGAAAGGAATGGAGGGTTATGGTCTGAGTGCAGGTAGATGGGACCAGGTGAGAATAAGTGTTCAGCACGGACTAGAAGGGCTGAGATGGCCTGTTTCCGTGCTGTAATTGTTATATGGTTATATGCTATATGATTATAGATGAATATGAATGGCAAACCCCGCCCGACCTGATCCATTAACCTTTGGAATACTTGAGTGGCGTTTTCGAAAAGGCCGAAAGGGGTGATGGTGACCGCCTTAGGGACGGCATCGGGATGGACCGGGATTTGATTACACCCAGGTCGACCTTCGAAAAGAAGGTAATGCCTTCCAAATGAGCCGAGAAATCTTGGATGTTTGGGACTGGGTACCAATCAGCTGTGGTTACCACGTTTAAACACCTGTAATCACCACAAGGTCTGGGCACCTTATGCAGAGGGGAAGCCCAAGGGCTATCCGACCGCCGGACAATCCCCATGTCTTCCATAAGCTGGAACTAGTCTCGTGCGATGCGCAGTTTATCGGGAGGAAGGCGGCGCGCATGGGCGTGTACCGGTGGGCCCTCGGTGGGAATGTAGTGGACCACGCCATGACAGGGCATGGCCCCGTCAAACCGTGGCGTGAGCAATCCTGGGAATTCGGTGATTAGGGCTGCGAAATGTTGCTGGATCTCAGCTACCTCGTCGAGTTGCTGTTGGGGCGTGAACCATCAGCTCAGCAGGGCACAGGTCCGACAATGGGACCATTCGCCCGCCCCGCACATCTACTAGCAGGGAGAATGCACGCAAGAAATCAGCCCCCAATATCGGATGGGCGACGTCAGCAACGGTGAACTTCCACCCATATGGGTGGGAGTCGAAATTTAAGTCCAGGGTCAACTCACCTTAAGTTCGAATGTCGCTTGCGTTAACGGCCGAGAGGATGTATCCTACCATACCGACGCAGATATCTCGAGCGGTCGCTGGCATGGGCACCGGAGTCGACCAGGAAACGGTAGCCGGAGTGGCGATCACGGACGTAGAGGCGTTCGTTCGGGCCGATGGCGTTCACCTCTATGGGCGATCGGCCGAGGCATTTCCCTGAAACGAGCAGGGGTTATGACATCTTCGGGGTTCCACACCGTAATTGAGATGGTAATAACACCAACGGCGTCGGCTGTACACCTCCGGCTGCGGCGATGCTTCTTCGGTTGCACCCTAGCCGTGGCAGTGGGGCAGTTACAAAGAACAAACGTTCCATCGTCTGTGGGTCCACAGCTCATTGGCTCTCTCTGCGAGGTGCTGGGGATCGCTGAAGTCGGCCCCGGCGAGCATTAAGCGGTCTTCGTCCAGCATCTGTTCCAGGAATGCCTGCTCGAACAACAAACACGGGCGATGCCCGTCCATCAGGGCCAGCATCTTCGCCATAATGGTGGACGGACGCCGATCGCCGGCACTGTCCATGTGGAGGATCTTTGCCGCCCTGTCTCTACAGCTGAGACCGAAGGTATGTAGCAGTAGGGCCTTCAAACCCTCGTATGTTGCTATTGTCGGCGGGTCTCTGATATACGGCAGCTGACTCGAGGCACAGTCCTGTGGTAGAGCTCCCACCACGTGAAAATACATCGTGTCATCCACTATGATCCTGTGCCGATGAAACTGTGCCTCTACATGGGCAAACTATACCTGAGGTTGATCGGGCCAAAATGAAGGCAGTTTGAAGCCCAGTGAGCCCTGCCTCATGCCGACCGATTCTGCGGGGACGTAACCTTCCTGAATGATCTCTGTCTAATGACGGCTAGACAAGTCGAGGTCACCAATTTAGCGGATGCAGAAACGACAACTACGTTTTCTGAACGATTTTTATTGAACACTCGCTCCTTAGTCAACAGGTCTCTGCATACACGTCACAACGGTGGTCAGCAAAAATAACTGTGGCTCTACTGTTTGCACTTGCAATAGAACCACTAGCAAAATCTGTGAGATCACACCCTGAAATATATGGGTATGAAGCTAAGGAAACTGAAAATAAAATCTCTTTGTACGCAGATGATGTATTACTTTATATCACAAAACCAGAAATTAGTATCCCTAACTTGTTAGATTTAATAACTCAATTTGGATCGTTTTCAGGATATAGAATTAACTGGAATAAAAGTGAACTTATGCCAATAATGGGAAATAACTTACATATATTACAACAATATCCTTTTAAGATTGCAAATGAAAAAATTAAATATCTTGGAATTTATGTATCAAAAAGATATGATTCTTTATTTAAATCTAATTTTCTTCCCTTATTGAATAAATTATTTAAGAATATTCAATATTGGAAAACATTACCTATTTCAATGCTAGGTAAGATTAATGCGATAAAAATGATTTTTCTTCCACAATTACTATATTTGTTTCAAATGATCCCGATATATCTTCCTAAAATTTTTTTAAGAAACTGGACTCTATGGTTACCAATTTTATTTGGGATTATAAGAATCATAGAATAATTAAAAAGCATCTATGTAAATCAAAAATAAATGGTGGCTTTGCATTGCCTAATTTTATGTTTTATTATTGGGTAGTTAATATAAAAAATATGAATTTCTGGTTGCGAGAACTAGATAAACAACCAAATTGGTTAAAAATGGAAAAAGAAGACTGTTTACCTTTTGAAATTAGTTCGATTTTATTTGCTAATACTACAATACATAAGAAAACTTATAGAGGAAACCCAATAATAGAAAGTGGAATACGTATTTGGAAACAATTAAAAAAAACATTAAAATTACAGAATGCACCACTAGCTCTTCCAATAGTAAACAATATTTCTTTTAAACCTTCAATGATGGACAAAGGTTTCTTAAAATGGAAGAACTATGGAATAAATAAGATTGGTGATCTCTACAGGGAAAATTTATTTCTCTCATTTCAGGAACTACAACAAAATTATGGATTACATTTTAAGGAATATTTTCGATATCTACAAATTAGAGATTATGTTAAATCAAATACACTAGATTTTAGGAATAGAAAGAGAAATTTTAGATGAATGTTTAAATAAACATCCGAATACAGAAAAATTAGTATCATATATTTATAATATTTTATTGGAAAATGATTTACCAAATACGGATAAATATAGACAAGCATGGGAAAATGAACTAGGTCAAGTAATCAATAGAGAAGTATGGAATGAAAGTTTACAACATATACACCATTGTTCATTAAATGCTAGACACTCCTTGATGCAATTTAAAGTTATACATAGATTACATCTCTCAAAGTCCAAATTAAATAGAATTTTCTCAAATGTGTCCGCAATATGTGATGTCAACAATTAGAAGCTAATTTAACGCATTCATTCACAAAATGTATAAAAATTACTAATTTTTGGATAGAAATTTTTAAGATAATCTCAATTGTAGTTAATGCAAAGTTAATTCCAGACTCAAAACTAATCATATTGGGAATACTACAAAACAAATCAGATATTAACAACACAACAAATAATTTTTATTGGTTATAGTTTAATAATTGGTAAAAAATTAATATTAAGATTTTGGAAAGGTCCTATTTCCCCTACAACTAAAATGTGGATTACAGAAATGTCGGAGACACTTCACCTAGAACGATTAAGACTTGTCCTGGTTGACAGGCTGGATCAATTCAGAGGAATATGGTCTCCATTTATTGAATATTTAAAGGGTCATGATGGTCCGGTTCGAAGCCATGACTAAAGCCTGAATGAATGAACAGATGAAGAATTATATACAATAGATCATGAATATATCTCCAATGAAGAATATCTTGTTTAATATTCCACTCAATTAGTTTATCCCTTTTTTTTCTCTTTTTCTTTTTATTTCCTACTGTTATAAAATAAAAAATTATGTAGAAGTACAAATAAGATTGATTGTAAATTTTAAAAATATTAAGAATGTATGTGACGATAATAATTTCTTTTTGTTTCTCTTTGATTTTATATTTTTTCTTAATATGTAATTACTTCTAATGAAAATATTTTACAAAAAAAAAACAAACTGTGGCTCGAAAGCGAAACCGCGCGTTAACAGCATCCCCTTCCGATACCATGGCTTCCGAACGCCGGGTTCGATATCTGCGTGCGCCAGCAGGCACCGCTACAGCCTGATGATTCATGTAGTTCTTATGAAATGCCATCGTGTATAATGTCATCGTAGCAGATTTAGAATTATTTTTCCTAGGAGTCGCATACACAAGAAATCAAGGAGTTGGAGTCGGATGTTTTGGGTATCGACTCCACAGCCCTGGTTATAAGGGAGCAAGACTACTGTAAGAAAAGAATGTTAGCAAATATATTCTTTCTCCTGTATCTCGGGTCCTTTAAACCAATTGTTTTCCATTTGCATGAAAGGTATACCTGGTTGTATTCTTCAAACCTGTGCTGTCCAAATGTTTGGAGGTGTTGAGGAAATCTTCAACCTCTCATTACTGGCGTCTAAGGTTCCCATCTGTTTTAAGAAGGCATCAATAATGTGAATGTAAATCATTTCTCAATTTTAATATTTTCTCCCTTGTGCTCTGAGATATTCACTTGGACAGAATAAACAATTCAGTTGGACTGAACTGCCAATTTTGGAGCATTGTGAGCAGCTGAGCTGTTGAGAATAACAGAAACACAGAGCATCAGCTCTGACGTGCGTCCTGGCAGAGTACGTTAGCCTGTTAATGCCAGCCAGGAATTATCTACTAGAACCTTTTATTGCAGAGCTGACCATAATAAAGCATTGTTTTGTAATTATTTCCTTGCTTTCTCCAGCAACTTACCATGCAAGATATTAGATGCTTGTTAAGAAAAATTGCATTGCCAAACCCTGAGGCTGAATGTTGCTCAACCACATTCAAAACATATAATTTTTTATGGTGCAAGGTATTTACTGCTTGAATATGTCATATCAAATCAATGGTAACCTTCCACGAGTTATAAAGCCAAAGGACAGGGTCGAGTATCTAGCATATCATTTGGAGATGTCAGAAGGCATTATGGACATACATTAAAAAATAGGGTAGTTAGGTAGAGGATAGGATCATCCAAAGAAAAAAAAAGGAATTTACACTTGAGTCAGAAGATGTACTACACAAGTTCCAAATTAGTACTTTGCATCACTACTCACCAAGGAGACGAATATGGAGGATAAGGATATCAATATGAAACATAGACAAAGAAACATAGAAACATAGAAAATATGTGCAGGAGTAGGCCAATCGGCCCTTCGAGCCTGCACCGCCATTCAATATGACCATGGCTGATCATCCAACTCAGTATCCTGTACCTGCCTTCTCTCCATACCCCCTGATCCCTCTAGCCACAAGGGCCACATCTAACTCCCTCTTAAATATAGCCAATTAACTGGCCTCAACTACTTTCTGTGGCAGAGAATTCCAGAGACTCACCACTCTCTGTGTGAAAAATGTTTTTCTCATCTCGGTCCTAAAAGGTTTCCCCCTTATCCTTAAACTGTGACCCCTTGTCCTGGACTTCCCCAACATCGGGAACAATCTTCCTGCATCTAGCCTGTCCAACCCCTTAAGAATTGTGTAAGTTTATATAAGATCCCCTATACTAAATTTATATACTATATATACTATATTTTATACTAAAATACTGGGGCATTTTGAGATCAAGGAGGAAGGAGGTGGAGTTAGGGTCACTTAAAGGTAGATGTCCCCAGGGCCTGATGGGATCTATCCCAAGAGAGAGTTAGATTTAGCTCTTAGGGCTAAATAATCAAGGGATATGGGGAAAAAGCAGGAACGGGGTACTGATTTTACATGGTCAGCCATGATCATATTGAATGGCGGTGGTGGCTCGAAGGGCCGAATGGCCTACTCCTGCACCTATTTTTCTATGTTTCTAAGGGATTGTTGAGGCTTGCACCAAGATATTTATATCTTCCCTGGCCACAGGCGAGGCCGCAGAGGACAAGAGAATAGTCAATATTGCGCCTTTCTTTAACAAGGGAAATAGGGATAATCGAGGAAATATTGGGCCAGTGAGCCTCAGGAATTGGAGTGGATTCTTTGGGTTTGGATATTGATTGGGCCACATTGGTAGAATTCCGTGCAGTTGTGGTCACCCCATGACGGGAGAGATGCTGAGGCTTTGGAGAGGGTGCAGAGGGGGTTGACCAGAATGCTGCCTGGATCAGAGGGGTTCAGCTACTGGGAGTGGTGGACAGATGGACAGTTATTTCTGGAATATTGGAGGTTGAGGAGGGACTTGATAAAAATATACAAAAATTAAGAGAGGCATAGTACTTTGTACTAAGGTGGAAGTGAGCAACACTAGATGGCATAGCTGTAAGGTGAGAGGGGGAAAGTTTAATGGAGATGCGAAGGGTATGTGTTTTGCACAGAGTGGTGGGGGCCTGAAAGGCATTGCCAAGGCTGGAGGTAGAGGCAGATATGATAGTGGTGCTTAAGACAGTTTTAATATGCACATGCAGGGAATAGATGGATCATGTGCAGGCAAAAGGGATCAGTTTAACTTGGCATCATGTTCAGCACAAGCATTGTGTGCCAATGGGCCGTTCCTGTATTGTACTGTGGGCTTATTCAGAACATTCAGCATGGGTTTGTCAAGGGCTGGTCTTGTTTTACAATCTTGATTGGGTTTTAAGGGGGTGACATAGGTGATTGAAGAGAGTAGAGAAGTGGATGTTATGTACAAGGACTTTAGTAAGGCATTTTGAAAGTTGCCTCTGGTAGGTTGATCCAGAAGATTAAAATGCATGGGATCCACGGTGATTTGGTGACTTGGATTCAGAACTGTTTTTTCTATAGAAGACAGAAGATAGTGAGGGGAGGGTATTACAGACAATGGTGTTTTCACAGCGATCAGTGCTGGGATCTCATGTACTAACCATCCCATCTATATTTACTTCCAAGTCATGGACAAAAATGTAGATGGATGGGAAATTGACACAGAAATTGTGAACAGTGAAGAAGGCTGTCAAAAGAAATAGATCAATTACAGATATGGGGAGAGAAATGAAAGATAGAGTTTAACCTGGGAAGGTGTGGGAGATCAAATGTAAGAAAAAAGTATACACTTAATGCAGGATCCTTAATGCCATTGATGTACAGAAGGATTTAAGAAGGAACTGCAGATGCTGGAAAATCGAAGGTAGACAAAAGTGCTGGAGAAACTCAGCGGGTGCAGCAGCATCTATGGAGTGAGGTAAATAGGCAGCATTTCGGAGGATCTTGGGTTCCAAGTCGAGAGCTCCCTGAAGATAGCAACAAAAATAGATAGAGTGGTAAAACACACGAACAACTTACTTGCCTTCATCAGTCGGGGCAATACAGTATAAGAGTCAGGAAGTCATGTTACAGATTTATAAAACTTCAGTTTGGCTGTATTTGCAGTATAACCATATAACAATTACAGCACGGAGACAGGCCCTCTCGGCCCTTCCAGTCCGTGCCGACCATTTGTTTTCCCCTAGTCCCATCTACTGTGTGTTTCTCAGTACTGGAGTGATGCATAGGCTTTAGAGTGCAGAAGAGGTTTGAATAGATGCTGCCTGGAATAGAGGGTCTTAGCTTGGATTGCCGTGAATAGAGCGTCAGATGCTGAGGGGAAAGCTGATGAAAATATATCAAAAGATGAGAGGCATAGATAGGGTAGACAGTCAGAACCTTTGTCCCAGGGTGGCACTGTCAGATACTAGAGGACATTGCTTTAAAGTGAGAGGGAGGAAGTTGAAAGGGGTTATTTCAAGCCAAGCTTTACACAAAGCATGCTAGATGCCTGGAACTCACTGCCCGAGGTAGTGACAGAAGCAGATAGGATAGTGACATTTAAGAGGCTTTTAAATAAGCACTTAAATATGCAGGGGATGGGTGGATACGAATCAGGCGCAGGCAGAAGGGGTTAATTTAATTTGGCTCCATGTTCAGCACAGATATTTGCACAAACGGATGCTGGAATGGAGAGCCTTTCAGAAAACCTTTGATAAGGTCCCGCACGGGAGACTGGTGACTAAAATTAGAGGACATGGTATTGGGGGATGGATAGAAAATTGGTTGGCAGACCGGAAGCAAAGAGTAGGAGTGAACGTGTCCTTTTCAGAATGGCAGGCAGTGGCGAGTGGAGTGCCGCAAGGCTTGTTGTTGGGGCCGCAACTGTTTACCATATATATTAATGATTTGCAAGAGGGAATTAGGAGCAACTCTAGCAAGTTTGCGGATGACACAAAGCTGGGTGGCAGTGTGAACTGTGAAGAGTATGTTAGGAGGTTGCAAGGTGACCTGGACAGGTTGAGTGAGTGGGCAGATGCGTGGCAGATGCAGCATAATATAGATAAATGTGAGGTTATCCACTTTGGCGGCAAAAACAAGGGGGCAGATTATTATCTCAAGGGGGTTAGGTTAGGTAAGGGTAGGTACAGCAAGACCTGGGTGTCCTTGTACACCGGTCACTGATGTACACCAGTTGCAGTATAGGAGTAGAGAGGTTCTTCTGCAGTTGTATAGGGCTCTGATAATACCACATCTGGAGTACTGCGTACAGTTTTGGTCTCCTAATTTGAGGAAGGACATCCTTGTGATTGAGGCAGTGCAGCGTAGGTTCACAAGATTCATCCATGGCATGGCGGGACTGTCATGAGGAGGGATCTTATAGAAACATATAAAATTATAAAAGAACTGGATAAGCTAGATGAGGAAAAATGTTCCCTATGTTGGGCAAGTCCAGAACCAGGGGCCACAGTCTTAGAATAAAGGGGAGGTCGTTTAAGACTGAGGTGAGAAAAAAATGTTTTCACCCAGAGAGTTTTGAATTTATAGAATTCCCTGCCACAGAGGGCAGTGGAGGCCAAATCACTGGATGGATTTAAGAGAGAGTTAGATAGAGCTCTAGGGGCTAGTGGAGTCAAGGGATATCGGGAGAAGGCAAGCACGGGTTATTGATAGGGCTCGATCAGCCATGATCACAATGAATGGCGGTGCTGGCTCGAAGGGCCGAATGGCCTCCTCCTGCACCTATTTTCTATGTTTCTAAGTTTCTATGAGATGGAAATTAAGCTAAAAATAGCATGAAATGAGCACAATTTTCTATTATTAAGGAACAAACTGCTGGAGTTTGAGTTACATAATCCAAGGATCATTACTTATTAAGAGGGATTGTGAGGAACCATTGTCTGCTGTAATCCTGTACAGTGGTCAGTCTGCACCATTAACTTGCCATTGTGTACTAACAGCTTTCACTTATTTCAAGTTCTTTGTCAAATTATAAATCAAACAGTCGGCATTTTCTCTGCTTTGATGCCTTTATTTCAAAACACTCAGATATTTGTAATGGTTGTAGTATTTGTAATTGCTTGAAATTTTAGTGTTGATCTCAATGTTTCCTTGAGTAATAAATCCATTTTGTATAGCATGTGAACAGGCAATATTATTGTTGCATATTAAAATGGATGTCACAGTGGCACAACTGGTAGAGCTGCTGCCATACAGCGCCAGAAACCAGGGGTCATCCCTAACCTCAGTTGCTATCATTGTTGTGTTTGCATGTTCTCCCAGTGACCTTGTGGGTTTTCTCTCGGTGCTCTGGTTGCCTCCCACATCCCAAAGACGTGCGGTTTGTAGAGTTATAATTGGCCTTTGTAAATTGCTTCTAGTGGGAAGGGAGTGGATGAGAAGCTGTGATAACATGGAGCAAATAACATAGAAGTGGTCGGCTGGGCTGGGTGGGCTGAAGGGCCTATTTCCATGTGGTATTTCTAACCTAAATTTCTAACCTAATTTCCATGTGGTATTTCACTCCTAAAACAGTTCTGGAGTGTTATGGATCTCCACTCCATATCATGGTGATCAGTGTTTATTGGACACAAAGGAGACATTTTGCTGGACTGGCAGCAGTGACTGTGCTGTATCGTCATATCAACGCATTGGATTGAATGAATGAATTAATGAATAGGTTTATTGGCCAAGTATTCACATACAAGGAATTTGCCTTGGTGCAATTGTACCTTTTAAAATGCATTGTTCCTCTTAAATTATTTCCGCTGACTTTATAGGAATGGAGGCCAAGTACAATACAATAACATGCCATGTTTTCACCACTATCTGGGCATTTGTTCAGTATACAGCTCTTGCATAGAGTAAGGCTAATGGTTTGCGGACATCATAAGCTAATATCTGCTTATGCCATGTATACATTTTAGTGTAGACATAGAAACATAGAAAATAGGTGCAGGAGTAGGCCAATCAGCCCTTCGAGCCAGCAACGCCATGCTGATCATCCAAAATAAGTACCCCGTTCCAGCTTTCTTCCCAGCTCAAGATGGCGCCTGCCTCCGGCGACTTTTGTGGAGCACCAGAACAGAAAAGAATTACCTACAACTTATATCAACTCACCTGCATCAGGAAAACGGCAGTAATCGGTGCCGTTTCAGACAGGCTGCTTGGGCAGCTGAAAGCGCTGAAAATTTCGCGATCTCCCGCAGCTGCAGGAGCCCGGACTTTAAACTTTCCCAAGCTGGCTGTGAAACTCCCGACACGACTGAGGATCCCAGGTACAGAACCTGGAAACCCCTGGATGACCTCCAGAGCCGATGGGCTGGATATCCCAGAAAAAATGAAGCTGGAGCTGCTGACTCTGAGGGAACCCACCGTTCGTTACGGAGCTGGAGCTGCTCTCTTTGAGGGAATTCCCGTTTCAGCGCAGGTCCGCAGAAACAGCAGGTACAGGAAACACAGTACCTGGAAACAAAGGGGAAGCCTCCATTGTGTCCGGAAACGTGGCCGGCGGGCAGGACTTCAGGTCAGACTGAAGCGCAGGGGACTTCGGCCCCCTCTCCCTATTGTCCTATAACCATATAACCATATAACCATATAACAATTACAGCATGGAAACAGGCCCTCTCGGCCCTTCCAGTCCGTGCCGACCATTTGTTTTCCCCTAGTCCCATCTACCTGCACTCATACCATACCCCTCTATTCCCTTCACGTCCATATACCTATCCACTTTACTCTTAAATGTTAAAATCGATCCTGCCTCCACCACTTCTGCTGGAAGCTCATTCCACACAGCCACCACCCACTGAGTAAAGAAGTTCCCCCTCACGTTACCCCTAAACTTCTGTCCCTTAATTCTCATGCCATGCCCTCTTGTTTGAATCTTCCCTACCCTCAATGGGAAAAACGTATCCACGTTAACTCTGTCTATCCCTTTCATCATTTTAAAGACCTCAATCAAGTCCCCCCTTAACCTTCTGCGCTCCAAAGAATAAAGAACTAACTTGGTCAACCTTTCTCTGTAACATAGTTGCTGGAACCCTGGCAACATTCTATCCTACTGGCCAATGTACAGTCCCTTGAAAATAAAGTGGAGGACTTAAGGGCAAGGCTGCTTTATCAATGGGAGCTGAGGGAATGCTCTGTGTTCTGTTTCACAGAGACATGGCTCACCCCCAGCTCCCAGACTGAGCGGTCCAGCCTGAAGGGTTCTCCATCCACTGTATGGACCGTACACTGGCATCGGGGAAAGGGAGAGGAGGGGGCGTCTGCCTCATGGTCAACTCTGCGTGGTGCTCAGACGTGGCAGTCCTGTCCAACTCCTGCTCTCCACATCTCGAACATCTGGCGGTGAAGTGCCCTCCCTTCTACCTTCCGAGGGAATTCACCTCCATCATCCTGACCGCGGTCTACATCCCACCCCAGGCAGACGTCCGTCTGGCACTGGAGGAGCTGCACGCCGTGGTCAACAAACACCAGACGTTACCCCGAGGCATTTACCACCATTGCTGGGGACTTCAATAAAGCAAACCTAAAGAAATCACTCCCTAGCTTCCACCAACATGTCTCCTGCTGCACCAGAGGACCAAACACCCTCGACCACTGCTACACCACCATCAAGAATGCCTACCGCTCTATCCCTCGCCCTCACTTTGGTAAATCCGACCGCGGTGCTGCTTCTTCCTGCCTACAGGCAGCAATTAAAGAGTGCACCCCCAGAGGTGAAGACAGTACAGAGCTGGTCGGGGGGGGGGGGGGGGGGGGGGGGGGCAGAGGAACAACTACAGGACTGTTTGGAGACTGTAGACTGGGCAATGTTCAAGGACTCGGCAACGGACTTGAACGAATATGCCACAGTCATTACAGACTTCATTAAGAAATGTGTGGAGGACTGCATCCCTACAAAAACCTTCCGAGTGTTTCCCAATCAGAAACCTTGGATGAACTGTGAGATCCGCACTCTTCCGAAGACCAGACACCGGGCATTCATGTCTGATGATACAGTGGTCTACATGAAGTCCGGATACGACCTTGGTAAGGCCATCAAAAAGGCCAAAAGGGAGTTCTGCTCCAAACTGGAGGATGAGACAGATGTTCGGCAGCTGTGGCGGGGACTGAATGCAATCACCTCCTACAAGGCGAAACCAGGAGGCAGCTCGGATGTCGGCGATACATCACTCCCTGATGAGCTCAATGCATTTTACGCACGCTTTGATAGGGAGAACACCGATGTGCCTTCCCGAGCCCCCATTCGCTGTGATGGTATTTCAGTCTCAGTCACAGAGGCCGACGTCAGGAAATCCTTCAGAGGGGTGAACCCTCGAAAAGCGTCTGGACCTGATGGCATACCTAATCGTGTTCTAAAAACCTGTGTTGACCAACTGGCTGGAGCTTTTACGGACATTTTCAACCTGTCACTCCTGAGGTCTGAGATTCCCACCTGCTTCAAAAGGGCATCAATAATACCGGTGCCCAAGAAGAGCAAGGTGACTTCAATGACTATCGACCTGTGGCACTAACACCTGTGGTGATGAAGTGCTTCGAGAGGTTGATCATGGCGCAAATCAACTCCTACCTCGACAAAAACCTGGACCCACTGCAGTTCGCTTACCGCCACAACAGATCAATGGTGGACGTGATCTCGCTGGCCCTCCACTCCGCTCTGGACCACTTGGACAACAAAAACACATATGTCAGGCTGTTATTCATTGACTACAGCTTGGCATTTAACACAATCATCCCCTCCAAGCTGGTTACCAAACTCGCAGAACTCTCTGCGCATCCCTCTGCAATTGGATCCTCGACTTCCTCATTCACAGACCACAGTCTGTTCGTATTGGTGGAAATGTGTCAGACTCGATAACAATCAGCATGGGAGCACCTCAAGGCTGCGTGCTCAGCCCCCTGTTGTACTCACTCTATACTCATGACTGCGTAGCCGGTCATAGTGCGAACTCTATCATCAAGTTCGCTGACGACACCACTGTTGTGGGACATATCACTGATGGGGATGAGTCAGAGTATAGAAGAGAGATCGAGCGACTGTTCATATGGTGCCAGCACAATAACCTGGCCCTTAATACCAGCAAAACCAAGGAACTGATTGTGGACATTGGAAAGAGTAGGATGGGGACCCACAGTCCTGTTTATATCAACGGGTTGATGGTTGAAAGGGTCAAGAGCTTCAAATTCCTGGGCGTGCACATCTGTGAAGATCTTTCCTGGTCCGAGAACACAGATGCAATTATTAAGAAGATTCCTGAGAAGATCACGGAGAGTCGGTCTGTCAAGGAGGACTTTCTCTAACTTCTACAGGTACACAGTAGAGAGTTGCATCGTGGCTTGGTTCGGCAACTTGAGTGCCCTGGAGTTGAAAAGACTACAAAAAGTAGTAAACACTGCTACTTGAGTCCATTTTCGGCTCTGACCTTCTTTCCATCGAGGGATCTACCACAATTGCTGCCCCAAAAAGGCTGGCAGCATCATCAAGGACCCACACCACCCTGGCCACACACTCATCTCCCTGCTACCTTCAGGTAGAAGGTACAGGAGCCTGAGGACTGCAACGACCCGGTTCAGGAATACTTGGCTCGGACAAAACTCTGAACATTAATACCCCATACATCTGTTATTTGCACTTTATTAATTTATTATTTAATGTGTGTATTTACATATATAATTGTAGTCAATGCCTACTATGTTTTGTTGTGCTATGCAAAGTAAGAATTTCATTGTCCTGTCAGGGACACATGACAATAAACTCTTTTCTTTTGACTTTGACTTTGATATCTCTTGATTCCGTTAGCTCTAAGAGCTATATCTAACTCGTGAATACATCCAGTGAATTGGCCTCCACTGTCTTCTGTGGAAAATTTCAGAGATTCACAACTCTCTCGGTTAAAAGGTTTTTCCTTATCTCAGTCCTAAATGGCCTACCCCTTATTCTTAAACTGTAACCCTGGTTCTGGACTCCCCCAACATCGGGAATATTTTTCCTACATCTACCCTGTCCAATCCTTTAAGAATGTTATATGGTTCTATAAGATCCCTTCTCATCCTTCTAAATTCCAGTAAATACAAGCCCAGTTGATCCATTCTTTATCATTTATTAATAATTTATTTTTTGGTTGAATGTGTGAGTCGAGGTGATCCCGTGACCGCGTGGGTTTTTTTCCGAGATCTTCGTTCCTCTCACACTCCAACGACGTGCAGGTATGTAGGTTAATTGGCTTGGTATAAATGTAAATTGTCCCAAGTGTGTGTAGGCTAGTGTTAGTGCATGGGGATTGCTGGTCTGTGTGGACTCGGTGGGCCGAAGGGCCTGTTTCCGCGCTGTACCTTTAAACTAAACTATTTCCTGCATTTCCATGTCCCTATCTAAAAGCCTCTTAACACCATTATCCCATCGGCCTTCATACCACTTCTAGCAATGCCTTCCAGGCCTCCACTATCTTTGTGTCAAAAACCTGCCCTGCTCATCTCCATTAAACTTTCTCATCTCCTCTCACCTTATGGCTATGTTCTCTAGTGTTGGACATTTCCATCCTGGGAAAAAGATTCTCACTACTCTATCCACGCCTCTCGCCATAAGATAACCATTCAATTAATTAACCTTCAATTATCTATGAAAGAAACTGTAGTGTTTAGGTATGGGCGCCTTGTATAATTACTGCTTGATTTATGTGCCCAAATATTATGGATTTGTTTGAGGAATTGGGAAACTCCATTAAAAAAATCATTTCAACAATTATTCCCTTTGATTAAGATTGAGATGGAGGTTATTCTGCAACGGGTCTAAATGAACCAAAATTGATTCCAGAGGTGATCATGAGCTCTAAAATTAGTCTGGCAAAGATGGGATTGTTCTTCCAGGAGGAAAGATTGTTGACTGGAGATTTGATAGAAAGATTCATGATCATGATCTGAGTTAAATTGATATTCGAAGACAGAGGACATGTCATTTAAACAGTGGGCAAATATGAATATATATGTTTTCTGCAGAGATTAATTGTGTTTGGAAATTTCTGTCTGAAGATTTATGGCAGCAGAGAAAAACTAGCACTTTGAAAAGAGGATTGGAAATATATTTTAAGGGAAAGTAATGTAGAAATGGAATACAAATGAATATGGGAAAGTGACAAACTGGATTAATCTGCAAAGATACAGCATGATGTTAATGAGCCAGGTGGGTTCCTTCTGCGTCACGATGGTTCTGTATCCTATGATTCAAGCTAACCCCAATAAACATACATCTGGGTTTGGGCTATGTTTGTCCTGATGTGTTCATAATTTTTTCTTAAATCACAGACAGTGACCAATATCTAATGCCAGTTTGCTTGGCCAGGCAAAACCATGCATTGCATTCTATCCTCTTGCCATTGTTCCATTCTTTTAATTTCCATATTTTTACTAGCATTGGAAGAGCCCATTTAGTCTATAAAGTTAATTTGGATCGCAAGTATTTTAATCAATTACATTCGTAGCGAGAAAAAAAACAAAAGGCTGGAGGAACTCAGTGGTCAGGCAGCAACATTTTATTAGAATGTTGCCAGGGTTCCAGCAACTATGTTACAGAGAAAGGTTGAACAAGTTAGGTCTTTATTCTTTGGAGCGCAGAAGGTTAAGGGGGGACTTGATTGAGGTCTTTAAAATGATGAAAGGGATAGACAGAGTTGACGTGGATACGTTTTTCCCTTTGAGGGTACGGAAGATTCAAACAAGAGGGCATGACATGAGAATTAAGGGACAGAAGTTTCGGGGTAACGTGAGGGGGAATTTCTTTACTGAGAGGGTGGTGGATGTGTGGAATGAGCTTCCAGCAGAAGTGGTGGAGGCAGGATCGATTTTAACATTTAAGAGTAAAGTGGATAGGTATATGGACGTGAGGGGAATGGAGGGGTATGGTCTGAGTGCAGGTAGATGGGACTAGGGGAAAACAAATGGTCGGCACGGACTGGAAGGGCCGAGAGGGCCTGTTTCCGTGCTGTAATTGTTATATGGTTATATGGTTATATCTGTGGAGGGAATGAAGGGATAATGTTTTGGGTCGGTACCCTACTTCAGAGAGTTGGTCCAGGATGGAGAAAGCTGGAAAAGGGCACTCCTGTTTCCCCATAACGTATTCTCTGTCAAATGTCCATCATTTTCCTCTGATTTTCATGCCATCCACCTACACAAGGAGCAATGTACAGCAACCAATGAATCTACCCAAGCCTCCATGTGTGGAGGAAACAGGAGCTTTAGAACAAACTCAAGCAGTCTCATGGAGAGCGTACAAACTTAGTGAGGCAGCACCCAAGTCAGGGTCGGATTTGGGTTACTGGAGCTTTGCAACCGCTGCTCCGTCTGCTTTACTGCTGTGTTGCCCATCAGATGGAAGGTGTTGATTGTTCGCTTTGAGCTTGTACCAATGTGCAAGATGAGTGTCATGGGAGCAAGATATGGCAATATTGGTGTTGGAAAGATGGATACAATCCAGATAAGAAACCATGTTAAATCTGAAGTTCCTAAACAGGAGGAATACTTTAGACCTATTGCTGAGCTTCTCAACATTGCTGTTACAAGAATATTGTATTAAAACATCTATAAGGTCAATTTGCATTGATATCTCTTTTATGCATCTGAAGTCCTGATCGGAAATGTTTTCCTTTCACCATGCTGTTTACATGAATTCAGATAAATCCTTCATGGCCTTATAAGGTTGTAAAAAGTGAAATGATTCAAATATATTGCAATGCAACACTTCTCACACCCGTTTTCCAGCAATATTTCTAATCTGCTACATTTCTTCACATTGCCATCTGTCCATTCAACTCTGCCATTCAACATCATTGCATGGCTTCATGCTTTTCCCCACGTGTTGACCTTATGAAATGTGCTGTTTTACTCAGATAAAGACATCTCGTTAGTTTAGTTTAGAGTTTAATTTAGAGATACTGCGTGGAAAGAGGCCCTTCTGCCCACCGAGTCCACAATGACCCTCTTTGTACTGCATTCCCAACACATTGTGGTATTTTTTTCAGAGGCCAATCAATGTACAAACTCACAGGTCTTTGGATTGTAGGAGTAAACGAGATCACCCATGCAGTCAAAAGGAGAAAGTGCAAATGATTATAAATTGATAGTTCATTAAATCTTGACATTTTACGGATCAGAAGAATGCAATTCAGGTCTTTGCTGAAGGTTCCAAGGTAAATCCCAGGTCCCCTTCATAACCTAGCTAACTCAAAATCACCCCTTCTCTGTTGATTAAAGACTTGTTCACATAATGATGGCCCTGCCACAAAGACAAGTAGAACGAAAAATATATAATTGAGTTGAAGGAAAATGGTTTTGATTGGGAGTAAATTATTTCCACTCAGGGCATCACTGCGGGGTTTCTTAAGCTGATTAAACAAGATTTGTGGCACGGTGGCGCAGCGGTAGAGTTGCTGTCTTACGGTGCTAGAGACCCAGGTTCAATCCTGGCTATGGGTGCTGTCTGTATGGAGTTTGTACGTTCTTTCCGTGACCTGTGTGGGCTTTCTTCAGGAACTCTGGTTTCCTCCCACACTCCAAAGATGTACAGGTCTGTCGGCTAATTGGCTTTGATAAATGTGTAAATTGTCCCTAGTGTTAGCATGCGGGGATCACTGGTCGGCGCAGACTCGGTGGGCCAAAGAGCCCGTTACCGCGCTGTATTTCTTAAACTAAAAACTAAATTGTTCTTCCAGTGTAAACACCTACAGCAGGACAACATTCAAGCATGGCCTGTTATGTGTTTAGTTTCGTTTAGATTATTGTCACAGGCAGCATCTCTGGAAACAAGGAATGGGTGACGTTTAGGGTCAAGACCCTTCTTCAGTCTGAAGAAGGGTCTTGATCCTAAACGTCACTCATTCCTGCACTCCAGAGATGCTGCCAGTCCCACTGAGTTACTCTAAGCACTTTGTGTCTATCTTTGGTTTAAATCAGCATCTGCAGGGGCAGTGATTTAGATTCTTAGATCACTGGGATCTGTTTTGGAGTAAGGGGCAACTGTACAAAAGGGACGGATTGCATCTTAACTGGTGGGGCCCAGCATTCTGGCAGGCAGGTTTGTCACTGCTACATGGATGGTTTTAAACTGAATAAGGGAGGTGGGGTGTCAAATAGGATAGTCGAGGATGGAGTTAAAGGGAAAGAGAGTAAAGGGATGGTTAATGACCCCAGAATTAACGGGAAAGGAAGCTCACAAAGGGATAGGAGAGTATGGCCAAGTGTAACGGGGATCGATATGAAAGGTGAGATGCGTAAGAAATTAAAAGTATAGTATATGAATGCGCAAAGTATAAGAAGTAAAGTAGATGAGCTTGAGGCTCAGTTAGAGGTTGGTAGATATGACATTGTGGGGATTACTGAGACGTGGCTGCAGGAGGATCGGGCCTGGGAACTTAATATTCAGGGTTATACATCCTATAGAAAGGACAGGCAGGTGGGCAGTGCAGGGGGGGTAGTTCTGCTGGTGAGGGATGGAATTCAGTCCCTTGCGAGGGAAGACATACGGACTGATGAGGTAGAGTCACTGTGGATTGAGTTGAGGAATTGTAAAGGCAAGAAGACACTAATTGGTGTTATTTACAGACCCCCAAATAGTAGCCCGGATGTAGGGTTAAAGTTGCAGCAGGAGTTAAAACTGGCATGTAACAAAGGTAATGCCACTGTGGGTGGGGGATTTCAATATGCAGGTAGACTGGGAAAATCAGGTTGGTTCAGGACCCCAAGAAAGAGAGTTTGCAGAATGCCTCGAGTTCGATTCTTAGAGCAGCTTGTAATGGAGCCGACCAGAGAAAAGGCAATTCTGGATTTAGTGTTGTCCAATGAACCAGATATGATAAGAGAACTCGAGGTAAAGGAGCCGCTTGGAGGTAGTGATCATAACATGATTAGTTTTAATCTGCAATTTGAGAAGGAGAACGTTAAATTGGAAGTGTCAGTGATGCAGTTGAACAAAGGGGACTATGAAGGCATGAGAGGGGAGCTGGCCAAAGTAGACTGGAAAGGGATCCTAGCAGGAATGACGATGGAACAGCAATGATAGGAATTTCTGGGCATAATCCGGAAGATGCAGGATCATTTCATTCCAAAAAGTTAAGAAAGATTCTAAGGGGAGTAGGAGGCAACAGTGGCTGACAAGAGAAGTTAGGGATAGAATAAAATTAAAAGAAAAGATGTATAACACTGCAAAGAGCAGCCAGAAGCCAGAGGATTGGGAAACTTTCATAGGACAACAGAAGAAAACAAAACGGGCAATACGGGCTGAAAAGATGAAGTACGAGGGGAAGCTGGCCAGGAATATAAATAAGGGCAGTAAAAGCACCTTTAGATATGTTAAGGGAAACAGAGTAGCAAAGTCAAATGTGGGTCCCTTGAAGGCAGACACGGTGAAATAATTATGGGCAACAAGGAAATGACAGAAGAGTTGAATAGGTACTTTGGATCTGTCTTCACTAAGGAGGACACAAACAATCTCCCAGATGTACTGGAGGACAGAGGATCTAAGGGGATAGAGGATCTGAAATAAATGTTCATTAGGCGAGAAATAGTATTGGGTAGGCTAATGGGACTGAAGGATGATAAATCCCCTGGGCCTGATGGGCTGCATCCCAGGGTCCTCAGGGAGGTGGCTCTAGAAATAGTGGACGCATTGGTGATCATTTTCCAATGTTCAATAGATTCAGGACCAGGATTGGAGGATAGCTAATATTATCCCTCTTTTCAAGAAAGGAGCGTGAGAGAAAACGGGGAATTACAGACCAGTTAGCCTGACTTTGGTGGTGGGAAAGATGCTGGAGTCAATTATTAAAGAGTTAATAATGGAGCATTTGGATAGCAGTAAAAGGATTAGTCCAAGTCCACATGGATTTATGAAAGGGAAATCATGCTTGACTTATCTTCTGGAATTTTTTGAGGATGTGACAAGTAAAATGGATGAAGGGGTGCCAGTGGATGTAGTGTATCTAGACTTTCAGAAAGCCTTTGATAAGGTTCCACACGGGAGACTGGTGACTAAAATTAGAGCACATGGTATTGGGGGTAGGGTGTTGACAAGGATAGCAAAATGGTTGGCAGATCGGAAGCAAAGAGTAGGAGTGAACGGGTCCTTTTCAGAATGGCAGGCAGTGGCGAATGGAGTGCCGCAAGGCTCGGTGTTGGGGCCGCAACTGTTTACCATATATATTAATGATTTGGAAGAGGGAATTAGGAGCAACACTATCAGGTTTGCGGATGACACGAAGCTGGGTGGCAGTGTGAACTGTGAAGTGGAAGGTAGGAGGTTGCAGGGGGACCTGGACAGGTTGAGTGAGTGGGCAGATGCTTGGCAGATGCAGTATAATATAGATAAATATGAGGTAATCCACTTTGGTGGCAAAAACAAGGGGGCAGATTATTATCTCAATGGTGTTAGGTTTGGTAAGGGGGAGGTACAACGAGACCTGAGTGTCCTTGTGCACCAGTCACTGAAAGTTGGCGTGCAGGTACAGCAGGCAGTGAAGAAAGCTAATGGAATGTTGGCCTTCATAAGAAGAGGATTTCAGTACAGGAGTAAAGAGGTTCTTCTGCAGTTGTATAGGGCTCTGGTGAGACCACATCTGGAGTATTGTGTACAGTTTTGGTCTCCTAACTTGAGGAAGGACATCCTTGTGATTGAGGCAGTGCAGCGTAGGTTCACGAGATTCATCCGTGGCATGGCGGGACTGTCATGAGGAGGGATCTTATAGAAACATATAAAATTATAAAAGAACTGGATAAGCTAGATGAGGAAAAATGTTCCCTATGTTGGGCAAGTCCAGAACCAGGGGCCACAGTCTTAGAATAAAGGGGAGGTCATTTAAGACTGAGATGAGAAAAAAATGTTTTCACCCAGAGAGTTTTGAATTTATAGAATTCCCTGCCACAGAGGGCAGTGGAGGCCAAATCACTGGATGGATTTAAGAGAGAGTTGGATAGAGCTCCAGGGGCGAGTGGAGTCAAGGGATATGTGGAGAAGGCAGGCACAGGTTATGGATAGCGGACGATCAGCCATGATCAAAATGAATAGCAGTGCTGGCTCAAAGGGCCGAATGGCCTCCTCCTGCACCTATTTTCTATGTTTCTATGTTTCTATGTTCCTTCCTTCACATGATTAATATAGATTCATACTGAGCAGAAAACTATCAGAAGCAATCACATAAATCAACTATCGGCAAGAGCATGTCATGGGCTTGGTATGCTTCCGTGAGCAACTTGCTTGCTAACTCGCCAAAGACTTTCCATTGACTACAAGGCACATTACGAGAGTGATGGATTACTCACTCCTGCTTGAACGAGTCCAACTCCAACTCCAACAACTATGAATGCTTACTACCACTGAGCCAAATAACCCATTTGTATGCTGACCCATCCACCATCCTAAACATTTGCTTATCCCCCTTTCATTAACATTTGGTGGCTACAGTGTGTGCAGCCTACGATACGATATGATACACTAACATATGATACGATACGACACATTACGATATGATTACGATAGAACTTTATTAATCCCAGGAGGGAAATTGGTCTGCCATCAGTTGTAAAATACAAGAAGAGCGTATGAAACATTAAATTAAAGTGACCTGGAAAGTCCAGGATTTGGGAAGTACAAAGATTAGTGGGGGGGAGAGCGGGGGGGAGAGCGGGGGGAGGGGGGGAGAGGAGTCAGTCTACCCCACTACAGAAGGGGGAGGAGTTATACAGTTTGATAAGCACAGGGGAAAAAGGATCTCCTGTGGCGTTCTGTGTTGCATCTTTGTGGAACCAGTCTGTTGCTGAAGTTCCACTGAGGCAACTACCAGATACACTGAGGCAACTTGGCAAAGCATGTCTCAAACTCACGATCTCTATCACCTGGAAGGTGAAAGGCCATAAGACATTGGAGCAGAATTAGGCCATTCAGCCCATCAAGTCTACTCCACCATTCCATCATGGCTGATCTGTTTTTCCCTCCTGTCTTCTCCCCGTAACCTTTGACATGCTTACTAATCAATAATCTATCACTCTCTGCTTTAAAAATATCCAATGACTTGGCCACTACACCCATCTGCAGCAATTAATTCTGCAGATTCACCGCCCTCTAGCTAAAGAAATTCTTCCTCATCTCCCTGAAGTTATGTCCTTTTATTCTCAGGCTGTGCCCTGTGGTTCTAGATTCTCTCTGTCTAGACCTTTAATTATCCGGTCGGTTTCAATGATATCTGCCCTTATTCTTCTAAACTCCACCGAGTATAGGCCCAGAGTTGAGTATTAGTTTAGTCTAGTTTATTTTTGACACGTGTATCGAGGAACAGTGAAAAGCTTTTGTTTGCATGTTATCCAGTCAAAGAGAAGCCTATACATGTTTACACCAAGCTGTCCACAGTGCATAGAGAAAGCAGAACGGGTACAACATTTAGTACAAGATACATCCGATAACGCTCCTCATACGTTAACCCACCCATCCCTGGGATCATTCTTGTAAACCTCCTCTGGATCCTCTCCAAACCAAGAACATCCTTCCTCAGATATGGAGCCCAAAACTGCACCCAATATTCAAAATATGTCCTGATTAAGCACCTGATAAAGCCTCAGCATCACATCCTTGCTATTATATTCTAGCCTCCTCAAAATGTATGCATATGCCTTCCTTACCAGTAATTCAAGTTGCAAATTAACCTTTTGGGAATCCTGCACCACGACTCCCAAGTCCCTTTAAACCTCCACTTCTGAATCCATACAGAAATTATTCTACAACTTTCTTCCTTTTACCAAAGTGCATGGCCGTGCATTTTGCTGCACACATTGTATTCCATTTGCCACTTCTTTGCCCACTCTCCCAACCTGTCCAAGTCCTTCTGCAGCCTTAGTGATTCCTCAACACTACCTGCTTCTCCACCTATCTTTGTATCATCTGCAAACTCGGCCACAAAGCATCAATCTCCTCATCAGTCATAAATATACAACAAGAGTAGTGGATCCAACATCGACCCCTGCAAAAAAGCACTTGTCACTGGCAGCCAACCAGAAAGGGCCCCCTTTATTCCCACTCCTTCTGCCAGTCGGCCAATCTTTTACCCATGCTAGTGCCTTGCCTCTAACACCATGGGCTCCTTTCTTGTTTAGCAACAGATGTATGAAATGCCACCGTCTACAAGTTTCCTTCCAAATCACACACTGTCATGATATAATAATAGCTCACTGTCCCATTAATATTGGTCATTCATTAGAACTTCTGCCTTGCACCAACATTGGAGGACCTTCAGCACAAGGACTTCAGTGACTCTGGGACAAATTGGGATCGATACTAAATCTGGCCTTAGCAATAAGATGGAAAAGAGTTTTTTAAATTTCCTATTTAGTAAATTGGGAGACGGTACTAAGGATGTTAATGCATGGAATGCAAAGGAGAAAAAAAGGTACACCAGGATCTTCAGTCACCTCAGTAGCTCCAGTCATGTCATCATGTAAGGATAATTGGATCCAGACCCTGGTACATAAAAGGTAAATTGTGGACTATTGCCAGGAAAGGATACAGCTGCAACTGATTATCAGGGTAAATGGTTGAGACTATGACGCAGGGTTGGTTAAGAATAGAGCCAGATGTAGCAATGAGCAGGTTGTGGGGCTATTCTTCCAAATGACTAAGATGACAAGAGATGAACGTTCTTCTTCAGCGAAATGTAATTAGCATGGGTCCAAGCAGCATAAAATTCCAATATAAAACACCAACCCACATGTATTGTGAATAACAAATACCAGGAACTGTTTTGAAGATTAAGCTCATATCTTACAGAAGAAAGCACAACCCTAATTAACGATGGCTAATGAATGCCAATGATGCTTATGTCCAGTAACTGAATATAAACAAGTTTACAGTTTATGAGCAATTGGTTTTTGATACTATTCAGCATGGGCGGGGGTGAGGGTGCAGTCAGTACCATAATGTTTACGATTCTAGATCGGTGATCAAGCGAACAGTTTTGAATTCCACCCACAGCTAAAAATATTATTGAGAACTAGGTAGGAGGCTGAAAAGTAGGACCTCTAGGGTGGTTATCTCTGGGTTGCTTCCAGTACCCTGTGCTCGTGAGGGTAGGAACAGCGAGATAGGGGATCTGAATGTGTGGCTGAGGAGATGGTGCAGGGGGCAGGGATTTAGATTCTAGACCACTGGTATCTCTTCTGGGGCAAGGGTAACCTGTACAAAAGATGGGAGGGGGACCAACATTCTAGCAGGCAGGTTTGCTAGTGCTACACGGGTGGGTTTAAACTAAACAGTGGGGGGTGGGATCAACAATGTGGAAGAGTATGCGTGCAGTTAACGGGAAAGAGAGTGTAGGAAAGGCCATGTTTAAACTAACAGGGCAGGGGGATGGGAACCAATGCAAGGAGACAGAGGGCCATAAAAAGGAGGACAGAAGTAAAATGTAGAAGGGTGATAAGAAAAACAAACCTGAAGCTTTGTGCCTTAATGCAAGGAGCATTCGTAATAAGGTGGATGAATTGAATGCGCAGCTAATAGTTAACGGATATGATATTGTTGGAATTACGGAGACGTGGCTCCAGGGTGACCAAGGCTGGGAGCTAAACATGCAGGGATATTCAATATTCAGGAAGGATAGACGGAAAGGAAGAGGAGGTGGGGTGGCATTGCTGGTTCAAGAGATTAATGCAATAGCAAGGAGAGACATTAGCTTGGATGTTGTAGAATCTGTATGGGTAGAACTACGAAATAGCCAAGAGCAGAAAACGCTTGTTGGAGTTGTATAGAGACCACCATACAACAGTTGGGGATAACATCAAGCAGGAAATTAGGGATGTGTGTAGCAAAGGTACAGCAGTTATCATGGGTGACTTTAATCTACATACACATTGGGCCAATCAAATTGGTAACAGCGCTGAGGAGGATGATTTCCTAGAATGTATACAGGATGGTTTCCAAAATCAATATGTAGAGGAGCCGATTAGAGGGCAGGCTCCTAGAATGAGGAAGGATTAGTTAGTGATCTTGTTGTGCAAGGCCCCTTGGGCAACAGTGACCATATTATGGTGGAATTCTGCATTAAGATGGAGAGTGACATGGTGAATTCAGAGACTAGGGTCCTGAACTTAATGAAAAAAGGAAACCTTAACGGCATGGAATGGGAATTGGCTAGGATAGATTGGCAAATGGTACTTAAAGGGTTGACGGTGGAGATGCAATGGCAAAGATTTAAAGATCGCACGGATGAACTACAAAAATTGTTTATCCCAGTTTGGCGAAAAAATAAAATGGGGAAGGCAGCTCCACCTGTAGCTAGTGAGGGAAATTAGGACTGGGAGAAATTTAGAATTAAACAGAGGAGGACAAAGAGGTTAATTAAGAGGGGGAATAAAGAGCATGAAAAGCTTGCGAGAAATATAAAAGCTGACTGTAAAAGTTTCTTTAGATATGTGAAGAGGAAAAGATTAGTGAAGACAAATGTAATCCCACTTTTTAAGAAAGGAGGGAGAGAGAAAACGGGGAATTATAGACCAGTTAGTCATACGTCGGTAGTGGGGAAGATGCTTGACTCAATTATTAAAGATGTAATTTGGAAAGCAGTAACAGGATCAGTCAAAGTCAGCATGGATTTATGAAGGGGAAATCATGCTTGACTATCTTCCTGGCAGAGTGAGCTGCGAGGAGAATGCTATGAGGCTGCAGGGTGACGGATAGGTTGGGTTAGTGGGCAGATGCATGGCAGATGCAGTATAATGTGGATAAATGTAACGTTATCCACTTTGGTGGCAAGAACAGTAAGGCAGATTATTATATGAATCGTGTCAGATTCGGAAAAGAGGAGTTTCAATGAGACCTGGGTGTCCTTGTACATCAGTCACTAAACGTAAGCATACTTGTACAACAGGCAGTGAAGAAAGCTAATGGCATGTTGGCCTTCATTGTCAGAGGATTTGAGTTTAAGAGCAAGGAGGTTCTACTGCAGTTGTTCAGGGCCCTGTTGAGACCGCACCTGCAGTATTGTGTGCAATTTTGGTCTCCTAGGGAAGGACATTCTTGCTATTGATGGAGTGAGACGTAGGTTCGCCAGGTTAATTTCTTTGATGGCAGGACTAATATATGATGAAAGAATGGGTCGACTGAGCATGTATTCACTGGAATTTAGAAGGATGAGAGGGAATCTTATGGAAACATCTAAAATTCTTAAAGGCTAGATGCAGGAAAAATGTTCATGATGTTGGGGGAGTCCAGAACCAGGGGTCACAGTTTAAGAAAAAGGGGTAAGCCATTTCTGACTGAGATGAGGAAAAACAGTTTCACACAACAAATTGTGAATCTGTGGAATTCCAAAAATGTATCTAAGAAAGTGTTTCAGAAACCTCCTTCTTCTTGCGTATGGTGTGCACAGCCTAAAGTTGTAGGACAACTTGTTCTATTTGATCTTATTTGATTGTGCACGCCGGGTTGATTGCATTTGTCGAAACAGGGCGGACCACGTGAAGGTTGCAATCTCCCACCCCATTCAGAAACCTGCAGACACTTCTGTAGCTGCCCTGACAATCCTCCAAATGTCAAAACAGTGTCACTTTGAGTAATGGAACATCCAACACAATTATTGCTGAGTTTAGCTTTCAAGTGCCCGTTTGAATGCATCTTGAAGCTTGATAAGGAGAGAGTTGGATGTGGCATGAATGCTTCTGTCATTAGGGTGCGTCTGGTGCTCTAAAGCAAATTACATGTGTTGATGTGAAAAATGCAAGTACCTGTTCCAATGTTCTAGAGCAGGGGACGGCAACCTTGTTCTGCATATGGGCCAGGACGCATGTCTGTGAGCGGATGGCGGGCCACATCTATCACGTGTACACATGGATCCCGCCTCTTCAAGGATGCCACTCAGACCACTGGCACCTAGTTACGGGCACTCACGCACAAGGCGCACCTACAGACGATTGCCTTGGCTCTGTCCTGAAGGCAGTGGCTCAAATGTCACACTCACTCATCCACGGCCTATTGACAACCCCGATCCCGATAGTGAAGCCCAGACACAGAAGGTGCGTGACCGTGCCGGCGGCTTTGCACAGGATGCAGTACAGCCAGAGCAGGCTTCCTTGCATCCTTGCGTCACCGAACCTAGGTGCCGCGGCCTTGGGGCCCGGGAGGAGGAGCCCGGCCTCACGCAGGGCGAGGGGCAGCAGGATTGAATGCTTCTTCGGAGATGATGGAAGTCTGCGGGCCGGATGACTACCGAAAAATAAAACGCCAGTGGGCTGGATGATTTCGGGTTACGGGCCTATGCGGCCCGGGGGCCGTAGGTTGTTGATCCCTGTTCTAGAGGGCACTGGCAAAAAGAAAATTTTGAAATCAAAACTGGATTAAATTATTTCAATCTGTGACTAGACCCGGGAGACCCATTGGTTACGGGGGGGGGGGGGGGGGGGGGGGGGGCTCACACACACACACACGCACGCACACGGACATCACCCCCACACAGACATACTAACCCCACCTTGATATTATATTAATATTATGAATTTGCTTCTTTTACCCCATCCCCTGCCCTATCCACTCATGCATAACCCTCAACTGCACAGGCACTGCTAGAGAGGGGGGGGGGGTGGAGAGAGAGGGGTAGAGGGGTAGAGAGGGAGAGGGAGGGGCGTCATGGGAGGGCTGGTTCCCAAACGCAATACTCCACCACTCACCCGCAGGTCCTAATATTCACCACTCCCTAGAGAGGAATGGGGACCAGAGAGGGAGGGGGGGGCAGAGAGGGGGGGGGGGGGGGGCAGAGAGGATGGGCCTCCTTTCCCTCTCTCCCCCCCCGCTCCTTCCCCCTCTCCTCTCCTCTCCTCCTCTCCTCTCCTCTCCCCCTCTACATCCCCCCTCTCCTCCCCCCCAGTCCATCCACCCCCCCTCTTTTCCCCCCTCCCTCTCTCTTTCTCTGCCCCGGGAAGGGGGTAGAGGCAGCACCTACCCAGGTTGTAGAGCATAAGCCTCCCCATAGTGCCGGGTTCGAGCTAGGCTGCGGGCGGCATGTACCAGAGCGAGGCCCGGAGCGATTTGAGGTAGGTGAAAAGCAGCGGAGGGTCTACCGATCATGGCTTCCGCGAGGGTAAGCACACCCACCAGCATGACAGACGATCGAGCGGGGCTACGGCCACCTTTCCACTGTGATAACGACCGCCGCCGCCATGTTGTAGAACTTGAAGGAGCCTAGCGGAGCGTGCAGCACGACTTGATCATGTGTTCAACGGCTTAAATCCAGAGCCCGGGGGGGAGGGCGGATGGGCCACGTAACTCGTGGAAACAATGCCACTGCGCAGCTTGCCGCGAGGAGCAAAGGCATTGTGACGTCATCCAGCTCGCTTCAGCTGGTTAGATTTTAAAATTATGTCAGATTGGTGAACAATTTTAGTAAAAAACTCGTGAAATAATGAATCAAATTTACAGATGAGGGGATTTTTGAAATTATGAGGTATATCTCTATCGGAATATGTAAAAATCTCACCGTTACCGCGTCGGGTTTTCGAGGAGATGTGAATCAAAATTCAAGCAAGCAAACATCCCCATAAGTAAACATCCAAAATCAGAGATTTATATTATAATAGATGTATGCATAACGGGCACTTGCCAATCCAATTTCTTGGTAAATGGAGAAACTAAATATGCAGCCACACTTTGTGTACAGTGCCCTCCATAATGTTTGGGACAAAGACCTATCATTAAGTAAGTAAGCATGCAGGTACAGCAGGCAGTAAAGAAAGCGAATGGCATGTTGGCCCTTATTACAAGAGGAATCAAATATAGGAGCAAAGAGGTCCCTCTGCAGTTGTACAGAGCCCTAGTGAGACCACACCTGGAGTATTATGTGCAGTTTTGGTCTCCTAATTTGAGGAAGGACATTCTTGCTATTGAGGGAGTGCAGCATAGGTTTACAAGGTTAATTCCCGGATGGTGGGAACAGTCATATGCTGAGAGAATGGAGCAGCTGGGTTTGTACACTCTGGAATTTAGAAGGATGAGAGGAGATCTCATTGAAACATATAAGATTGTTAAGAGCTTGGACACACTAGAGGCAGGAAATATGTTCCCGATGTTGAGGGAGTCCAGAACCAGGGGCCACAGTTTAAGAATAAGAGGTAAGCCATTTAGAACGGAGATGAGGAAACACTTTTTCTCACAGCGAGTGGTGAGTCAGTGGAATTCTCTGTCTCAGAGGGCGGTGGAGGCAGGTTCTCTGGATGCTTTCAAGAGAGAGCTAGATAGGGCTCTTAAAAATAGCGGAGTCAGGGGATATGGGGGGAAGGCAAGAACGGGGTACTGATTTGGGATGATTAGCCATGATCACATTGAGTGGCGGTGCTGGCTCGAAGGGCCAAATGGCCCACTCCTGCACCTATTGTCTATTGTCTAATGTCTATTTATTTATTTATTTGCCTCTGTACTCCACAATTTGAGATTTGTAATAGAAAAAAATCACATGTGGTTAAAGTGCACATTGTCAGATTTTATGAAAGGCCATTTTTATACATTTTGGTTTGACCATGTAGAAATTACAGCAGTGTTTATACATAGTCCCCCCATTTCAAGGACACAATAATGTTTGGGACACATGGCTTCACAGGTGTTTGTAATTGCTCAGGTGTGTTTAATTGCCTCCTTAATGCAGGTATAAGAGAGTACTCAGCACCTAGTCTGTCCTCCAATTTTTCCATCACCTTTGGAAACTTTTATTGCTGTTCATCAACATGAGGACCAAATTTGTGCCAATGAAAGGCAAAAAAGCCATTATGAGACTGTGAAACAAGAATAAAACTGTTTGAGGCATCAGCCAAACCTTAGGCTTACCAAAATCAACTGTTTAGAACATCATAACAAGAAAGAGAGCACTGGTGAGCTTACTAATCGCAGAGGAACTGGCAGGCCAAGGAAGACCTCCACAGCTGATGACAGAAGAATTACTAGAATGTTGCCAGGGTTCCAGCAACTATGTTACAGAGAAAGGTTGAACAAGTTAGGTCTTTATTCTTTGGAGCGCAGAAGGTTAAGGGGGGACTTGATTGAGGTCTTTAAAATGATGAAAGGGATAGACAGAGTTGACGTGGATACGTTTTTCCCATTGAGGGTAGGGAAGTTTCAAACAAGAGGGCATGACATGAGAATTAAGGGACAGAGGTTTCGGGGTAACGTGAGGGGGAACTTCTTTACTCAGAGGGTGGTGGCTGTGTGGAATGAGCTTCCAGCAGAAGTGGTGGAGGCAGGATCGATTTTAACATTTAAGAGTAAAGTCGATAGGTATATGGACGTGAAGGGAATGGAGGGGTATGGTCTGAGTGCAGGTAGATGGGACTAGGGGAAAACAAATGGTCGGCACGGACTGGAAGGGCCGAGAGGGCCTGTTTCCGTGCTGTAATTGTTATATGGTTTTATGGTTATCTATATTATAAAGAAAAATCCCCAAATATCTGTCCGACAGATCAGAAACACACTTCAGGTGTTAGGTGTGGATTTGTCAATGACCACTGTCTGCATAAGACTTCATGAACTGAAATACAGAGGCTACACTGCAAGATGCAAACCACTGGTTAGCCACAAAAATAGGATGGCCAGGTGACAGTTTGCCAATAAGTACTTAAAAGAGCAACCATAGTACTGGAAAAAGGTCTTGTGGACAGATGAGACAAAGATTAACATATTAGAGTGATGGCAAGAGCAAAGTATAGAGGAGAGAAAGAACTGCTCAATGTCCAAAGCATACCACTTCATCTGTGAAACACAGTGGTGGGGGTGTTATGGCCTGGGCGTGTATGGCTGCTGAAGGTACTGGCTCACTTATCTTTATTGATAACTGCTGATGGTAGTAGCGAAATGAATTCTGAAGTGTATAGACACATCCTATCTGCTCAAGTTCAAATATATGCCTCAAAACATATTGGCCAGTGGTTCATTCTACAGCAAGACAATGATCCCAAACATACTGCTAAAGCAAAGGAGTTATTATGGGAAAATTATAGAGGGCATGTCTCTGAAACCATTCTTTGTAAGGGGATGGGTATGTGTGAAGATTGTGCCTACGTCTGTGTTAATTAAGCTGAACATAGCCTTAGAAACAGAAAATAGGTGCAAATAGGTGAAAATAGGAGAAGGCCATTCGGCCCTTTGAGCTAGCACCACCATTCATTGTGATCATGGCTGATCATCCCCAATCAATAACCCGTGCCTGCCTTCTCCCCATATCCCTTCACTAGCCCCTAGAGCTCTATCTAACTCTCTCTTAAATCCATCCAGTGATTTAGCCTCTACTGCCCTCTGAGGCAGGGAATTCCACAAATTCACAACTCACAACGTTTTTTCTCACCAGTCTTTAATAACGGTCTTAGAATAAATGGTCTCCCCTTTATTCTAAGACTGTGGACCCTGGTTCTGGACTTGCCCAGCATTGGGAATATTTTTCCAGCATCTAGCTTGTCCAGTCCTTTTATAATTTTATATGTTTCTATAAGATTCCCCATCATCCTTCTAAACTCCAGTGACTAAAAGCCTAGTAACCATATAACCATATAACAATTACAGCACGGAAACAGGCCCTCTCGGCCCTTCCAGTCCGTGCCGACCATTTGTTTTCCCCTAGTCCCATCTACCTGCACTCAGACCATACCCCTCCATTCCCTTCACGTCCATATACCTATCCACTTTACTCTTAAATGTTAAAATCGATCCTGCCTCCACCACTTCTGCTGGAAGCTGATTCCACACAGCCACCACCCTCTGAGTAAAGAAGTTCCCCCTCACGATACCCCAAAACCTCTGTCCCTTAATTCTCATGTCATGCCCTCTTGTTTGAATCTTCCCTACCCTCAATTTTCAATCTTTCCTCTTATGACCGTCCCACCATCGCAGGGATTAATCTCGTTAACCTATGCTGCACTGCCTCAATCACAAGGATGTCCTTCCTCAAATTGTCTTATAGAAACATATAAAATGATCAAAGGACTGGACAGACTAGATGCAGTAAAAATGTTCCGAATGTTGGGCGAGTCCAGAACCAGGGGCCACAGTCTTAGAAATTTGAAAAGAAGTAACATATAATAAGAGACAAATAAAAAGACTTTAGCAATGTCTTATCAGATCAACTCGTCTTAAGCAGTGAATCTTATCATTGGTGCAGATTTTGATAGTGAGTCTGAGACCTAAATGCTGGGGAAAACCACCTGACTGGTATTGCATTCCATCCATATCATGTCCGAGATCTGCTGGCTATAGTAGTTCATGTACATTGCTGATAAAAGCTCCCTTTTCATTTGGATATCTGTAGCCTGTTGAATACTGAATTATCTTTCTTTGGATAAGTAGACATTTATCTCTTTCAATCTCTTTGTATTACAACTGGCCATTTTTGCTTGCCATGTATATTTATCTTTTATTGATATATTTTAGCCTGCATAGGCCATCCAACATTACACAGACCTTACCATGTTAGCAACAAGTCAAAGTCAAAAGGGTCAAAAGAGTCAAAATAGTTTATTGTCATGTGTCCCTACAGGAGAATGACATTCTTTCTTTGCATAGCACAACAGAACATAGTAGGCATTGATTACAATTATATATGTAAATACACACATTAATTAATAAATTAATAAAGTGCAAATAACAGATGGAGGAATATTAATGTTCAGAGTTTTGTCCGAGCCAAGTTTAATAGCCTGATGGCTGTGGGGAAGTAGCTATTCCTGAACCGGGTTGTTGCAGTTCCCAGGCTCCTGTACCTTCTACCCGAAGGTAGCAGGGAGATGAGTGTGTGGCCAGGGTGGTGTGGGTCCTTGATGATGCTGCCAGCCTTTTTGAGGCAGCGACTGTGGTAGATCCCCTCGATGGAAGGGAGGTCAGAGCCGATGATGGACTGGGCAGTGTTTACTACTTTTTGTAGTCTTTTCCTCTCCAGGGCACTCAAGTTGCCGAACCAAGCCACGATGCAACCGGTCAGCAAGCTCTCTACTGTGCACCTGAAGAAGTTAGAGAGAGTCCTCCTTGACAGACCTCAGGAAGTTGAGGCGCTGATGAGCTTTCTTAATAATTGCATCTGTGTTCTCGGACCAGGAAAGATCTTCACAGATGTGCATGCCCAGGAATTTGAAGCTCTTGACCCTTTCAACCATGTTGATATAAACAGGACTGTGGGTCCCCATCCTACTCCTTCCAAAGTCCACAATCAGTTCCTTGGTTTTGCTGGTGTTAAGGGCCAGGTTATTGTGCTGGCACCATACGGACAGTCGCTCAATCTCTCTTTTATACTCTGACTCATCCCCATCAGTGATACGTCCCACAACAGTGGTGTCATCAGCAAACTTGATGATGGAGTTTGCACTATGACCGGCTACGCAGTCATGAGTATAGAGTGAGTACAGCAGGGGGCTGAGCACGCAGCCTTGAGGTGCTCCCGTGCTGATTGTTATCGAGTCTGACACATTTCCACCAATACGAACAGACTGTGGTCTGTGAATGAGGAAGTCGAGGATCCAATTGCAGAGGGATGCGCAGAGACCCAGTTCTGCGAGTTTGGTAACCAGCTTGGAGGGGATGATTGTGTTAAATGCCGAGCTGTAGTCAATGAATAACAGCCTGACATATGAGTTTTTGTTGTCCAAGTGGTCCAGAGCGGAGTGGAGGGCCAGCGAGATCATGTCCACCGTTGATCTGTTGTGGCGGTAGGCGAACTGCAGTGGGTCCAGGTTTTTGTCGAGGTAGGAGTTGATTTGCGCCATGATCAATCTCGTGAAGCACTTCATCACCACAGGCGTTAGTGCCACAGGTCAATAGTCATTGAGGCACGTCACCTTGCTCTTCTTGGGCACCGGTATTATTGATGCCCATGTCACATGACAACACTAAGAAAGAAGCCTAACTGCTCTTTTATAGTTACATAATTTTGCCCGATCAGAGAAATTCCACTCTTTGCCCTCCCAAACCCACCCTGCAGATAGACACAAAACACTGGAGTACCTCAATGGGTGAGGCATCATCTCTGGTTAAAACGGATGGGTGACGTATCTGGGCAGAACCCTTCTTTAACTGGACTAACTTATTTCTCTCTTTTTCAGTTCTGATGAATGTTTCTGAATCTGAAACAATATACATTTATGATAACTGTTTCTCTTTCCACAGATGCTGCCTAACCTGCTGAGTTGTTGTCATTTTCTGAACATAAGACTGTAAGCGTGGACCCACTAATGTCTTGTACAACATACATAACACAAAGTCCAAATTCTGTGTAGAAACAAGGAATTGCAGATGATGGTTTAAAAAACAAAACACAGTGCTGGAGTAACTCAGCGGGTAAGGTAACATCACTGGAGAACATGAATAGGTAACATTTCAGGTTGGGATCCATCTTCAGACTGATTGCAGGGGAGGGGGATGAGGGACGGGACAAAACGTAGGCTGAATTACTCCAGCACTTTGAGTCTTTTTTTGTTCCAATTTCTAAATTCAATTCACCATTCTATCTACCTGCGATGTTCCGGCACATAGTCATACAGCATGGAAGCAGGCCCTCCAGTCCCACCTGCCCTCGCCAACCTAGATGCCCCATCTATACTAATCCCACCTGCCTATGTTTGGCCCATAAACTCTGAATCTTTCCTATCCATGTACCTACACAAATGTATTTTAAATGTTGTGATAGGACATGCCTGAACTACCTCCCCCGTCAGCTCGTTCCATACACCCACCACCCTCAGTGTGAAAATGTTACCCCTCAGGTTCCTATAAAATCTTTCCCCTCACACCTGAAATCTATGTCCTCTAGTTCTAGATTCCCCAACTCAGGGTAAGTACACAGAACCATTTGCACAATCTATTCATCTCATGTTCTATGAGATCACCCCCTCATCCTCCTGCACTGCAAGAAATATAGTCCTTGCATGCTCTATCTCCCCTATAGCTCAGACCCTTGGGTTCTGGTAACATCCTCGTAAATCTTCTCTACACTCTTTCCTGCTTAACAATATCCTTCCTATAACAGGGTGACCAAAACTGAACACAATGCTCAAAATGAGGCCTCATTAATGTATTGTACAACTGTAATGTGACCTCTCAACGTTTATACTCAGTATTCTGGAAGCCATAGGCCTTCTTGCCCACCCTTCACCACTTTCAAAGAATATGTACCTGCACTCCTAGATCCCTGTGCTCTACAACACTCCCCAGAGCCCTGCCATTCACTTGAGTGGCAAAATGTGACACCTCACACTTATCTGAATTAAACCCCATTAGACATCCCTTGGCCCACCTGACCAGCTGATGATGATCCTGCTGTAGAAATTATTATAACTGTTGAACAAGGGCAAAATAATAATTAAAAATGTCCAAGGTTTCACATCTAAATGTCAGGAACAGAACTAATTTCTGTGAATATTCCAGAAACCTCTGATTACATTGCTGTAATCATTGTGGGCACCATGTTGTATTTGTATGTGGTTATGTAAAAATGAGAAGACAAATGAAACATAACAATGTATTTTTGAACTGAAAGTTATGCCAAATTATGTTGTGTTTTGGCTATGTATGATAAAGATCTGGAAATAAGTACTGCTATTGTATGCAACATAGCAACAATGCAAAGCAGCACTATCTGCAATAGAAAGCTGGAGTGACTTAGCGGGTTAGGCAGCCTCTATGGAGAAAAGGAATAAGCAAATTTTTGGGTCAAAAGATCTGAAGAAGGGTCTCGACCCGAAATGTCACCTATTCCTTTTCTCGAAAGATGTGTAACCCGCTGAGTTACTCCAGCTTTTGGTGTCTATGGTCGTTTTAAACCAGTGCCTGCAGTTCCTTCGCACACTATCTGTAATAGCACTTGAGATGCCAGAATGGGTGCTTTCTAAGAATTCCCATCAACTTTTGTTTAAAAGGAAATAGTAGTTTCTCAGTTCTCACTGATGCATATTCTCATTAGATGGAAGTCAGCAAATCTGTAATAGTGAGATGACTGAATTATGATTGTAGGAATCAACCTGGTGAACCTTCTCAGCATCATCTCCAAGCACACACCTTCGTAGAGATTCATGAAATATTTCCCGAAATATTCATGCTGCTGATCTTACCCTTTTTTGCACTAAATATTATTCCCTTGATCCTGTATCTGTATATTGCAGAAGGCTCAAGTGTAATCAAATATAGTCTTTCTGCTGACTGGATAGCACACAGCAAAAGCTTTTCTCTGAAACCTTGGTACATGGGACAATAAACTAAACTAAACTATATATCTATTTTCTCCATCATTTTAGCCAACTCTGCCTTCTTTAAATGTAGGACTCTACCTTCAAACTAGCTTCAAGTTTCTCTCCCTCAAACTATTTTTGGTTCCACTATGCCACGATCTTTCTTTCCAAGGGGACTCATTGGCATACAAACATTAGTAATTCCTGTCTAAAATTGGTTTAGCAATATATTATTTCAAGAAAGCAACCAAAGTACAGTTTGTGAACTTATCCCTCATGTAATTTGTCCAATCAGTTTGATGATTAAAATCGCCCATAAACATCTTTGCAGTACCTTTCTTACGTCCCCATTATTTTTTAATTTAGAGTATAGCTAATCTATTATTGCCACCTAGGCTCTCTTACCAAATTGATTCAGCATCTTAAGTTCCTGAGCCAATATCATACCTCACTATGATAAGGAAGGTGTGGTAACTCTGTTAATAATTTTTTTTTTTTTTTTTTTTTTTTTTTTTTTTTAAATTTCAAAATATACTTTATTCGAATGATAAATATATACAATACATTAACCTTGCGGAAAATCCATCCGACATTTTCGGAGGCTGTACAATAGATCAATACAGTTTAGACATTTTCTTTTTCCCAAGTTTCCACAAATCAGTCCCCCACTCATGCCACTCTGTTAATAATGTGCGGAGAGGGAGGTGCGTAGAATGGAGCTGAGTACTCCACTTACCGTGCAGGCTGTCTAACTACCCTGCAGGAGTTGCCACTAGGAAAGGCTGGAACAGAAGGTCAGGGTATTTTTAAAGGTTACACTGGACCATGCATCCAGCAATAGAAATTATGTCTAAATGTCAAAACCAAAGTGAAAGCACAAGATATCATTTTGAGGAGGTGTGCAGATTCTAAGTGGGAGCAAATACGAATTCTTATTGCCTTCACACCATTTCTCTGTACCTGGGTTTACCACCTCCATTGAAAGATGATCATGTAAACATATTAACACCTCTCTATATAACACTTGCAACATCACACCCACTTTCCACAAGTCATCCTGTACCCTGCACCTGGAGTGGAGATACTGAGCCCAATATCAGGTGTGACGTTAGACACAAAAAGCTGGAGTAACTCAGCAGGTCAGACTATTCCTTTTCTTCAGCGATGCTGTGTGACCCACTGAGTTACACATCAGTGTATCAATTCCTCTCATTGAGATATAGTAAACACCCCATAGTGTTTTATTTAAATGTCATTACATTAATGAAATTAGCCAAATCATTGGCAAAAGGAATGTCAGAGACAAAGTGACAATGTTATTGAAGAGAACTTCCGTTGAGGAGCTAATATCCAAACCCAGTTCAATAGTGAAGATGGCTGAGCCTGGAGATTTAGAATGAGGTTTTCCATGAGATCCTGAACCTTCTACACAACTGGTCATTGTGCGTAGGAAGGAACTGCAGATGCTGGTTTACACTGAAGATAGACACAAAAACCTGGAATAACGAAGCGTGTCAGGCAGCATCCCTGGAGAAAAGGAATAGTTGCCGTTTTGGGTCGAGACTTCTTCAGACTGAGGGGAAAGGGAAACGAGAGATTTAGAGCAAATGAATGAACAAAATGCAAAAAAGTAACTATGATAAAGGAAAAAGGCCATTGTTAGCTGTGGGCTAGGTGAAAACATGTTACAGACAATGAGACTCAGCAAGACGACTTTGAAACTAGTACAATGACTTGGGTGGGAGAGGGATGGAGAGAGATAAGATGCATTGGTTATTTGAAGTTAGAGAAACCTATAATTGTACTGGTGGTTCCGTGCTGTAATTGTTATATGGTTATATGGTTATATGGATTGTAAGCTGCTCAAGTAAAATATGAGGCGTTGTTCTTCCATTTTGCGTTTGGCCTCACTCTGACAGTGGAGGATTGAGAAGAGAACCATGAGATGCCCTTGCAATACCGCAATGGTCCCCACAAGGTCTGGCAACCGCAACATGCTTGCCGTCAAGAAACATATGACTGGAGACATAAGATGTATGCCAGCAAGTCTACGATTCAATGTAAAAAACAAAACCATGAAGGGTGAAGACTTTCACCATTGATAGATCATATTGCAAATTATATTCTATTATGTAAGTTGTTGAATCCCCTGAAAACTTCCAGTCATGGTTCTAATAAGATAAAAATGTGAATTTTCCCTTGATAATTTCAAACATTAGAGATTGCAATCTAATAGTTTGCAATCTTAATTTTTACAGTTCTGACCAGCTGTATCCCTCATTCTCCCCTCTCTACAAATTGAGTGAACTCAACAGACTTTTAAATAATTTTCTGGACATTTAATTGCTTAAAGCTATTACTTTCAGCGTTATCTAACTGAAAATCAATTTTCACAAACATTTCCGAGTTGTTTCAGGTCATTGGAAAGATCCAATAGGCATTTCCTGTCGTGAGTTATTTTTGCAACCCCATTGTTGCTTCTGTTTCAGGCCACGCATCACAGAATCATAAAATAGTTACGGCACAAAAGGAGGCCACTTGGCCCATCATGTCCATGCCAACTCTATAAAGAGAACTGAAGGTAGACACAAAATGTTGGAATAACTCAGCAGGACAGGCAGCATCTCTGGATAGAAGGAATGGGTGATATCTCGGGTTGGGACTCTTCTTCAGACAGAGTCAGGGGAGAATGAGACATAGAAGTGTGGAAGGGTAAGGTGTAAAAATGAGAGATCAAAGGGGATGAAGACATGGAAGATGAAGAATGATACATTGCTGGCTATGGGGGAAGGTGACAACGAGGCATAAAATCAGTAACGTTTAATCAAGAGGACAGTGAAACTAGACGGAGAATCGGGATGGGGAGGGATGGCGAGAGAGGGAAGTTACTTGAAGTAAGAGCGAAATATGAGGTGCTGTTCCTCCAATTTGCATTGGGCCTCCTCTGACTATAAAGAGCAACTATGTAGTTACTGTACATCTCTGATCCAGAGTAAGTCATGACCTATGTTCCTCTTGGAGCACCCCAGGAAACTTGAACCACATTGTCCTGAGCACACTGTTCATTGGACGGTTGTGGGGCAACCTGGCTTTCATAGAAAATAGGTGCAGGAGTAGGCCATTCGGCACTTCGAGCCTGCACCGCCATTCAATATGATCATGGCTGATCATCCAACTCAGTATCCTGTACCTGTCTTCTCACCATACCCCCTGGTCCCTTTAGCCACAAGGGCCACATCTAACTCCCTCTTAAATATAGCCAACAAAGTGGCCTCAACTACCTTCTGTGGCAGAGAATTCCACAGATTCACCACTCTCTGTGTGAAAAATGATTTTCTCATCTCGGTCCTAAAAGACTTCCCCCTTATCCTTAAACTGTGAACCCTTGTCCTGGACTTCCCCAACATCGGGAACAATCTTCCTGCATCTAGCCTGTCCAACCCCTTAAGAATTTTGTAAGTCTCTATGAGATCCCCCCTCAATCTTCTAAATTCCAGCGAGTACAAGCCGAGTCTATCCAATCTTTCTTCATATGGAAGTCCTGCCATCCCAGGAATGTCTGGTGAACCTTCTCTGTACTCCCTCTATGGCAAGAATGTCCTTCCTCAGATTAGGAAAACAAAACTGTACGCAATACTCCAGGTGTGGTCTCACCAAGACCCTGTACAACTGCAGTAGAACCTCCCTACTCTTGTACTCAAATCCTTTTGCTATGAATGCCAACATACCATTCACTTTCTTCACAGCGTGCTACACCTGCATGCCTACTTTTAATGACTGGTGTACCATGACAACCAGGTCTCATTGCATCTCCCCTTTTCCTAATCGGTCACCATTCAAATAATAGTCTACTTTCCTGTGTTTGCCACCAAAGTGGATAACCTCACATTTAACCACATTATACTGCATCTGCCATGCATTTGCCCACTCACCCAGCCTATCCAAGTCACCTTGCAGCCTACTAGCATCCTCCTCACAGCTAACACTGCCCCCCAGCTTTGTGTAATCCGCAAACTTCGAGATGTTGCATTTAATTCCCTCGTCCAAATCATTAATATATATTGTAAATAGCTGGGTTCCCAGCACTGAGCCTTGTGGCACCCCACTAGTCACTGCCTACCATCCTGAAAAGGACCCGTTCACTCCTACTCTTTGCTTCCTGTCTGCCAGCCAGTTCTCTATCCACATCAATACTGAACCACCAATACCGTGTGCTTTAAGTTTGTTTACTAATCTCTTGTGTGGGACCTTGTCGAAAGCCTTCTGAAAGTCCAGTTTCCTCCTGCAGTGTCAACCTGCATGGCTTGTCCAGCTAAATAGAGTATTTGGTCTCAACGTTATCACTTCCTCCACCCTCACATTAATCAAACCTCAACTACTTGGTCAAAAAGGCCTTTAGCACATTGGCCTTCATCAATCAGAGTATTTAGTATAGAAGTTGGGAGGTTATGTTGCAGTTGTATAAGACGTTGGTGAGGCCGCATTTAGACTATTGTGTTCAGTTAGTGCACCATGTTATAGGAAAGCTGTCAAGCTGGAAAGGGTTCAGGAAAGAGTTACGAGGAGTTGCCAGGACTAGAGGGTGTGAGCTATAGGGAGAGGTTGAGTTGGGCTGGACTTGGTCTGTGGAGTGCAGGAGGCTGAGGGGTGATCTTATAGAGGTCTATAAAATCATGAGAGGATTAGATTGGGTAGATGCACACTCTTGGATAAGTAGGTGAATCGAGGACCAGAGGACATAGGTTTAAGGTGAAGAGGAAAATATTTAATAGGACGGGTAACCTTTTCACACAAAGGGTGGTGGGTGTATGGAACAAGCTGCCAGAGGAGGTAGTTGAGGCTGGGACCATATCGGCATTTAAGAGTGTTAGATAGCTACATGGATAGAACAGGTTTGGAGGGATATGGACCAAGGGTAGATGGGACGTTGTTGGCTGGTGTGGGCAACGGAGGGGCCGAAGTGTCTGATTCCACACTTTATCACTCTATGACTATGACTCTACATCCTTGATTTTACAGTGCCCTCAGATTTTTTGAAGAACTAAATGGCATATATTTGTGAGAGAGGAAAGATTACCTTAAATGTCTGGAATCCAAAGGGTTACATTTTCATACAGAGGGTGGTGGATATGGAAGCAGGTGAGGCAGGTACAATAACAGCATTCAAAAGTGTTTGGATAGTTACATGAATAGGAAAGGATTTGAGGGATGTGGGCCAAATAGACATTGCATTATCTTGGAGGGTGTATCCTGGTTGGCATGGAATTATTGTGGCCCAACGGCCTGTTTCCATGTGGGCAAGTCAATGGCGGTGATGCGCGCGCGTCACACACACACACACACACACTCTCTTCCATGTGGGCGAGTCAATGACGGTGATGCAGACACACACACATCTTTTCATGTGGGCAAGTCAATGACTGTGATACAGACACACACATAGACACACACAGACACACGGCTTCCAGCTGCAGATCCCCTCCATATTTCCCTGGTTTCACTCCCCTCTTTCCTACGCACAGTAAAGGCCATCTCCCTACTCTCAATCAGTCTCCTAACTACTGCCAGCAAAGTACTACAGTCATATCCACACCATAGCACTGAAATTAAGGCACTGCTGAATTACTTGTAAACTAGCGAGGGATTTCCAGGGTTTCCATGCGGTTCCGGAGGTTTTTTAATGGTCGAAAGTGGTTTCCGTTTTAAAAAGCGGTAATATTTTAGTTGAAGCCGGTTGTGATGCTAGTTGAAGGTGGTTGCCGGAGTACAAAAACCTCCGGGAATCACACGGAAACCTTGGGTGGGGCTCAAAGTCTCCAGAGGTTTCCATTCAGGTTTCCTAAATGGGACAGGGGCATAATAAGGCAGCAACCCTACTGCTGCGCAACGTGGCGCACAGGCTTTACTGGTACTGGATGGTGTCATTGTTGATTGTTAAAATGTTCTTCATGGTGGCACGGTGAAAGGATCTTGCTCCTGAATCAAAGAGTTGCCGATTGCCCTCGTCATCAATTGGTGATTCTATTATCTAATCAGCTTCTTGTTCTGATGCACAAGCGACAGGTAAAGCAATCAGATTGTTAACGTTCTCAATCCGAAGATGGTTGGGTCCTTGTCTGCCAACAGCTGGGGAGTAGTGTGTGCTTCACAGCCTGGTGAGTATAAATCAATACATACAGTGCATTCAGAAAGTATTTCCTTTTTACCATTTTGTAACGTTGCAGCCTTATTTTTAAATTGATTCTTTTTTTTAATCATCAATCTACACACAATACCACAGAATGAAGAAGCAAAAACAGGTGTCTAGAAATTCTTGCAAAGTAATTAAAACAAAATAACCATTTACATAAGTATTCAGACCCTTTGCTATGACAGGATTCATCCTGTTTCCATTGATTATCTTTGAGATGTTTCTATAATTTGATTGGAGTCCACTGGTGGTAAATTAAATTGATTGGACATGATTTGGAAAGGCACACACCTGTGTATATAAGGTCCCACAGTTGACAGTGCATGTCAGAGCAAAAACCTAAGCTATGAAGACGAAGGAATTGTCCGTAAACCTCCGAGACAGGATTGTGTCGAGACACAGATCTGGGGAAGGGTATAAAACAATTTCTGCAGCGTTGCAGGTCCTGAAGAGCACAGTGGCCTCCGCCATTCTTAAATGGAAGAACTTTGGAACCGCCAGGACTCTTCATAGAGCTGGCTGCCTGGCAAAACTGAGCAATTGGGGGAGAAGGGCCTTGGTCAGGGAAGTGATGGTCACTCTGACAGAGCTCCAGAGTTCCTCTGTGGAGAAACTTCCAGAAGGACAACTATATCTGCAGCACTCCACCAATCATGCCTTTATGATAGAGTGGCCAGACGGAAGCCACTCCTCAGTAAAAGGCACATGGCAGCCCGCTTGGAGTTTGCCAAAAGGCACCTAAAGAGAAGTAAGATTCTTTAGTCTGATGAAACCAAGATTGAAATCTTTGGCCTGAATGACAAGTGTCACATCTGGAGGAAACCATGCAGGGACCTGAAAATAGCTGTGCATCGATGCTCCCCATCCAACCTGACGGAGCTTGAGAGGATCTGCAGAGAAGAATGGGAGAAATTACCCAAATACAGGTGTGCCAAGCTTGTAGCGTCATACTCAAGAAGACTTGAGGCTGTAATCGCTGCCAAAGGTGCCTCAATAAAGTACTGGGTAAAGGGTCTGAATACTTATGTAAATGAGATATTTCAGTTTTTTTTTAAAAATTACTTTGCAAACATTTCTAAACACCTGTTTTTGCGTTTTTCATTATGGGATATTTTGTGTAGATTGATGATAAAAAAAATAATAATTTAATCCATTTTGGAATAAGGCTGTAACGTAACAAAATGTGGAAAAAGTGAAGCGGTCTGATTACTTTCTGAATGCACTGTATGCTCAGACCTTCTGTCTTCATGTTTATCAGTTCATAATTTGTAGGAACAAAATGAGTCCATTCGGCCCATCATTTAATCATGGCCGATCGATCATTTATTCTTTACCCCAGCTCCTGCCTTCTTCCCATAACCCCTGACACCCGTACTAATCAAGTATTTATTTATCTCTGCCTTTAAAATATTAATTGAAGGCCTCCGCAGCAGTCTGTATCAACGAATTCCACAGATTCACCACCCTCTGACTAAATAAATTCCTCCTCATCTCCTTTTAATTTGAGGCTGTGGCCTCTGGTCCTAGACTCTCCCACGAGTTGAAACATCCTCTCCACATCCATTTATCCAGGCATTTCCCTGTTCACTGTTCATTCTGTAGTTCAGAAGAAAAGTCATCTTTAGATTCATATTAATTAATTTTAAATGTTTGTTGCAACTACCCTCAAAACCTGCAGCCCACCATTAGCATTTTTAGTTCAAGTATTGTATGGGGTTGCCTCTTTGATTAAATTGTGCTACATGTGAGACCCAGGATGGGTGATAAAAAATGGAATTATGTTGGAAACCAATAAACATATCGTCCAATTGCAAGAAACAGCATAAATAATGCCTTTAACTGTAACTAGATGACCCGTTGGGTCCCTGTTGTGACGCCAGAGATTCCCGTTGTGACATCAGTGAAAATGGCGGCGGGCTCGGCAACCCTCCCCAACTGTGCACGTGCGGATAGCGGGCCCGGCAACCCTCCCCCAACTGTGTAGGCGCGGCTGACGGGCCCGGCAAATGGGAGCGCAGTGCCATTCATTGTGTAAAGTAAATTGACGACCCGTGGACCCGTTTTGACACCAGATCGAAATGGTGATCTGAAAATGGCGGCGGGCCCGGCAACTCTCCCCCAGCTGTGCACGTGCGGACACCGGGCCCGGCAACCCTCCACCAACTGCACAGGCGTGGCTGACGGGCCGGGAGCGCGCTGAGTGGGTGCGCCGCCGCCGCCGGGCCCGGGGGCGAGAAAGTAAATTAAAGGGAATTACTTTGTTGACTGGAGCAAAACTTGATACTGCATACCACGGGCGAATGGTGAGTAAGGTAACACTTGGACTATCTTTGATCGGACTTTATCTTCTTTATGTTGCACTAAACACTAACCCCTTTATCATGTGTTTGTACACTGTGGATAGCTGGATTGTAATCGTGTATAGTCTCTCCACTGACTGGTTAGCGTGCAACACAAGCTTTTCACTGTAACTCAGTACACGTGACAATGAACTAAACTCAAATTCAAACAAGGAAATAATTTTGTGACAGATCCACTGATGATGTCAACTTCAACAGGGATTGTTGGAGTCATCCGTGTGTGTTTCCTCAACAGCCTAATTTAATATATACCCTCAAAAACAACTACACAAAGGTATCCTTGCTAAAGTAATGGGAAAAGGCAAATGTAATGTAATGAACGATATTAGGTAAGAAGGGATATTTTAACCCTCTGGATGTGATGTTACTGGTACATTCCAGGATTTTTTACCATATTTCTATGGAAGGAGGCTTGGTGTAGTTTATGTTAAATTTATATATAAATTTAAGCCTAAGCTAAATTTAGACCTGAACGTGGAGGCAGCAGTGGGCCGTGGTTCAGGGAAGAGACAGGCGAGGAGTGAGTGCAGTGGAGGGGCAAGGCTGATCAGCAGAACAATCTCATTCTGATACCATTGGCACTGAGAGACAAATGGTGTGTTAGAAGCTAATGGGTTGACCACTAAAACTGTAACCTTTAACAATCTAGAACAATGAGTGAAATATATCTGGTAGACATGAGTAGTTGAGATGTGAGTTGAAGATGACTTTGTGTACGCCCAGCAAGATCACATGACCTGTGTCCCGCACTGGGACAATGGTGACCTTGTATATCGTATATGGCATACTGCTATAAAAGTGGAGAAAAATCTATACTGCTAATAAATTTAATTTAGTTTAGAGATATAGTACAGAAACAGGCCCATCGACCTACCAAGTCCGTGCTGACCAGCGATCACCCAACATTTGTTCTATCCTACGCACCAGGGACAATTTACAGAAGTTAACTAACCTCCAAACCTGCACGTCTTTGGAATGTGAGAGGAAGCTGGAGCATCCTGGAGAAAACCCATGTGGTCACAGGGAGAATGTACATACTCCATACAGATAGCACCCGTAGTTAGGATCGAACCTGGGACCCTAGCACTGTAGGGCACAACTCTCCCGCTGCATCACCGTGTTGCCCAGGTTGGGTGAGACAGATTTTGGCTGACAATAGGTGCAGGAGTAGGCCATTCGGCCCTTCGAGCCAGCACTGTCGTTCACTGTGATCATGGCTGATCTTTCACAATCAGTACCCTGTTCCTCTCTTCCCCCCCATATCCCTTAACTCCGCTATCTTTAAGTGATCTATCTAACTGTCTCTTGAAAGCCTCCAGAGAATTGGCCTCCACTGCCTTCTGAGGCAGAGAATTCCACAGATTCACAACTGGGTGAAAAGTGTTTCCTCGCCTTCGTTCTAAATGGTGTACCCCTTATTCTTAAACTTTGGCCCCTGGTTCTGGACTCCCCCAACATCAGGAACATGTTTCGTGCCTCTAGCGAGTCCAAACCCTTCATAATCTTATATGTTTCAATAAGATCATCTCTCATCCTTCTAAATTCCAGTGTATACAAGCCCAGTCGCTCCATTCATTCAGCATATGACAGTCCCGCCATCCCAGGAATTAACCTTATAAACCTTTGCTGCACTCCCTCAATAGCAAGAATGTCCTTCCTCAAATTCCAAAACTGCACACAATACTCCAGGTGTGGTTTCACTAGCGCTCTGTACAACTGCAGAAGGACCTCTTTGCTCCTCTACTCAACTCCTCTTGTTATGAAGGGCAGCATGCCATTAGCTTTCTTCACTGCCCGCTGTACCTGCATGCTTACTTTCCGTGAATGATGAACAAGGACACCCAGATCTCGTTGTACTTCCCATTTTCCTAACTTGACACCATTCAGATAATAATCTGCCTTCCTGTTCTTGCCATCAAAGTGGATAACCTCACATTTATTCACATTAAACTGCATCTGCCATGCATCTGCCCACTCACCCAACCTGTCCAAATCATCCTGCATCCTCATAGCGTCCTCCTCACAGTTCACAGCCATCCGGCTTTGTGTCATTGCAAATTTGCTGAAGCCAGAATTGAACAGATATTCAAACAGAACTTAACCTGAGTAATAAAAATAAAATGAAAAATGAACATTCAGGAATTATTTCATTGTATTATGTATTAAAGCCATCAATTATAATTCTGCTCTCCTCGTGTATGTATTAAAGTCAAGCTGTTTCTTGTTTTCTTCTGGAATATTCAACAAATCAGTGCTTCATACAGTTAGTGAAGCACATGTAAGGACAAGGGTGAAGGATTATGATATTTGGAACATGAGAGAGATCTTCAGTGTTTGTCCATTGGTTGTACCTTTTATTGTGAGCATGATGGACAAGCAAACTGACCTGAGAAAAGAGAAGAGTTAATATATTTTTTTAATTGCCGCAGCCCTGTTAGCTTCACCATTTGTCTCACATCAACTGTGTGGCAAGACAAACACTAATTCAACAAATTGCATAAGTTAAGAAATTATCCACGTTTGACCTCTTCTTCCATACTGTCTTCCAGTTTAGAAATTAAGAACAGTCTCTATTCCTTTTTAAAATTGTTTAGTTTTTTAGTTTGGAGATACAGCTTGGAATCAGCCGCTTCGGCCCACCGAGTCCACACTGACCAGCGATCCCTGCACATTAACATTATCCTACCCACTAAGGACAATTTTACACTTGTAACCAATCCAATTTTACCTGCAAACCTGTACGTCTTTGGAGTTTGGGTGGAAACCAAATTTCTCTGAGAAAGCCCATGCGGTCACGGGGAGGACGTACAAACTCCGTACAGACAGCACCCATAGTCGGGATCGAACCAGGGGTCCCTGACGCTGCAAGGCTGAAACTCTACCATTGCGCCACCGTGTCGCGCATTTGTGAGGCAGGGTTTTCTTTTCAAAATGCTGGTTGTGATGTGTCCAGGTAACCAGGACCAAAAGGGAATCATTTTAAATGTTTCACAAAGTGTAAAATAGAAATTGGAATGTAAACATATGTTACAAGCTGACATATTATAATAAAACCATATAAAAATAATAAGTAAACTTCATCATACTTTTAAATATTTATCCGAGGAAATAAAAATCTACATAAATAAAATAACCACAGTGGAGCTTGTACAAATGTTACAATGTAATTATTCCATTAAATAACAATTAACAACTTATGTGACAAAGCATGGAATGTTCATTTTCTCTGCGGCAAAAAATAATCATAAATACCCAAAGGACTTCTCAGTGAAGAAGTCAAGAATGCTTTATTGTCATATGAACCAAAACAGAAAAATGAACTTCTTAGATGTAGAAACAAGTCTTTCTTTCTTTTTGGACGTTGTAGTGTTTCATAGCCTAATGGTTGTATGGAAGAGGCTGCTACTGAACCTTGGACATTACAGTTTTCAGGTTCCTGCACCTTCTTGCCGATGGCAGGGATGAAATGAGTGTGTAACCAGGGTAGTGTGGGTCTCTGATAATGCTGCCTGCCTTTATGAGGCAGCCATTATTGTCAACCCCTTCCATGGTGCGGAGGTCATGAAGATTGACTTGGCAGTGTTCACTACTTTTTGCAAGCTTCTGCAAGCTTCTTTGTTCCTGGGCGTATTGAGTTGCTGAACCAGGCCGTGATGCAATCAATCAATATGTTCTCCATTCTACACCGATGGAAGTAGAAGTGTTGACGGGCTCTCTTTACGATTGCATCAATGTGCTGGGTCCAGGACAGATCTTCAGAGCTTGCCCTAGATTTTGACGTTTTTGACTCTTCAGTACCACCATTGATGAAGACAGATTTGTGAATCTTCGACCTTACTCTGTCAATCAGTTCATTTGATTCACTGCTGATTATACTGGAGAAGGATGCAAAATGGTATAACCTGTAGAAGAGTTGATGGTGACTTCAAGCTTTCCGCATTTTGCTGTGTGTGTGAAGTAACTGCATTACCATCACACAAGGGCGAGCCATGCTTGCAAAGTTAGTTTTGAAAGAAACTGTCAATGGAATGAACAAAAAAAACATTGTTTATCAAATCCGTCAGATCATGCCCGAAAAACATTGAATAATGGTTAATGTTAAGTCTGCATTGGATTGTGTCCCTTTTATTATATGGAAGCTCCAACTACCAGCTAAGAATGTTCTTGTCATTATCTTTGCAGAATGCAAAATTGAAAACTGTGAGGCCTGCTTTAGCAGGAACTTTTGTACTAAATGTAAAGAAAAGCTGTACCTGCACAGAGGGAAGTGTTATGACAGCTGTCCAGAGGGGTTTGCAGCCACGAATGGCACCATGGAGTGTAATCACGCTGGTAAGTGCTGCACTGGTGGATTCTACTTCCATTGACACCTGTTGAAGATTCCACAGGAATATTGGGTCTGGATGTCAAATATGTGCGACCAGGTTTGGAATCCATCTCATAAGCCACATTTTAGAGTGGGATGGAATGAGAATAGTAGATATCCGAATGGTAACACTGAAGTTGGGCTGAATGATTGTGTGAACAATGTTAGGTGTGACTCAGGAATGCCCGGTTCCAAAAGTGGAAGTTAGAAGTTGTCCAAAACAATCCCAGCATTGGTTTAAAGATGATGAGCAAGAGATTCTCAGGGATAGTTTATACAGGCATTTGGATGGGCAAGGGCTGATTAGAGACAGTCAGCATGGTTTTGTATGTGGGAGGTCGTGTCTCACAAATCTGATAGATTTTTTTGAAGATGTGACCAAAAAGTTTGATGAGGGCAGAGCTGTAGATGTTGTGTACATGGATTTCAGTAAGGCATTCGACAAGGTTCTGCATGGTAGGCTGCTCTGGAAGGTTAGATCACATGGGATCCAAGGAGAGATAGCTGAATGAATAACAAATTGGCTCCATGGAAGGAAGCAGAGGGTGATGGTGGAAGGTTGCTTCTCGGGCTGGATGCCTGTGACTAGTGGTGTGCCACAGGGTTCAGTGTTGGGCCCGTTACTGTTTGTCATCTACATCAACGATTTGGGCGAGGACATACAGGGAAAGATTAGCAAGTTTGCTGAAGACACAAAAGTGAGTGGTTTTGCAGATAGTGAAGATGGTTGTGAAAGATTGCAGCAGGATCTGGATCGATTGGCCAAGTGGGCTGAGGAATAGTTGATGGAATTTAATTCAGAGAACTGTGAGGTGTTGCATTTTCGGACGTTGAACAAGGGCAGGACCTACACAGTAAATGGTAGGCCTCTGGGTAGTGTTGTAGAGCAGAGGGATCTAGGAGTACAGGTGCATGTTTCCATGAAGATCGAGTCGCAAGTAGATAAGGTGATCAAAAAGACTTTTGGCACATTGACCTTCCTCAGTCAGAGTATTGAGTATAGAAGTTGAGAGATCATGTTGCATTTGTATAAGACATTGGTGAGACCGCATTTAGAATATTGTCTTCAGTTCTGGGCACCATGTTATAGGGAAGATATTGTCAACCTTGAAAGGGTTCAGAAAAGATTTATGAGGATGTTGCCAGGACTAGAGTGTGTGTGCTATAGGGAGAGGTTGAGTAGGCTGGGTCTCTATTCCATGGAGCGTCGGAGGATGAGGGGCGATCTTGTAAAGGTATATAAAATCATGTGAGGAATAGATCGGGTAGATGCACAGTGTCTTTTGCCCAGAGTAGGGGAATCAAGGACCAGAGGACGTACTGTAGGTTCAAGGTGAAGGGGCAAAGATTTAATAGGAATCTGAGGGGTAACGTTTTCACACAAAGGGTGGTGGATGTATGGAACAAGCTACCAGAGGAGGTAGTTGAGGCTGGGACGATCTGATCGTTTAAGAAACAGTTAGACAGGTACATGGATAAGACAAGTTTGGAGGGTTACGGACCAAGCACAGGCAAGTGGGACTAGTGTTGCTGGGACATTGTTGGCTGGTGATCAAGTTGGGCTGAAGGGCCTGTTTCCACACTGTATCACTCTATGATTCTATGAGTATCATAATATAACAAAAGAACCTCTAAAACATAACAATCACTTTCCTGAATAAACTGCAGAATCACAGATTTGTTCCAAACAATTCATTAGCATTGACATATGCAACTGGAAAGAATCTACGTCTACATGCCACTCATTTCAAATCTGGAATTGGAAAAATGTTACACCCTCTAATTTTACTCGCGATGGTATATGCTATTGCGTCTTGATTCAGTGGTGGTGATTAGGTGGTGTAGAGTTGCTGCCTGACAGAGCCAGAGACATAGGTTTGATCCATCTGTATGGAGTTAGTATGTTCTCCCCGTGTCCTGCCTGTATTTTCCCTGGGTGCTCCAGTTTCCTCCCACACTCAAAAGGCATACAGGTTTGTAGGTTAATTGGCTTTGGTAAAGATTGTAAATTGTCCCCAGTGTGTTGGATAGTGCTAATCTACAGGGATCGCTGGTCAGCGCAGACACAGTGGGCCAAAGGTCCTGTTTCCACGCTGTATCTGTAAACTAAATTAAACATAACTATTAAATCATTGAGCACCACAGTTTGTTTTCATAGTTAGAGTAATACAGCAGGGCCCAACGTTTATGCAGACCATGCTGCCCCATCTAGACTAATCCCAGTTTGTGGCCATAGCCCACTAAACCTTTCCTATCCATGAACTCGTCCAAGTATTATTTAAATGTTGTTATTGTACCTGCCTCAACCACCTCTTTTGGCAGCTCGTTCCACATACTCACCGCTGTCTGTGTGAAAAAGTTGCCCCTCAGGTTACTTTGTCTTTCCCCTCTCATTTTAAATCTCTGTCTATTACAGCACATAATCCTCCAACATTTTTGCCACCTCCAACGTGATTCCACTACTGGCCACATCTTTCCATCTCCACCCCTTTCTGCTTTCCGCAGAGACCGTTCCCACCGAAACTCCCACGTCAACTCGTCCCTTCCCATCCAAACCACCCCCTCCCCAGGTACTTTCCCCAGCAACCACAGGAGATGCAACACCTGTCTTTTTACCCCCCCCCCCCCTCGACTTCATCCAAGGACCCAAGCAGTCTTTCCAGGTGAGGCAGAGGTTCACTTGCATCTCCTCCAACCTCATCTACTGTATCCAGGTGTCAACATCTCTACATCGGCGAGATCAAGCGCAGGCTCAGCAATGGTTTCACTGAACACCTCCAGTCTGCCTAAACTTACCTGATCTCCCGGTTGTTCAGCACTTCAACTCCCCCTCTCATTCCCAATCTGACCTTTCCGTCCTGGGCCTCCTCCATTGTCAGAGTGAGGCCCAGCGCAAATTGGAGAAACAGCACCTCGTATTTCGTGTCTCGACCCGAAACGTCGCCTATTCCTCTCTCCATAGATGTTGCCTCACCAGCTGAGTTCTTTCCGCATTTTTGTCTACCTTCATATTTCGATTGGGTAGTTTACACCCCAGCGGTATGAACATTGACTTCTCTAACTTCAGATAACCCTTGTTTTCCCTCTCTATCCCCTCTCCCTTACCAGTTCTCCCACCAGTCTTACTGTCTCCGACTACATTCTATCTTTGTCCCGCCGATTGCCCTGACATCAGTCCGAAGAAGGGTCTCGAGCTGAAACGTCACCCATTTCCTTCTCTCCAGAGTACACAAAAAGCTGGAGAAACTCAGCGGGTGCAGCAGCATCTAAGGAGCGAAGGAGATAGGCGACGTTTCGGGTCAAGACCCTTCATTTAAATCCTTCTCTCCAGAGATGTCCCGCTGAGTTACTCCAGCATTTTGTGTCTACCTACGATTTAAATCTATGTCCTTTGGTTCTTGATTCCCCTACCCTTTGCAATCATCTTACCAATTCCCTTCATGATTTTTGCTCAACGTCACCCTATTGCTCAGGCCCTTGAGACCTGGCAACATCCTCTTTACAATTTTACATTATTAAAAATCCACGAATTAAGCAATGTTTTCAGATATGCTCTTGTGTAGGAAATGGCTGTTCTGATACTTAGACCAGTCCTTTATCAATAACATTTTGCTTTTTATGTATTGTAACCTTCACTTATTAATGTTTGACAGCTCACTGTGAACTGAGTGAGTGGAGTGCCTGGGGTCCATGTACCAAGCGAGAGAAGTTATGTGGTTTCAAAAGAGGCACTAAAACAAGGACCAGACAAGTGCTCCAAAAGCCTTTGTCGGAAGACATGACATGCCCCCCAGTCAGCGAGAGCAGAAGTTGCACAGTTCAGAGAAAGCCTTGCTCCAACGGTAAGTAAAGAAATGATCTCAAATGATTTTCACAATCAGCCCCACACATTACCCACCGCACCCATTGAAGTACTGCTAATGATTTGTGAATATTGACGGAGTGCTCCCATCGTTGTGCAATTTTCTTCCAGTACAAAGCACAATAGCCTATCTGGGAAGTCGAAAAAATGTTGGTTTGCAAAACACAAAGAGCTGGAGTGACTCGGCGGGTCAGGCAGCATCTCTGGAGAACATGGATAGTGACGTTTTGGGTCGGGATCCTTCTTCAGACTGATAATAGGGAGGAGGGGATGAGAGAAAGCTGGAAGTGTTCTGACAAACCTTCTTGAATTTTTTGAAGCGGTAACTAGGGAAATTGATGGGGGTAAAGCGGTGGATGTTGTCTATATGGATTTCAGTAAGGCCTTTGACAAGGTTCCCCATGGAAGGTTGGTTAAGAAGGTTCAATCTTTGGGTGTTAATGGTGGAGTAGCAAGATGGATTCAACTGTGGCTGAATGGGAGATGTCAGAGAGTAATGGTGGATGGCTGTTTGTCAGGTTGGAAGCCGGTGACCAGTGGGGTGCCTCAGGGATCTGTGTTGGGTCCACTGTTGTTTGTCATGTACATCAATGATCTGGATGATGGGGTGGAAAATTGGATAAGTAAGTATGCAGATGATAATAAGATAGGTGGTGTTGTGGATTATGAAGTAGATTTTCAAAGTCTACAGAGAGATTTGGGCCATTTGGAAAAGTGGGCTGAAAGATGGCAGATGGAGTTTAATGCTGTTAAGTGTGAAGTGCTACATCTTGGCAGGACAAATCAAAATAGGACGTACATGGTAAATGGTAGGGAATTGAGGAATGCTGTGGAACAGAGGGATCTAGGAATAACTGTGCATAGTTCCCTGAAGGTGGAATCGCATGTAGATAGGGTGGTAAAGAAAGCCTTTGGTGTGCTGGCCTTTATAAATCAGAGCATTGAATATAGGAGTAGGGAAGTAATGTTAAAATTGTACAAGGCATTGGTAAGACTATTCTGGAGTATGGTGTACAATTTTGATCGCCTAATTATAGGAAGGATGTCAACAAAATAGAGAGAGTACAGAGAAGATTTATAACCATATAACCATATAACAATTACAGCATGGAAACAGGCCCTCTCGGCCCTTCCTGTCCGTGCCGACCATTTGTTTTCCCCTAGAATGTTGCCTGGGTTCCAGCAACTATGTTACAGAGAAAGGTTGAACAAGTTAGGTCTTTATTCTTTGGAGCGCAGAAGGTTAAGGGGGGACTTGATTGAGGTCTTTAAAATGATGAAAGGGATAGACAGATTTGACGTGGATACGTTTTTCCCATTGAGGGTAGGGAAGATTCAAACAAGAGGGCATGACATGAGAATTAAGGGACAGAAGTTTTGGGGTAACGTGAGGGGGAACTTCTTTACTCAGAGGGTGGTGGCTGTGTGGAATGAGCTTCCATCAGAACTGGTGGAGGCAGGATCGATTTTTACATTTAAAAGTAAAGTGGATAGGTATATGGACGTGAAGGGAATGGAGGGGTATGGTCTGAGTGCAGGTTGATGGGACTAGGGGAAAACAAATGGTCGGCACGGAATGGAAGGGCCGAGAGGGCCTGTTTCCGTGCTGTAATTGTTATATGCTACCCTCTTCTATGTTATTGGCTAGCTTATCTACTTATTTTATTTTGCTTTTGCTTGTATGCTGCCTTTGACTTCCTTAGTCAAACACGGTAGACTTAATCTTCCCTTAGTATGTTTCTTCCTCTTTGGGATGAATAGATCCTGCATATTCTGAATTATTCCTAGAAATTCCTGCTATTGCTGCTCCACTGTCATTCCTGCTAGAGACCAGTTCCAATCAATTTCTCCATCATGCCTTTGTAGTTACCGTTACTCAACAGTAATACCGACACATTTGATTTCAGCTTCTCCCTCACAAACTGCACATTGAATTCTATCAAATTATGATCATTACCTCCTCGGGGCTCCCTAATCAAGTCTGGGGCATCACACACCCCCAGGAGAGGGTAGAACCATACAAAAGCTCTGGACAACTGCAGGAAAGCTGCTTTCATTTGTACTCCAATGTCTTGTGGTAAACTTCAACAGACAATTTGCTTACTTCATATCTACGTTATCTTTTTATGGGGCACAGTAAACTAAATTGGCTCTAACATCACCATGACATGCCCTTCACCCTTCCACAAAGTGCTGGTCTCCTATTCCCCATCGTCACCCCCTCACCAAATCTCTATTCCCAATATCTCCAATATCAACCCACATCATCCCTCCATTTCCAGTTTCCCAACATCTCCAACAACCCACTTCTAGGTGTACAGTGGAGAGCATATTGACGGGTTGCATCATGGCCTGGTTCGGCAACTCGAACGCCCAGGAACGAAGAAGATTGCAAAAAGTGGTGAACACTGCCCGGTGCATCACGGGTTCTGACCTCCCCACCATTGAAGGGATTTACAAGAGTCGCTGCCTCGAAAATGGTCAAGTCCACGTTCATTAGCAGCTTCCCTTCAACCATCAGACTATTAAACACTACAACCACCAGATGGGCTCCAAACTATATAGTTTGGGGACTTGGGGATATTGCTTTTACACTAGTATTAGACACTAATATTGACACTAAAATAGACACTAATATTGCCTATTTACTTATCTGTGTGTTTTATTATATTTTGAACTTGTTACAGAACTTATGTTTGCATATATGTTGTGCTGCTGCAAGTAAGAATGTCATTGTTTCATTTCGGAACATATGACAATAAAACACTCTTGACTCTTGACATCACCCTGATTTCCATTCTCCCATCATCTCCAGTATCAACCGCATCACCATCAATCTACCCTTTACCAATATCCCCCTGTATCAAGCCACACCACCACTAAATGCTGCTCTACCACTCCTGATGATCTTCTCCTTGGGTACACTGGAATCTATGGACAATCTATTTGATTCAAATGAATATGCTTTCTCACTCTGTGTGTGCGTGGTAACCTAATGGTTAATGTGGCTGTCTAGCAGCTGAAGGACTACCTCACAGTCAGAAACTATGAAGGTGATTTAAATAAATTGCTCTTCATTGTCCATCACTGGAAAACTGTCTTAAAATGTTTGTCTTCCTTGACGCGTGTGGCTCCAACTCCATATTGTGTAGGAAGAAACTGCAGACATGGCTGTCCGAAGAAGGTCTCGACCCGAAATGCCACCTGTTCCTTTTCTCCAGAGATGTTGCCTGTCCCACTGAGTTTCTCCAGCATTTTGTATCTACCAAGGAAATGCAAATGCTGGTTTAAGCTGAAGATAGACACAAAATGCTGGATCAACTCAGCGGGACAGGCAGCATCTCTGGAGAGAAGGAATGGGTGACGTTTCGGGTCGAGACCCTTCTTCAGACTAGTCCAGTTGCATATTCGTGACTGTGTCAGGGCAAGTAGAGGGCTCTATCAATGCTGTCTCCCCATCATTGTCTACATCCCGCAGAACTAAAGTGTAAATATTTCACCCGTTCTTGCTGAGCAGGAGGTGAATTAGGGGCCATGTGAATTCTTGGTTGAGTGTTTGGAACTGATTCTCTGTCTAATAACATTGCAGTTGCAACATACCAAAAAAAGCCCTTGTTATACTGAATATTCAGTGTAATAAGATCTGTCATTCTAGAAATTCCATCTCAATGTTGTTTTCAATTTCAGTCAGTATTTAGTGTGAGAGGAGCTTCAGGGGAGTCAGGAGAAGGTTAAAGGGGAATGCTGAATGACTGAGAATTCTCTTTGTCTTTTATCTCCACCAGGCTATAACGTGTATTCTTTCAGCTGTTCCCTGCAGGGTCAAAAACTTTCGTACAAATTTATGGGGTTCAGAAAAATAATTGCTTTTGCCAGATTTCCTTGCGGAAAGTAGTTAACACTGCTTCTATGAGGCCAATAAAAAGGTTTGGTTTGATGGGAGGTCCTTATTAATAGGTCACTTGGTGTGCATGGGCTTGTATAATTTTATTATGCATGCAGCAGAATATCAGACTCAAGATGCTAGACTTGCCAAAGCTTACTTTCATTTATTTTGGCTTCACATGGTCAGATACCTCTAGAGCCATAACATCCGCATGAAAGCAGCGATTATCAGCTATAACCAGTAACAACAGCCGAAATATCTCGTCTACAAACAGAATGCTTTGCTGGACGATGTGCATATTAAAACAATAGCAGTTGATATAATATCAGCAAATACTGTGTTAACAATCTTGCACACGTCATTTACCCTGTTTAAATGACATCTCTAATCTTTATGAGATTATAAGTAGAATGGAGTAATTCTTATGGATAGATCTATTTCTAACTCAATTGTTTTTAGCATAGATGGAATGTGATGTAGTCACATCACTTACCAACTGTTTTTAAGCAGTTTTTTTAATGGTCAGCCTGTAGTTGTTGATGGGTGAGGATATTATCATAGACTCATAAAAAGATGCAGCAGGTACGGGTTATTGATTGGGGACGATCAGCCATGATGACAATGAATGGTGGTGCTGGCTCGAAGGGCCGAATGGCCTCCTCCTGCACCTATTTTCTATGTTTCTAAGTGTCTATGAGATGGAAATTAAGCTAAAAATAGCATGAAATGAGCACAATTTTTGTTTCTTTTTTATTTTCTATGTTTCTATGAAAGCAAGCGTTTAGGCCCAGAGTTCAAGCCAGCCATCAACCACCCGTTTATACTAATCCTGCATTATTCTCCATACATTATCATCAACTCCAATACATTCTATGACTCATCTACATGCCAGGGGCAATATACAGTGGCTAACAGAGCATCAGAAAGTAACCCATGTGGTCACTGGGAGAAGACATAAACTGCACACATACAGCACCCCAGGTCAGGTTTGAACCTGGGTCTCTGGTGCTCTGAGGCAGTGCTGCTGTACTGGCCTCAGTTATTATTAGGTGCGATTTTGTGTTTCATTCTGAGTAAATAATTCCATTCGCTAGAAAAGAATTGATGCTGGGGAAAGCCCAATTTTGGATTATAGATGAGCAATTAACCAAAACATATGTCAAGCCATTTTGATTATTTCACTGAATCTTTAAGTACAAAATTCTAGTAATTTTTCTAGATTACTCCTCAACTCCTTTCTAAAGGTACATCATTTTATTCTGAGGCTGTTCCTCTGGTTCTGGACTTTCCCACGAGTGGAAACATCCTCTCCACATCCATTCTATTTAGGCCTTTTATTATCCAGTAGGTTACAATGAGATCCCTCCTCATCCTTATAAACTCTGGCCATTACAGGCCCCAAGTCATCAAATACTCCTCATATCACCGACGAGCTATATTATCTTTAGAGAGATGAATGTAAAATAAAATATAACCTTGATAAATATGAAATGATATATTTCAGAGAAAACATATATTATTATATCTTGAAACAACAGAGTTGCTGTTTTGACTTTGTTTAAATGGGGACTGGTTTAGATATCTGTATAAAAGGAAATCTCGAGTCCAAGGTTTCACAAAAGGAGACATCAACAGCTAGACCAAGGATGCAACATTAAACCTGCACATATCATTATTTAGGCTGCATTTAGAACAAAGTTAGTTTTGGATGCTTCAGAAAAGATGTCCAAGCCAATACAGGATTCACAAGTTTGATAGCAGTGATTTGAAGCTAAAAACTGAGTATGTGGACAATCCTGGTCTTCCATGAAAACGGAGAAATTAAAGAGAGTTTGTGACAGAATGATGAAACTTACGAGGATGTCATAAAATAAATTGGGCAGATGTAGATAAGCTATATGCATTGGTTGATCTGCTAGTAATGAGATAATGCAACTTTCATGGGAGGCAATGGTAAGGTTGCTGCCTTACAGTGCTTGCAGTGCCGGAAACCCGGGTTCGATCCTGACTACAGCTGCTTGTCTGTACGGAGTCTTACGTTCTCCCAGTGACTGCATAAGTTTTCACCGAGATCTTTGGTTTCCACACTCCAAACATGTACAAGTTTGTAGGTTAAATGGCTTGTATAAATGTAATTTGTCTCTGGTGTGCGTAGAATATTGTTAATGTGCATGTGTCGGTGCGGACTCGGTGGGCCGAAAGGTCTGCTTCTAACTTAGTTAGTGAAGGCAACAGAGAAACTCTGGGAAAAGCTGGAAACAGAATCCTCAACAACGTAATTAAATATTGAAAAAGCGGAAAGATATGAATAAACATAATAAAATAGAGAACATATTCAAAGAATTGCCTAGACTCTGTCTGCATTACCAGACTCATCTGACATTCAGCGTCTATTGAGCTCACAGAGTTAAGCATACATCAATGTCCTAAACAGCTTTTATTTACTCCTCAGGAATGTGCAGTACAAGAGCTTTCTGTTACACAATAATTCATAGTTTAGTAATAACATAAATCCATAAATATAAACATACTTGCTGATATTGTATATTACTGTCATTTTGTATATTTTGGCAAAAGAAAACACGGGAACTGTGAAATAGGTTTTAAAAAAATGCCAAATGTTTTGGAAGGGAATGAACATTTTTGACAAAATATCAATGATATAATCCCAAAAGGGGGTGACATTTTGAAAGTAACAATTATTGTTTCCAGTCAATACCACTTATAGCAGAAGGGACATACTGGGATATATCAGTGACTGAGTGACCCACTGGAGCAGCTGATGGCTGCTGCCTCACAGCTCCAGGTCAATCCTGACCTCTGACTACTGTCTATGTGGAATGTGCACGTTCTCACTATGACCATATGGAGTTACCCTGGGCACTTCAGTTTCTTCTCATGACCAAAACACATCTGCGTTGTTCGGTTGAAAAAAAGACATAAAGTGCTGGAGTCATTTAGCAGGTCAGGCAGCATTTCTGGAGAACATGGATAGGTGATGTTTGAGATCAGGACCCTTCTTCAAACAGTGGTGGATCGGATGTAGGTACCTGAAATCCTCATTGGGCCCAAACTGGTCTGGCGCCGGAGCTGGAGGTTATTTGAAGAAGGGACCTGACCCGAAACGCCACCTATCCATGTTCTCCAGAGATGCTACCTTACTCACTTTGCGTCTTTTTTGTAAACCAGCATCTGCAGTTCCTTGTTTCTACCTCCGTGTTGTTAGGTTAATTGCTTCTATTCTGTAGGCAAACCACAGAATATGAGTGTAGCTGGTGGGAATAAAGGAAGAATGAAATGAGATTAGTGTATGAAAGTGTATGAGAATTAAATGAGATTTGCCGTCTGATGGTCTACATGGACTTTGGGCTGTGACTGGTTTTATGATCTCTGTTTTTCGAAACAGTGGTGAGTAAGCTGGAGAATAATTCTCCATCTATTATATGGGAAGAAGGCATGAACGGGGTATTGATTGTGGATGATCAGACATGATCACATTGAGTGTCGAAGGGCCGAATGGCCTACTCCTGCATCTATTGTCTATTGTCTATAATTGACGATGGATTTGAAGTACCCACACACACACAATCTGTTCAACAAATAAAAATAAATAACAAAACCATGGTGTATGTGATCAGGCCCATTGTCCAGTCTCCCAACTGTAAACAACCCTGAAGTCGTTCCTCTGCCTCTCCTGGCCAGCTCTGTGCAGTCCTGACTGTTGGGTACACATTGGATTTACAAGCAGCCTAAAATCTTTATATTTCTCAAGACGTTGATAAATGTACTGTACCTTCTGAGATATATTTTGGTTTAAACAAAATTAGGTGGAAGACCTCCACTATTCAGCACAGAACTGATTGTGGTTGTGAACATGGAATCAACGAGTAAAGAACAGATTGGACATTTGAGTTCAGTGCAGCTATTTCTGCAGGAGAACAATGTCAGTGTGAGGAAAGATTTCAATTTTAACCAAATCAAAGAGACAAAGGGCTGGAGTAACTCAACGGGTCAGGCAGCATCTCTGCATAACATGGATAGATGATGTTTCGGGTTAAGACCCTGCTTCAGAATCCGAAGAAGAGTCATAACCCAAATCATCATCCTTGTTTTTTAGAGATGCTGCGTTACCTGCTGTTACTCCTGCACTTTGTGTATTGTTTTATAAACTAGCCCCTGCAGTTCCTTGCTTCTACATTTTCCAATTTCACAAAGCAGATGGTGACTTACTGAGGGAATTAACTTAACATTCTAGAATGAATTAAAATCAAAGAATTAAAATCAGGTAGGATTCACTCCATGATATTATTACCCAAGCATGACAATATACCTACGCATTTAATTGGGCTAACAGTTGTAACTTCAATGTTAAAAAAAGGGCTATTTGATGCATTTAGTTTTCGAGAATGTCCTTGATTCATTATCTGAGCTTTACTCACCAGTAGGAGTTCTGCACCCTTTTCACAATTGGCCACACAGGCGGTAGAAAGGTAGTGTTTAAAGAGGCCCAGGTGACAAACTGAGGTTACAATTGGACCCGTGATACGGTACAATATTAACTGACTTGGAGCAGGGAAGCCACTGTTCCAACCTAATGTTAATTTAATTTAGGTTAGAGATACAGCACGGAAACAGCCCCATCTGGCCACCGAGTCCGCGCCGACCAGCGATTCCTGCACATTAACACTATCCTCCACACACAAGGGACAATTTACTCTTATACCAAGCCAATTAACCTACAAACCTGTACGTCTTTGTAGTGTGAGAGGAAACTGAAGATCTCGGGAAAAACCCACGCAGTCAAGGGTGAGAATGTGCAAAATTCCGTACAGACAGCACCCATAGTCGGATCGAACCTGGGTCTCCAGTGCTGCAAGCGCTGTAAGGCAGCAAATCTACCGCTGCGCCATCTAGTCATCTTGATCAGGAAACGCTCAACTGGATGATGGAGCCTGTAGGAAAGAAATGCAGATGCTGGTTTACACCAAAGATAGACACAAAGTCCTGGAGTAGCTTAGCAGGTCCTGCAGCATCTTTGGAGAAAAGGAGAAAAAGAATAGGTGGCGTTTCCGGTCAAAACCTAAAGAAGGGTTTCAACCTGAAACGTCACCTATTCCTTTTCTCCAGAGATGCTGCCTGACCTGCTGAGTTACTATAGTATTTTGTCTATCTTTGGATGATGGAATTGGCTGCCAATCTCTCTACAGAAAACAGACCTTTGGGTGTAGACCCTTCACTGTCTGAACTTGTCCCACTTGGCCGCAATTTGCGTGCAATTTATGCGACATCATTTCCACGTCACGCATGGTGCGCATTACGCGCGCATGGAGACTGGTGACATAGGCAGTGACGCGCGGTCGTGAGCGGCGCCCCAGGATTTTGCGATGTACAAAATCTTTGCGCGCCATCTGCGTGATGCGCAAATGACGGCCAAGTGGGACAGGCCTTTAACCTTGCGGGTGGTTCAAAGGCAGCGTTTAAATGAGGCTCAGGTGACATACCTTGAGGGGTCAGGATGTTCCAATGCATGTGTAGAACTACAGTTGCTGGTTTACACCGGATAGACCCAAAAAGCTGATGTAACTCAACGGATCAGGCAGCATCTCTGAAGTAAAGGAATAGATGATGTTTAGGGTCAAGACCCTTCCTCAGATTAGCATCATGTCCAATCCCAAAGCCCATTACAAATTCCTAACTTTTGATTTTCATTTTAAGAAAAGAAATTTGAAAAATTGTAGATTCTCCAGCAAGTTTTGGAATTGTTAGCGTTATATAGTGTTTACTACACTGTAAGTAAATATTAGTAGCTGTGCTCTGAGGGAGTAGTAATGCTCTGATTCATTTCAAGAATCTACCATGAGACAATAGATCACATCCTTTCCTATGTATCTTGGATTTATCACAATAAAAATACAGTTGATTTGAGTCCTGTAGATTGGAAATTCGTCTCTTTTTTTTCAGTGAGGCTCTCCTTGGGGTTTGTCCAAAACTAGCATTACAAAAATCTTTATTTTAGGTTTGATTGTGATTATATTTTATGGGCCCTGCATTTCATAATGTGTGTAGTCAGTTTAGATTAGAACATAAAGTGAACCAAACCATGATTGAGCAGCAGGAAAGTTACAGTAAACGCTACATCCAAGCACATCTGTTCTGCATATGCATTCTAGAATTGAATTAGATTCAAGTCTTCCAAAAAGACTACCTGTTTAAAACAAATAACGTATTAAACACCAAATTTAAATTTTAAACAGTTGGGCTTTATATAAACTTTAATTTAGTTTTAGTTTAGAGTCACAGCGTGGAAACAGGCCCTTCGGCCCACCAAGTCCATGCCAACCAATGTTCCTCGAATATTAACACTACCTAACGCTACCTTGTGGGAGCAACATGAAGTGGTGTGAGTAGCAGGCCCCTCCCCACCACACCCACCGCTTGTGGGGCCAGTGACTCTGCCGCTCCCCGGCCTGTGAATTCCTGCTTGTTTATCCCCCACCCCAGGACGTGGCATTTCTTTCCTCCTAGTCTTGGGGTAAACTCTACTCCCCCTTCACTCGGTTATAGCGGTCAATCGGCAATCCTCCCCCCCGGTCTATTATTGCGAGGGTTTACTGTATTCTGCATTGCTGTTAATACCATGGATGTTAGGCTCACTGGTCTATAGTTTTATTATTTAAATGGTGGCCGATTAGGAAAAGGGGAGATGCAGCGAGACCTGGGTGTCATGGTACACCAGTCATTGAAAGTAGGCATGCAGGTGCAGCAGGCAGTGAAAAAAGCGAATGGTATGTTAGCTTTCATAGCAAAAGGATTTGAGTACAGGAGCAGGGAGGTTCTACTTCAGTTGTACAGGGTCTTGGTGAGACCACACCTGGAGTATTGCGTGCAGTTTTGGTCTCCAAATCTGAGGAAGGACATTATTGCCATAGAGGGAGTGCAGAGAAGGTTCACCAGACTGATTCCTGGGATGTCAGGACTGTCTTATGAAGAAAGACTGGATAGACTCGGTTTATACTCTCTGGAATTTAGGAGATTAAGAGGGGATCTTATAGAAACTTACAAAATTCTTAAGGGGTTGGACAGGCTAGATGCAGGAAGATTGTTCCCGATGTTGGGGAAGTCCAGGACAAGGGGTCACAGCTTAAGGATAAGGGGGAAATCCTTTAAGACCGAGATGAGAAAGACTTTCTTCACACAGAGAGTGGTGAGTCTCTGGAACTCTCTGCCACAGAGGGTAGTTGAGGCCAGTTCATTGGCTATATTTAAGAGTGAGTTGGATGTGGCCCTTGTGGCTAAGGGGATCAGAGGGTATGGAGAGAAGGCAGGTACGGGATACTGAGTTGGATGATCAGCCATGATCATATTGAATGGCGGTGCAGGCTCGAAGGGCTGAATGGCCTACTCCTGCACCTAATTTCTATGTTTCTATGTTTCTATAGTCACCATGCGTTTCCTTGCAGCCCTTCTTAAATAAAGGTGCAACATTAGCCACCCTCTAAGTCTTCCAGCACCTTGCCCATATCATAACATTAATTTAGATGTTTTTATTTTGATGCCTTTATAATTACTTTGGTGCAAAACATGTCACATATATTAAAACTATATAGAAAGCTTATTTCTCTTCTAACTTCTGAAATTCAGTCCAGTGATTATATCGAGCATTTAACAGGTGAAAATTGCAATTCTTACTTGAATCATCCTTGCATGCATGTGTGAGCATTTCAATTCTTTAGCCTACCAGTTTGCTAAAATAGTGAATGAATAAAACGCCCTTGTGTAGAGCCTAGAATGTAGAAACAAAGAACTGCAGTTGCTGGCTAATACACAAAAGGCACAAAGTGCTGGAGTAACTCAGCAGGTCAGCGAGCATCTCTGGAGAACATGGATAGGCGACGTTTTGGGTCGGGACCCATCTTCAGATTGAAGAAAGGTATCGACCCTAAGCGTCACCTATCCATGATCTCCAAGGATGCTGCCTAGCTTTCTCAGTTACTCCAGCACATTGTGTCCCCTTGCTTAGAGCCTGCTGTATGTTCCATGGGACTGTGTAATGGGCAGCAGGGCAACAATGAGTTTCAGTGGTATGAGGTATCAAATATCTCTAGAGCAACTCTCAAGCAAAGAAACAAAGCTGAGGGAACATTCATCAAGTGACAAGGGTTATATATATTGTGCGTTTCAGTTTCAGTTGCTTGGGTATGTTTTCCGTCTTTTTCTTCCCCAATGTTAAAACACGATGAAAAACCATGGGTGTAAATCCCTGCAGGATGAGTTAGCCCCTGATACAGCACTGTCAACTCTGTTTGAGAAATGGGGTCAAGATTTACATTGGGCGGCGCCTGCCTGCTGGAAAGAGTTCTTGTCCAAGTAAAATGGAATAATAATAATAATGAAGGATTATAAACTGTTCATTAAGTTGTTATGAGCAATGTCAAACTTATAAATTTAAGTTCTCCAATATTTAAAAGGGCTCCATGTTCAACATGGGTTACACAAAAAGCTGGAGAAACTCAGCGGGTGCAGCAGCATCTAAGGAGCGAAGGAGATAGGCGACGTTTCGGGTCGAGACCCTTCTTCAGACTGGTCAGGGATCAGGGAAACAAGAGATATAGACGGTGATGTGGAGAGATAAAGAACAATGAATGAAAGATATGCAAAAAAGTATCGATGATAAAGGGAACAAGCCATTGTAAGCTGTTTGTGGTGTGAAAATGAGAAGCTAGTGCGACTAGGGTGGGGGAGGGAAATAGAGATAGAGGGAATGCCAGGGCCTGAGGGCTGAGGGGGAGGTGGGAAGGGGAGGAGACAGCAAGGGTTAACAGAATTGAGAAAATTCAATGTTCAAGCCCAAAGGATGCAGACTGCCCAAGCGGAATATGAGGTGCTGTTCCTCCAACTTGCGGTGTTGCTCACTCTGGCCGTGGAGGAGGCCCAGGACCGAGAGGTCGGATACGGAATGGGAGGGGGAGTTGAAGTGCTGAGCCACCGGGAGGTTGGGTTGGTTTTTGCGGACCGAGCGGAGGTGTTCGGCAAAACTATCGCCAAGCCTCCGCTTGGTCTCACCGATATAGATCATCTGGCATCTGGAGCAGCGGATGCAGTAGATGAGGTTGGAGGAGGTGCAGGTGAACCTCTGTCGGACCTGGAAGGACTGCTTGGGTCCCTGAAAGGAGTGGAGGGGGAAGGTGAAGGTGCATGATGCTCCCCCTCCATGTTCAACATTATGTGAGATACTCAGAGAGTTTATCATAACCGTATGCCTCCAACAGTACTTTAAAGGAATACAGGTACATTTACATTTGTACATATGATTTCCTTATGTATTGGTTTCTGTTTAAAAGTTGCTGAATATCATCTCTCAGGAAGGGTGGTTCCATGAAAGGACAATTGTTGACTAGAATGGTGTTATCCCAAGAGGATACATTATTGCAAACTGTGCAACATGTTAACCAACTTAGTGGAGAAAGGGACGGGGGGAGGGGAGTGTCTGTAGAAGTTACCGAAAATGAGCAAATTCAACATTCATACAACTGGTATATTTATATTCCTACCACTATTAGTTTCTTCCCCCTATTCAGCAGCTCCTAAGCAGTGTTCAGGGAGCAGCAAGATAGGAATTACCAGATCGCTCTATGGGCCAGTAACCCAGGCATGTCCTGATACACCATCCTCTTCTCTCACTCATCGCCATCAAGCTGAGCCACCTGTGGGGACAAACTATCCAAGCACAGTCCATTGTTAAAATGGTGAAAGGGCCACCATTTTACCTTATTTACAGTATAGGAGAGAAATAACATGGACATTTGAATTTGCAAATTTGGAGCAGGAGCCGTCATTGGGCCATAGAGTCATTCAGGTTATGGGGTCGTACTGTGTGGACACAGGCTCCTCGGCCCAACTTGCCCATGCCGATCAAGATGCCCCATCTACACTAGTTCCACCGGCCCTCATTGGGCCCATATCCCTCTAAAACGTCCCTTTCCATGTACCACGTTGAAAGTCCAACATTCAATGGAGTCACGGCAGATTATAAACTCACCCTGCATTCCCACCTAGCCCCCGTAATCTTTCACCTCTCCACACAACCAGAATCTACCTCTACCTTAAAATATTCCAAGAATTTGCTTCCATTCCTCCAAGAGTTCCAAATTTAAATAAACATCTGAAAGAAAACATTCCCCCACAACCTTTCTCTTAAATATATGAACTCTTATTTTTAATTAGTGAGCCCGAGATACTGATACCCCCTACAAGAGGAAATACTTTCTCCCCATTCAACCGTTGTGTTGAAAATCCAGAAACATTTATTGCCAAATTAAAAGGTCAAATATTAGATGGAACAGTGTCCAGATGGCAGCAGATGGAATTTTGTGCCAGCAGATAGTATTCCAATTGATTGGAATAAATTTGACTGTCAATGCATTTACGTGAACTTTAGCAGCATCAACTTTAAATTGACTAGACTAAGTGGGACCCGTTGGGTCCTTGTCATACTGGTGGTCTGGACCCCCAACGCAATGTTCCACCACTCACCCATAGCCCCCAACTGCACAGGCACACTTCATTTCCACTCATTCCTAGCACTCTCTCCCCCTCCTCTTCATCTTCCCTCTTCTTTCCCCTCTCCTCTCCCTTCTCCTCTCCACTCCCCAATTCATCCCTCACCGCTCTCTCCCTCTCCTTTCCACAACCCTCAGTCACTCTCTCCGTCCATCCATAACTCCTCTCCCCTCCCTACCCCCCTCCTATCCCTCTTTCCCCCACCTCCCTCACTCCTCACCTCCCCCTATCCCCCCCACTATCCCTCCTCACCTCCCCCTATCCCCCCCACTATCCCTCCTCACCTCCCCCACTGCCCTCCTCTCCCTCTATTCCCCACTGCCCCCTTCTCTACTCCCACCCCTCTCCCTCTATTCCCCCTCCTCTCCCACTCTCCTTCCTCCCTCTTCTTTTCCCTCTCCTCCTACCCTCCCCAATCCCTCCATCACCTCTCCTTCACCCCTCCCCTCAGTCATTCCCTCCCTCATTCCATAACTCATCTCCCTCTATCCCCTCTCCTCCCCCACTCTCCCTCCCCAGCATTTTGAGGTTGCTGCACCTCTCCCCTCTTGTGTGCCCCGGAGGAGCATCAGCCATCAGCGCCCTCAGAGCCAGGCCTCAGCTCGGCCCGGAGGCACCAGCAGCCACTGCCTCGCAGAGAAAAGACGGGGGGGGGGGGGAGGCCATGGGGAGAGGGGGATATCACGGGGAGGGGGCAGGGGCCAGCAAGGGGGACCAGAGGGGAAGGGGCTGGTGCTGCGGGGCGTTGAGAGAGCGGTGCATTTGGGATTCCCAGCGCGCGCTGAACTCTCCTCTGCTGGAATCAGATTCACCGCTTTCCGTTTGATGACATTGTCGCGCCGAGTCGGGCCTCCCTCAGCTCCAGTAAAGAGGCAATGGCGCAGGAAGAGGCGGACCTTCCCGCAGAGTGACAGGAGAAAAGACTAATCTGCGCAACGCTGACTGGCAGGAGAGGAGATCGATCTGCGCACATGCGGTTTTTACGATTTTAAAATCTCGCTAACTTTTACATTATACCACCGATCGGAACGAAACAGTGTACTCACAGCACAGGAGAACAGTGAGTGAGCTGGCCATTTTTGGCCGTGTACCGTTTTTGCGGTAATAGAAAAACCACGCATACCGGAAGCGCACAGGATCAGAACTTTAGTTATGTATAGATAGATAGAAGATAGTTGCAACTGAAAAATTAACAATTTTCCCTCTGAAATCCCTGCTTGCATTTAAAGACTCCAGCCACCTAAATTCCTAATAGCAGCAACTTTAACAATTTAGTTTAGAGATACAGTGTGGAAACAGGCCCTTTGGCTCACCGAGTCTGCACCGACCAGCGATCCCTACACACTCACACTATCCTATATACTAGGGAAAATTTACTATTTTTACCAAAGCCAATTAACCTAAAAACCAAAACATCTTTGGAGTGTGAGAGGAAACGTAAATACCCCAAGAAAACCCATGTGGTCACAGGGAGAACGTACAAACTCCATACAGACAGCACCCACAGTCAGGATCGAACCTTGGTCTCCGGGGCTGTAAGGCAGCAACTACACTGCTGCACCACCATGTGTTATAGTGCAATTTGGGTGGTGTCTAAAATAATCCCAGCCTAAAATAATACGTCATTGGTGAATCACATATGTGCCCCTTTATCTTTATTCTATTTCTTTCTCAGGGTACTGAAAGAATTTCTACCTGTTACTCAACAGTTACGTATTAATGGGTGGAAGATGTTTCATCTCAATAGGTGAATTCTTAAGGGGTTGGACAGGCTAGATGCAGGAAGATTGTTCCCGATGTTGGGGAAGTCCTGAACAAGGGGTCACAGTTTAAGGATAAGGGGGAAGTCTTTTAGGACCGAGATGAGAAAAACATTTTGCACACAGAGAGTGGTGAATCTGTGGAATTCTCTGCCACAGAATGTAGTTGAGGCCAATTCATTGGCTATATTTAAGAGGGAGTTAGATGTGGCCCTTGTGGCTAAAGGGATCATGGGGTATGGAGAGAAGGCAGGTACGGGATACTGAGTTGGATGATCAGCCATGATCATATTGAATGGCGGTGCAGGCTTGAAGGTCCGAATGGCCTACTCCTGCACCTATTTTCTATGTTTCTATAGGCAACGGGGAAAATAACAAAGAATGCCATATTGTCTCTTCTCCATTTCCTCAGGGACTTCCAGCATTCACTTATGGAAATTACAAACAAAACTATCGCAGTTGTTACCATTGCAAACGGATAAGATGGACATGAGCTGGGTTTTGATTTGATTGCTGTGAACTGTAAAAGAAAGGGAGATGATTACTCTTGCCGGACCTCATGAGAAACAAGACTGGAAGCTGAAAGAAATCTCTTTTACCTCAGACAAAGTAATTGATATCTGGAATAAATTGTCATCAAAGAAAGTCAATGTTAAAAGGAAGAGGGACAAGCTTTTGAATTTGAAGTGGATTGAAAGTTACAGGAGTAAATTCCATACAGATGGTAGTAAACTCTACAGAGAGCTATTGGTTCAAGCCTTTGCAAATCAAAATATCTGAAAATGCAGCTGACCAATCTTTAGTATTATTGAGAGGTTTTGATGGAGCAATTCTATTTTCACCAAGGAGATAGTAATAAGTGTCTTTCAGCTTCAAGTTATAATTGATATTCAAGGCCGAGATGAGGTGAACGTTCTTGAACATATTATTTTAGGTATGAAATGCTTCTCATCACATCATTGTGCAAACATTGTCTATTAGATTGTTTGGGGAAAATTAGCCAAATATCTCAATTACAGGGAAATGAGAAGCTCTAGAGAAAGTTCAGGGAGTAGAATTTGTTTAGGATTATCTTGCCCATTTATGATTCTAGAACCCATGTGTCTTTGAATTTTGTCTGTCTTCTGAAATGGCTGAGAAGATTGATCATTTTAAGAGGCATTGAGGAATGAGCACAGCATATCCAGTTAACAAATAAGAATGGACATAGAACAGTATAGCACAGAAGCAGGCTATTCAGCCCACGATGTCTGTGCCTCACATGATGCCAAGATTTTTAGATGCCTGCACATAATCCATTTCCCTTCATACCCTGCCTATATAGTCTCTTAAATGCCATGTTTGTATCTACTCAAAAACAATTGCCACGCACATCTCCTTTAAACTTTGCTCATCTCACCTTAAAGCTATGCCCTCTCATATTTGATTTTACTTCGGAGTCACATGAGTGACTACGTGAACAAGGCCGTCGGTCCGCTGTTTCCCGCTCTGCTCTGTCCCGCTCTGCTCTGTCCAGCGGTAAATTCAACTCGACGGTAAGTTACCTTTTTTCCAGGTTTCTTCTGTTTTTCTTTTCCCAGACTCTCTGTTCAGAGAGGTACCTGCATGACTGGGGTGAAATCCGGACGGAACTGGTCATGGACCGCGGGGAATCCCGGTCTTGGCCACGGAGCCCCCCCCCCCCCCCCCCCCCCCAGAGTCACTGACATCGCAGTCAGTGTTTTCCAGACCGGCTGTGGAACCCCGGAAGGGGGTTAAATACCACAAGGTCTGTAGCCTGGCCAGAAGAGTTCCCCCGACACACAGGGGACATCTGCTGCAGACCAGCAGTGATTCCCCGGGAGGGGGGTTAAGCCAACCACACATCTCCTTTGATTCCCAGGATGAGGTGTTCCACACCAGGTCATCACAAATGGCCTCATTCTTCAGAGAACGGGGATTCCCCTCCCCCACTATTGATGAGGCTCGCACCAGGGTCTCCTCCATACCCCGCAACACTGCCCTCGCTCCCCATTCCCCCACTCGCAAACAGGGCAGAGTCCCCCTGGTCCTCACCTTTCACCCCACCAGCCGGCAAATACAACATATAGTCCTGCGCCAGTTTCGCCACCTCCAACGTGACCCCTCCACCCGCCACATCTTCCCATCTCCCCCCCTGTCTGCCTTCCGCAAAGACCGCTCCCTCCGCAACTCCCTTGTCCATTCTTCCCTCCCCTCCCACTCTACCCCTTCCCCGGGCACTTTCCCTTGCATCCGCAAAAAATGCAACACTTGTCCCTTCACCTCCCCCCTCTACTCCTTTCAGGGACCCAAGCAGTCCTTCCAGGTCCGACAGAGGTTCACCTGCACCTCCTCCAACCTCATCTACTGCATCCGCTGCTCCAGATGCCAGATGATCTATATCGGCGAGACCAAGCGGAGGCTTGGCGATCGCTTCGCCAAACACCTCCGCTCGGTCCGCAATAACCAACCCGACCTCCCGGTGGCTCAGCACTTCAACTCCCCCTCCCATTCCACATCCGACCTCTCGGTCCTGGGCCTCCTCCACGGCCAGAGTGAGCAACACCGCAAGCTGGAGGAACAGCACCTCATATTCCGCTTGGGGAGTCTGCATCCTTTGGGCTTGAATATTGAATTTTCTCAATTCTGTTAACCCTTGCTGTCTCCTCCCCTTCCCACCTCTCCCTCAGCCCTCGGGCCCTGACATTCCCTCTATCTCTATCTCCCTCCCCCACCCCAGTCGCACTTACAATGGCTTGTTCCCTTTATCACCGATACTTTTTTGCATATCTTTCACTCATTGTTCCTTATCTCTCCACATCACCGTCTATATCTCTCGTTTCCCTGATCCCTGACCAGTCTGAAGAAGGGTCTCGACCCGAAACGTCGCCTATCTCCTTCGCTCCTTAGATGCTGCTGCACCCGCTGAGTTTCTCCAGCTTTTTGTGTACCCCCTAAGCCAACCACACGTTGGCAAGGTCTGTGAGCCTGGCCTGCAGGGTCCCATCACCCGACTACAGGGGACATCTGTTTCCAGGCTGGCTGTGGTTCCCACGTAGGGGGTAAACCTACAGCAGTGGGGCAGGCCTCTGGAAGTCAGGCCAGGAGGGACCCCGCCAACGAATAGCGTCAGCCGCTTCCCGACTGCTGTGGGTCCCCAGAAAGGGCGTCAAACCTAAGGTAAGACGGTCAGGCCTGTGGAATAAGGGAGTCAGGCCAGGAGGTTTCCTGATGGACAGGATCCCCTCCTACATAGGTAACATTTTCAAACATTCAAACCCACATGGAACACCTGATGGAGAGGTGCTCCACAATGATATACTCCAAAGAAGGGAGTTATCAGCCCGGGTATTATGGAGAACCCGCAGGCAGCGGCACCTGTTTCAGGCTGCACAATGTCTCCCTCTCTGAGGAGGGGAGCATTCAGGGTTCGTTTCAGTCTGACCCAGAGCAAAAACCTGACATACGGCCGCTGGAGGGGCCATGTCACCGCAGGTAGCCTCAGGGGCCTGTTTTCAGGGCTGCTTACGAATCTCCCTCTCTGTGGAGGGGAGAGCGAGTGATCAGTACGGAACTGACTTCAAATTCAAAGTATGTCCGTGGAGCATACTGGAGCACATGCATATGGCTTCAAGAGATACTCGCAAATGCTACAAGTGCCGGCAGTGAACAGCGCTACCCGGGTGACATTGGAGAGCATGAAATCCAAGAAATGAAACCAGCCGCCGAATCCTCTCTTCAGGTAAGACTTTTCCCACAGGTAAGACCAGGATGTGGAAGCAAAAGCTGTCGGACTAATCAAGGTACAGACGATGAGCAAAGCTTCATCAGCAAGCGACAACACACCCCACGCTTCCATCGGGGTGGGCTGTTCACTGAAGCCAGTGGCAGCTTGAAAGCTTTGCACGCAAATATGGCCAGCGTTGCCTTTCGAGGCAAGCTCAGAATTGTCTCCAGAGCTGTCTTACGAGGCAGGCTCAGTATGATGTGAGTTTCAGACCAAAGCCTAACGGCTTAACATACAACCACCGGTAGCCATGGAGGTAGGTGGGTCTGGTTCTCCCAAAACATGGTTTTGGGGGCCATTTACATATTGTTAATATATACACTTGTGTTTTTCTACAAGTGACCATGCTTGCATGAGATTTAGATCTGGGTGTAATAAACTGATGATAACATGTGATTACTTTTTACTGCACAACATACTAGGTTCCAAGCAGGCTTGGAATTGGGGCCGGAGTTGTCTTTCGACACGGGCCCAGTATTGTGGGCTGGATTGCCTTTCAGGATAGGGTGAAAGATGCAGGATTTCACTTCATCCAGATTTAACTCCTATGTGCAGTATAGACTTTCAAAATGGGAGATATTTGAAATTTATCTGGATGGGTCAATACAACAGTAAAACCGTTGCAAAGGAGGTACTTCAGCTCCCAGGTTTATTTACCAAATTAGTTAAGCAGGTGCTTTTTTTAAACTTTTATTTTACTAAATTAACTATTGCAGCCCAAACTATATTTGAGGATTGGGGTCATTTAATCCATCCAGTTAAATTTAAGTTGATACCAATCAGAACAATTGACTGTTAGGATTACATTTCACTATCAACTTAACAGGGACTCCGCCCTGGGACAGGAGGTAGAATTATCAGAAGCCTGTAACAACCTTGTTGTTATAAGCAGCAATCTACTCATTAAGTGTAATTGGCAATATAGCAGCTGTGTTACAGCAGTGCAGATTGGGCCTTTGCATTATCAGTACCTACTATGTGCAAAGAATTAACACCTCAGTACCATGTAGGTCTTTGTTAATAGACCCAGGCCTATCCCAGCTGAAGCTACCGAAGTCACATGGTGGCAGTATTCAGCATTGCTCCAGTAAGTTTGGTAAGTTATCCTCAGTAATTACAAACTGATGCTAGTCCTCAAAGATGAGAAATTACGACTGCCATCTCCAGTTATGGAGGCGGATACGGTTTGCATCAGTCACCAATTTTCAGTTTGGTATCAACTACCTATAACACTAGGTGCATCCTATAGGTTAAAGGTTATTGTGCGAATATGCATAATCTGCATGCTCAAGTTTGAGGCTGTTGTGTCATTAAGTGAAATCAATGACAACACAGAATGGATGTTGGATCACTAAGTGTTTAATGTCATCATGACTCGATACAACACCAAATATTGATATGTTTACATCCAGGCTCATTTTCCAGTTGTTAATCCATGGCATACAATGGTGAGAATACACTATCGCCACACTGGGGAGGGATGTTTCTTGCATGTCTCCCTCCATACTGCGACTTCAGTCGGGTCTTGCAATTAATCCAGCAAGACGCCGCTTCAGCCGTTCAAACGGCCTGACTGGCATATGCAGCCATGGGTGCCCGCTAATGTTGGAAATTGTATAGAACCTAATATGGTCATTCTAAACATAACACTTGCTGGTTCTGCCTGTGACATGGAAAACCAACCACTGCAAGAAAATCAATTAATTGACTTGCAGACTCTGAGACGACCATGCCGACGGCCGATCCATGTAGTGCACACTGCAGAGTGCAGGGGAGGCACCATAAGGAAGTACTATTCCACTTCAGGAAATTGGAACCGTTTTGTTCTAATATACATGTTACGTACAACATAGCACGGATACTGATGTCTCACAGTTCATTTTCACATAGATCTATGACAATAATTAAGGAAAGTGCCATTCACTATGCCTACGTGCCTTCTCATCATATTTGCTGCAGCAGTGGGACGCACACTGTCGGGCCTCACGCTCCGATCTTCAGAAAATAAGGATATCTTTAATACTAGTTTTCCCTGGCCGGTAACACGGAAGTATGGTACATAGACGTAATGTTAACATTACTTCACCAGGGGGCTCCGGCTACATCCTAAGCTTTAGCCAGCTCTCAAAGGTTCTTATCCTCATGGCACTGGCCTCAGTGCACCGGGTCCAGTCATAACGCAAATTGCAACTGGGCAGGATGGTACATCTGCTAATACATAACATTTTATGTTTTTGTTTTGATTAACCAGAACTAACCAGGGGCTTAGGTCTCAAACAAGTTTCATAGTTACCCTATGGACCTTCGGTAATGTTGGTCACACCTTTACACTATATGTCTAGGTCACCTAGAGCCTCCAAGGCTCCTCACTAGCTTTGTTTGTTGGGGTACAAACAACTTCATAGAAGTATTAGTTCCACCATCTCCAGGAGGTAAAACTGTGTTTTTTGGCTAATGTATGCATTGATACTAATATTTACCACACTAATGCATTAATTTTTTTTGAACTCATCCATGGTCACTTCATGCAGTGAGTAACGCAAGGATTAGTTTCCGGCATGAAATCACAGAGTATTGAAATCTTCACGTAGTCACTCACGTGACTCTGAAGTAAAACAGTAAGATTAAATGAGGGTTACACAAAAAGCTGGAGAAACTCAGCGGGTGCAGCAGCATCTAAGGAGCGAAGGAGATAGGCGACGTTTCGGGTCGAGACCCTTCTTCCTGAAGAAGGGTCTCGACCCGAAACGTCGCCTATCTCCTTCGCTCCTTAGATGCTGCTGCACCCGCTGAGTTTCTCCAGCTTTTTGTGTAACCCTCGATTCTCCAGCATCTGCAGTTCCTTCTTTAAAAGATTAAATGAGAACTTACCAGTTTGAAGTTTGATCTTGATTTTATGAGGAGTTACTTCATATTATTAAGGTCATCTGGTAGTTCTACTCTTCTCTAATCTTACTATGTTCAGTTCAACAACTGTTATCTGTGATTTCACACCGCTGCTTTGAAGATTGACGCGCTCAGCGGATTGACGGCCTTCTTCACGTAAACGCTCATCGTAACTCCTCATAAAATCAAGATCAAACTTCAAACTGGTAAGTTCTTTTACTATTTTTGCATCCTGAGAAAAAGTCTCTGAATGTCTACCCTATCTATGTCTCTTGTAATTTTATATACTTTTATCAGATCTCCCCACAGCCTCTGGAGCATTCCATAGAAAAGAATCCAAGTCTGTGCTCTAATTTTGAGATTAGTTGGCAAAATTAGAGCACATGGTATTGGGGTAAACAATTGGTTGGCAGGAAACAAAGAGTAGGAATAAACGGGTCCTGTCAGAATGGCAGGCTGTGGCGAGTGGAGTGCCGCAAGGCTCGATGCTGGGGCCGCAACTATTTACAATATATATTAATGATTTAGATCATGGGGTCAAAAGTAACACTAGTAAATTTGCAGATGACACAAAGCTGGGTGGCAGTGTGAACTATGCTAGGAGGTTGCAGGGTGAGCTGGACAGGTTGAGTGAGTGGGCAGATGCATGGCAGATGCAGTATAAGTAGATAAAGGTGAGGTATCCACTTTGGCGGCAGGATATTATCCCAATGGTATCAGATTAGGAAAAAAGGAAGTGCAACAAGGCCTGGGTGTTCTTGTACACCACTCACAGAAAATGAACATGCAGATATATCAGGCAGTGAAGATAGCTAATGGCATGCAAGGTAGATAAAAGTGCTGGAGAAACTCAGCGGGTGCAGCAGCATCAATGGAGCGAAGGAAATAGGCAACGTTTCGGGCCGAAACCCTTCAACAGCTAATGGCATGTTGACTTTCATAACAAGAGGATTCGAGTGTTGTACAGTGGTATAGGGCCCTAGTGAGATCACATCTGGATATTATGTGCAGTTTTGGTCTGCAGTTGTACAGAGCCCTAGTGAGACCACATCTGGAGTATTGTGTGCAGTTTTGGTCTCCTAATTTGAGGAAGGACATCCTTGCCATTGAGGCAGTGCAGCGTAGGTTCACGAGGTTAATCCACGGGATGGCAGGACTGTCATATGAAAAAAGATTGGAGAGACTGGGCTTGTATTCACTGGAAATTAGAAGGATGAGAGGGAATCTTATAGAAACATATAAAATTATAAAAGGACTTGACAAGCTAGATGCAGGAATAAAGAATAAGAATAAAGGGGAGTTTATTTAAAACTGAGATGAGAAAAACGTTTTTCACCACAGATGGCAGTAGAGGCCAATTCACTGGGTGAAATTAAAAGAGAGTTGATAGAGCTCTCGGAGCTAGCGGAATCAAGGGATATGGGGAGAAGGCAGGCACGGGTTACTGATTGTGGATGATCAACCATGATCACAATGAATGGTGGTGCAGGATCAAAGGGCCAAAAGGCCTCCTCCTGCACCTATTTTCTATGTTTTATATATCCAATCGCTCAATGTAGCAAATCCCCCTATTCCAGGCATCATTTTGGTAAGCCCCTCTGCATCCTCTCCAAAGCCTCCACAGCCTTCCTGTAATGTGGCGACCAGAACTGTACGCAATACTCCAAATTCAGTCTAACCAAAGTCCTATAGAGCTTTGTGACTAATAATTAATGCTCTGACTACTGAAGGCAAGCATACCATATGCCTTTACCACTTTACTTGTGTTACCACTATCAGGGAGTTGTGATCCCTCTGTACGTCAATGTTATGAAAGGTCATGCCATTAATTGTACATGTTTCCCTTACATTAAAATCAATAAACCCTCTTTTTTTAGCTCATTGAAATAATTCCTGATCTGTTGGTGCTGAACAGTTTTTTTCTAGGAACATTTTAGATCCATTGCTATTATTAAGTGTGACGGGTAAGTGGAGGTTCACCTCCAATGTAAAATAGGTGGATTAGGGAGAGTCTCTCATCAAACAATATTGATTCACTACAGACACAACATGTTGGAATAACTCAGCGGGTCAGGCAGCATCTCTGGAGAGAAGGAATAGATAAGGTTTTGGTTCGACATCAGACTGACCCGAAACGTTACCCATTCCTTCTCTCCAGAGATGCTGCCTGTCCCACTGAGTTACCACAGCATTTCGTGTCTCCCTTCAGGTAAGCCAGCAGCTGCAATTCCTTCCTCTCTTTGAAGAGAGAGTTAGATTTAGCTCTTAGGGCTAAAGGAATCAAGGGATATGGGGAAACGGGGTACTTATTTTAGATGATCAGCCATGAGGCCCACAGGAGCCGTTGGAAATGAAGGAGGGGGAGGAGCGACACCCGACCGGTAAGGTTTAAAATCAAGCGCGGGGCTTGCCTAAATCCATACCATTCCACTTGGAGAAGTGTTTTTTTTTGAGGAAGCCGCTGATTGGTGGAAAGTGGACTAGGGAAAGCAGCTGATTCGCAGTCAGATCCCAGCAGTTTGTTGTGTACTTTGTATTGTGTTGATATTGTATCCTGTGTAAGGGGGGAGTATGAAGGCCAGGGCAGTGTTCTGTTCTGGATGTCAGATGTGGGAGGTCAGGGAATCTGATAGCCCTCCAGACGTCCACATCTGCGCCAGATGTGTCGAGATGGGGATCCTAAAGGACCGTGTTAGGAACCTGGAGCAGCAGCTCGATGACCTCCGTCTGGTCAGGGAGTGTGAGGAGGTCATAGAGAGGAGCTACAGGGGTAGGTACTCCCAGACCACAGGAGGCAGACAAGTGGGTCACAGTTAGGAAGGGCAAGGGGCAGAGGCAGGGGCTAGAGAGTACCCCTGTGACCGTACACCTGGAAAATAGGTACTCGGGTTTGAGTACGATTGGAGGGGACAGCCTAGCTGGGGGCAGCAACAACGGCCGGGCGTCCGGCACAGAGACCGGCCCTGATGCTCAGAAGGGTAGCAAAAAGAGGAGGGCAATTGTAATAGGGGACTGTATAGTTAGGGGGTCGGATAGGCGATTCTGTGGACGCAGTCGGGAGACCCGGATGGTAGTTTGCCTCCCTGGTGCCAGGGTCTCGCATGTGTCAGAACGTGTCCAAAAGATTCTGATAAGGGAGGGCGAGGAGCCTGATGTTGTGGTACACATAGGTACCAATGACATAGGCAGAAAAAGTGACGAGGTCCTGAAGGGAGAATTTAGGGAGTTGGGGGGAAAGTTAAGGAGAAGGACCAAAAGGGTAACTTTTTCAGGATTACTGCTACTGGGGAGACTTTAAACTAGAACGGCTGGGGGGAGGGACTCGGGTAGAGGGGGCTAGGGGTCAGGGTGTGGGGCAAGAGGCAGAGAAGGGAAGCACTCGGACCCAAAATGTAGGCAAGAAAGATGAAAAAGATAATAGACAGAGAATAACGGATGGTGGGTTTCTAAAATGTGTATATTTTAATGCTAGGAGCATTGTAAGAAAGGTGGATGAACTTAGAGCCTGGATTGACACCTGGAAATATGATGTTGTGGCAATCAGTGAAACATGGTTGCAGGAGGGCTGTGATTGGAAACTAAATATTCCAGGATTTCGTTGCTTCAGGTGTGATAGAATTGGAGGGACCAGAGGAGGAGGTGTTGCATTGCTTGTCAGAGAAGATATTACAGCAGTGCTTTGGCAGGATTTTAGGGAGGGCTCGTCTAGGGAGGCTATTTGGGTGGACTGAGAAGTGGGAACGGTGTAGCAATACTTTTAGGGGTGTACTATAGACCGCCAAATGGGGAGTGAGAATTGGAAGAGCAAATATGTAAGGAGATAGCAGATATTAGTAGTAAGCACAAGGTAGTGATTGTGGGAGATTTCAATTTTCCAAAAATAGACTGGGAAACACATTCTGTAAATGGGCTGGATGGTTTGGAGTTTGTGAAATGTGTGCATGATAGTTTTTTGCAGCAGTACATAGAGGTATCGACCAGAGAAGGGGCAGTGCTGGACTTCCTGTTAGGAAATGAGGTAGGTCAGGTGATGGAGGTATGCGTTGGTGAGCACTTCGGGACCAGTTATCACAATACCATTAGTTTCAATATAATTATGGAGAGAGTCAGAACTGGACCTAGGGTGGAGATTTTAGGGAGGCTAACTTTGAGGGAATGCGTAAGGATTTTAAAGGAGTGAATTGGAACACTTTGTTTCATGGGAAGGATGTAGAAGAGAAATGGAGGACATTAAAGGGGAAATTGTAAGAGTACAGAATCTTTATGTCCCTGTTAGGTTGAAAGGAAATAGTAAAAATTGGAAAGAGCCATGGTTTTCAAGGGAAATTGGACACGTTTCGAAAAAAGAGAGATATCTACAATAATTATAGGAGGCATGCAGTAAATGAGGTGGTAGAGGAGTATAACGAATGTAAAAAGAATCTTAAGAAAGAAATTAGGAAGGCTAAAAGAAGATATGAGGTTGTTTTGGCACGAAAGGTGAAAGTAAATCCAAAGGGTTTCTACAGCTATATTAATAGCAAAAGGATAACGAGGGATAAAATTGGACCATTAGAGAACCAGAATGGACAGCTATCTGCAGAGCCAAAAGAGATGGCGGAGATATTGAACAATTTCTTTTCTTCAGTATTCACCCAGGAGAAGGATATTGAACTCTGTGAGGTAAGGGAAAAAAGTAGAGTAGCTATGGAAACTATGAGATTCAAAGAGGAGGAAGTACTGACACTTTTGAAAAATATAAAAGTGGATAAGTCTCCAGGTCCTGACAGGATATTCCCTAGGACACTTAGGGAAGTTAGTGTAGAAATAGCAGGAGCTATGACAGAAATATTTCAAATGTCATTAGAAACGGGAATAGTGCCGGAGGATTGGCGTACTGCGCATGTTGTTCCATTGTTTAAAAAGGGTTAAAAGAATAAACCTAGCAATTATAGACCCATTAGTTTGACGTCAGTGGTGGGCAAATTAATGGAAAGGATACTTAGAGATAATATATATAAGCATCTGGATAAGCAGGGTCTGATCAGGAACAGTCAACATGGATTTGTGCCTGGAAGGTCATATTTGACAAACCTTCTTGAATTTTTTGAAGCGGTAACTAGGGAAATTGATGAGGGTAAAGCAGTGGATGTTGTCTATATGGATTTCAGTAAGGCCTTTGACAAGGTTGCCCATGGAAGGTTGGTTAAGAAGGTTCAATCTTTGGGTGTTAATGGCGGAGTAGCAAGATGGATTCAACAGTGGCTGAATGGGAGATGTCAGAGAATAATGGTGGATGGCTGTTTGTCAGGTTGGAAGCCGGTGACCAGTGGGGTGCCTCAGGGATCTGTGTTGGGTCCACTGTTGTTTGTCATGTACATCAATGATCTGGATGATGGGGTGGAAAATTGGATAAGTAAGTATGCAGATGATACTAAGATAGGTGGTGTTGTGGATAATGAAGTAGATTTTCAAAGTCTACAGAGAGATTTGGGCCATTTGGAAAAGTGGGCTGAAAGATGGCAGATGGAGTTTAATGCTGTTAAGTGTGAAGTGCTACATCTTGGCAGGACAAATCAAAATAGGAAGTACATGGTAAATGGTAGGGAATTGAGGAATGCTGTGGAACAGAGGGATCTAGGAATAACTGTGCATAGTTCCCTGAAGGTGGAATCGCATGTAGATAGGGTGGTAAAGAAAGCCTTTGGTGTGCTGGCCTTTATAAATCAGAGCATTGAATATAGGAGTAGGGAAGTAATGTTAAAATTGTACAAGGCATTGATAAGACCAATTCTGGAGTATGGTGTACAATTTTGGTCGCCTAGTTATAGGAAGGATGTCAACAAAATAGAGAGAGTACAGAGGAGATTTACTAGAATGTTGCCAGGGTTCCAGCAACTATGTTACAGAGAAAGGTTGAACAAGTTAGGTCTTTATTCTTTGGAGCGCAGAAGGTTAAGGGGGAACTTGATTGAGGTCTTTAAAATGATGAAAGGGATAGACAGAGTTGACGTGGATACGTTTCTCCCATTGAGGGTAGGGAAGATTCAAACAAGAGGGCATGACATGAGAATTAAGGGACAGAAGTTTCGGGGTAACGTGAGGGGGAACTTCTTTACTCAGAGGGTGGTGGCTGTGTGGAATGAGCTTCCAGCAGAAGTGGTGGAGGCAGGATCGATTTTAACATTTAAGACTAAAGTGGATAGGTATATGGACGTGAAGGGAATGGAGGGGTATGGTCTGAGTGCAGGTAGATGGGACTAGGGGAAAACAAATGGTCGGCACGGACTGGAAGGGCCGAGAGGGCCTGTTTCCGTGCTGTAATTGTTATATGGTTATATGGTTAAACTATGAGATTCAAAGAGGCGGAAGTACTGACACTTTTGAAAAATATAAAAGTGGATAAGTCTCCAGGTCCTGACAGGATATTCCCTAGGACATTGAGGGAAGTTATTGTAGAAATAGCAGGAGCTATGACAGAAATATTTCAAATGTCATTAGAAACGGGAATAGTGTCGGAGGATTGGCGTACTGCGCATGTTGTTCCATTGTTTAAAAAGGGTTCAAAGAATAAACCTAGCAATTATAGACCTGATAGTTTGACGTCAGTGGTGGGTAAATTAATGGAAAGGATACTTAGAGATAATATATATAAGCATCTGGATAAACAGGGTCTGATCAGGAACAGTCAACATGGATTTGTGCCTGGAAGGTCATGTTTGACAAACCTTGATTTTTTTGAAGCGGTTACTAGGGAAATTGATGAGGGTAAAGCAGTGGATGTTGTCTATATGGATTTCAGTAAGGCCTTTGACAAGTTTCCCCATGGAAGGTTGGTTAAGAAGGTTCAATCTTTGGGTGTTAATGGCGGAGTAGCAAGATGGATTCAACAGTGGCTGAATGGGAGATGTCAGAGAGTAATGGTGGATGGCTGTATGTCAGGTTGGAAGCCGGTGACCAGTGGGGTGCCTCAGGGATCTGTGTTGGGTCCACTGTTGTTTGTCATGTACATCAATGATCTGGATGATGGGGTGGAAAATTGGATAAGTAAGTATGCAGATGATACTAAGATAGGTGGTGTTGTGGATAATGAAGTAGATTTTCAAAGTCTACAGAGAGATTTGGGCCATATGGAAAAGTGGGCTGCAAGATGGCAGATGGAGTTTAATGCTGATAAGTGTGAAGTGCTACAGCTTGGCAGGACAAATCAAAATAGGACGTACTTGGTAAATGGTAGGGAATTGAGGAATGCTGTGGAACAGAGGGATCTAGGAATAACTGTTCATAGTTCCCTGAAGGTGGAATCGCATGTAGATGGGGTGGTAAAGAAAGCCTTTGGTGTGCTGGCCTTTATAAATCAGAGCATTGAATATAGGAGTAGGGAAGTAATATTAAAATTGTACAAGGCTTTGGTAAGACCAATTCTGGAGTATGGTGTACAATTTTGGTCGCCTAATTATAGGAAGGATGTCAACAAAATAGAGAGAGTACAGAGGAGATTACTAGAATGTTGCCTGGGTTCCAGCAACTATGTTACAGAGAAAGGTTGAACAAGTTAGGTCTTTATTCTTTGGAGTGCAGAAGGTTAAGGGGGGACTTGATTGAGGTCTTTAAAATGATGAAAGGGATAGACAGAGTTGACGTGGATAAGCTTTTCCCATTGAGGGTAGGGAAGATTCAAACAAGAGGGCATGACATGCGAATTAAGGGACAGAAGTTTAGGGGTAACGTGAGGGGGAACTTCTTTACTCAGAGGGTGGTGGCTGTGTGGAATGAGCTTCCAGCAGAAGTGGTGGAGGCAGGATCGATTTTAACATTTAAAAGTAAAATGGATAGGTATATGGACGGGAAGGGAATGGAGGGGTATGTTCTGAGTGCAGGTAGATTCAAATAATTGGTAATTGATTATAAGTGGCCAATCCTTTACCATTCAAACAACCTTTTACATTTCGTATAGAAAAGGAAAAAGAAAACTCAACTCTTAGTGTTAGGGCATTTTACGTCAATTGCAACACTTTTTACGGCAGATAGTAGTAAAGCAAGCATCATTTTGTCAAAGTCAAAAGTTGAATATGAAAATTATAGAAAAAATACTAAAATTATAGAAAAAATACTAAATAGCTAAACACAGAGTTCATCGGCAGACAACATTATTGTGCTAACGCTATCACCAGCCACTGGCCACCAACATTAGGCTGTTATATCAGAGCCCATGGAGGAGTTAATGGAGGAGAGCTCACCAAAAAAATGTCTCAACTTCATCAGGAGTGCGAAAGAACGGTGTCTTGCCAGCGTGGACAACTCTCAGTGTGCAGGGAAAGATCAATGCGTATTTGATGTTACGGTTGCGTAGCTTCTTCTTAGCTGCATCATACTCCCGGCGTCTCTGGACAAGACCAGCGCTGAGGTAGATATGAATCCGAGCTCCGTTGCACTCGAGCGGCACATTTTTCTCCCGGGAGAGCTTAATTATCCTCAGCTTATCCTGGAAATAGTGGAACTTCACCAGGATCGGCCTCGGAACCTTGGCTCTGGAGTTATCCTTGCGACCGGTACGGTGACAGTGCTCAATCACAAGAGGAGTGGGGAAATTCCCTTCACCAAGGAGCTGCGGTATCAGACGGCCCATGAATCCGGTGATATCTTTGGACTTGACCCTCTCGGGAATACCGACGAAACATAAGTTGGAACATCTGCTTCTGTTCTCAGCCTCATCTGCCCAAATTTTCAGATCAGCGTTTTATTTTTCAAGTGATTTTACACGTCCAACCAGGTCTATTATGTTATCCTCGTTGGAGCTAACTCTTTGCTCAAGCTCCGTTAGTTGCTCTCCAAGCGTTTGAAGTGAGCCTTCAATGTTAATCAGACTTGCTCCAATTGGATCAATTTTGTTGTCCATATGTAATATCATGTTGAGCTGCATGTTATCCAAGACACTTTGGAGGGCAATTGGCTCGCCCATTTGTAAGGCCAGTAGTCTTTTCCACTCAATGAAATAGTAGAAGGTAGAAGGTAGTTCAGTAATTCGTTACTTTTAGTGCTAAATTTGTTTTACCTTGCTTTTTAGATTCACCAAAAGTTGTTCATTGACACCAGGAGAGTTAGAGTAGAAAAAGTATCTAAGAACACCATCAGTAGACAAATAGTTGAGCCAGCAGACTAGAGCTTGTTACAAACACTCACACAGCAACAGCAGCCACCTTGCATGTTATATTATCTTCACATTGAACTTCCTGCTTCTACTGTGAGTCACTTAACAGATTCAGAATCTACTGTGAGTCTAGTATATAACATGAATGACATGTTCTCATATCTTCATACAATTATCCAGAGACAGCAAGTACCTTCACCTACTTGGGAACATCTAGAACATTTTGTTGCGGATCATTCCTGGAGAATGGGGTGAATTGTGCCCACACTGTCATTAAATGTAGACAAAAATGCTGGAGAAACTCAGCGGGTGAGGCAGCATCTATGGAGTGAAGGAAATAGGCAACATTTCGGGTGGAAACCCTTCTTCAGACTGATGTGAGGGTGGGGGGGGGGGAGGAGAAGACGAAAGGAAGAGGAAGCAATGGGCTGAGGGAGAGCTGAGAAGGGGAGGAGAAAGTAGGGACTACCTGAAATTAGAGAAGTCAATGGTCATACCGCTGGGATGCTAACTGCCCGAGGGAAATATGAGGTGCTGCTCCTCCAATTTACAGTGGTCCTCACTCTGGCCATGGAGGAGGTCCAGGACAGAAAGGTCGGATTCAAAATTGGAGGGGGGGTTGAAGTGCTGAGCCACTGGGAGATCAGGTTGGTCATTGCAAACTGAGCGGAACATTAAATGTTGTGATATTATTCCTATTTGTAGATTCAAGCCACAAAAGGATTGGTCTTCAATTGATCATAAAGTCATTTTTAGATTGTGCCAGGCACTTCTGTTTATCATTTCAAAGGAATGTTTTAAATGTTACTTTCTGTGTGGGCTGTAAGTAACAGTAAGTTTGTCATTCTTGAAGGACTAAATATAAAACTGGGCACGAGTCTCTCCTGTTTGATTTGTTTCTCTCAAATTCAATTTTATGTTGAAATCTTGCGTTATTTATCTCTTCCTATAAATGAGCTGCCTGATTGGCAGCAGATTTGCAGAATTGTAAAAGTTCAACTGACCTAGTCTACTCATCTGTAAGCCCATTAGTCCATGCAGCCTGAACCAAGGAATAATAGGTGTCTGGGCTGTGGGTGCTTCATGTCTGATTGCTTGATATTGTGTGAGAGCTGTCACGGAAACCATGGGAACCCAAATCTGTGAGTGGAGGTCTGCAAGTCTCCATGTACCAATATCAATCAATATCAGTTTTATTCGTCACTTGCACATAAAGTGCAAGTTAAATGAATTTGCCAGCAGCGGTACAATGAAATAAGAACACACAAATACACAATAAAAAAATTAACACAAACATCCACCACAGCATTCATCACTGTGGTGGAAGGCACAAAAAATTTGGTCAGTCCTCCTCCATTTTCCCCCGTGGTCGGGACCTCACATCTCCGCAGCCGCCGCTGCGGGCATCCAGGTGTGTAGACATTCAGAAGATAGACACAAAATGCTGGAGTAACTCAGCCAGGCAGTCAACATCTCTAAGAAAACTGATGGGTGATGTTTTGGTTCCAGACCCTTCTTCAGGTTGCAGATATGTTTTTAGTTTGTTCGCAGGCAAACACATCATTAATCACCCTTGACAAGATGATGGCACAGCCCCAGAATAGAAGGACGTACCTTTAGAAAGGAGGTGAAGAAGAATTTCTTTAGCCAATGGGTGGTGAATCTGTGGAAGTCATTGCCACAGACGGCTGAGGAGCACAAGACATTGGGTATTTTAAAAGCAGACATTGATCAGTTTTGGGTGTCAACTGTTACAGAGAGAAAGCTGGAGAACAGGGTTGAGAAGAAAAAATAGACCCGCCACGATGAATGGCAGAGTAATCTCGATGGGCTGCTTGGCCTAAATCAGCTCCTGCCTTATGGTTTTATTTAAGTTGAAACATAGAAACATAGAAAAATAGGTGCAGTAGGCCATTCGGCCCTTCGAGCCAGCACCGCCATTTAATATGATTATGGCTGATTATCTATAATCAGTACCCCGTTCCTGCTTTCTCCCCATATCCCTTGATTCCTTTAGCCTGAAGAGCTAAATCTAACTCTCTCTTGAAAACATCCAGTGAATTGGCCTCCACTGCCTTCTGTAGCAGAGAATTCCACAGATTCACGATTCTCTGGGTGAAGAGCTGTTTCCTATCCTCAGTCCTAAATGGCCTACCCCTTATTCTTAAACAGTGACCCCTGGTTCTGGACTCCCTCAAAATCAGGAATATTTTTTCTGCCTGTCCAATCCTTGAAGAATTGTATATGTTTCTATATGATCAACCTCTCTTCCTTCTAAATTCCAGTGAGCACAAGCCCAGTTGATCTATTCTTTCATCATATATCAGTCCTGCCATCCCTGGAATTAACCTGATGAACCTACGCTGCACTCTCTCAATAGCAATAATTTCCTTCCTCAAATTAGGAAAACAAAATTGTGCGCAATACTCCAGGTGCGGTATCACCAGGGCCCTGTACAACTGCAGTAGAACCTCCTTGCTCCTAAACTCAAACCCCCTCGCAATTAAGGCCTTCATGCCATTAGCTTTGTGTAAGAAGGAACTGTAGATGCTGGTTTAAACCGAAGATAGACACAAACAGCTGAAGTAAATCAGCAGGACACGCAGCATCTCTGGAGAGAAGGAATGGGTGACGTATCGGGTCAAGACCCTTCTTCAGACTGGTGAGGGATAAGGGAAACCAATCACAATTAGTGCAGAAAGTCATTAGCTTTCTTCAATGCCTGCTGTACTGGCATGCTTACTTTCAGTGACTGATGTATAAGTACGCCCAGGTCTCGTTGCACCTCCCTCTTTGCTAATCTGATACCATTCAGATAATTCTCCACGCGTACACTGGCCCTATCTCCGAACTCTACCTCCGCTACATTGACGACTGTATTGGTGCTGTCTCCTGCACCCATGCAGAACGCACTGACTTCATCGACTTCACCACTAATTTCCATCCTGCACTCAAATTCACTTGGACCATCTCTGACATCTCCCTACCGTTTCTAGATCTCACCGTCTCCATCACAGGAAACAAACTATTGACCGACATCTACTACAAACCTACCGATTCCCACTGCTATATTGACTACACTTCTTCCCACCCTGCTTCCTGTAAATACTCTATCTCCTTCTCCCAATTCCTCCGTCTACGCCGCATTTGCGCCCAGGATGAGGTGTTCCGTACTAGAGCATTGGAGATGTCCTCATTCTATAGGAAACGGTGTTTCCCCCCTTCCATTATAGATGAGGCTCTCACTAGGGTCCCCTCGATATCCCGCAGCTCCGCTCTTGCTCCCCCTCGCCCCATTCGTAACAAGGACAGAGACCCCCTTGTCAATAGACAACAGGTGCAGGAGTAGGCCATTCGGCCTTTCAAGCCAGCACTGCCATTCAATGTGATCATGGCGATCATCCCCAATCAGTACCCCGTTTCTGCCTTCTCCCCATATTCCCTGACCACTATTTTTAGGAGCCCTATCTAGCTCTCTCTTGAAAGCATCCAGAGAACCTGCCTCGACCACCCTCTGAGGCAGAGAATTCCACAGACTCAATACTCTCTGTGAGAAAAAGTGTTTCCTTGTCTCCGTTCTAAAAGGCTTACTCCTTATTCTTAAACTGTGGACCCTGGTTCTGGACTCCCCCAACACCTGGAACATGTTTCCTGCCTCTAGTGTGTCTAAACCCTTAACAATCTTGTCCTCGCCTTCCACCCCATCAGCCGTCGCATACAGCATATAATCCTCCAACATTTTTGCCACCTCCAACGGGATCCCACTTTTGGCCACATCTTTCCATCTCCATCTCTTTCTGCTTTCCCCAGAGACCGTTCCCTTAGAAACTCCCTGGTCAACTCGTCCCTTCCCACCCAAACCACCCCTTCCCCAGGTACTTTCCCCTGCAACCACAGGAGATGCAGCATCTGTCCCTTTACCTAGCCCTCGACTCCACCCCAGGATCCAAACAGTCTTTCCAGGTGAGGCAGAGGTTCACTTGCACTTGCTCCAACCTCATCTACTATATCCACTGTCCCAGGTGTCAACTTCTCTACATTGGCGAGACCAAGCAATGGCTCGGCGATCGTTTCGTATACACTCCCGCTCAGTCCTGAAAGGTTTCTCATCATGAACCTGAGTTCTGACCTCCAGCTTTTTGTAATGCTATTTATGAGCTCAAAATACTTCTGTTGACTCTTATCTCATACTATACCTTATTATTTTATTTATTTTCATATTTCTAATTTCATATTTTTAATTTTCATTCTTAAACTGTATTATTGTTTATGATTGTCTTTTTTTATTTCTCCTACCCCGATTTGCCATTAATGCTCATTTTCAGATGGGAGCGGACTTTGTATAAGCCCTCCGGGCTTCCCTTCCTTCCCAGCACTGTATGGTATTATAAATTGATCGTTTGTCTTCTTTTAAAACATGGTGCAAATAAATAAATAAACAAATAAATAAACAAATCAGTCCGTCTTAACCTACCTGATCTCCCGGTTGCTCAGCACTTCAACTCCCCCTCGGATTCCCAATCTGACCTTTCTGTCCTGGGCCTCCTCCATTGTCAGAGTGAGGCCCAGCGCAAATTTGAGGAACATCGCCTCATATTTCACTTGGGTATACACCCCAGCGGTATGAAAATTGACTTCTCTAACTTCAGGTAGCCTTTGCTTTCCCTCACTCTCCCCTCCCTCTTCCCAGTTCTCCCACCAGTCTTGCTGTCTCTGACTACATTCTGTACCGCCCACTCTCCTGACATCAGTCTGGACCTGAAACGTCACCCATTCCTTCTGTCCAGCGATGCTGCCTGACCCGCTGAATTACTCCAGCATTTTGTGTCTTCAGATAATAATCTGCCTTCCTGTTCTTGCCACCAATGTGGAAAACCTCACATTTATCCACATTATACAGCATCTGCCATGCATCTGCCCACTCACACAACCTGTCCAAGTCACCCAGCAGCCTCATAGCATCCTCCTCGCAGCTCACACTGCCACTCAGCTTTGTGTCATCCGCAAACATGGAGATGTCACATTTAATTCCCTCATCTAAATCATTAATAGATATTGTAAATAACTGGGGTCCCAGCACTGAGCCTTGTGGCCCACTAGTCACTGCCTGCCATTCTGAAAAGACCCCTTAATTCCCACTCTTTGCTTCCTGTCTGCCAACCAGTTCTCTATCCATGTCAATACCCTACCCCCAATATCGTGTGCTCTAATTTTTCTCACTAATCTCTTATGTGGGACCTTGTCAAAGACTTTTTGAAAGTCCAGATACACCACATCCACAGGCTCTCCCTCCCCCCTTTCTTAAAAAGTTGGGTTACATTGGCTACCGCCCAGTCTACAGGAACTGATCTAGAGTCGAGAGAACATTGGAAAATTATCGTCAATTCATCCACGATTTCTCGGGCCACTCTGCGATACAGACCATCAGACCCTGGGGATTTTTCTGCCTTCAGTCGCAACACCTAACACCATTTCCTGACTAATGTGTATTCCCTTCAGTTCCTCCCTCCCATTAGATCCTCGGTCCCCTTGTATTTCTGGGAGATTGTTTGTGTCTTCCTTAGTGAAGACAGAACTAAAGTACTAATTTAGCTGTTATTTAAATAAATAGAAAATAGTTGCAGCAGTAGTCCATTCGGCCATTCGAGCCTCCATTCAATGGGATCATGGCTGATCATCCACAATCAGTACCCCATTCCTGCCTTCTCCCCATATCCCTTGATTCCACTAGCCCCAAGAGCTCTATCTAACTCTCTTTTGAATGCATCCAGTGAGTTGGCCTCCGCTGCCTTCTGAGGCTGAGAATTCTACAAATTCACAACTCTCTGGGTGAAAACGTTTTTCCTCATCTCAGTTCTAAATGACCTACCCTTATTCATAAATTGTGGCTCCTAGTTCTGGACTCCCCCAACATCAGGAACATGTTTCCTGGATCTAGTGTGTCTAATCCCTTAATAATTTTACGTGTTTCTATAAGATCTCCTCTCATCCTTCTAAATTCCAGCTCAAAATATGCAAGCTCAGTTGTTCCATTCTTTCATCATATGACAGTTCCGCCATTCCCAGGAATTAACCTCGTGAACCTACGCTGCATTCCCTCAATAGCAAGAATGTCATTCCTCAAGTGACAAAACCAAACTACACATAATACTCCAGGTGTAGGGTACACAAAAAAGCTGGAGAAACTCAGCGGGTGCAGCAGCATCTAAGGAGCGAAGGAGATAGGCGACGTTTCGGGTCGAGACCCTTCTTCAGACTGGTCAGGGATCAGGGAAACGAGAGATATAGACGGTGATGTGGAGAGATAAGGAACAATGAGTGAAAGATATGCAAAAAAGTATCGGTGATAAAGGGAACAAGCCATTGTAAGCTGTTTGTGGTGTGAAAATGAGAAGCTGGTGCGACTTGGGTGGGGGAGGGAGATAGAGATAGAGGGAATGCCAGGGCCCGAGGGCTGAGGGAGAGGTGGGAAGGGGAGGAGACAGCAAGGGTTAACAGAATTGAGAAAATTCAATATTCAAGCCCAAGTGTTCAATATTCAAGCCCAACCTGGATACTCCAGGTGTAGTCTCACCGGGGCCCTGCAAATTGTAGAAGTATCTCTGTGCTTCTAAACTCAAATCCTCTTGTTGTAACTGTTCTGCCATTTCCATGTTTCCCGTTATAAATTCACCTGTCTTTGATTGTAAGGAACCTACATTTGTTTTCACTAATCTTTTCCTTTATTCATATCTAAAGAAGCTTTTAGAGTCCGTTTTTATATTCCCTGCAAGCTTTCTTTCATGCTCTTTTTTCCCCCTCTTAATTAACTGTTTGTCCTCTATTGAGTTCCAAATCTCTCCCATTCCTCCGGTTAGCTGCTTCCTCTGACCAATTTATATGCCTTTTCCTTGGATTTAACACTGCCCTTGATTTCCCTCGTTATAGGCCTGTCCCACTTAGGCGATTTTTTCGGCGACTGCCGGTGACTGTCAAAGTCATAGCAGATCACCGAAGAAACGGCGACTGGACTAATGGGCTTGTTCCACTTCGGCAATTTTTTAGGCGACTGCCGGCGAATACGACATTGAAATTCACCGAAGTCAGCATCGGCGATAACCTACGTCACCGGTGACAACCTACGACATCCTGGCGACACCCTACGATTTTCTGGCAACTGCCGACATTAACCTGGCGACAATCTACGACAGCACCTATGCTCATTTGGCGTCAAACCCAAGGTCGCTACTGCCTGCGAAAATTTTTTAATGTGTTGAAAAGTTTTCGGTGACCAGAAAGAGGCTACGACTCTTTGGGCGACTGAGGAGATTACTCACTGTACATGGTCTCCTGTAGTTGCCTATAAAGTCGCCTAAGTGGGACAGGCCCATTAGTCACAGTTGAGCCACCTTCCCCGTTTTATTTTTTCGCCAGATAGGGATGAACAATTTTTGGAATTCATCCATGCGGTCTTTAATTCTTTGCCATTGCATCTCCACCGTCAACCCTTTAAGCATAATTTGCCAGTTTATCCTAGCCAATTCCCATCTAATACCTTCAAAGTCTCCTTTCTTTAAGATCAGTTCCCAAGTCCCTAAATTAACCGTGTGACTTTCCATCCTGATGCAGAATTCCACCAGATTATAGTCACTGATGCCCAAGGGGCCTTGCACAACAAGATCGCTAATTAATCATTCCTCATTACACAATACCCAGTCTAGGATGGCCTGTCTTGGTCACCCTGGAGCCATGTCTTCGTAATTCCAACTATATCATATTCCTTAACTACTAAATGCACATTCAGAGTGAATTCCAGGTTAGAAATGAGTGAAATCCAGGTTAGCCGGAAAGTGGTGTTGGGTAAATTGAATGGATTAAAGGCCGATAAATCCCCAGGGCCAGATAGGCTGCATCCCAGGGTACTTAAGGAAGTAGCCCCAGAAATAGCAGATGCCTTAGTGATAATTTTTCAAAACTCTTTAGATTCTGGAGTAGTTCCTGAGGATTGGAGGGTAGCTAACGTAACCCCACTTTTTAAAAAGGGAGGGAGAGAGAAAACGGGGAATTACAGACCCATGAGTCTAACATCAGTATTGGGGAAATTGCTAGAATCAATTATTAAAGATGGGATAGCAGCACATTTGGAAAGTGGTGAAATCATTGGACAAAGTCAGCATGGATTTACGAAGGGTAAATCATGTCTGACGAATCTTATTGAATTTTGTGAGGATGTAACTAGTAGAGTGGATAAGGGAGAAGCAGTGGATGTGTTGTATCTGGACTTTCAGAAGGCTTTTGACAAGGTCCCACACAAGAGATTGGTATACAAACTTAAAGCACACGGTATTGGTGGTTCAGTATTGATGTGGATAGAGAAATGGCTGGCAGACAGCAAGCAAAGAGTAGGAGTAAGCGGGTCCTTTTCAGGATGGCAGACAGTGACTAGTGGGGTGCCGCAAGGCTCAGTGCTGGGACCCCAGCTATTTACAATATACATTAATGATTTGGACGAGGGAATTAAATGCAACATCTCGAAGTTTGCAGATGACACAAAGCTGGGGGGCAGTGTTAGCTGTGAGGAGGATGCTAGGAGGCTGCAGGATGACTTGGATAGACTGGGTGAGTGGGCAAATGCATGGCAGATGCAGTATAATGTGGATAAATGTGAGGTTATCCACTTTGGTGGCAAAAACAGGAAGGTAGACTATTATTTGACTGGTGACCGATTAGGAAAAGGGGAGATGCAGCGAGACCTGGGTGTCATGGTACGCCATTCATTGAAAGTAGGCATGCAGGTGCAGCAGGCTGTGAAGAAAGAGAATGGTATGTTGGCATTCATAGCAAAAGGATTTGAGTACAAGAGCAGGGAGGTTCTACTGCAGTTGTATAGGGTCTTGGTGAGGCCACACCTGGAGTATTGCGTACAGTTTTGTTCTCCTAATCTGAGGAAAGACATTCTTGCCATGGAGGGAGTACAGAGAAGGTTCACCAGACTGATTCCTGGGATGGCACAACTTCCATATGAAGAAAGACTGGATAGACTTGGCTTGTACTCGCTGGAATTTAGAAGATTGAGGGGTGATCTCATAGAGACTTACAAAATTCTTAAGGGGTTGGACAGGCTAGATGCAGGAAGATTGTTCCCGATGTTGGGGAAGTCCAGGACAAGGGGTCACAGTTTAAGGATAAGGGGGAAGTCTTTTAGGACCGAGATGAGAAAATCGTTTTTCACACAGAGAGTGGTGAATCTGTGGAATTCTCTGCCACAGAAGGTAGTTGAGGCCAGTTCGTTGGCCATATTTAAGAGGGAGTTGGATGTGGCCCTTGTGGCTGAAGGGATCAGGGGGTATGGAGAGAAGGCAGGTACAGGATACTGAATTGGATGATCATATTGAATGGCGGTGCAGGCTCGAAGGGTCGAATGGCCTGCTCCTGCACCTAATTTCTATGTTTCTATGTTTCACTTCATCCACGTTATTACGAATGTTCCTTGCATTAAGGCACATAGCTTTCAAGTTGTTTTTCTTATCGCCCTTCTATCTTTTGCTTCTGTCCTACTTTTATGGCCCTCTGTCTCCTTGCTTTGGTTCCCATTCCCTTGACCCGTTAGTTTAAACGTGACCTTCCACGTTGTTGACACACACAACCACTTCCGGCTGTTCACTTTCCCTTTCGAGGATGTTCTGAAGTCGGTCTGAGACATCAGAGAGGTCGGTCTGAGACTTTACATTTAAAAGTAAAGTTGATAGGTATATGGACGTGAAGGGAATGGAGAGGTATGGTCTGAGTGCAGGTAGATGGGACTAGGGGAAAACAAATGGTCGGCACGGACTGGAAGGGCCGAGAGGGCCTGTTTCCGTGCTGTAATTGTTATATGGTTATATGGTTATATGATATGCAGGGCAAGTTTATTACACAGAGGGTGGTGAGTGCCTGGAACGCACTACAGGGTTGATGGTTGAGGCAGATACGATAGTGGCATTTAAGAGGCTTGTGGATAGGCACGTGGATATGTAGGGTATGGCGGGAAATGGATCTTGCACAGGTCTGAGCATCATGTTCGATATGGACATTGTATGCCAAAGGGCCTACTCTTGTGCTGTACTATTTTATGCTCAAAGTTCATGTGAGTCTTTTTGGCCTAGTGATACGTATCTTATCATATGAATGAAAACTAAAACTGCTCCAGACACCAGTAATGAGTAATGCTATGGATTAATCCAGTGTAAATATCTGTTCCTATCATGGTTCTGAAATAACACAACATGATTTAATAACTTGGAATCCAATACTAATGCTTTTCTGGTTAAATTGTAAAAGGTCTTGTTATTTGCTGGAATTCAAGGAATAATGGTGTTGTTATGGTCTTTGGTCAGGGGCTTAAACAACTCCCATCATTTCCATTCTAAACAACATCAGACATGTTGAAATGAAGTGTCCATCACCTTTTGTCCAGTCTGCATTACTGATCGAGAGCAATTTTACATCTGTTATATTTCAATTTTTTATCGTGACTGATGATTTGAAACACATGGATAAGCTTCTCAAAATTGCATCCATCTGTCAGGATCGCCTGCCCTAATGAGAGAGCCAAAGTGTATATAGCTGATTGCCATCTGCACAATTATTATACATCTTGGACACCTGCAAGGGTTAGTGTGGCAGAATTGGGTTCAGGGAAGTGGGTTCCCTGGATAGCATCATATGATTTTAGCCTTCAGGTTCCATGCAGCGGTATTGAAAGGGGACAATTTTTCATCTCACACTGTTCATATTTATAGCCTAAGCTATGACCACATTTGACATTCCTTAAGCTAGACTGGTCTAATGCTTCAGTTGGCTTTGAGTCATAGTGTCATACAGCATGGAAACAGGCCCTTCGGCCCAACTTGCCCATGTCCTATCTACATTAGTCGCACATGCCTGTATTTGGCCCATATCCCTCCAACTTGTTCTATCCATGAACGTCTAAATGTTTCTATAACGTTATGATAGCACCTGCCTCAACTACCTCCTCCGGCAGCTCGTTCCATATACCCACCACCCTTTATGTGAAAAAGGTAACAGCTCTCTATTTAAACACAGTGAAGGACCAGGTCTGGAGATTCATTCCCTAGCTCTGATCTCCTTAAAGTTTAGAGAGGACATCTCAGAAACAAGATTTTAGCAGGCAGCTTAGCTTTGTTCCATATACCCACCAACCTTTGTGTGATAAATATACCCCTCGGATTCCTAGTAAATCTTTTCCCCTTCACCTTAAACCTTCTAAATTAATTTTTGTATTTATTGTCAAAACCAAAAGAAAAGTTTAGTTTAGTTTAGAGACTAAGTGAGTAAAATTCTACTACTGTTCCAATAAAAGCCCAGCGTGAGCTAGAGTTACGGCTCTGGTTTCTTACAGCACTTATTATAACTTCTCAGCAATGACACGTTTGTAGATTACTAAATAAAATCACGGTGCCTAATCTCTTTTTATCTTGTTTAATTTAGGTTTCACATGCACTTCTCAAAAAATGTAAGCAGTAGGTTGAACTAAAATAACATTTGGCTTAGAGTAACGACCTAACCACATTGACCTTGTGGTCTCATCCATATTAAAACTCTCATGGAAACAATGAGTGTTGCTTGAAAAAGCCTTCAAAAGCATCACAAGGAAATATCATTTATTTCATTTTTATAGTCATACAGTGTGGAAATAGGGCCTTGGGCACAACTTGCCCACGCTCACCACCATGTCCCATCCACATTAGTCCCACCAGCCTGCATTTGGCTCATCTCTCTCTAAACCTGTCCTATCCATGTACCTAAATATTTCTTAAATGTTGCAATAGTTATGTTTTGTTCACTACCGACATTTAATTATTCTTTTCTCATATCCTTCTTTAAATAGTGAATGACCATGTGCTATTCACAGTACAGATGCCGGGATCATTATTCTATTAATTTTCATGCAAATGTTAGGTTATTAGAAGTACTTTCACAGTCTAAACGACTTTGCCATTTGTAGAGGTTCTGATGTAAGGTTCAGGAATATGCAGCCAAAATAGGCCCAGGCTATGAAACCAGTGGAATGAAGCTAATTTGTTTTAGCCAAGAATCTGGACAAGTGGGTGGTATGTGACAAATTTGCATACATTGTCCCATGGCCATGTTTAGTATTGATGCTGCATCTTGGCTCTTGATGCGGGCTGTACCACTTGGTCTCCACTCTAGACCCCCACACCCTGCTATCAGTGCCATGGTGGTTGTATGGAAGGAGGAGAGGTGTGGGGGTAGTAACTGATGAATTTCAGCATTGGTGCTTTGTCACTTCATCAGTTCCAAGAAAGGCACACACCCACCCACACCCACATTCAGATTATACCAAACAATATTCATTGTGTGCCAAGCTTCAGAGCAGCAGACATCCTGTGTAGATGAGTCAGAGTAATGTGGAGTGAGAGAACTGCTCAGTTTGGTTAGCGAACTCTCACTGGGCACTATTTATTATAGATTGGGATATGTTGGAATGCGAGGATTCTGTGCTGTAATTGTAAGTGGACAGCAACATTTGAGCAAAGGCTTTGTTAAGTTTCCCACTGTCCACCCACACCTCAAAAGATTGTATATCGTGGCCACATTTGAATGACGTGAAGCAATATATCAATATATCTCCGGTCACTTTGTTATGTCTGTCCAACTCTTAGATTCATTAATGTTGAAGCTGAAGGTGTCAGGAGTTTTGGGGAGAAGGCAGGAGAATGGGGTTGGTAGAATGGCCGAATTCTGCTCCTATAACTTATAAACGTATGAAGTATTGTTCTCAATTACTGTTGAATGGCATTTCAAACATTTAGATTCCTGTTTTTTACTAAGCTGTATTTTTTTGTATATAACAATGTCCAAAACAGCATTGTCACATTTCCAACCACAGTTTGAAATATTCTTCCCCATAAATGTCGAGGTTGGCCAGCGTGAGCAGTTTGTGTTTACTGGAACACCTTCCTACCTTTTGAGAACGTGTCACTGTTCTATTTTCAGCAGTTAAAGTGAAGAATGATATCAACAGCGGACAATAGACCAAATAATCAGAAAAGATTGAGCAACTTAATCTTTATGGTGGCCTCAGCTAATTTGCACCAGAGAATAGTGTTGTCCTTTGGCAAGATTAAGTGCATTACATTGATGGAGAGGAGGGATTAGTGAACCACTTGTCACCTCACAGAACTCACATGTTTGTCACACATTTGTGATGATCCTGGGAAATTCCCTGTCCCCAGACACAATGCACTGGTTGCCCATGACAATTCTGGAGGATTTTCTTGCTTATAGCAAGGATAAGCAAGGGGCAGCCATAATATTGAGAAAGGAGAGAATATTTCTGATTTTCCCATCTGTGTGTACTTAGAGCCATAGTCATATTGCATGGAAACAGGCCTTTCAGCCCAACTTGCCCATGCCGACCAACATTTCATTGTTCTATCTGGGACATGTGACAATAAAGCACAGTTGCCCACGTTTGGCCCATATCCTTCGAAACCTATCCTATCCATATGAGGAAAGATATCCATATGAGGATATCCATTTGAGGAAAGACTGGATAGACTTGGATAGATCTGTGGAATTCTCTGCCACAGAAGGTAGTTGAGGCCTGTTCGTTGGCCATATTTAAGAGGGAGTTGCATGTGGCCCTTGTGGCTGAAGGGATCAGAGGGTATGGAGAGAAGGCAGGTACAGGAAACTGAGTTGGATGATCAGCCATTGAATGGCGGTGCAGGCTCGAAGGGCCGAATGGCCTACTCCTGCACCTAATTTCTATGTTTCTATGTTTCTATGTTTCTATCCATGTACCTGTCTGAATGTTTCTTAAATGTTGTGATAGTACCTGCTTCAACTACCTCCTCCAGCAGCTTGTTCCATACACTACCACTGTTTGTGTAAAACGTTGTCCCTCAAGTTCTTATTAAATCCTTCTCCTCTCACGTTAATCCTATGTCCTCTGGGTCTGGATTTCCTTGCTTTGGGTAAAAGCGTCGTGCATTTACTTTATCTATTTCTCTCATGATCTTGTACACCTCTATAAGATCTCACCTCATCCTCCTGCGCTCCAAGGAATAAATTCCTAGCCTGCTCTCCTTATAGCTCAGGAACTCGATTCCTGGCAACATCTTCACTAATATTTTCTGCAACCTCTCATAGAAACATAGAAATTAGGTGCAGGAGCAGGCCATTCGGCCCTTCGAGCCTGCACCACCATTCAATCTGATCATGGCTGATCATCCAACTCAATATCCTGTACCTGCCTTCTCTCCATACCTTCTGATCCCTTCAGCCACAAGGGCCACATCCAACTCCCTCTTAAATATGGCCAACGCACTGGCCTCAACTACCTTCTGTGGCAGAGAATTCCACAGATTCACCACTCCCTGTGTGAAAAAAGATTTCCCCCTTATCCTTAAACTGTGACCCCTTGTCCTGGACTTCCCCAACATCGGGAACAATCTTCCTGCATCTAGCATGTCCAACCCCTTAAGAATTTTGTAAGTCTCTATGAGATCACCCCTCAATCTTCTAAATTCCAGCGAGTACAAGCCGAGTCTATCCAGTCTTTCTTCATATGGAAGTCGTGCCATCCCAGGAATCAGTCTGGTGAACCTTCTCTGTACTCCCTCTATGGCAAGAATGTCTTTCCTCAGATTAGGAGACCAAAACTGTACGCAATACTCCAGGTGTGGCCTCACCAAGACCCTGTAAAACTGCAGTAGAACCTCCCTGCTCTTGTACTCAAATCCTTTTGCTATGAATGCCAACATACCTCTCCATCTTAATAACATCATTCCTATAACAGGATGACTAAAACTGAAGTCAATGCACTAACTGTGGCCTCACCAATGTCTTGTACTTGCAGGCACCAAGCTCTGTCCAATGAGCATTGTTGAAAAAAGGTGACAGAAAGCTGACAGAGAAAGCAGAAACATTTCAGGTCATGGTTATCGATATTAGCTCAGTTTTTCTTTCCACAGAGACTGGCTAGGTTGCTGAGTGATAGCAGAATGTTGTGGTTTTATTCGGCAAAGACTAGGTTTGGATCATTGGAAGTAGAATGTGCATTGTTGTATTGTTCCTACCTTTAATATAAACCTAGTGGCCCTAATGTAAATTCAGTCACTGAAATATTTGTGACATAATAACACATGGCCACATATATTTTATTTTGCCCTGTGATTTAACTACGGCAGCATGGTGGCGCAGCGGTAGTGTTACTGTTTTACAGCGCCAAAGACCATGGTTCGATCCTGACCATGCCAGCATGTCATACAGAGTTTGAATGTTTCTCCGTGACCTGGGTCTTTTCCAAGTTCTTTGGTTTCCTACCACACACAGAAGACATAGTGTTGGTTAATTGGCTTGGTATAAATGTAAATTGTCCTTAGTAGGATAATGCTAATGTGCGGGGATCGTTGGTTGGTGCAGACTCAGATTCTGCGCTGTATCTCTAAACTAAACTTAACTAAACGAAAGGTTGACAAATATTTCTTACAAAAAATATGAACCTTTTATGAAGATGAAGTGAGGGTAAAATCATTATTCTGGAAAAAGAAGGATGGTTTGGCTGGTTGAATCTGAGAAAAAATCATGACATTAACAAACAAAGTGTACTGAATTTAAACAGTTGTTACCACGCACACTGAGAACACATCAATACACATCATCCTGTGCTATCTTGAAAAGGGCATGTTTCGTGCATGCATAGGTTTGGCTTTTCCTTTCACCAGTTTTGACTTTGTGCATGATTCATTATATTTCTTTTCTTTAACTTTATCAACAGACTGTAAGAACAAGAAAGCTCAAATGCCAATATGGTTCTTCTTCTTAAATCATGATCTGATTATGCTTTAAATTTGCTGGAAGTTACTGCTCATCATCAATTATATTTATATATATATATGATATTTGATAAATATATGATATGATATGATATGATATCAGTCAACCAGGGAATTAAGTGAATGTTTAGATTTCATTTGGGTGGAGTTTGGTATGGAAGTGGGAACCATAGATCTAGAGTAGATTCATATTCTGACACAAAATCTGGTCGAGGAGAATGCGTTTATTTTTGCCCCTCCCATGTATGCCTTGAATTCGTCTAACTTCACGTGTCCCTCTTCCTAGAGCCCTCATGAGAATCCTTCTTCCTGAGAGCCCCAGTAACATGGGAATAGCACAATGCATTGATGCAATTAGTCTCAGAACCCCACGCTCTTCCTTGCAATGATCTGGATATATTCACCTCAGTTCCTCCCCAATCATATTACAGGATGTTCTGTCCCTGGAGAGGATCCAGAGGAGGTTTAGGAGGATGATCCCAGGAATGAGCGGGTTAAGATGAGCGTTTGACGACACGGGGCCTGTACTCGCTGGAGTTTATAAGGATGAGGGGGGGACCTAATTGAAACTTACCGAATAGTGATAGGTCTGGATAGAATGGATGTGGAGAGGATGTTTCCACTAGTGGGAGAGTCTAAGACCAGAGGTCACAACCTCAGAATTAAAGGACGTACCTTTATGAGGGAGATGAGGAGGATTTTCATTTGTCAGAGGGAAGTGAATTTGCGGAATTCATTGCCTCAGACGGCTGTGGTGGTCGTCAATGGATATTTTCTTAAGGCAGATATAGATAGATTCCTGTTTAGTATGGGTGTCAAGGGTTATGGGGAGAAGGCAGGATAATAGGGTTGAGAGGGAGAGATAGATCAGCCATGATTGAATGGTGGAGTAGACTTGATGGGCCAAGTGAACTCGTATTGCTGCTCTGGTTTTCCTCACAGTTGACAGGTTGCAAATCTTCTTTGCACCATTATGCATATTGATCTAAGTGCAGAGGTTAGCTTGGGTACGTCCCCCTGTAGGAGACTACCCCCCCCCCCCAATGCAGAATGGTGTGGTTGGTGATGTGAGAAAAGGTAGTTGATGCTTTCTTAGAGACTGGGAGAGCTTGGGTAAAAATCGGCAGGTTGGGACCATCTTATGTACTTGCCTAATGCGGTTGTAAAAGCAGATATTTCAAATCAGATCTAAAAAGAGTAAAGAATAAAGGTAGAGAACTGTGGCACAGTGGTAGTTTCTGCCTTGCAGCACCAGAGACCCAGGTTCGATCCTGACTATGGGCACTGTGTGTACAGAGTTTGTTCATTCTCCCTGTGACCTGCGTGGGTTTTCTCCAAAATCTTCGGTTTCCTCCCACACTCCAAAGACGTACAGGTTTAGGTTAATTGGCTTGGTATAAATGTAGACATTTTCCCTAGTGTGTGAAGGGCAATGTGTGGGGATCGCTGCGCAGTGCAGACTCAATGGGCTGTTTCCATGTTGTATCTCTTAAACTAAAAACTAAATTAAACTAAACTGAAATAACCTGATCACGTCTGGATTAATAATTACTACTTTTGATTTCTTATCTCTTAGTGAAAGACTGCATTCCATTTCTTCTGTGCACTTATTTTCATGTCTATGGATAAATTAATATGTTCTCATATATTTAAGCCTTCCCTCCCTAGTCAGTTTTGGAGCACTCTTTAATTTAGTTTAGAGAAGTAGTGCGGAAACAGGCCCTTTGGGCCCACAGGGTCCGCATCGACCAGCAATCCCTGCACATTAACACCATCCTATACATACTAGGGACACTTTATTTATGTTTTTATTTATTTATTTATTTAACAATTATCAGACCAATTAACCAACATACCTTTATGTCTTTGGAGTGTGGGAGGAAACCAAAGATCTCGGAGAAAACCCACGCAGGTCAGGGGGAGAACGTACAAATTCCGTACAGACAGTAACCCGTAGTCAGGATCAAACTCGAGTCTCCGCCGCTGCATTCGCTGTAAGGCAGCAACTCTACCACTGTGCCATGGTGCCGCCTTGTTTTTGCTCCCTGCCATTCTGTTTTTGCATTTTGTTTGCGCTGTTTAGTGATTAGTTTCCGTTATTCCAACACAGCCATTTCATAAAAAGATGGGTGATGTTTCGGGTCAAGAATTAGTGGAGAGACAAAATAGAGATATGGAAGGGTACAAAGAGCATGTAAGGTGTAAGCCCATTAATACATAGAAACATAGAAAATAGGTGCAGGAGGAGGCCATTCGGCCCTTCGAGCCAGCACCTCCATTCTTGTGATCATGGCTAATCATCCCCAATCAATAACCCATGCCTGCCTTCTCCCCATATCCCTTGATTCCACTAGCCCCTAGAGCTCTATCTAACTCTCTCTTAAATCCATCCAGTGATTTGGCCTCTGCCAAATCCACTGCCCTCTGTGGCACGGAACTCCACAAATTCACAACTCTCTGGGTGGAAACGTTTTTCTCACCTCAGTCTTAAATGGCCTCCCCTTTATTCTAAGACTGTGGCCCCTGGTTCTGGACTCGCCCAACATTGGGAACATTTTCCCTACATCTAGCTTGTCCAGTCCTTTTATAATTCTATATGTTTCTATAAGATTCCCCCTCATCCTTCTAAACTCCAGTGAATACATGCCTAGTCTTTTCAATCTTAAAAAGGGCAGATCAAAGCAGATGTTGATCAAGGAAATGTAGAATGGTTCATTGTTGGGTGAGGGGAAGATGACAACGAAGCATACAAACAGTAAAATTAATCAGGAGGACAGTGAAACTAGTGGGAGAACTAGGGTGGATGAGGGTTGGAGATAGAGGGAAAGCCAGAGATACTTTAAGTTAGAGAAATCAATATCCATACCATTGGGTTGCAAACTTTCTTGACCGCAAATCCTGCCAAATTCCCTCTACCAACACTCTCCTCTGTGGAGCTGGTCCTCACCCTCAACAACTCCTCCCACTTCCTCCATCAAAGGCATAGCTACGGGCACTCATATGGGCCCCAGCTATACCTACCTCTTTGTAGGGTACGTCGAACAATCCTTGTTCGATATGTTCCAGGCATTCACCGGCCCTAACCCCGAACTCTATTTTGTTACATTAACGACTGCACCCATGCAGATCTCATAGACATCATTAACTTCATTACCAATTTACATCCTGCACTCAAATTCACGGACCATCTCCGACATATCCTATAATTTCTTCATCCCACGGTCTCCATCACAGAAGATAGACTATCGACTGATGTCTATTATAACACACTGACTCTCACAGTTAATAAGACTGTACTTCTTCGCCCACACTGCCTCCTGCAAAGACTCTATCCCCGTCTCCCAATTCCTCCGTCTACGCCGCATCCACATCCAAGATGAGGTGTTCCATACCAGAACATCTGAGATGTCCTCATTCTTTAAGGAATGGGGATTTCCCTCTCCATCATAGATGAGGCCCTTAAACTGGTTTCCTCGGTGCCCCGCAGCTCCACTCTTGCCCCCCATCTCCCCAAAAGCAGTATGAATATTGATTTCTCTACCTTCAACTAATCCATGCTCTCTCTCCGTCCCTCCCCCTTCATAGCTCTACAACTAGTTTCACTGTTCTGTTTAATTTTACTGATTGTCTACCTCATCTAATAATGAACCATTGTACATTTCCTTGATCACCGTCTGCTTTGTCCTCACATGCTCTCTGTAGCCTTCCATATCTCTCCCTTGACTCTCAGTCTGAAGAAGGGTCTCGACCGGAAAAATCACCCAAACCTTCTCTCCAGAAATGCTGCCTGCCCCGCTGAGTTACTCCAGCATTTCGTGTCTATCATCAGTGTAAAACAGCATCTGCAGTTCTACACATTTCATAAAAAGGTTTATTTAATTTTTGCAACAAACACTTACACCAGACTGAAGCAAATATCTTTGACAAGAAAATAATCCCCATTGATCAATAATCAAAAAATAAATGCAAATAATAAAAAGATTGAAATAAAAATGGAAAATGTTGGAAACACTCAGCTGGCCAGGCATTGCTGGAAATAGAAAAACACGGTTAACATTTTATGGAAGCATCTTGGATCTGAAATTTTTATTTTGTTTATTTTGTCTCTCTTTCTACATTTACTACCTAAATGTCTCTCAAATGGTCAGAAAAGCGATTGGAAAGCTGGCTTATCTTATTCGAATTATCAAAAAATAATGGAATTATACTGAAATATATACATATGTGTCCTAAATCACAGTTTAAGAACAGGGCACGTTTACCTCTCAGTATAATTCTACAAGTTGCATAGTAAATGTGCAGCAGTGACTGAATCCAGTCGCTTAAAGCAGTAATGAGAGTACAATATCAGGCCTGTAGTGAATTAGTTCTGTCAATGCAACTAACTTACCATTTATATGTGGATTTAAAGTAATGCTGGCATCTTAATGTGAAAAATATAACCTGTGCTCTTTTTCATTTATGGAGCATTTGTTTAATATTTGAACCTTATGCAGTTGGTGAGGTATTGGTGACTCATTGAGATCAAGGCACACAGCTTTCTGGTTGTTTATTTTCAACTGCCATCTGTGCTTGACATTCTCTCATTAGGATTGCCGCAATAAAAACATTACCAGATTAAAACTCGATTACAATAGGCAGCTGAGGGATTTAGTCATGTTATGTTGTTATTGTTTCAGTGTGTTACAACGGACGCTTCAGTGGCACAGCTGGTAGAGCTGCTGCTTCACAGCGCCAGAGACCCGGGTACAACTTGTACTTCTTCTCTTTTAATTTTATACCGTCCTTTTATACCGAGAATTCCAGAGACTCACCACTCTCTGTGTGAAAAATGTTTTCCTCATCTCGGTCCTAAAGGAACTCCCCCTTATCCTTAGACAGTGACCCCTTGTTCTGGACCTCCCCAACATCGGGAACAATCTTCCTGCATCTAGCCTATCCAACCCCTTAAGAATGTTGTAAGTTTCTATAAGATCCCCCCTCAGTCTTCTAAATTCTAGCAAGTACAAGCCAAGTCTATCCAGTCTTTCCTCATATGAAAGTCCTGACATCCCAGAAATCAGTCTGGTGAACCTCTGTACCCTCTCTATGGCAAGAATGTCTTTTCTCAGATTTGGAGACCAAAACTGCACGCAATACTCCAGGTGTGGTCTCACCAAAACCCTGTACAACTGCAGTAGAACCTCCTTGCTCCTATACTCAAATCCTTTCGCTATGAATGCTAACATACCATTTGCTTTCTTTACTGCCTGCTGCACCTGCATGCCTACTTTCAATGATTGGTGTACCATGACACCCAGGTCTCGTTGCATCTCCCCTTTTCCTAATTTGCCACCATTCAGATAATAGTTCACCCTCCTGTTTTTGCCACCAAAGTAGATAACCTCAAATTTATTCACATTTTACTGCATCTGCCATGCATTTGCCCACTCACCCAGCCTATCCAAGTCACCTTGCAGCCTCCTGGCATCCTCCTCACACTTAACACTACCCCCCAGCTTAGTGTCATCCGCAAACTTGGAGATGTTGCATTCAATTCCCTCGTCCAAATCATTAATATATATTGTAAATAGCTGGGGCCCCAGCACTGAGCCTTGCGGTACCCCACTAGTCACTGCCTGCCATTCTGAAAATGACCCATTTACTCCTACCCTTTGCTTCCTGTCTGCCAGCCAGTTCTCTATCCACATCAATACTGAACCCCCAATACCGTGTGCTTTAAGTTTGTATACTAATCTCTTACGTGGGACATTGTCGAAAGCCTACTGAAAGTCTAGATATAACACATCCGCTGGTTCGCCCTTATCCACTCTACTAGTTACATCCTTGAAAAATTCTATAAGATTCGTCAGACATGATTTACCTTTCATACATCCATGCTGACTTTGTCCAATGATTTCACCTCTTTCCAAATGTACTGCTATCCCATCTTTAATAACTGACTCTAGCAGTTTCCCCACTACCGATGTTAGACTAACTGGTCTGTAATTCCCCATTTTCTCTCTCCCTCCTTTTTTAAAAAGTGGGTTTACATTAGCAACCCTCCAATCCTCAGGAACTACTCCAGAATCTAAGGAGTTTTGAAAAATTATCACTAATGCATCCACTAGTTCTGTGGCTACTTCCTTGAGTACTCTGGGATGCAGACTCTCTGGCCCTGGGGATTTATCGGCCTTTAATCCATTCAATTTACCCAACACCACTTCCCGGCTAACCTGAATTTCACGCAGTTCCACCACCTTATTTGACCCCGGTCCCCTGCTATTTCCGGCAGATTATTTATGTCTTCCTTAGTGATGACAGCACCAAAGTAGTTATCAATTGGTCTGCCATGTCCTTGTTCCCCATGATCAATTCACCTGTTTCTGACTGCAAGCGACCTACATTTGTTTAACTAATCTCGTTCTCTTCACATATCTATAAAAAAATTTGCAGTCAGTTTTTATGATCCCTGCCAGTTTTCTTTCATAAACTATTTTCCTTTTCCTAATTAAGCACGTTGTCCTCCTCTGCTGGACTCTGGTGGGCTGCTTTTTCTGGATAATTTGTATGCTTCATCTTTTGTTTTTATACTATCCCTGATTTCCCTTGTTATCCATGGATGCACTACCTTCCCTGATTTAGTTATTTTGCCAAACTGGGATGAACAATTGTTGTAGTTCATCCATGCAGTCTTTAAATACCTTCCATTGCACATCCACTGTCATCCCTTTAAGAATCACTTGCCAGTCCATCTTGGCCAATTCACGTCTCATACCTTCAAAGTTATCTTTGTTTAAGTTCAGAACCCTTGTTTCTGACTTAATTATGTTACTCTCCATCCTAATGAAGAACTCAACCATATTATGGTCACTCTTGCCCAAGGGGCCACGCACAACGAGACTGTTAATTAACCCTTTCTCATTACTCAATACCCAGTCTAGAATAGCCTGTTCTCTCGTTGGTTCCTCTACATATTGGTTTAGAAAACTATCCTGCATACATTCCAAGAAATCCTCTTCCTCAGCACCCCTGCTCATTTGATTCACCCAATCTAAATGTAGATTGAAGTCACCCATTATAACTGTTTTACCCTTGTTGCACGCATTTCTAATTTCCCGTTTGATGCCATCCCCAACTCCACTACTACTGTTAGGTGGCCTGTACACAACTCCCACTAGCGTTTTCTGCCCCTTAGAGTTTTGCAGCTCTACCCATATCGATTCCACATCCTCCAAGCTAATGTCCTTCCTTTCTATTACATTAATCTCCTCTCTCACCAGCAATGCTACCCCACCTCCCTTTCCTTTCTGTCTATCCCTCCTGAATATTGAATATCCCTGGATGTTCAGCTCCCAGCCTTGGTCCCCCGTGATCCTAACTATAGCATAGTCATTAATAGTTATCTGCACATTCAACTCGTCCACCTTATTACGGATGCTCCTCGCATTGAGACACAAAGCCTACAGGCTTGTTTTTACAACGCTCTTACTCCTTGTACAATTATGTTGACAAGTGGCCCCTTTTGATTTTTACCCTGGAAACCCACTACCTCTTATTCTCTGTTTATTATTTTTTTCTTCTTTCCCCCCTACATGTTGGGTCTGAGTGCTTCCCTTCTCTGCCTCCTGCCTCAGACCCTGTCTACTGGCTTTCTCTATTTGAGTCCCTCCCCCCAACCGTTCTAGTTTAAAGTCCTCCCGGTAGTCTTTGCAAATTTCCCTGGCAGGATACTGATCCCCCTCGGGTTCAAGTGCAACCCGTCCTTTTTATACAAGTCACTCCTTCCCCAAAAGAGGTTCCACTGATCCAGAAACTTGAATCCCTGCCCTCTGCGCCAGTCCTTCAGCCAGGCATTTATCCTCCACCTTGCTCCATTCCTACTCTCACTGTCGCGTGGCACAGAAAGTAATCCTGAGATTGTTATCTTTGTGGTTCTTTTCCTTAACTCTCTTCCTAACTCCCTAAATTCTCCTTTCAGTATTGCTTCTTTTTCTTTACCTATGTCATTGGTACCAATATGTACCATGACCTCAGGCTCCTCTCCCTCCCTTTTCAGGATATCTTGGACACGTTCAGACACATCCCGGACCCTGGCACCAGGGAGGCAAACTACCGTCCGCAGAATCACCAATCTAACCCCCTAACTATAGAGTCCCCTATTACTAATGCCCTCCTCTTCTTTTCCTTACCCTTCTGAGCAACAGGGCCGGTGTCTGTACCGCAGGCCAGGTCGCTGTTGCTACCCCCAGGTAGGCTGTCCCCCCGAACAGCACTCAAACAGGAGTACTTATTTCCAAGGTGTACAGCCACTGGTGTACTCTCTAGCACCCACCTCTGCCCCTTGCCTCTCCTAACCGTGACCCACGTGTCTGCCGCCTGTGGTTTTGGAGTGACTACCTCCCTGTAACTCCTCTCTATGACCTCCTCACTCTCTCTGACCAGACTGAGGTCATCGAGCTGCTGCTCCAGGTTCCTAACTCACTTCTTTAGGAGCCCCATCTCGACACACCTGCCGCAGATGTGGATGTCTGGAGGGCTACCCGGCTCCATGACCTCCCACATCTGACATGCAGAACAATAAGCTGCCCTTACCCTAGATACAACACAAAATACAATATACAATACAAAATACAAAAGTACAGTACACTACAAACTGCTGGAATCTGACTGCCAATCAGCTGCGTTCTCAAGTCCACCAATCAGCGGCTTCCTCAAGCCCAGTTAATTGATTTAGGTATGTTAAGGGAAAAAAAATAGCAAAGTCAAATGTGGGTCCCTTGAAAGCAGACACGGGTGAAATTATTATGGGTAACAAGGAAATGGCAGAAGAGTTGAACAGGTACTTCAGATCTGTCTTCACTAAGAAAGACACAAACAATCTCCCAGAATTACTGGAGGACAGAGGATCTAACGGGGTAGAGGTACTGAAATACATTTTCATTAGGCGAGAAATAGTATTGGGTAGGGAAATGGGACTGAAGAATGATAAATCCCCTGGGCCCGATGGTCTGCATCCCAGGGTCCTCAGGCAGGTGCCTCTAGAAATAGTGGACGCGTTGGTGATCGTTTTCCAATGTTCAATAGATTCAGGATCAGTTCCTGTGGATTAGAGGATAGCTAATGTTATCCCACTTTTCAAGAAAGAAGCGAGAGAGAAAACGGGAAATTACAGACCAGTTAGCCTGACTTCGGTGGTGGGATAGATGCTGGAGTCAATTATTGAAGAGGTAATAATGGGGCATTTGATAGCAGTAAAAGGATTAGTCCAAGTCAGCATGGATTTAAGAAAGGAAAATCATGCTTGATTAATCTTCTGGAATTTTTTGAGGATGTGACAAGTAAAATGGATGAAGGGGAGCCAGTGGATGTAGTGTATCTAGACTTTCAGAAAGCCTTTGATAAGGTCCCGCACGGGAGACTGGTGACTAAAATTGGAGCACATGGTATTGGGGGTAGGGTGTTAACGTGGATAGAAAATTGGTTGGCAGACAGGAAGCAAAGAGTAGGAGTGAACGGGTCCTTTTCAGAATGGCAGGCAGTGGCGAGTGGAGTGCCGCAAAGCTTGGTGTTGGAGCCGCAACTGTTTACCATATATAATAATGATTTGGAAGAGGGAATTAGTAGCAACACTGGCAGGTTTGCGGATGACACAAAGCTGAGTGGCAGTGTGAACTGTGAAGAGAATGTTAGGAGGTTACTGGGTGACCTGCACAGTTTAGTGAGTGGGCAGATGCGTGGCAGATGCAGTATAATATAGATAAATGTGAGTTTATCCACTTTGGCGGCAAAAACAAGGGGGCTGATTATTATCTCAATGGGGTTAGGTTAGGTAAGGGGGAGATACAGCGAGACCTGGGTGTCCTTGTAAACTGGTCACTGAAAGCTGGCTTACAGATACAGCAGGCAGTGAAGAAAGCTAATGGAAAGTTGGCATTCATAACAAGAGGATTTCAGTATAGGAGTAAAGAGGTTCTTCTGTAGTTGTATAGGGCTCTGTTAAGACCACATCTGAAGTATTGTGTACAGTTTTGGTCTCCTAATTTGAGGAAGAACATCCTTGTGATTGAGGCAGTGCAGCGTAGGTTCACGTGATTGATCCCTGGGATGGCGGGACTGTCATATGAGGAAAGATTGAAAAGCCTAGGCTTGTATTCACTGAAGTTTAGAAGGATGAGGGGGGGATCTTATAGAAACAGATAAAATTATAAAAGGACTGGACAAGCTAGATGCAGGTAAAATGTTCCCAATGTTGGGTGAGACCAGAACCAGGGGCCACAGTCTTAGAATAAAGGGGAGGCCATTTAAGACGGAGGCGAGAAAAAACTTTTTCACCCAGAGAGTTGTGAATTTGTGGAATTTCCCTACCACAGAGGGAAGTGGAGGCCAAATCACTGGATGGATTTAAGAGAGAGCTCTAGGGGCTAGTGGAATCAAGGGATATGGGGACAAGGCAGGCACGGGTTATTGATTGGGTACGATCAGCCATGATCACCATGAATGGTGGTGCTGGCTCGATGGACCGAAAGGCCTCCTCCTGCACCTATTTTCTATGTTTCTAGGTCCTGTTCTGCCTTTAGACACCCTCTTTCCTTAATGTACTTACAAAATCACTTTGGAATTCTCTTAATATTATCTGTCAGACCTATCTCCTGCCCCCTTTTACCCTTTAGATTTGCTCTTGTGTGCTCCTGTTCCTGAAACTGCTCCTGGGCTACACCTCTACAGACCCTTCATTAGGATAAGTTGTCCTTGCCCAACCTCAACAGCTGTCTCCCCTGCATTAGTGTACATCACAGTTCTTAACCTGCATGCCCGCCTCTACAGTATAACTTATTTTACATTAGTAGAGGCAATGGAGCTTGAGATTTTATTTCCTTCCAAATCAGAATGCAATTCTGCCCGATTTGTCACATTGGTGCCTATTCACTCTCCCAATTAGTTTTTAGTGCATTCCCTCAGTTTCCCCCACCTTTCATAACCTCCAGCTTGTAATGTATACATCAGGTCCCACCCCATTTAAAACACACATTTTATACTAGTAGAGAGATGGTGCATTGGAAAAGGTATCTGTTGAAACAGTTTCCTGCAGTAAATCAGACCTCTAATATGAACTGTTAGTAATTAATCGCATTATGCTCTGTATGGGAGTGAGCATGTCATTCTACACTACGAATGGTATGTTAGCATTCATAGCAAAAGTTTTAGTATAAGAGCAGGGAGGTTCTACTGCAGTTGTACAGGGTCTTGGTGAGACCACACCTGGAGTATTGCGTACAGTTTTGGTCTCCTAAATCTGAGGAAATACATTCTTACCATAGAAGGAGTACAGAGAAGGTTCACCAGACTGATTACTGGGATGCCAGGACTTTCATATGAAGAAAGACTGGATAGATTTGGCATGTACTAGCTAGAAATTAGAAGATTGAGGGGGGATCTTGTAGAAACTTACAAAATTCTTAAGGGGTTGGACAGGCTAGATGCAGGAAGATTGTTCCCAATGTTGGGGAAGTCCAGAACAAGGGGTCACAGTTTAAGGGTAAGGAGGAAGTCTTGTTGGACCGAGATGAGAAAAACATTTTTCACACAGAGAGTGGTGAATCTCTAGAATTCTCTGCCACAGAAGGTAGTTGAGGCCAGTTCATTGGCTATATTTAAAAGGGAGTTAGATGTGGCCCTTGTGGCTAAAGGGATCAGGGGGTATGGAGAGAAGGCAGGTATGGGATACTGAGTTGGATGATCAGCCATGATCATATTGAATGGTGGTGCAGGCTCGAAGGGCCGAATGGCTTACTCCTGCACCTACTCTCTATCTTTCTATGTTTCTACACACAAGTGGTTGGTTTTTTTGTGAATCATGTGTTATTACATGTTGCAACCATTGATTTATTTCCATAAAACTAGAAAATGATTTGCCTGGTACTTCAAATGAATGCCTTGCAGAAATATGTGCTAATTAACCTTCTTCCCAGTGGAAAGAATTGTTGGAATGCTAACCCTCAGTGTTTGACAGCAGTGGCCTCCATTATTTAGCAGTTTATTTAATTAACATTTACTAGTGAGATATCTAGTGTACAGTGTTCTTGATGGAATATCCTGCCTTCTTCACGTTCTGATTTCCAAATGACTACAACATTTTTGGTCAATATTCTCTTTGTATTTAAAGAATAAACTAGGTAATGTATTCTTTGACTAATGTTGTACAGTGAGGTTGTGTGAGTAGAATTGACCATATATCTGTGGTCAGTTCAATGACCATATAGATTGATAATGTAAACTGTATTTTCACCGTAGTTTAGGTTTAGGTGTATCATTATGAAGTGGTAAAATACTGCACAGACTCTATTATTCAAAGTCTAAACTGAAAAAAGATCTTTCCAAATGTATCTCCTATTTGCGATAAATGTCTTCTTCAGGAAGCAACTATAACCCATTCCTTTGTCTCTTGTATAAAGTTACATAATTTCTGGAGAGGAATTTTTGAAATTTTTTCAAAAACACTAAAAGTACAATTGGATCCCGACACGGAATTGACCAGTCTAGGTACATCAGAAGCCAGCTCTGAGCTATCATTATTTCAAAGACATTTCCTTAATTATGACCTGATAACAGCAAAAAAACTAATACTCAAATTTTAGAAACATACATCAGTCCCTACTCTTAAGATGTGGATTATAAACATGTCCGAGACGCTACATCTTGAAAATATTAGACTTGTCTTGGCAGAAAAACCAGATCATTTTTCGAAGACACGGACACCATTCATTGATTTATTACAAGGATAGTATGGTACACCACAACTTTGGATTTAAATCTAATTACGGGTTGGGTGAGGTGGGTGGGGAGGGATGTGAGGCAGGTATATCACCACTTTTTTTTTTTTTTCTCTCTTTTTGTCCTTTTTTTTATTTTTTCTATTCCTCTCTTCATTATTTCATGTATTCAATCTTTGGCTACACCACTTTGGTAGTCTAGGGGTTCTATCTTTGCACATCTGACATTTTCTCTTTCTTGCTTTTTGTCCTTTCCTTTTCTTCCAACTATAGCTAAAAAGTGAATATTGAAGCTGTACAATAACTGTATAATATTATATGCCATTGGTTCTATTTTTGTACACTTGCTTCTAATAAATAAAAATATTTTAAAAAATCATTGTCATGTGTAATGAGGTACAGTGAAAAGCTTTATTTTGCATGCTATCGAAACAGATCAGATAATACTATACATAAATGCAATCAAGCCAAACTCCAGTACAATAGATAGATCAAAGGGGCCGATAGAGAATATAGTTCTCAACATTGTACTGCACCAGTTCCATTGACAAAATCCAATGTCACAATGGGTGGAGGTGAATTGGTCAGTACCCTGGCTTATGGCTTATGACTTACCCTGACTGTTCAGAAGCCTAATAACAGAGGGGAAGAAGCTGCTCCCGAGTCTGGTGCTGCTCGTGTTCAAACCTCTGTACCTTTTGCCAGACGGGAACAGGCAGAAGAAGAAATGAGCGGGATGAGACACGTGTTTGGTTATGTTGGTTGCTTTTCTGGAGCAGTATGGCATGAGTCAAGTCAGGAGTCTTTTATTGTCAGATGTAATGAAATGGAACAATACAATTTTTACTTTCATTAGTATCACTGAAGTAAAACATTGTTGTTTAAGGAAGAAGGAATTTGCATGCTAGGCCTCTCTGTCTCAAGCTGTTTCACTGCTGATTAAATACTTTACACATATTTATTTTTTAAAGATATAAAAAATGCAGTAGGCAATTTGCATACCACATTCCAGAAGCACCAACAAAATGTTTTTTTTTAAATGATGTGATTGAAGAATGAATAGTGACAGGAAAATGCTACATATGCAGTTTGAACGAGTCTTCAGCACAGTTCTAGTGTGGATGAACGCCTGTACTGTACTGTTGAAAGCGCTGCTGCGCTTGGCTAAGTCGGCTAATCAACTAGGCACCAAGGTGGAAATTATAAACAGAATGTGAAACCTAAATTCAGATTGTTTACATATCAAATTCTGTTTAATTAGTTCAATTTTAAAGGCATGCTGAGCACTTGTGCAATAAGCTTTTGCCATGTGATTAATCATACTGGTTTAAACAAATGTTTTTAAAGAATGCTTCCCATCAACCTTTCCAAATCTCTCTTCTTCGTGGCAACTGGTCCTTTGACTGACCAACTTGTTCAGCTCTGAACAGGGTTGAAACTTTCCAGTTTATTTCACTCTGTATTACATTGGAAGCAGAGTTCTGTTCGGTTCCCAGTGTAATCTGGAGGTAAATAGACTGGAAAGTTGAAACCCCATTCACAGCTGAATTACCTGACCTCACTTAGGACTGCAGTATCTCAACTGGGTCTCTATAATAAAAATGACGCATTTTGACTTGAAACACCAAATGCCCACATCCCTCCACAGATGGTGCCTGACTTGCTAAGTTCCTACAGCAATTTGACTTTAATCCAAACTCCAGGCTTGTGTGTGTCATTAGTCCTGTGGTCGGAATAAGCTGTGGATCTTGTTCCTTCTCACGCAGTGAATCGTGAGAGGAGCCCTTGCTGCAAATTAAATAGATGCATGTGTGAAAATGTCAGCAAGAGTTGGGATATTCATACAAAGATAATTGAACTAAATAAAGCAGGAGTTTAAACTATGAATGTCACACAAGGATGGGTTGGTGAGTAAGTTTGCCAACAACACCAACATTATAAGAGTTGCAGACATTGAGGAAGCCTGTGAGAAGGTAGTGGAATACAGATCAGCTGCAGAAATGGGTGGAGAGGTGATTCACTTTAGGATGTTGAATGTAAGTGGAGAGTATACAATTAAGATTCTTAACAGCACTAATGTGCAGAGGAATCTTGGAATCCAAGTTCTATGTTCCATGTTCATAGCTCACTGAAGGTGACAACACGTCGATAGGGTGGTTTAAAAAAAAGTGAATGATATGCTTGTCTTTATTGCTAGGAGCATTAAATATAAGTGCCAGGAAGTCATAATGCAGCTCTACAGGTCTTTGGTTAAGTTGCATTTGGAGTATTGCTGGCAGTTTTAGTTGTTCCATTATAGCAAAGATGTGGAGGTTTTGGAAAGGGTGCAGAGGAGATTCACCATAATGCTGCCTGGATTAGAGAGCTTCAGCTACAGGGAGGTTGGATAGACTTGGATTGTTTTCTCTGGAACAGGGGAGAAATGATAGAAGTATATAAAACTGTGAGAAATAGATAGAACCCTTTCCCATGGTGACAATGTCCAATATTAGAGGGCATGCCAAAAGGTGAGAGGGGAAAGGTTTAATGGAAATGTGCGGCACAAGTTTTGTTTATACAGAGAGTGTTGGGGACCTGAAACATATTGCCAGTGGTGGTGATTTAAATAGATATGATCATGGCATTTAAGAGGCTTTTGGGTAGGCACATGGACGTGCAGGGAATGGAGGGATATAGAGATGATATACCGGCAAATGAGATTGGCATCATGTTCGGCACAAACATTGTGGGCTGCAGGGCCCGTTCCTGTGATGCACTGTTCTATGTTCCTTTGTTCTCCTGTGGTCGGGGCCTTGAACCCTCCACAGTAACCCCACTATGTATAGCCTCCCCCCGCGGAGATGATCCAAACCCATTCCATGGCTCCGAGTTCCCGAATCAGCTGCTTCTTACCAGAGACCTTGGCACTGTGTTATGTACATAGGCCCCGCGGTCAGAGCACTGTTTCTCGGTAAATGATCGCTGGCCGCTCCGATATTAGATGTTAAAGAAGACTTGTTTGACTTCAACAAGCTGGCATTAGTGACAACTTTTAATTTAATTTGTTCAGGATAGATAAGGTTCAAGTCCTCAACTTCAGCCTCCAGATCTGATTTTTCACATTATAAGAGGTTGAAAATAGTAAGATTAAATGAGAACTTACCAGTTTGAAGTTTGATCGTTATTTTATGAGGAGTAACGATGAGGGATTACGTGAAGAAGCCCCGCCTGGCGCATGATCGGCATACTTCAAAGCAGCGGCATGAAAAACGCAGAACATAATAGCCGGAGTAAGATAGTAAGGCTCAACATAGATTTAGAACTACCAGATGATCATTTATTTTATGAGGGTCGGGAGTGGAGGGCACGTAATCCCTCATCGTTACTCCTCATAAAAGAACGATCAAACTTTGAACTGGTAAGTTCTTGTTTAATCTTACTATTTTACTTCGGAGTCACGTGAGTGACTACATGATGATTTTGTAGCTCTGTATTTTTTATGTCGTAGATTCATTCCATACGACAGTCCGGATAAGTAAATACGTAAGTGAGTAAATAACCTTTTCCAAAATTCAGCTTCAGTTTATTTAATGTCTTTTAATCATAAAAGAACAAATAATAACTCCTTTTTATACCAGGGGAAAATCACTACAAAGTGATAAAAGATATAAAGTGATAACATAAATCGATAATATAAATCGATAGTGAAACAAAGCAGATGATTGCAGTGAACCCAACACCGCGTGTCCAAAGCCTGGCATCGTGAGAACAGGTTTATCGTAGTTTGAAAAAGTTTATTTTTTACACCACCCTGCGGCTTCTAAAATTTGTTAGAGCGGTACATCCTGTAACTTTGCCGCAGACGTAGCTGCAGCCCTGGTAGAGTGAGATTTAAACACATCAGTGTCTACTCCCGCTAAATCTTACACCTGTTTTAACCACCTAGAAATGGTTTGTACTGATGCTTTTGTGTGTGGTTTTTTATGCGTAATAAATAACGCTTTTTCATCGCCTCGAAGACTCTTGGTTACTTCTATATATTGAGTCAAGTGTCTAACTACACATAATGTTTGATCAACGTAAGCTTTGAACATTACCTTAGCTCCAGTTCTCCCTGGTCTGCTTTGTTTGATCAGATCATAAACGTAAAACACAATGTTATCTGAAGCCACAAGCAATCTAAACGTAGCATTTGCAATGTTTGCACTCTTTGTGCTGATACCAACATTACTTCTTTAAATGTTATTTTTTTCAAAGACATAACTGTGATTGGCGTCCATTGCCTAAGCAAAGTAAGTACAATGCTGACATCCCAAATTTCTGTATATCTTGGCTTGGACGGATTTTTGTTAAAAATCCCTTTAATAAACCGGGATATTAATGGATGAGATCCAAATGATTCATGGTCAGAAATTTGTCCTAAATAGGACGATAAAGCACTACGAGCACCATTAATGGCACGATAACTTAACCCATATCGAATTACAATTTTACTGAAAACTTGTGGGTTTAACATCCATTCTGTGTTATCTTTAAATACCCTTGATCTGTTGTCTGCCACCACATTGTCTTTATCTGGGAGATAACTTGCTGAAAGCCAAATTTGGTGCTCAATACACCAATGCCATATCTGATTGACCAGACAATCACATGATACTGATCTTACTCCACCCATGTGATTAATATATGCAACAGCTGTGGTATTGTCTACTTGTACCTGGACATGCAGATCCTTTTTTGTAGAACAATAGGCTTTTAATCCATAAAATGTCCCCAATAACTCCAAATAATTAATACCATACGTTTGGAGAAACAATTCCTCTTGGACAGTCCATCTTCCCCCACAGCTGGTGGAATTATACGTCGCCCCCCATCCGAGAGCACTTGCATCTGTTTGTAAAAACACTTCAGGCTGCTGTATTAAAATGTTTTTAGCAGCTTGTGGAACATTCTCAATCCACCATTGTAATTCCAATAAAGCTTCCTTTGTTAATTGCATAGGCTTATCAAAATGGCCTGCTCGCTTTTTTAAAGCTTGCGTTTTTTCCCTTTGAAGGTTTTGGTAATGTAATGGACAAATCCCACTGCAGGAAATGCTGCTACTAATTTACCAATAACCTTTGCTACCTCTCGGATGGAGGGATAAGGTTTGTGAACGAGGCCCCAACATACATTTGAAATATCAACAATTTTGTCCGTTGGTAAAGTTACTAACATAGTAACTGAATTAATCACAAAACCTAAATAATTAATTGTTTGTGCTGGCTGCAGCTTGGATTTAATTGGATGAATCAGGAAACCTAGTTTTTCAACTAAACTTTTAGTTGCTGAAACTGATTTTCCAGCTGAATCCTGATTATTACTGACAATTAAGATGTCATCCAGATAAGCCATAACAATGTGCTTTTGTGCTCTTAATTGTGCTAAAGCTGGTTTCAACAGCTTTGTGAAGAGCCTAGGAGCTGAACTTAACCCATTAGGTAATGCTTTAAGCTGCCACAGCTGTCCCAACCAATTAAATTTTAAGTACCTTCGAAAAAACCGATGTATTGGTACTGAATAGTACGCATTCTTCAAATCTATTGTAGCCATATAACTGCCTGCTGATATCAAATGTTTCCATCTTGAAATGTTTATACTGGACAAATGTATTAAAGTTTGTAAGGTCCAGAATAATTCTACAACCACTATCTTTTTTATCTCTTGGAAAAATGTTTGACACAAATTGGTGTGGATGCTTAACAGTTTTTTCAATCACACATTTTTTAAACAATTTGTCAATTTCCACATTAATTCCTGCTTCCTCAAAAGCAGAGAACATAAAACCATGAATAGGTTTATACTGTACCGGTGGATCAATACATTCTTTAAATGTTATTGTAGCTCCTGAAACAGTTTGTAAAATAAACTGGTCAGATGTGATGCAAAGCCATTCATCATAAAACATTTTTAATCTCCCACCAACTGGAGATTCGTCCAAAGTTTATTTTTGAACAGAATAACGTTTTTGTACCTCTCCATATGAATGTGGTGGTCTCCTTCTCCCCGTATATGGGTAAACATTAGGCTGTGCTGGATGGTAATACCTCCTTACCATACTCCTTCCTTTGTTAGTTCCAAAATCAGATCCCCTTCTTGGTGTATTGTACCTTTTTTGGCCAAAAATGAAGGGTTTCATGTGGCTAATAGATTTAGCCTCTTCATCCATATCTCTTATTTGTTTAGGCAGGTTTTCTCCAAATAAATAACCAGGAGTTTGAACACCACTTGATCGGCACAGACCTGCAAATGTAGGATGAAATATGGGCCGAATCGCAATTTTCCTCATACAATTGAGCTCAAAAAAGAAATTGCACAATAAACCCAGTGTATCTTTTTGGATTTTGATCATTTCCGACCCTTCCATTTGCTTTCCAAAAGTGGTAATGGCAGCTGAAATAAGTTTGAGGACTCTTTGAAAACGTATTTCTTGTCCCCCCCATGACTGATGACATAGGTGCCCATATAGTCGGATTCACCGTAGGTACCCTCAATGAGGTGCAATTTTCCGGTGTTTTATATAATTCTGCTGCTTCAGCCATAACAGCATCTTGAAGTTGGTGAGATACCATATAATTAATGCTGGCAGCTAGGTTTTCTTCCATAGCCTCACCACTTCCTTCAGGTATAGCAAAATCTCTTGCCACATCAGGCACACATGGCCTTTTCTTTTTACTTTGTGGTGTGTACTCATAATCACCATCACCACTTTCAGAGTCTGTCTCTTGCAGCCCTGGTACTCCTGAGATTTCATCAAAGGAGACTTCCTCCACCCTAAATCCTGGGTCTGGAGATTCATATTCCCAATTTGGCATACAGCCATATTCTGGATATTCAAACCCCTCAAGGTCTGTTTGGGAAAATTCTGGGTTCTTGGACCCTTGTCTCATAATACTTTGGAGAACTTTCTCCATATGTTCCATTTTAAGCCACATGGCTTTATTATCCGGAGGGCTTTCATTATCAGAGTCATCATCAGAAACCTCGGGCCTCACGGATTTCTTTTTACTTTTCTTAGGCACATTTTCCTCCGTGGCTTCTGCTTGTGGAGCAACTACAGTCTCACTAACGGGTAAATCAACGGCCACCGGTATCGGAACCGACTCCGCACTAATCTCTTGTCCCGACTCTTTAACCTCACCCCGGGACGATCTTTTTACCCGCGAAACCTTCCTCTGAGATTTCTCCATTTTCTTTACTTTTTACTTTCACTTTGCTGGCTTTGTAACGGCCAGCGTTACGGTTTTTACAACGCCCTAAAAGTGAATTCATATGCACTTCCCTGCGGGCCCGTTCCTTACCGCTGAGAGGAGCTGCGCTCTGCAGCTCTTGCTCAACCGTCAGCGTCGACGTAATGCCGATCATGCGTCAGGCGGGGCTTCTTCACGTAGTCACTCTCGTGACTCCGAAGTAAACTAGATTAATTAATGTCAATACAGATTAATTTACATACATTCAGACTTTAGACCTTACCTTTCAGTTCCAGTTGATTCACAATGTTTCACTGTTTTCACGACTTGGCTGTCATCTTTGTGTTGCAGCACCTTAGCAGTGAGTTTGTTTTCAAGACTCTTCCACTTCTATCCACTTAGCTGCACATTCTTCAGACTTCTTTTCTCACTAAATTCAATTACCTTGCTGTGAGTTTCCACGACATGTATTGCACAGAACAACAAAGAACCATCATCAGAATCTCCAGTAAAACTGGTATCAGTAGAAGTACTCTCCGCCTAGCTAGCCTAAAACAATGCGCTTGAGTGGTCAATTGGCGTCCGACTCAATGTCAAATGTGCTTTGATTGGACACGGAAAATTGGAGGTTTTCTCATATTTTAAAAATATGTGCAGGTTTTCTTGTCGAGTTTCAGGTACAATTTATATAATATTTGTACACAATGTGTGAAAAATACAGGTAGATACGTGATTTGGGTCACAAAATGAAACAAAAAAGCGCCTCGGCCCACAGCCTACTCAGCTTTTGAACAACCCAAATACTCCCACACACATTGCCGTCTATCACCGAGTTTCTTTCTGCACCCCAATCAACTCCATTTGCCCATCACCTGCACACTCCTCCCACTGGGTCCCCTATCCCTTCCCCCCACTGTTCCCATCCACCTGCCAAACTCGCTTATTTCATTCCACTCTTCACCTTTCTTTCCCATCGGATTCCGTTATAGATGTAGCCCAGTCCATCACACAGAACAGACTTCCCACCAATGACTCCATCTACACTTCATACTGCATCAGAAAGGCAGCCAACATAATCAAAGATTTATCCCTCACTGATCATTCCTTCTTCTCCATGATCCCGTACAACAGAAGGTACAGAAGCTTGAATGCATTCTCCACCATGCTAAGGTACAGCTTATTCTCTGTTATCAGGATTCTAAATGGTCCATCCATAATCTAGGGTTTTACTTCGGAGTCACGTGAGTGATTCCGTGAAGAAGCCCGCCCAGGCCGCATGTGCGTCAGTACATCAGCCGCATTGGCGCAAGCACCAGACTAAGTTAAACCTAGAAGATAAGTTAGTTTTTACTTACCAGGGTTTTTTTCAAGCAGGAGCCTCTCTTCACAGAGGTTTTCCTGCCAGTTTCACAGCCAGATGAGTGAACCGGTTATGGACTATGGGGAAACCCCAGTCCGACCGCGGAAGCGGATAACCGGCAAAAAGGTCAGGTTGTGAGATAAGGAGCCGCTGACAAGGCAGTCAGCGGCTTCCAGCCTGCGGGGATGCCGTGGAACGGCAAGGAAATAACACCAGAGTCGCTGACAGTGCGGTCAGCGGCTCACAGACGTCGGTCCCTAGGCAGAGAATAAAATTGGTGAGAAAGGACTCGTTCAGCCCTATTTGGACTCGGGTGAGTCGGTCTACAAGGGTTTTCTATTAATAATAAAGTTTAATTTATGTTATAGTGTTTTTCTTCAATTTAAAAGTTAAAAGCAAAGTTTAAGTGATAAAAAGTGATTGTCATACATATGTCCCTGACAATGAAATTCTTGTTGTTTAGCACAAGTTGCTGTGAAGGGTTAAAAATTGTTTTAACCCTTCACAGGTAAAGCTGTACACTAAAAAAATTGATTTAGTAAGCCTACACTGTAATAGCGCGAGCCTATGGAACAGGCCATGCCAGCAGCACCTGGGATAGGGCTGTTTCATGTGTAATAGCGCGGGCCTATGGGACAGGCTGCGCCAGCAGCGCCTGACAGGGCTGCCTCATGTATGAAAGTGCCGGCCTACGGGAGAGCCGTGCCAGCAGTGCCTGATACAGGGCTGTTTCATTTGTGACATTGCCGGCTTACGAGAGAGCCGCGCTAGCAGCGCCTGGTACAGGGCTGTTTCATGTCAAAAACTGCCGGCCTCTACGAGAGGCGGCGTCACCAATGCCTGGGACAGGGTTGCTCAAGTTCACACATAGGTCTGTTATGCCCACGGAGTCGGGAGATGATTCTCCACCGGCGCTGGATAGCAAGGCCCACGGAGTCGGGGGATGATTCCTCACCGGGGCTGGATAGTGCGTTGAAACGACTATCCCAAATACAGCAACTGTTGCATACAGTGCTACAGCAGGGCACACGCCAACAGGATGAGTGTCAGTGCCACCCTGAACAAAAAGGCACCAGCAGTATCTAGTAGAGAACTGTTTGATAGCACCTTCATAGATGAGGATTAGTTCTGACAACGACTCTGATGGTAAGGTTGAGACGGATGTTCCACATCTGCAGGCCGCACCAGCAGCTCCAGTTGACAGAGCTGCTACAGGTCTCCCTCTTGGAGGCAGAGACCAAGACGGGTCAGTATCCTGCTGACACTGAGTCTCAGGATATTCTTTTCGGGTATAGGTCCAATGGGTTCATATCAGTATAGGTATCCTGCGGCAGCGCCTGTTTAGGGCTGCCCACGAATCACCCTCTGAGGAGGGAAGAGCAAAAGGTCAAGATATAACTGACTCCAGGCTCTAAAGAAGTCAATAGAACATACTGAAGCACATATGTGCCGGCAGTGAACAACGCAAACCGATGTGAGAGCCAGCCGCCGAATCTGTTATTCAGGTAAGCCTATTCAACAGGGGAAGAAACCCTGGCAGACGAATCAATGAAGGCCAATGGCGGGCAAAGGTCATAGTTTCAGAATGCACCCCAGGCGCTCATCGGCAATAGGCAGTTCACTGGAGCTGGGGGCAGCATGAGTGCTCAGAAATTCCATGCACCTTACCAATCCTACTCAACAAAGTGGGTCTAGCACTTGCAAAACATGGGTAAGTGCACCATTCACAAGTTGTAATATTTACATTTGTTTGTACAACACACAAAGGATAAATACATCTGGTTGAGACACAGTACTAACATTCCAAGCAAGTTTGGATTATGGCCAGGGTTATTTTTTAAAATCGGGCGAAAGTTCTCATGCAAATCCACCCATGGAATAAGGCAGGAGTAGCATGTTTATTGTGAAAAATGGAGAGTGTCGCATATGAACTTCCCGAATGTGAAAACTTATTTTCCTGACTAACAACAGATTCATAAGGGTCTCAAAGATCCATGCTATGCAATTCCCATTACAGAGGTTATCAAAGACAATATAACTGTATTAATAATAGTAAAACATTGTGGAATGGGATAAACTGTTTGTTGGTCATTGGGATTTACCTTTAATTATTAATTAGCCTATGACTCTGCCCTGTGGCAAGAGATTGGAGTTAATAGCAACCTGTTATAAAACTGACTTTTATTTCATCAAGAGTAATTGGCAATGTAGTTGGAGGTAATGTCAACAAAATAGAGAGAGTACAGAGGAGATTTACTAGAATGTTGCCTGGGTTCCAGCAACTATGTTACAGAGAAAGGTTGAACAAGTTAGGGCTTTATTCTTTGGAGCGCAGAAGGTGGACTTGATTGAGGTCTTTAAAATGATGGAAGGAATAGACAGAGTTGACGTGGATAAGTTTTTCCCATTGAGGGTAGGGAAGATTCAAACAAGAGGGCATGACATGAGAATTAAGGGACAGAAGTTTAGGGGTAACAGAAGTGGTGGAGGCAGGATCGATTTTAACATTTAAAAGTGAAGTGGATAGGTATATGGACGTGAAGGGAATGGAGGGGTATGGTCTGAGTGCAGGTAGATGGGACTAGGGGAAAACAAATGGTCGGCACGGACTGGAAGGGCCGAGAGGGCCTGTTTCCGTGCTGTAATTGTTATATGGTTATATGGTAGTAGGTGTGTCTCAGCTGAGCAAATCAAGGAACTGATATCATGCAAAGTAGCGACCTCTCAAAGGACATGTAGACCATTGTTAACAACCTTATGCTATTGTCAGCTGAAGCTACCTCAGTTAAAATGATGAAAAAACAGTATTCGGCATTGCTGAACATGACAATAAACGCATTTGAACTTGAACTCGCTCCAGTAGTTTGGTCAGTTGAATTCAGTTATTACAAACTGATGCTAAGGACTCTAAGGTGAGAAGTTCCGAATACCATCTCTAGTTGGAGGTAATGGAAATTTGCATGAGTTACCAATTCTTCAATTGTTAGTATCAACTAATTTTTTTATTTAACCTTTATTTAACCAGGAGAAGTCTCATTGAGATTAAACATCTCTTTTACAAGAGAGTCCTGGCCAAGACAGGCAGTAGCACAGTTCCCCAGTTACAGCCAATAATTTAAAAATAACAGAGAACATATAAATAGAGTCACAGTCATAACATCATCAAACAAAGCATGTACAGACAGAAGAGCCCACTTCAACATCATTAAGAAGAGATTTAAATCTGTTTATAGAAACCAGCTCCTTAAGTTTCAGTTCATTCTGCAGCTGGTTCCATGCGAAGGGAGCAGCATAACTAAATGCCCTTTTCCCCAGTTCAGTATGGACATTAGGTACAGTTAGTAAGAACAAGTCCTCAGAGCGGAGCTGATAAGTTCCTGTACTTTTTCGAATTACATACTTCTGCAGGTATGAAGGAAGAATACAGAGGATAGTCTTATAAATAAGGATATGCCAATGATGGATTCTGCGGGTGGACAGCGCAAACCATCCAACTTGAGCATACAAAGAGCAGTGGTGCGTGAGGGTTTTAAAATTAGTAACAAATCTCAGTGCTCCGTGATAGACCGTGTCCAAAGACTGTAGGCATTTTGAAGATGCATTCATATAAAAAACATCACCATAGTCCAACACAGACATAAACGTTGCAGCAACAAGTCTTTTTTGGCTTCAAAAGAAAAACAAGATTTGTTCCTAAAGTAAAAACCTAATTTTATCTTTAGTTTTTTCACAAGTTGCTGGATATGAGATTTAAAAGAGAGAGAATCATCAATTATAATTCCCAGATATTTATATTGAGACACAGCTTCAACCACAGAGCCCTGCAAAGTGGTGATAGAAGGGAGGTCCAAGGGCTTTGATTTAGCTTTAGTGAACAGCATGAGCTGTCCTAGTGTAAATATGTACACTAGATGCACCCCATGGGCAAGGGGCTATTGAGCGAATCTACATATTCCACATGCTCAATTTCAAGTTCCTACTCTACGATGGTGACATATGTTAGTCACATGGCAATCAAGTATAAGTATCCTGTAATAATTACCTTATCTCCTTTGCCACTGGTGTATCATCCAGTTCAGATCGATGACAACACAGAATAGGTATAGGATCTCAAAGTATTATGAAAGTATGGTTAAATGCTACATCGAATATCGATATGTTGGTGCATATTTATTCACTGATTGCAAAAATATGTGGCACAACAGTGCGGGGAAATACATTCTTGCTACAAAAGGAGGAATGTTCTCTTATGTCTTCCTCCATTTTAGCCTCATTAGCCGGGTCTTAAAACAGTCAGCAAGACCTCGCTTGGGTTCATACTGTCAGAATAAGCAGCCGCATTGCCTGGCAGAATAATACAACAGTATACGGTTATTCCAAAAAACAAAAACTTGCTGGTTCAAACTGTGGTTCAGGAGACCGGCCTTTGCATTATAAAACAATTATTGACTTACACATTGTGAATGGATTCACTTATGGCTCAGGTTGTCACATCAAGCCATGAATGTGCTCACTGCAGAGTGCAGGAATAGCACCCAAAAAAGCAGTACATTCCTATTGAGGGGATCGGAATTGATTTTGTTTAAATGTTAATGTTACATTTAATACGGTATAGATTACTGACATCTTCCAATTCATTCTTAAATAGTATTTGACAATAATTCAGTTATAGAGACACTACAGCTGCAACAAACGGGAACTACTCTGTCGGGTTCAACCTGGATATCGAGTTGTTAAAGAGATCTTGACACAAGTTGTCCCACTACAAGAATATGTAGTTTGGTTATTGAAAATGTGTGAACATTACTTCACCAAGCGGTTCCAGCTACATCCTTAGTTATGATACTAATATCAGCACAACGACGGCAAACATTGCAAACGCTGTGGCTAGATAGGATGAAATTGGTTGCCGGTGCCATTACATTTTACATTCTGATCTACACAAGCAGAGCAGACCAGGGGTGGCATGATTTAAGACCATTTTTCGGATACCCCACGGTCTCACGTCTATGTGGGAGGGCAGGCTTGCTATATTATATCAAGGCCACCAGAATCCTAAGAAGTGTGGAATCAGCATTGTTTATTAATCAACAAACAATTACACAAAGGAAGGTCGGTTCAGACTATTTCAAGGTGGCTGCAGCAGGTTCTGGATTATGCAGGTATTAACACTGATGATTGTATATCTCATTCCACCAGGTCAGCATCAACGTCAGCGGCCAGGGCAATGGACATGTCCATCAACCATATCCTCGCGAATACAGGATGGTCAACTAAATTGATTTTTTTTAAATTTCCATAGGCCGGTTACTGACCCGGGGTTTTGCCCATTCTGTTTTGCGTCCACTTTAGCCTCCCCTGAGTTACAGGGGTTGCTATTGATTTCTTTATTAACATAAACCATTAATACATTTGAATCAATATCATGCTTAATGCACTTTTTATTATTCACTCATCCTGAGTCAATCGATGCAGTGAGATGCCGAGATTTCAATCTGCGGCATGAAATCACAAACCTTCTAACTCTTCACGGAATCACTCACATGACTCCGAAGTACAATAGTAGGATTAAACGAGAACTTACCAGTTTGAAGTATGATCTTGATTTTATGAGGAGTTACATTTGTGACTCCTTCTTCTCCATGATCCCGCGCAGCAGAAGGCACAGAAGCTTGAATGCATTCTCCACCATGTTAAGGTACAGCTTCACTCTCTGTTATCAGGATTCTAAATGGTCCGTCCATAATCTATGATTCTGTCCAATTCACCTCTACAGCATTGCGGACATTGGGCTTTGTTTGTAGATCTGATGCGCTACATTGATGAGAATTATATTTTGTATTGGGTATGTTCCTCTTTGCACTATATATTGTCCTTGTGTTTATGTATGGAATATCTGATCTGATTAGATAGTATGCAAAATACAGCTTTTCCCTGTACCTCGGTATACTTGACAATAATCAACCTAAACCCGTAAAATTTGCTCGTCATGGCAAATCCGGGATCACGGGACACTACACTGTGGCATAAATACCGAATGTAGCAATATTACAAAATGTTGAGATTTTAAAAATCAAGTCTGCAATTTATCCCATCAGATAAAGCATAAAAAGTATAATTTGACACCTAATTCACTTTGATATCTTCAGTATTAAAAAGGTTATGGCCATTTTCATACTCAGAAATTAGCATCTTGTTCCCTGTTGCTTTTCCATTGACTCAACTCAAAAGCTGTGAGCGAGGACAGTCAAAAGCCCATAACTTTCTTAAACTTTAAGAGAACTGAATGAAAATGTCAGTTATTATAGATTGAAGCATTCTGAAACAAATATGAAACAATCTTACTTGGATGACCTGAAAGCATATAATTAGTAAGTTACCTAATTGTCGCTAATTACAAAATTCAATGACTAGATCTAAACATCTATCCATTTCTTAAGAAAAGATTAATATTTTTAAATAGCCTAAGTGTCCAAATAACATTCACACAAGAATTCACAATATAACATGATTTGTAAATCTCATTGTCATGAATTTATAGGCCAGATGGAAGGAATTTAGTATTTAATTATCGTAAATTAATGGGCATTTAAATCATCTTGCGAGTGAGATTTTGTGGAACGCGATCATTTGGAACGTTGCTGTTGCGGTGAATTTAAACCCCATATCGGCAGGAAAAACACTACCAGTTCGTATATTTACATAATCACATTTTCAACAATGAAATTTTGATTAAAGTAATCTTTAGAAGCAAATTTATATGTAAAATAGACGACTTACCTTATGTTTGTCCCGTACGTGAAATCCATCCTGTTGTCAGCGTTGATGGCGTTAGAAGTAGATTTTTATTTTACTCCAGCAATTAAATTGTCCTGTGGTGTTTTAAAAAAACTTATGAGAACGCAAGTCGAAATGATTTTTCTGCATCAGGTAGTAGCCCGAGAAAATATATCTCAGACAGGCAGGAGAAAACGGCATTTTAATCCCGCCCCCCCTCAAAAGCACAAAAGTCGCGTACACTGCCAGGGACAACTGCAGCGCCGCTGAAGGTGTGTTTTGTAACATACCTACCAAATGTAAGATCAGAAACATAACCAATGACTTAATGAGTAAATTAACTCGTGCTTGGCAGTGGCACGGAGGAATCTGCTATCGCAGTAGATTTCATGTACCTGACTCTGAAATCAGCAAGAAAATGAGGGGAGATGGAATGCTTGGGAGTGATGCAAGTTTACAGGATTTAATGGAATATATCAATTTTATTTAAGAAGCAAAAGCGGCCCTTTGGCTCAACTTGCCCATGCCTATCAAGATGCCCATCCACATAGGCCAGCACTGACTGAGAATATTGTATTTCCTCCTGGAATAGAGCCATCATTCACATCCCTCCTCACACTAGCTGAACCTGCCCTCACAGTAAGCAGCTACGTGTTGAACTTCATTCAATTGCACCATGTAAAATCAATCACTGTCAATGGAACTCATTTATATGATGTGCAAACTATTCCCCTTTTCAATACTATTCTGCTCTTCCCCCTCACATCTTCATTACGCTGTGTCACTCAATGTTCCTGCTCAAATTCTATACCTGAAATCGAGTCACACAGTCTGGTAACCGGCCCTTTGGCTCAACTTGCCCATGCCGATCACAGATGCCCATCCACATAGGCCATCATTTGGCCATAACCATCTAAACCTTAAAATTTTCTATGAATTCTTCCCATCCTTAGCCTTATAGAGGTGTACACAATCATGAGAGACACACAGTCTTTTGGCACAGTAGGGAAATCAAGAACCAGTTGACATGGATTTAAGGTGCGGGGGAAAGATTTAATAAGAAACTGAGGCGTAACTTTTGCATGCAAAGGGTGGTAGGTGTACAAAACAAGCTGCCGGATGAGGTAGTTGAGGCAGGGTCTATTGCAAAGGTTAAGAAATATTTAGACAGGTATATGGATAGGTAAGGTTAGGAGGGATATGGACCAAATGCAGGCAGGTAGGCCAAGTATAGCTGTGCTGAAGGGCCTGTTTCCACACTCTATGATCAAAATGTTCAATGATAAGGTTCACAAAATGTTTTTGTCTTTCCTTGTATAATCCTGTGTATCCTTATCATTGACATTTATCCATCTTGTGAGAGCACTCACCACCCATCAGGATAGTTGCTCTTCCTCGGTGTGTATACAAGCAGTGGGAGACTTTTTTTGCAAAGTAATAATGACAGTGTGTCTTTCTGCAACAGGACGAGGAAAAGGAAATGGAAGGAAAGACAAACAGAAACCCGGAAAGAAAGGCAAAAGGAACAAAGAAGGCGGTAGTCGGCACAGCAAGAAGGATAGCAAGGCCGGCAGTAAGAAGAAGAAAGAACAACAAGGAAAAGCACTTCCTGCAACGACCCCCAGCACCAGTCAATAACAGCCTTAATTTTCAACACAGACACTTTAATGCTGATGCATATAAGTCAGCTCTCAAACCTGAAGCACTGCTGCGGAGAGAAATAAATTCAGCCTCTTGCTACTCTAACCAACTGAAAAGAAGTGACATTATCGTTTTGAGGACTTAAATATTGCAACCCCATTGCACCTGGCTTCAGTGTATATCTGAAAATGGAATGAAATGGGTATTAAATAGTTCAGTGGACACAATCTTCCAGAGGATTTTGTTAGGAACTTCCATGAAAACAGTGACTGAATATTATAGAGCAGGCCTGCTGCAGAACCAATGGAGATGACTGTTCGAGGGAGGGAAGGAATGACTTTGACATAATGGCTTCTGGAATTGTGCAGATATTTCTGCAATTATTTTGGGCAGTTGGTCACTGCGTTGAATGAAAGATGTAAACCTAATTTCCTAACAGAATGTTAGAATGATGCATCATTAAACTGCTTTAAAATATATTTCAAATTAAAATAAGGCAATAAAAACATATAACAATTAGAAATTGATTAATTACTTTACTCTAAAGTGGCTCTTGTTTCCTTTAGTGCTTCACCTCCATATAACATGATACTTTTATCTTAATTCAAGATTCCTTTCTTTAGTAATCTGCATGATCTGGCACCTGATATAGTTCATAAGGTCATAAGTTGTAGGAGCAAAATTCAATCACGGCTGATCTATCTCTCCCTCTCAACCCCATTCTCCTGCCTTCTTCCTCTAACCCCTGATACCCGTACTACTCAAGAATCTATCAATCTCTGCTTAAAAATATCCATTGATTTGGCCTTCAGATTTGGCAAAGAATTCCGCACATTCACCACCCAATGACTAAATAAATTCCTCCTCATCTCTTTTCTAAAGATACGTCCTTCTATTCTGAGTGCTCGACTCTCTATTACTTATATAACTATAACGTTGTCAAAACAAAGACATCTGACTGCGCTCTGAGCTGAAGCAATTGTGCAACTGTTTCAGTTCTGTCTATCCTCCAAGCCATTCATCTCAGCAAACATCTCCGGCTAAACTCAAGCGGTCAGAACCAGAGGCATGCAAACATCTTGGAGAAAACATACTGGCAAAGAATTCAGCATGTGAAAGATTTAAACCTATGGGATACTTTGAAAGCAAATCAATGTTTAACAGGGAAGGAATACGGCGTGCAAACATAGGAGTAATGCTGAACATGTCTTGGTATAATTAGGACAAAATGGCACCATGACACAGCCAATAGATCCCATTACTCGCAGCATCTATTTGTTTGCACATTGTGTCGAGTTTGCACATTCTGACTGACTGTGTGGATTTCCACTAGGTGCTCTGATTTCCTCAAAGGTGTGCGGTTTTTGGGCTGAGTTGCCACTGTACATTGTTCCTGAGGGTCAGAACATAGATGAGGAATAGGAGAGGACATGAATATGATCAGGAGCACCCTAGTGGAAAATAAAACACTGCAGTTGATGCAGCGTGTACAATGATAGGCAAAAATGGAATCAACCAATCCCTGAGGTCTCACCCAGTTGGAAACAGGAGTCTCACGTTTAGTAAACAAATTGTGATCGTTTCTCTTCTATCCACCAAATCTTAGGATACTTTTAGATCTCATATTTCACAGTTTAAATGAACTGCTTTTTGTTTCAGATATATACTTTTACTGTTCATATTGACATAGCAACATTTGCTGTATATGACACCAAATTACCTAGTGCCATTGTCACCATTATTTACTTATTTTATTTCCCTTTTTGAATTACAGTTCTATAAAGTGTGGTCAAATGTGTGAAGACACACCTCCATTCAGCCCGCCTAAACCCACCTGATCTCCCGATTGCCAAACACTTTAACTGCCCCTCCCATTCCCACACTGACCTTTCTGTCCTGGGCCTCCTCCATTGTCAGAGTGAGGCCAATCGAAAATTGGAGGAACACCACCTCATATTTAGCTTGGGCAGCTCACACCCCAGTGGTGTGAATATTGATTCTTTAACTTCAAGTAACCTTTGCCTTCCCTCTCAATCACTCCCCCTTCCCAGTTCTCCGACTAGTCTGACTGTCCTCATTTAAATTTTATCTTTGCTTTGTTGTTACATTCTCCCAGCTAACAATGATCTATTCTACATTTTCCTTCCTCTACATCCCCATAGTCTTGTTTTCATACCTTTCTTTTCCTTATCTCAGTATCTCCCTCTCCCCTGATTCAGTCTGAAGAAGGGTCTCGAGCCGAAACGTCACTCATTCCTTCTATCCAAAGATGCAGCCCATCCTGCTGAATTATTCCAGCATTTTGTGTCTATCTTCAGTTTAAACCAGCAATCTGCAGTTCCTACTTACAACAGAGAATATTTTGTTCAGTTTCCCAGTGCTCACCATTTACTCATTGACCAGTTACTTCAGGAATCTGTGCCTGCAAGAGTTCAGAAAATCTGACTTGCTTTACCCAAATGCTGATGATCAGCAATTTTAGTGACATGTTGGCACCGGGGCTGTCCCACTGCGGCGACCTAATCCACAAGACTGTTCAGAAGACTGTCTTCGACCTTCAAGCTCGAGGGCATTTGCCTGATAAAGCTCGAGCTGCATCGACCGTCAGCGATGAAACCGCGAGCTGGTTCGACCAACTGCACACACACTCACACAAACACATCGCAAAGGTGGGGGCCAGGGAAAGCGGGGGAGCGCTGTCTGAAATTCACACCTGCAATGAAGAGGAAGGTAAAAGACGTCTGCACAATGTATGGTAAGTCCTTTAGAGAGCGCGGGGGGGGGAGAAAAGTGAAAAGAGGGGGAGAGAAGGGGGGGAGAAGGAGTGGAGACACTTTTAAGAAGTCAGACCTTTTAATAAAGTGTCGGTTTTCCTGGGTCCTGAAAACCCCAATGAGCCAGCGAAGGAGATTGCGAAGGACAGCGGTCAGTGAAGGAGATTGCCTACGGCTTCCCTCGACTGCCTGTAACTACATAGCGACCCCACTCCACGGCACTACGAGTTCAAAAGAACCATGCCCACCAATTTTTACACACGGAAAATTTTTCAACATGCTGAAACATTTTCCACGACCTTGCTGAGGCCGCGAGTATTCGGGAGCTTCCCTTGAGCGTGAAGGAGATTTCCAGTGACCTCATAGGACCTCCTAGGACCACGTGTCGACCATGCTGCGAGTTTGAGTCGAGGGCAAACTCTTCTAAACTCACAGATTAGGTAACCGCAGTGGGACAGCCCCATAAACACCTTTTCCTCCCAGAAAGTGTGTGACTTTTATCTTTTGCAGAATAGCAAAAAATGTCATAGAATCATAGAATTTACAGCGTGGAAACAGGGTCTTCTGCCCAACTTGATCACACCGACCTACATGTCCCATTGCAACTGGTCCCACCTGCCTAAACCTGTCATATCCATGTACCTGTCCAAATGTTTCTACTAAATGTTCCAAGTCTTGCAGTAACTTGGAATTTGACAACTGATTATCATTGACATTTAGTGTCATTTGAGCTTAACAACTTTGTGCAAATCTTAGTCCTAAATCTGGAATGAGCACATAACAATAGCCACAAAAGATTGTAGTTTCTGCTAACAAATAGTCCATTGGAATTTTGGGGCGATAGAAGTCAAGATAATGTACAAGATAAGAAGCCTATTAGTCCAATGCTTAAATATAGTTGTATCATAATAATTGATGAAGTAAAATTGATCAGGGAATGCTGATGGACGCATACAACGATGATCAATGTCACTGACAACAGAAGTGCAATTTATGTGCAAGAACTCTATCAATTTATGTAGGTGTCTTGTGGTTAATCAGTCAGATCAGCCATTTAACAGTGGTTAACAGTGGCTATTTTGTCAAGAATACACATGCTTAAAATTAACATCCATGACAATTAAACCAATGTCAGAGAGTGGGATCCAGTTTATAATTCATTCCAAAATAATCTAAGAATACTACATTTGCATGCATGGGTGAACAGTAAAAATGCCAATCACACCTGTTGGGTGAAAGGGCATAACATTAATAAACCAATTGAAAGGGTACATTAGTCAAATAAATATTTTTTCTCGTTTAAACGGATGAGGAAGTTTAATAATAATATAGACAATTGATCTAACAGGACTAAAAGCAACATTTCACAGCATTTCAAGCAGAATATCAGAATACTGTGGAGAAAAGGTTGTTCTGATTTCTTTTTAAAGATAATATTTAGTGTTTTTCATAAATCGTAAGAGCAGAGTTAGGTCTTTTGGCCCATAGAATCTTCTCTGTCATACTCTCATGGCTGATCTATTTTTCCCTCTCAACCCCATTGGCCTGACTACTCCCCATAACCGTTGACAAGTTTAATAACAAAAATCTGTCACTCGCCGCTATAAAGATCTGCCCCTCTCCCCTGTATTGGAGAGACGCAAAATAAAATAATCACAGCAGAAATATCACTGGAGGAGATAGAGAAGACAATTGGTAGGATGAAAATAAACAAGGCCCCAGGCAGCGACAGTTTCCCTATAGAATGGTATAAAATATTTCGGAATTAGCTGAACCCACTTCTTCTGAGAACCTTTAACTGGATTATCAAAGAAGGCAAGACATCCCCATCATGGAAACAGGCAATTATAATATTAATCCCCAAAGAGAACAAAGACAAGGAAAACTGTACCAAAATATCAATTCTACTATAAATTATATTCTTCAATTATCTCCAAACGATTTGAAAAGTTCATGCCAGATTTAATTGATGAAGACCAGACTGGTTTTATAATAGGCAGACAAAACACAGGGCCTTATTAGAAGAACCCTACATATAATACACAAGATTCAAAAGGAAAGTATGCTCGCTGTCCTGATAAGCCTCAATGCGGAAAAGGCTTTTGGAAGGATGTAGAAGAGAAATGGAGGACATTTAAAGGGGAAATTGTAAGAGTACAGAATCTTTATGTCCCTGTTAGGTTGAAAGGAAATAGTATAAATTGGAAAGAGCCATGGTTTTCAAGGGAAATTGGACACTTGATTTCGAAAAAAGAGAGATATCTACAATAATTGTAGGAGGCATGGAGTAAATGAGGTGCTAGAGGAGTATAAAGAATGTAAAAAGAATCTTAAGAAAGAAATTAGGAAGGCTAAAAGAAGATATGAGGTTGCTTTGGCAAGAAAGGTGAAAGTAAACCCAAAGGGTTTCTACAGCTATATTAAGGGAATTGAGGAATGCTGTGGAACAGAGGGATCTAGGAATAACTGTGCATAGTTCCCTGAAGGTGGAATCGCATGTAGATAGGGTGGTAAAGAAAGCTTTTGGTGTGCTGGCCTTTATAAATCAGAGCATTGAATATAGGAGTAGGGAAGTAATGTTAAAATTGTACAAGGCATTGGTAAGACCAATTCTGGAGTATGATGTACAATTTTGGTCGCCTAGTTATAGGAAGGATGTCAACAAAATAGAGAGAGTACAGAGGAGATTTACTAGAATGTTGCCAGGGTTCCAGCAACTATGTTACAGAGAAAGGTTGAACAAGTTAGGTCTTTATTGTTTGGAGCGCAGAAGGTTAAGGGGGGACTTGATTGAGGTCTTTAAAATGATGAAAGGGATAGACAGAGTTGACGTGGATAAGTTTTTCCCATTGAGGGTAGGGAAGATTCAAACAAGAGGGCATGACATGAGAATTAAGGGACAGAAGTTTAGGGGTAACGTGAGGGGGAACTTCTTTACTCAGAGTGTGGTGGCTGTGTGGAATGAGCTTCCAGCAGAGGTGGTGGAGGCAGGATCGATTTTAACATTTAAAAGTAAAGTGGATAGGTATATGGACGTGAAGGGAATGGAGGGGTATGGTCTGAGTGCAGGTAGATGGGACTAGGGGAAAACAAATGGTCGGCACGGACTGGAAGGGCCGAGAGGGCCTGTTTCCGTGCTGTAATTGTTATATGGTTATTGTTATATGGTTATATGGTTAATAGCAAAAGGATAACGAGGGATAAAATTGGACCATTAGAGAACCAGAATGGACAGCTATCTGCAGAGCCAAAAGAGATGGGGGAGATATTGAACAATTTCTTTTCTTCGGTATTCACCAAGGAGAAGGATATTGAACTCTGTGAGTTAAGGGGAAAAAGTAGAGTAGCTATGGAAACTATGAGATTCAAAGAGGAGGAAGTACTGACACTTTTGAAAAATATAAAAGTGGATAAGTCTCCAGGTCCTGACAGGATATTCCCTAGGACATTGAGGGAAGTTAGTGTAGAAATAGCAGGAGCTATGACAGAAATATTTCAAATGTCATTAGAAACGGGAATGGTGCCGGAGGATTGGCGTAACTGCGCATGTTGTTCCATTGTTTAAAAAAGGGTTCAAAGAATAAACCTAGCAATTATAGACCTATTAGTTTGACGTCAGTGGTGGGCAAATTAATGGAAAGGATACTTAGAGATAATATATATAAGCATCTGGATAAACAGGGTCTGATCAGGAACAGTCAACATGGATTTGTGCCTGGAAGGTCATGTTTGACAAACCTTCTTGAATTTTTTGAAGCGGTAACTAGGGAAATTGATGAGGGTAAAGCAGTGGGGTGTTGTCTATATGGATTTCAACCTTTGAGTTCCCCATGGCAGAATGGGGAGAGCAGATGTTCAACAGAATGGAGATAATGGTAAATGGCTGTTTGTCAGGTTGGAAGCCGGTGACCAGTGGGGTGCTTCAAGGATCTGTGTTGGGTCCACTGTTGTTTGTCATGTACATCAATGATGTGGATGATGGGGTGGAAAATTGGATAAGTATGCAGATGATACTAAGATAGATAATGAAGTAGATTTTCAAAGTCTACAGAGAGATTTGGGCCATTTGGAAAAGTGGGCTGAAAGATGGCAGATGGAGTTTAATGCTGATAAGTGTGAAGTGCTACATCTTGGCAGGACAAATCAAAATAGGACGTACATGGTAAATGGTAGGGAATTGAGGAATGCTGTGGAACAGAGGGATCTAGGAATAACTGTGCATAGTTCCCTGAAGGTGGAATCGCATGTAGATAGGGTGGTAAAGAAAGCCTTTGGTGTGCTGGCCTTTATAAATCAGAACATTGAATATAGGAGTAGGGAAGTAATGTTAAAAATTGTACAAGGCATTGGTAAAGACCAATTCTGGAGTATGGTGTACAATTTTTGGTCGCCTAGTTATAGGAAGGATGTCAACAAAATAGAGAGAGTGCAGAGGAGGTTTACTAGAATGTTGCCAGGGTTCCAGCAACTATGTTACAGAGAAAGGTTGAACAAGTTAGGTCTTTATTCTTTGGAGCGCAGAAGGTTAAGGGGGGACTTGATTGAGGTCTTTAAAATGATGAAAGGGATAGACAGAGTTGACGTGGATACGTTTTTCCCATTGAGGATAGGGAAGATTCAAAAAGAGGGCATGACATGAGAATTAAGGGACAGAGGTTTCGAGGTAACGTGAGGGGGAACTTCTTTACTCAGAGGGTGGTGGCTGTGTGGAATCAGCTTCCAGCAGAAGTGGTGGAGGCAGGATCGATTTTAACATTTAAGAGTAAAGTGGATAGGTATATGGACGTGAAGGGAATGGAGGGGTATGGTCTGAGTGCAGGTAGATGGGACTAGGGGAAAACAAATGGTCGGCACGGACTGGAAGGGCCGAGAGGGCCTGTTTCCGTGCTGTAATTGTTATATGGTTATATGGTTATAGGGTTAATTTGGAATTCTTATATCAAACACTAGAAAGATTTGGCTTTACCGAAGATACAATTCAAATTATTTAACCAATTTACCAGCAACCTACTGCAAGAGTAAAGGTGAATGGGTCATTAACTGAGAGATTTGTGTTAGGAAGAGGAACGAGACAGGGATGTTGTCTTAGCCCTACCCTGTTTGCTGTATATATTGAACCATTGGCTCAAGCGATTCGTCAAGATAGGGAACTGAGGGGAGTAACTTGGACATCCGGTGGCATTGTTGCTAGCTGCCTCGACCTTCAGTCTGGTATCTTTTTGTTTTTTGTTATGTTTGAAGACGTTTTTTGTGTTTTTTTAATGTCTTTATGTGAGGGGAAGAGGGTACGGTAAGGGGATACTGTCCTCCAGTCGCTTCCTGGAGAGGATGCGATTATTATTCGAGTCGCGTCCTCTCCCCCCTCCCCCCTGCGGCCTACCTACTGGATTGGCGCGGCCTTTCCTGCCGGGCCCGACCAGAGCTCCAGCAGCAACGGCGCAGCGTTGGAAACATCGAGGGGCAGGCGATGCCTCACCGGGGATCGCCGTTTGGAGCTCCGGAGTGCTGGGCCTGCTGCACTGACATCGCCGAGCTGCGATTCACGGAGCTCCCAACGCGGGCGGCGCTGACCAACATCGCGGAGTCCTGCGACTCTGCCCGGCTTGGCCTGTGGACTTTGGGAGCCGCGGACTCCGGTGGGAGGTGGCTGATCTGGAGGTCCGGGCCGCTGAGGATGTTCTCCTTCGGGGTTCCATCGTTCCCGGCGAGAGGGCCTGCGGATGCTCGGGAGGCCCCGACCACGGGTGAACATCTGGGAAGATCGGCAGGGAGGCTGGCTGGACTATGGTACCTACCTTAACTGTGGTGCCGCTGTGGGGTTATGTTGTGTGTGGACTTCTGTCTTTGTGCTTTTTAAAAAAAATATGTTTACTTATTTATTATTTACTTTTATGTTACTGACTGTAAGGAAAATCCATTTTGTTGTCTCTAAAATGAGATAATGACAATAAATTGAATACAATAAGAGACAGAGAACATAAAATTGGTCTATTTGCAGATGACATAATGATGTATCTCACAGAAGTAAACACCTCCTTTCAAAGGATGATGGGGATCATAGAGAAATTTGATTTTTATGCAGAATATAAAGTGAATATTTCAAAAACTCAAACCCTCCTATTTAACTGTCCTCCAGAAGAAATCAAACAAACATATAATATTAAATGGGATTCAAAATCAATCAAATAGCTAGGGGTATATATAACAAAAAATATATCAATGTTATATGTGGCCAATTATAATCATATCAACCAAGACATAAGAAAGGATATAGAAAGATGGTCCACCTACCCAATGGATTTTAGTAGTAAGATAAATGTGGTAAAAATGAATATTTTGCCAAGGCTATTGTACTTGTTTCAATCTCTGCCAATATAGTTACCATTAAAACAATTCACGGAATACGATAAATTAATATCTAGATTTATTTGGGGAGGAAAGAAAGCCAGAGTTTGATACACCACACTCCAGTTGCCAAAGGACAAAGGTGGAATGGCACTTACAAATTTTAGGATATACTAGCCATTGGGTCCCATGTTCACATGGGAGGGCTGGTCCCCCGAAGCAATTTTCCACCTCTCCACCAATTTCAATATTGGTGGCCAGTGGGGGGGGGGGGGGGGGGGGGCTTTCTGGAGCGCTGGTATGTGCGTTGTTGGCTGCAGGTCTCCAGAGGGCTAGTATGGACAATGTGGGCCAAATGGATTCTTGAGGTGGCAGCTCAGTCCCTCAAGCCTGATGTACTGGCAGCTCACTCATGGCTGGTGGACTGGCAGTTGGCTCATGGCTATTCCTTGAAATTCCATTTCAAGCAGAGTGCACTGCCTTTTTACTTCCCAAAATCCCCCCAAACAGCCATTTGCACTGTCTTTTTACTTCAACCCAACCCCCCCCCCCCCACAACCATTTGTACTGCCTTTTTACTTCAACCCAAAACAAACCCAAACAACCATTTGCACTGCCTTTTTACTTCGACCCCAAACCCCCCCAAACAACCATGTGCAATGCCTGTTTACTTCAACCTCAAAAGCCCCCAAACAACCATTTGCACTGCCTTTTTACTTCAACCCTAAACCCCCCCCCCAAACAACCATTTGCACTGCCTTTTTACTTCAACCCCCCCCCCCCCCCAACAACCATTTGCACTGCCTTTTTACTTCAAACCCCCCCCCCCCCCCCCCCCAAAAACAACCATTTACAGTACCTTTTTACTTCAAACTAACCATATTTTCATTTTCAAACCACATTAAGAGCACTCACAGTTGAGTAGACATGTGTTCAGTGTTATTCGGAGCTCAGAGAGACATGAACCTCCCGCTTCCTCCATCTTGCCGAGACTGAGTGAGGCACACCATTTCCGGGCTTTATAGTCCCTCCCCCCTCCCACCAGCAGGGGCACCAGAGAGAATGGCAACATTTTTTAAACCATTAATATATTCCCTGATGTTTCATCGATGGGAAAAATCCTCCAGTCCACGCAGAGGCGGAGGGGGGCTCTGAGCGAGGTGGCCAAAAATGACAGCCGTAGGTGGCGGCATTCTCTTGGAAATCACAGCATAGCAAGCCAAAAGCGGTCAAGGTCTTACTTTTACTAATATAGATTTCTATGCAGCCCAACTTCGACCATAAATTAATTAGTGTGAGGATAGCTATATAGCTAGGCGGAAAGAGATTGAGACATATATCCCTGACTTCCACATCCAAACATTCTTGGGAGAAAAAGCGCTTCCTGGATATTTACTTAAGAAACTTGGTTCACTCTTACCAGACAACTTAAACTGAATAAAGGACAAAGAGTATTAAGATGGATAGCTTTGGATAGTGAATTTAAACCAGGGATGTATGACTCAACATTTAAAGAGTAGATGAAAAAAGGAATGACTACATTTTGTACTTTTACTGAAAATGGAGACCTAAGAAGTTTTCAAGATTTGAAGGATAGATTTGCACTTCGGAACCAAGACTTGTTTAGATACCTCCAACTGAGAGATTATTACAATCACTGTATAATTTTATTGACAATAATGCAAGTTATTTGAAAATGTTTTAATAAGAAAATAGTTCTGTATACTGCATCATTAATTGTAAACTTTACCCCTCGCTGCACTGTTGTACGTTTCACTGCATTGTTGTATGTTTCGTTGTTATATAACCATATAACCATATAACAATTACAGCACGGAAACAGGCCCTCTCGGCCCTTCCAGTCCGTGCCGACCATTTGTTTTCCCCTAGTCCCATCTACCTGCACTCAGACCATACCCATCCATTCCCTTCACGTCCATATACCTATCAACTTTACTTTTAAATGTTAAAATCGATCCTGCCTCCACCACTTCTGCTGGAAGCTCATTCCACACAGCCACCACCCTCTGAGTAAAGAAGTTCCCCCTCACGTTACCCCTAAACTTCTGTCCCCTAATTCTCATGTCATGCCCTCTTGTTTGAATCTTCCCTAGAAAATGGGCTGGATGGTTTGGAGTTTGTAAAATGTGTGCAGGATAGTTTTTTGCAGCAGTACATAGAGGTATCGACCAGAGAAGGGGCAGTGCTGGACCTCCTAGTTAGGAAATGAGGCAGGTCAGGTGACGGAGGTATGCGTTGGTGAGCACTTCGGGACCAGTGATCACAATACCATTAGTTTCAATATAATTATGGAGAGAGTCAGAACTGGACCTAGGGTGGAGATTTTTGATTGGAGAAAGGCTAACTTTGAGGGAATGCGTAAGGATTTAAAAGGAGTGAATTGGGACACTCTGTTTTATGGGAAGGATGTAGAAGAGAAATGGAGGACATTTAAAGGGGAAATTGTAAGAGTACAGAATATTTATGTCCCTGTTAGGGTGAAAGGAAATAGTAAAAATTGGAAAGAGCCATGGTTTTCAAGGGAAATTGGACACTTGTTTCGAAAAAAGAGAGATATCTACTATAATTATGGGAGATATGGAGTAAATGAGGTGCTAGAGGAGTATAAAGAATGTAAAAAGAATCTTAAGAAAGAAATTAGGAAGCCTAAAAGAAGATATGAGGTTGCTGTGGCAAGAAAGGTGAAAGTAAATCCAAAGGGTTTCTACAGCTATATTAATAGCAAAAGGGTAACGAGGGATAAAATTGGACCATTAGAGAGACAGAATGGACAGCTATCTGCAGAGCCAAAAGAGATGGGAGAGATATTGAACAATTTCTTTTCTTCGGTATTCACCAAGGAGAAGGATATTGAACTATGTGAAGTAAGGAATAAAAGTAGAGTAGCTATGGAAACTATGAGATTCAAAGAGGAGGAAGTACTGACACTTTTGAAAAATATAAAAGTGGATAAATCTCCAGGTCCTGAAAGGATATTCCCTAGGACATTGACGGAAGTTAGTATAGAAATAGCAGGAGCTATGACAGAAATATTTCAAACGTCAGTGGTGGGTAAATTAATGGAAAGGATACTTAGAGATAATATATATAAGCATCTGGAAAAACAGGGTCTGATCAGGAACAGCCAACATGGATTTGTGCCTGGAAGGTCATGTTTGACAAACCTTCTTGAATTTTTTGAAGTGGTTACTAGGGAAATTAATGAGGGTAAAGCAGTGGATGTTGTCTATATGGATTTCAGTAAGGCTTTTGACAAGGTTCCCCATGGAAGGTTGGTTAAGAAGGTTCAATCTTTGGGTGTTAATGGTGGAGTAGTAAGATGGATTCAACAGTGGCTGAATGGGAGATGTCAGAGAGTAATGGTAAATGGCTGTTTGTCAGGTTGGAAGCCGGTGACCAGTGGGGTGCTTCAAGGATCTGTGTTGGGTCCACTGTTGTTTGTCATGTACATCAATGATGTGGATGATGGGGTGGAAAATTGGATAAGTATGCAGATGATACTAAGATAGGTGGTGTTGTGGATAATGAAGTAGATTTTCAAAGTCTACAGAGAGATTTGGGCCATATGGAAAAGTGTGCTGAAAGATGGCAGATGGAGTTTAATGCTGATAAGTGTGAAGTGCTACATCTTGGCAGGACAACTCAAAATAGGACGTACATGGTAAATGGCAGGGAATTGAGGAATGTTGTGGAACAGAGAGATCTAGGAATAACTGTGCATAGTTCCCTGAAGGTGGAATCGCATGTAGATGGGGTAGTAAAGAAAGCCTTTGGTGTGCTGGCCTTTATAAATCAGAGCATTGAATATAGGAGTAGGGAAGTAATGTTAAAATTGTACAAGGCATTGGTGAGACCAATTCTGGAGTATGGTGTACAATTTTGGTCGCCTAATTATAGGAAGGATGTCAACAAAATAGAGAGAGTACAGAGGAGATTTACTAGAATGTTGCCTGGGATCCAGCAACTATGTTACAGAGAAAGGTTGAACAAGTTAGGTCTTTATTCTTTGGAGCGCAGAAGGTTAAGGGGGACTTGATTGAGGTCTTTAAAATGATGAAAGGGATAGACAGAGTTGACGTGGATAAGTTTTTCCCATTGAGGGTAGGGAAGATTCAAACAAGAGGGCATGACATGAGAATTAAGGGACAGAAGTTTAGGGGTAACGTGAGGGGGAACTTCTTTACTCAGAGGGTGGTGGCTGTGTGAAATGAGCTTCCAGCAGAAGTGGTGGAGGCAGGATCGATTTTAACATTTAAAGGTAATGTGGATAGGTATATGGACGGGAAGGGAATGGAGGGGTATGGTCTGAGTGCAGGTAGATGGGACTAGGGGAAAACAAATGATCGGCACGGACTGGAAGGGCCGAGAGGGCCTGTTTCCGTGCTGTAATTGTTATATGGTTATATGGTTATATAAATGCGGGCAGGTGGACGTGTAGCTGGGACAAGTTGGGGTGAAGGGCCTGTTTCCACACTGTATCACTCTACAGACTTCATGTTACCTGCCCCACCAGAGGGGAGAGAACACTCGATCACTGTTATACGGCAATTAAGAACGCATATCGTTCTATTCCCCGGGTGGGTCTGGGTCTCTCTGATCATTGTCTAGTTCACCTTATTCCAACCTACAGGCAGAAACTAAAAGCTGCTAAGCCTGTGGTCAGAACAACGAAAAGGTGGACAAGCGAGGGCATTGAGAACCTACAATCCTGCTTTGACTGCACGGATTGGAATGTGTTCAGGCAGGCAACCACAAGCCTCGATGAGTATATGGACACTGTATCATCATATGTCAGCTTTTGCGAGGACAGTTGCATTCCAACTAAGACCCAGGATATGGTTCAACAACAACAAGCCCTCGTTCACTGCTGAACTCCGATAGCTCTGACAGTCTAAAGAGGAAACCTACAGGAGCGGGGATGCAGACCTCTACAGGCAGGCCAGGTACAAGCTGAATAGAGGAATCAGAGCTGCCAAGGAAAGGTACTCTGAGAAGTTGAGGAGCAAGTTCTCAGCTTGTGACTCTTCTTCTTTGGAAGGGCTTGCAAGAAATTACCAGCTACAAGAGGAAAGCCCCCCGCTCTTTGGGCAATCGTCAGCTGACAACGATCTGAATGATTTTTACTGCAGGTTTGAAAATCAGAAATGGTAACGTTCGATCCCCCTCCCCAACCAACACAGCCAGACCCTAGACTTCAAAGAATGGACCCTGCACCCTCTCCTTCCCATTTACCACTTCACACCTACTTAAGGCAAGACTCCAGTATGAAAAGACTGGACCATTTCCCACCACAACCAAGACTTCACACCCACTCACAGCCTGACCTCAGTCTGCAAAGACTGCGCCCTTCTACACCCACCCCCCTCCAATCACCACTTTACACCCGATCACACACACCCTCTGTGCTGCACAACATCACTTATCCAATATCAACGATGGAGAGCCTTTTCAGAAGACAAAAAAGACCAGAAATCTCCAGGACCTGACAATGTTTCCCCCTCTACTCTTAAGCTCCGTGCTATACAGGCATTTTTAACCAGTCCCTGCAAACATGTACTGTCACTGCCTGCGTCAAAGTCTCCGCTATTGTCCCTGTACCCAAAAAGGCAAGGATTACTTGTCTTAATGACTACAGGCCTGTCACACTGACCTCTGTAGTCATGAAGACCCTTGAAAGGCTTGTGCTGGCCAAGCTGAAAAAGCCACGATCCCCCTGCTGGACCCTCTGCAGTTTGCATATCGGGCCAATAGATCTGTGGATGATGCAGTCAACCTGGGCCTGAACTTCATCCTCCAGCACCTAGACTGCCAGGAGAACTATGCAAGGATTGTGTTTGTGGATATTAGCTCTGCATTCAAGACAATTGTGCCAGAGCTACTACACTCCAAACATTCCGAGTTGACTGTGTCTGAACCCCTCTGTCAGTGGATCACCAACTTCCTGACAGACAGGAAGCAGCATGTGAGGCTGGGAAAGCACATCTCGGACCCACAAGCCATCAGCATAGGAGCACCGCAAGGCTGCATACTCTCTCCTCTCCTCTACTCTCGCTACACTAACGACTGCACCTCCACAGACACCTCTGTCAAGCTTCTCAAGTTTGCAGACGGCACAACCCTGACTGGACTGATCCAGGATGGGGAGGAATCTGCCTACAGACAGGAAGTGTCCAGCTGGCGTCCTGGTGCCATCGCAACAACCTAGAGCTCAATGCTCTTAAGACAGTAGAATTGATTGTAGACTTTAGGAGAGCTCCGCCTCCCCTCACCCCACTCACCACCAACAACACCACAGTCACATCTGTGGAGTATTTTAAGTTCCTAGGAACCATCATCTCCAAGGACCTGTAGTGGGGGGCTACCGTCAACTCCACAGTGAAAAAGGCACAACATAGGATGTACTTCCTAGGCATTCAATGTGATCATGGCTGATCATCCCCATGGCTGATCATCCCCTGCCTTCTCCCCATATCCCCTGACTCCGTTATTTTTAAGAGTCCTATCTAGCTCTCTCTTGAAAGCATCCAGAGAACATGCCTCCATCACCCTCTGAGGCAGAGAATTACACAGACTCACCACTCTCTGTGAGAAAAAATGTTTCCTCGTCTCCGTTCTAAATGGCTTACTCCTTATTCTTAAACTGTGGCCCCTGGTTCTGGACACCCCCCAACATCAGCAACATCGTTTGGCTCAGCCCCCAAGCACGACACCTGGAGGCTGCAGCAAATCGTCCGATCAGCAGAGAAGGTTATTGGCTGCAACCTTTCCTCTATTGACGAACTGTACACTGCAAGGGCCAGGAAGCGAGCGGGCAAGATCATCTCTGACCCCTCTCACCCTGGCCACAAACTCTTTGAATCACTTCCCTTTGGAAAGCAACTCCGGACTGTCAAAGCTGCCACAGCCAGACATAGCTTTTATCTACGAGTAGTTGCTCTACTCAACAGCCAAAATTCTGTATCCTCCCTTTCATCTGATATTTTGTTGTTTCACATGCTTGATCAATGGTGTTTTATCATTAATGTTTTATTATTATTAATGTTTAGTGTTTTCTGAGTCATTCGTAACGGTCACTGTATTTCATCTTGTGGGCGGAGCTTGGCCAATAAACTTACTTACTATGACATTATGACCTGCACACAAAGCACACACGTGGCCAATTATGCTACTAAACAGCAAACCATTGGGAGGAAATTTGAGCACTTGGAGGAAACCCACATGGTCAAAACAAGAACCTTTAAATTCCACACAGACACTACTGGAGATCAGGATGAAACTTGGACCGCTGAAGTTGGGAGACAACAGCTCTATTGTCTGTGCCACTGTGCTGTTCTTGGTAGAATGAGACTTGGAATTAATTAACTATCTATTATAGAATATTAAATGCGGTGTTGAAGACAGAATGGCAGCAAGTCCAAATGCCAAGTCCAGAAATAGGCAATGGATACATGTTTCATTGCATATATAACCATATAACCATATAACAATTACAGCACGGAAACAGGCCCTCTCGGCCCTTCCAGTCCGTGCGGACCATTTGTTTTCCCCTAGTCCCATCTACCTGCACTCAGATCATACCCCTCCATTCCCTTCACGTCCATATACCTATCCACTTTACTCTTAAATGTTAAAATCGATCCTGCCTCCACCACTTCTGCTGGAAGCTGATTCCACACAGCCACCACCCTCTGAGTAAAGAAGTTCCCCCTCACATTACCCCGAAACCTCTGTCCCTTAATTCTCATGTCATGCCCTCTTGTTTGAATCTTCCCTACCCTCAATATAAGATGATGAAAATGAGTTGGATAATGGTACTGTGAACAATGGAACAGATTAATTGATTGATAATGTATTATCACATGTGACATGTCACAGTAAAGTTCTATGTTCTACACACCAAGTTATGCAAAGCGTCACCATGTAAAGAGCCGACAAAGTCACAAAGTGTTCGCTGCTGTCTCCAATCATCCATCTTTGTTCTCAGCGCCCACCCCTACCCCTCAAGCCGGGTCCCCCTTTGTTCTTGCCGACGATGAATCATTGTTTGACCTCTGGCACCCACCGCAGGCCCATCTGAGACTAGAGACTTATTCTAGGGCCAGACGCTACAAGCCATTGTCATTTCTACACTAATCATATCCACTTGTATCAACCTGATTTAATTGACCCTATCATTAATGACCATATATTCAGCAAAGCATTGACACTGAGTTTTTTTGACTTTCATGCCTTTTTCCTCCTTTCAGAAGCTATTTAAATCCTAAATCTCCAGCCCGATTTTTGGCCACAGAACATAGTGCAGCATTAGAACAGGCCTTTTAGCCCACAATATCTGTGCCAAACAAGATGCCAAGACCAACCCTTACAGTGGCTTGCAAACGTTTTCATACCCCTTGAACTTTTCCACATTTTGTCACATTACAACCACAAACGTAAATGTATTTTATTGGGATTTTATGTGATAGACCAACATAAAGTGGTGCATAATTGTGAAGTGGAAGGAAAATGATATATGGTTTCCAAATTTTATTACAAATAAAAAACTGAAAAGTGTGGCGTGCAAAAGTATTCTGACTCCTTGAGTAAATACTTTGTAGAACCACCTTTCGCTGCAATTACAGCTGCAAGTCTTTTAGGATATGTCTCTACCAGTTTTGCACATCTGGAGACTGAAATTTTTGCCCATTCATCTTTGCAAAATAGCTCAAGCTCAGTCAGATTGGATGGAGAGAGACTGTGAACAGCAATTTTCAAGTCTTGCCAGAGGTTCTCAATTGGATTTAGGTCTGGACTATGACTGGGCCATTCTAACACATTAATATGCTTTGATCTAAACCATTCCATTGTAGCTCTGGCTGTATGTTTACGGTCGTTGTCCTGCTGGAAGGTGAACTTCCGCCCCAGTCTCAAGTCTTTTGCAGACTCTAACAAGTTTTCTTCCAAGATTGCCCTGTATTTGGCTCCATCCATCTTCCCATCAACTCTGAACAGCATCCCTGTCCCTGCTGAAGAAAAGCATCCCCACAGCATGATACTGCCACCACCATGTTTCACAGTGGGGATGGCGTGTTCAGGGTGATGTGCTGTGTTAATTTTCCGCCACACATAGCGTTTTGCATTTAGGCCAAAAACTTCAATTTTGGTCTCATCAGACCAGAGCACCTTCCTCCACATGTTTGCTGTGTCCCCCACATGGCTTGTGGCAAACTGCAAACGGGACTTCTTATGGCTTTGTTTCAACAATGGCTTTCTTCTTGCCACTCTTCCATAAAGGCTCGATTTGTGGAGTGCACAACTAATAGTTGTCCTGTGGACAGATTCTCCCACCTGAGCTGTGGATCTCTGCAGCTCCTCCAGAGTTACCATGGGCTGCTTCTCTGATCAATGCTCTCCTTGCCCGGCCTGTCAGTTTAGGTGGAAGGCCATGACTTGGTAGGTTTGCAGTTGTGCCATACTCTTTCCATTTTCGGATGATGGATTGAACAGTGCTCCGTGAGATGTTCAAAGCTTGGGATATTTTTTATAATCTAACCCTGCTTTAAACTTCTCCACAACTTTATCCCTGACCTGTCTGGTGTGTTCCTTGAGCTTCATGATGCTGTTTGTTCACTAATGTTCTCTAACAAACCTCTGAGGCATTCACAGCACAGCTGTATTTATACTGAGATTAGATTACACACAAGTGGACTAATTAGGTGACTTCTGAAGGCAATTGGTTGCACTGGATTTTATTTAGGGGTATCAGAGTAAAGGGGGCTGAATACTTTCGCACGCCACACTTTTCAGTTTTTTATTTGTAAAAAATTTTGAAAACCATGTATCATTTTCCTTCCACTTCACAATTATGCGCCACTTTGTGTTGGTCTATCACATAAAATCCCAATAAAATACATTTATGTTTGTGGTTGTAATGTGACAAAATGTGGAAACGTTCAAGGGGTATGAAAACTTTTGCAAGCCACTGTATCTGCCCTCACATAATCCATATCGCACCAAGGAGCAGAGAACATATAATTCTGCAGATTGATAGATGTAGAAATATTATGATGGATTGTTGATGACAAGCTGCTGCTGAGAATTTGAACGTACATGTAGAACAGTGCAGCACAGGATCAGGCCCTTCAGCCCACAATGTCCATGCTGTACATGATGCCAAGTTAAACTAATCTCAGCCTGCACATGATTCATATCACTTGCATTCACTGTATATCCATGTCTAAAAGCCTATTGAGTGCCACTGTTGTATTTGCTTCCACCACCTACAGGCAGCGTGTTCCAGGCGTGTTATGTTATGTACAAGATGTTGGTGAGGCCGCATTTGAATATTGTGATCAGTTTTGGTCACCTTTCTATTGGAAGGATATCATTAAGCATGGGAAGAGTGTGGAGAAGATTTATAAGGATGCTACTGGACATGAGTGGCTGAGCTACAGGGGAAGGTTGAACAGGCTGGGACTTTATACCCCGGAGTGCAGAAAGATGAGGACCAATTTCATGCCTGTGTTGCTCATGGGAGAGAACCTCTGTTCATAATTCTCCACAAATCAAATGCAAATTTGGACAGATGAGGGCGGTGGAAGTTTGCCTTCTATCTTTGTAATATCATCCATATTAATATCATCCATGTAATATCATCCTGTTCAGGTTACATGCTAATGAAGCACTCATTAATTAGTGTGGGACGTGTCCAGTACGTGTAATTTCATGCAAATATGTGCAAGGTGCAGTGAATAGCGGGGCCTGGGGTGTGTTGTGGAGCAGAGGGACCAAGGAGTGCAGGTACATAGTTCCTTGAAAGTCGTATCACAGGTGGTCAAGAAGGGTTTGGTACATTGCCCTTCATCACTCAGGATATTACATAGAAACATAGAAAATAGGTGCAGGAGGAGGCCATTCGGCCCATCGAGCCAGCACCGCCATTCATTGTGATCACGGCTGATCGTCCCCAATCAATAACCCGTGCCTGCCTTCTCCCCATATCCCTTGATTCCACTAGCCCTTAGAGCTCCATCTAACCCTCTCTTAAATCCATCCAGTGATTTGGCCTCCACTGCCCTCTGTGGCAGAGAAGTCAACAAATTCACAACTTTCTGGGTAAAAAAGTTTTTTCTCACCTCAGTCTTAAATGGCCTCCCCTTTATTCTAAGACTGTGGCCCCTTGTTCTGGACTCGCCCAACATTGGGAACAATTTTCCTGCATTTAGCTTGTCCAGTTCTTATAATTTTATATGTTTCTATAAGATCCCCCCCTCATCCTAAACTCCAGTGAATACAAGTGTAGTCTTTTCAATCTTTCCTCATATGACAGTCCCGCCATCCCAGGGATTAATCTTCTGAACCTGCACTGCATTGCTTCAATCACAAGGATGTCCTTCCTCAAATTAGGAGACCAAAACTATACTCAATACTCCAGATGCGGGTGTTTTACGGGTCGAGACCCGAAATGTCCCCTATATAACTGCAGAAGAACCTCTCTACTCCTATACTGAAATCCTCTTGTTAGTAAGGCATTCCATGAGCTTACTTCACTGCCTGCTGTGCCTACACGCCAACTTTCAGTGACCAACAAGGACACCCAGGTCTCCCTGTACCTCCCCCTTACCTAACCTAACCCCATTGAGATAATAATCTGCCCCCTTGTTTTTGCAACCAAAGTGGATAACCTCACATTAATCTATATTATACTGCATCTGCCATGCATCTGCCCACTCACTCAACCTGTCCAGGTCACCCTGCAAACTCCTAACATCCTCTGCACAGTTCACACTGCCACCCAGCTTTGTGTCATCCGCAAACTTGCTAGTGTTGCTCCATATCCCTCTTCCAAATCATTTATATATATGGTAAACAATTGCGGCCCCAACACCGAGCCTTGCAGCACTCCACTCGCCACTGCCTGCAATTCTGAAAAGGACCCGTTCACTCCTCCTCTTTGCTTCCTGTCTGCCAACCAATTTTCTATCCACGTCATCCCCCTACCCCCAATACCATGTGCTCTAATTTGAGTCACCAGTCTCCCATGAGGGACCTTATCAAAGGCTTTCTGAAAGTCTAGATACACTACATCCACTGGCTCCCCTTCATCCATTTTACTTGTCAAATCTTCAAAAAATTCCAGGAGATTAGTCAAGCATGATTTCCCTTTCATAAATCCATGTTGACTTGGACTAATCCTTTTACTTCTATCCAAATGCCCCATTATTACCTCTTAAATAATTGACTCCAGCATCTTTCCCACCACCGAAGTCAGGCTAACTGGTCTATATTATTAAGTATAGAAGTTGGGAAGTCATGCGTAGTTGTCCCTGAATCTGGATGTGTGCATTTTGTAACTTTTATACCTCTTGCCTGATGGGCGGGAGATGAAGAGGGAGTGACTAGGGTAAGACTCGTCCTTGATGATGGTGCTGGCCTTGCCGAGGCAGCGTGGTGTGGATGGAGTTGATGGAAGGGAGGTTGGTTTGTGTGATGGTCTGGGCTGTTCCCAAGTCTCTGAAATTTCTAGTGGTCTTGGGGTGGAAGATTGCAACCTTCACGTGGTCTGCCCTGTTTCAACTAATGCAATCAACTCGACATGCACAAACGGAAGATCAAATAGAACAAGTTGTCTAACAACTTTAGGCTGTGCACGCCACACGAAAGAAGAAGATGTGGTTGGTCCTCGTCCAAATTATATTCCTCTGCTCAAATATTACTGACTTAAGTGACAACTCTGTGTTCCTGTAAACACGTTTCTAGATGTGTCGCCCGATGCAAGTTACGATGCAATCTTGCCTGTTCCAGTAAACGTAGGTAGGTTCCCCTGAATGATGTTCCGATCTATCCCAGCTGTCTGCTTTTTTTGTCTGAAGAATGGTCGCGACCCATAACGCCACCCATTCCTTCTCTCCAGAGATGCTGCCTGTCCCGCTGAGTTACTCCAGCTTTTTGTGTCTGTCTGTCTGCTTCTTTTACTGGATTTCCAGATTTATTTGGCTCATAAAGCTTCTCCAAGTGTTAATAGTAAGATTAAACGAGAACTTACCAGTTCGAAGTTTGATCGTTATTTTATGAGGAGTAACGATGAGGGATTACGTGAAGAAGCCCCGCCTGGCGCTGGAACGGCATTCTTCAAAGCAGCGGCATGAAAAACACAGAACACAAATAGCTGGAGTAAGATAGTAAGGCTCATCATAGATTTAGAACTACCAGATGATCATTTATTTTATGAGGGTGGGGAGTGGAGGGCACGTAATCCCTCATCGTTACTCCTCATAAAGTGTTGAATGAGCCAGAGTGTCGTATGGAATGAGTTTACGACATAAAAAACACAGAAAACACAATGTTCACACACACACACAATTTAAGGCCGACAGGATATGCTTATAGGTTTACCTTGGTTTCAGCTCTTCTTGGTCTGCTTTGTTTGGTAAATTCATAACATATATGATAATGTAATCTGTATCCATATATAACCATATAACAATTACAGCACGGAGACAGGCCCTCTCGGCCCTTCCAGTCCGTGCCGACCATTTGTTTTCCCCTAGTCCCATCTACCTTGCACTCAGACCATACCCCTCCATTCCCTTCACGTCCATATACCTATCCACTTTACTCTTAAATGTTAAAATCGATCCTGCCTCCACCATCTCTGCTGGAAGCTCATTCCACACAGCCACCACCCTCTGAGTAAAGAAGTTCCCCCTCACGTTACCCCTAAACTTCTGTCCCTTATTTCTCATGTCATGTCATGCCCTCTTGTTTGAATCTTCCCTACCCTCAAAGGGAAAAGCTTATCCACGTCAACTCTGTCTATCCCTTTCATCATTTTAAAGACCTCAATCAAGTCCCCCCTTAACCTTCTGCGCTCCAAAGAATAAAGACCTAACTTGTTCAACCTTTCTCTGTAACATAGTTGCTGGAACCCTCGCAACATTCTAGTAAATCTCCTCTGTACTCTCTCTATTTTGTTGACATCCTTCCTATAACTAGGCGACCAAAATTGTACACCATACTCCAGAATTGGTCTTACCAATGCCTTGTACAATTTTAACATTACTTCCCTACTCCTATATTCAATGCTCTGATTTATAAAGGCCAGCACACCAAAGGCTTTCTTTACCACCCTATCTACATGCGATTCCACCTTCAGGGAACTATGCACAGTTATTCCTAGATCCCTCTGTTCCACAGCATTCCTCAATTCCCTACCATTTACCATGTACGTCCTATTTTGATTTGTCCTGCCAAGATGTAGCACTTCACACTTATCAGCATTAAACTCCATCTGCCATCTTTCAGCCCACTTTTCCAAATGGCCCAAATCTCTCTGTAGACTTTGAGAATCTACTTCATTATCCACAATACCACCTATCTTAGTATCATCTGCATACTTACTTATCCAATTTTCCACCCCATCATCCAGATCATTGATGTACATGACAAACAACAGTGGACCCAACACAGATCCCTGAGGCACCCCACTGGTCACCGGCTTCCAACCTGACAAACAGCCATCCACCATTATTCTCTGACATCTCCCATTCAGCCACTGTTGAATCCATCTTGCTACTCCGCCATTAACACCCAAAGATTGAACCTTCTGAACCAACCTTCCATGGGGAACCTTGTCAAAGGCCTTACTGAAATCCATATAGACAACATCCACTGCTTTACCCTCATCAATTTCCCTAGTTTACCACTTCAAAAAATTCAAGAAGGTTTGTCAAACATGACCTTCCAGGCACAAATCCATGTTGTCTGTTCCTGATCAGACCCTGTTTATCCAGATGCTTATATATATTATCTCTAAGTATCCTTTCCATTAATTTGCCCACCACTGACGTCAAACTAATAGGTCTATAATTGCTAGGTTTATTCTTTGAACCTTTTTAAAACTATGGAACAACATGCGCAGTACGCCAATCCTCCGGCACTATTCCCGTTTCTAATGACATTTGAAATATTTCTGTCATAGCTCCTGCTATTTCTACACTAACTTCCCTCAATGTCCTAGGGAATATCCTGTCAGGACCTGGAGACTTATCCACCTTTATATTTTTCAAAAGTGTCAGTACTTCCTCCTCTTTGAATCTCATAGTTTCCAGAGCTACTCTACTTTTTTCCCTTACCTCACAGAGTTCAATATCCTTCTCCTTGGTGAATACCGAAGAAAAGAAATTGTTCAATATCTCCCCCATCTCTTTTGGCTCTGCAGATAGCTGTCCATTCTGGTTCTCTAATGGTCCAATTTTATCCCTCGTTATCCTTTTGCTATTAATATAGCTGTAGAAACCCTTTGGATTTACTTTCACCTTTCTTGCCAAAGCAACCTCATATCTTCTTTTAGTCTTCCTAATTTCTTTCTTAAGATTCTTTTTACATTCTTTATACTCCTCTAGCACCTCATTTACTCCATGCCTCCTATAATTATATACAATTATAACGTAATATTTGCAATGTTTGCACTCTTATATTGATACTAAAGTCATCAGCATTATTACTTTCAATGTTAACTTTTTTGAATCATTGATAGAATTGGAGTCCATTGCCTAAAGCAATTCAGGACTATATTGATCTCCACTTATGTATTGCAATTTTGGACAGATTATATATATATATTGTAGCGGCACCATACGTGGTGAATAAAGGTGAGACATCAGGTCGGTTCAAACGGTTGTTTATTCATTAATGGCACGTTAGGTGGGTGCGCTAACTATATTACAAAGTTGCTGTAGCTGAGCGAGGTTGTCCTCTCGGGCTCAGCTACCTGTTGACTCTCCGAGGTCTCGAGGAAAGAGACCTTAAGTACCAGGACACTCCCTCTAGCCCATGACGTCACGTGCCCGCCCTCGTATCTCCTGACGAGGGTTCGAGCATAAGTGGCTGACGCCACAGGACACCCCCCAGAACAGGAGGAAGGAATAGCATGGTCGAGGGAGGCTCCTGCATGTAGGTCTGGGACACCCCGGGCGTGGGTCGGGATGGAGGGCTCCACGGGCGCAGTGACGCTCTGCGTGGGCGATCCCGAAGTACCGAGGGGTGCGAGGAGACCGATGCAGAAGCCGCTGGACAGAAGGGGTCTGGGACACCCCGGGCGTGGGTCGGGACGGAGGGCTCCACGGGCGCAGTGACGCTCTGCGTGGGCGATCCCGAAGTACCGAGGGGTGCGAGGAGACCGATGCAGCAGCCGCTGGACAGAAGGGGTCTGGGACACCCCAGGCGTGGGTCGGGACGGAGGGCTCCACGGGCGCAGTGACGCTCTGCATGGGCGATCCCGATGTACCGAGGGGTGCGAGGAGACCGAAGAGACACGGTCGCATCTCCTTGACCAGCTAAGGGAGAGTGTCCTGTGAAATACGGCTCCTAACAACGATGGGGGGAAAAACTAAATCAAATAAACTAATTTCTGAACCGAGTGTGGAAATGCAGTGAACACAAAAATGAACAGTAAAAAGACAAATCACAGTGCAATCAGTGTCCAAAGCTCATATTGTCCAGTGTTCATAGTGCAGGATAGTGCTGCAGGGACAGCCTCCGGCCTGAATGTGGCGCTGTGGGCGGCGGTGAGGCTGCAGTGACGGCATCCGGCCGAAAGGTGGCGCTGTGGTCGGCGGTGAGGCTGCAGTGACGGCATCCGGCCGGAAAATGGCGCTGTGGATGATGGTGAGGCTGCAGTGACGGCATTCGGCCGTAAGGTGGCGCTGTGGTCGGCGGTTAGGCTGCAGTGACGGCAGCCGAACTGACGGTGGCGCTGTTGCCGGTAGTCAAGCTGCAGGGACGGCATCCGGCCAGAAGTTGGCGCTGCAGACGGCGGCCAGGTAAGTTCGTAGTTCACTTCCGGCCGGCCGCGGCCATTTTTGTAGTCGGGCGGCCGCTTGTTTCAAGATGGTGCGGCGGCCATCTTGTCGGCTGGCTGAAGCGGATTCACCAGCGATTGAAGACCGGTGAGGAGCAGAAGGGCGTCTCCACGGCGGTCGCCTCAGGTAAGCCCGCCCTATCGGGTGGCTAGGCCCTGGGCAGCGGTCGGCGAGGCCAGGCATGGTGCAGGGCAGGACGTGGAGCCGTGGCCGCTGTGAGGCCTGTTGCGGTGCCGGGTCTGGAGCAGTGAGCCCGGTGCGGTACAGGGCGTGGAGACGCGGTGAGGCCTGGGGTGCGGTGTCCGCGGTGAGTTGTGGTGCAAGGCCCAGAGCCGGAGTCCATTGTCAGGAGCGGGAGAGCGGCGGCCGTCACACAAGGCCTGGAGCGGTGTGGGGTTTGGAAGCGGGGCCTGCCCCGTTGCCGGGAGCGGGAGAGCGGCGGTAGCCGCGGCTTCTCAACTCCGGTGATCAGCAACTGGTGTGGAAGAGGCGGCATACCTCACTGCTGGGCCTGGTTGGCGGCAGCGTAGTTCTGCAGGGCTGGGCAACCGGCTGCAGACATCAGGTCTCCCGAGGCTGCGTGCGTCAGGTGTCCAAATTTCTATTCGGACAGTCGGGGTCACCAATGTAGCGGCACCATACGTGGTGAATAAAGGTGAGACATCAGGTCGGTTCAAACGGTTGTTTATTCATTAATGGCACGTTAGGTGGGTGCGCTAACTATATTACAAAGTTGCTGTAGCTGAGCGAGGTTGTCCTCTCGGGCTCAGCTACCTGTTGACTCTCCTAGGTCTCGAGGAAAGAGACCTTAAGTACCAGGACACTCCCTCTAGCCCATGACGTCACGTGCCCGCCCTCGTATCTCCTGACGAGGGTTCGAGCATAAGTGGCTGACGCCACAATATATATATATATATATATATATATATATTTATATCTACATATATATCCCTTTTCATATCGGGATATTACGAATGAACCCTATAATTTCTTGGTTAGTATATTGTCCGTAAATAGGACGATAAACACTCTGAGCCCTATTATTGGCTCTATCAATTAGATACTCAGAAAAAATGCAATCCACAAGGAACTCACATATATATAATATGACAAATAACTTTACTGTATACACAGACTTCCAATTTCTTATAAAAATATTGTTTTTTAAACTTATTTCTAGACACCAGTAATATTAAAGATGTATGGAGATTGCAAAATCCAACAGGACGCGAATACTCATTTTACTCAGCCGTGCATAAAAGTTATTCAAGAATAGATTATTTTTTGGTAGATTTAAAACTTATTCCACTTACGTATAATTCAAAATATCATAATATTATAATCTCAGATCACGCACCATTAACTTTTAAGATGAAACTAACGGGTAAAATGGATAAACAAGATAATTGGAGATTTAATCCACAAATTTTAAAGGACAAAATAACTCAAGAATATATTACAAAACAGATCAAGATCTTCTTTGAAACAAATGATACACCTGAAATATCATCATCCCTCTTATGGGAAACTTTTAAGGCCTATGTTCGGGGAATTATGATATCTTCTCAAGTATTTTATAATAAAGAGAATAGGAAGCTACAACAGGCATTGGAAAGAGAGATTAAACAATTAGATACAGAGAATGCCATTAATCCATCTACGACCAACCATAATAAAATTTTTGCATTGAAATATAAACTAAATAAAATACATTCAGATCAAGTTGTAAAACTATACCAATATACCAAACAAACTCAATTTGAATTCGGTGATAAACCACATAAACTACTGGGCTCGTCAGTTAAGAAAAACTGGAAGGAGAAAAATTAATATATAGGATCAAATCAGATAAAGGAGAATTACTAACACAAACTAAAGATATAAACGAAAGATTTTTGCAATATTATAAAAAATTATACTCAGCTAAAACAAAAGAAAATCGTATAGGAGTAGAAACATTTTTGAAAAATTGTAATCTAAATGGACTAGATTTAGAAGATAGGGAATTATTAAATGTCGAAATAACTACTAAAGAAATTGAAGAAACTATTAGATCATTAAAAAATGGAAAACTCCAGGACCAGATGGTATTGGAGCAGAATTTTATAAAATATTTTATGACATGATAGCCCCACGTTTGAAGACACTATATGAACACATTTACACACAACAGAAATTACCAGATACATTAAATGAATCTATTATAACCCTTATACCTAAATTAGATAAAAATCTCGATGACCCAGGGTCATATAGAGCTATATCTCTTTTAAATACTGATCAAAAAATATTAACAAAAATATTAGCACAAAGATTAAACAAAGTGATTAATAAATTAATTCATTCAGATCAAACGGGATTTATACCAAAAACGATACTCTTCAAATAATTTGAGAAGATTATTTAATATTATATACTCGAAAAGAAAATATTACGAAGGATTTATTAATTATCTCGTTGGACGCAGAGAAAGCTTTTGATCAGATTGAATGGTCTTATTTATTTTCGGTTATGGAATCTTTTCAATTGGAGAGAAGTTTATAACATGGGTTAAATACTATATACTAGACCAACAGCTAGAATAATTAATTAACCAAGTGTTAACAACGAAATTTAACTTATTCCGAGGTTGTAGACAAGGTTGCCCTTTATCTCCACTACTGTTTGCACTTGCAATAGAACCATTAGCAAAATCTGTGAGATCAAACCCTGAAATATATGGGTATGAAACTAAAGAAACTGAAAATAAAATCTCATTGTACGCAGATGATGTATTACTTTATATCACAAAACCAGAAATTAGTCTTCCTAACTTGTTAGATTTAATAACCCAATTTGGATCGTTTTCAGGATATAGAATTAATTGAATAAAAGTGAACTTATGCCAATAATGGGAAATAATTTACATATATTACAACAATACCCTTTTAAGATTGCAAATGAAAAAATTAAATATCTTGGAATTTATGTAACAAAAAGATATAATTCATTATTTAAATCTAATTTTTTACCCTTATTGAATAAACTATTTAAGAATATTCAATATTGGAAAACATTACCTATTTCAATGTTAGGTAAGATTAATGCGATAAAAATGATTTTTCTTCCACAACTACTATACTTGTTTCAAATGATCCCGATATATCTTCCTAAAAATTTCTTTAAGAAAGTGGACTCCATGGTTACTAATTTTATTTGGGATTATAAGAATCATAGAATAATTAAAAAGCAACTATGTAAATCAAAAATAAATGGTGGCTTTGCACTGCCTAATTTTATGGTTCGATTAATTATTTGCAACAAAATAATAAAAGAAGACTCAAATTGGTTCGACATAATAAGAAATCTTATAAAGAAAATCCATTAATAGAAAGTGGAATACGTATTTGGAAACAATTAAAAAAAACATTAAAATTACAGAATATACCACAGCTCTTCCAATAGTAAACAATATTTCTTTTAAACCTTCACTGATGGACAAAGGTTTCTTAAAATGGAAGAACTAACGGAATAAATAAGATTGGTGATCTTTATAGGGAAAATTTATTTCTCTCATTTCAGGAATTACAACAAAATTATGGATTACATTTTAAAGAATATTTTCGATATCTTCAAATTAGAGACTATGTTAAATCAAATACACTGGATTTTAGGAATAGAAAGACAGAAATTTTAGATGAATGTTTAAATAAACATCCGAATACTGAGAAATTAATATCATATATTTATAATATTTTATTGGAAAATGATTTACCAAATACGGATAAATATAGACAAGCATGGGAAAATGAACTAGGTCAAGTAATCAGTAGAGAAGTATGGAATGAAAGTTTACAATCATTGTTCATTAAATGCTAGACACTCCTTGATACAATTTAAAGTTATACATAGATTACATCTCTCAAAGTCCAAATTAAATAGAATTTTCTCAAATGTGTCTGCAATATGCGATGTGTCAACAATTAGAAGCTAATTTAACGCACTCATTTACAAAATGTATAAAAATCAGTAATTTTTGGATAGAGATTTTTAAGATAATCTCAACTGTAGTTAATGCAAAGTTAACTCCAGACTCAAAACTAATTTTATTGGGAATACTGGAAACAAACCAGATATTAACAACACAACAAGAATTTTTTATCGGTTATAGTTTTAATAATCGGTTAAAAAATTAAATACTAAGATTTTGGAAAGGTCCTACTTCCCCACAACTAAAATGTGGATTACAGAAATGTCGGAGACATTGCACTTGGAAACGATTAAGGCTTGCCCTGATGGACAGGCTGGACAGTTTCAGAGGAATATGGTCTCCATTTATTGAATATTTAAAGGGTTAAGATGGTCCAGTTCGAAGCCATGACGGAAGCCTGAATGGATGAAGAATTATAGACAATAGTTCATAAATATATCTCCATTGAAGAATACCTTGTTTAATATTCCACTCAATCAGTTTATCTCTCTTTTTTTTTTCTTTTCTTTTTCTCAACTGCTATAAAATAAAAAAGAAATTATAGAAGTACAAATAAGATTGACTGTTAATTTTAAAAATATTAAGAATGTATGTGACGTTAATATTTTCCTTTGTTTTAATTGAATCTTATATTTCTTCTTAATATGTAATTACTTCTAATAAAAATATCTTACAAAAAAAAAACAAAAAAACTTATTTCTGCAAATTGCAGGTATAAAACTTCTTTATACATAATTATTTTATTGTTATGTTGTTATATTAATTAAACATTCATAGACTTCTTTGACCATCAAACTGTTGTAATGGTCTGGTCAACCTGCAGATAGTCAATTCATATTTTCATGTCATGTCATGGATGCCTTTGTACAACAATAAATTACTGCAACTATGAATCATCACAAGTGGTTCAACATCACTCAATATTTATGAAAACCATGAAGCATCCGTTTTGGACCACCAAAATGCCTCTGGCAGTGTCCTGCTACATTTTCATCAGACACTGCCCTATCAGACAAAAATGAGGAACATAAAAGAACATTTTTCCTCATGTAATTGAGAGAAAAGCATCCACCTTTCCTGTTCTTGGTTTACCCACGAGAACATTTGAAAGATCGGTGATTTAATCTGTATACGACCAGATTAATCGTAGGCAATCCATATTAATGACAATGTATTTTCCTCCCTTAATTTGTTGTCTCCGATAACATTGTCTCTTTCTTAGAGATTAACAGCTGGACTAATACATTTTAGAATATGCCACATCTGTTTACTCAGATAATCACATGATTATTATTTTACTTATCTTATGTGATTTAATATATGCCACAGCCGTGGTATTGTTCACCTTGATATGACATGGACACTTCCATAATAGAACAATCAATATTTAATCAATAACTCCTTATACTTCAATAATTAATACAAATGTTTGGAGAAATTTCTTAGGACAATCCATTTGCAATTACCCTGGTATTATTGTCCATAGTCCCAACAAGAGACGTATCAATTATTTTTATAAGAATAGATAATATTCTTATCTTACCCAAATATTCACAGAAGCTGTCCATCATCTGTTAATACTTGCTTCAGCTTGCAACAGCTGCTAAGCTTATAGTTGAAGCAGCTTGTGAACCCCTTTTTTTTTTCTTTTTTCTTTTTTACCCATTACTTTAATAATGATAATGTATCATTTGGTATTTGCATAAGCCTCTCACAAAGGCATACACATTCTTATAAGCTTCTGTATTCCTTCTTTTGGAGCTTTATTTACTCTTTACCTAGGCTCCTTTTCTAATGGAGGGACAAAGTATGTCAACAAAGCAATGAGACATATTTGTATCATGGAACAATTTTCCATCTCTTAAGGTGCTGAATTTCTCCTAAATCCAGAATAGTTATTTTATGAATATTTATGCATGCCTAAAACATAGGCTTTATGTGATGGGTCAAGTCCTTGCCTTTCAACAGGCTTGTAAATGCAGCACTAATTTGCAGCTGACTCTTTATAACCTTCCAATTTAAATGTGATCAAGATAAACCATGACCATGTCCTCATTAGTGCAAGTGTTGATCTTTTATCAGTACAATTGTTCTTCCAGTATTCTGTTTAACAGCCTTGAACTGGTTTTAATCTTTTAGACAATGTTTTAACTTGCACCGCTTGACCCATTTTAATTAATTTCAAGCACCTGTAATATTTGATTAACACTTTGTTAATAACAACTGTATTTCAATGTTGAAAATGTTTCCATTTTAATAAAATGTTCTTACACTGTTGAAAGTGTATATAAAATGATGTATTGTGTGGTTTATACCATCACATCTTTACACTGAGGTAATTTAATAATATATATGTACGTACCCCTTCTTTATTGGAGTTACTTTTGGGTGCAAATCTAAAATCAAATTTTTAGGTTTTCTTATACAGGTGAACCAATCCTTTCTACAATTTTTTTTAGTTCTTAGTTTTATTAAATTAATGATTATAATACACCTGTAATCCCCCACAATGGGAGATTTCATGAATTTATTTTGTAACAGTTGTTTGCACCTCTTCAACGTACTTCAAGCCTCCTTTTCCCAATTATATGGGTTCGGATAAGGCTATGTTTGATTATGTTTATTTATCATACTTCTGCCTTTGTTTTGATCCAATTTTCCCCCCAAAGTTTAAAGACCAATAGTCTGTTCTTTTGTAATCAATATTTTGAATAATCATAAGGCAGGTTTCATTCCATAATAATCAGGAGTTTAACATAACCTGATTTGTATTGATCTGCAAATCTAGAGTGCAGATTTGGTCCCAAATATTATATATTTCTTCCCATTGAGCTCCACAAACTGATGGCAATTTATTTTTCTTCAAATGTATTGGTTATTTGCACAATATTTTATTTGTTTTCCATTGAATGGAAATGCCATGCACCAGTTTGAAATACTTTTAAAATCATATTTCCTTATATCTCATATAATTGAGACATGGATATCATAAACGGATTCACCGTTGATATCTTTATAGCTTTGGTGAGACCAATTAATTTTTTTTTTTTTTTCATATTTACTTTTCATGGCCTCACTCATTCATTCAGGTATCGTACCTAGTACACCTCTATATATTTTTTGTGCTGAAGTGTACTTAAATAAAACATAAACGTTTTATTATTATTCTGCTGTTTTAATCATAACAGCTTTAGTGAGAGACCAACTAATTTTGGTTTCCATGGTTATTTTCCATGGCCTCACTTCCTATTCAGGTGTTGTACCTACAACTTTACTGGTGCTGTGGTGGGTACTTCATGACCAGCCACCACTATCAGTGCATTTTTAGGGTCAGTTTTCCATTTTATTTTTACTGCCCTTGTTACTCCTGAGTTTTTCCCTCAAGGAGACTACCTTCAAACATATCTGAGGTAGATATTCCCACAACATTTCATCATATATATTAATATATGGAACCCCTTTAGGGTAGGTTAGGGAATGTTTTGGGGCCTTTTAACCCTTTTTGGCTTGAATTCTTTATTTATTTTATTTTTATTTTTTGGAATCTTTTTTCCATTATTTTTTCAAGCCATAAAGCTTTTTTAGTCTGAAGGCCTTTTATTGTAACTTTTTAAATTATGGCCTTTCTGACTTTATAAAATTCCCCCCCCCCCCCCCCCTGCCAAAAGTTTGTGGAGCGACTAAAAAGTTTTCCTAACGTAATTTTGACGGCCACCGGTATCGGAACCGGCTCCGTAATCTCCCGTTCCAATCGCTCCCCTTAGGACGTTCTTTTAAAACTCCGTTGTTTTTTATAGAAAGTATTTCCTTTTATTTTAACTTTTACTTATTTTTTACTTTTAAATTAGTTTTAAATCCTGGTATTCAATACCAGCCACGGAGTTTTTTAGACCCTGAAAGTGTTTTTCCCCTGCACTTACCTGCGGGCCCGTACCTACCGCTGTCGAGGAGCTGCCTCTGCAGCTCATGCTCTGCCGTCAGCGTCGACGTCATGACGTTCCAGCGCCAGGCAGGGGCTTCTTCACGTAGTCACTCACGTGACTCCGAAGTGAAATGATGTTTATTTACTATTGAATGTTGTGCATTCAAAGGGCACAGCATCATGAAAGACCTTGAGATGTTCCCACTGCTATTCATAAAGTGCCCGACATTAGGTAGAAAAATGTTCATAAATCATAACATTTGTGAATAATTTATCTTAATGATATTTGTCTTGATATTGATTATCTGTAACATCACATAGTGTTAACTATTGTGTATAGAAAAGTCTGCTCTTAGGAAATCAAGAGATAAATTGTAGTCATAGTAATGAAAGAACATCCAAACAATTGATATTTATAACGTAATTTCAGAATAGACATAAACAGCTCAAGGTTGCTGCAGAACAGCTCACAAATAGAAACTCCACGTAGTTAAGACCTGAAGATTTCCCTAGACAAATACTTCCAAATATTTAGCAGCAAGGGGATCAGCCAGTGAGGCTAATCTGACCATTGTCCTTAGAGCCAGAGAGTCATACAGCACGGAAACAGGTCCTTCAGCCCAGCATGCCAATGCCGGCCAATATGTCCCATCTACTCTAGTCTCACCTGCCTGCATTTGGCCCAGATCCCTCTAAACTTGATCATGTAATGCTAGAGTGATACCATGTAAACATTTGCCCAACTTGCCCGCACGGACCAACATGTCCCAGCTACACTAGTCCCATCTGCGTTTGTCCCATATCCCTCTAAACCTGTCCTATCCATGTATCTTAGATAGATACAAAAAGCTGGAGTAACTCAGCAGGACAGGCAGTATTTCTTAAATGCTGTGTAGTACCTGATGCAACTACCTTCTCCAGCAGCTCATTCAATACACCTCTGTGTGAAACAGTTACCCCTCAGCTTCCTATTAAATCTTTCCTTCCTCAACGTAAACCTATGTGCTCTGGTCCTTGATCCCCTACTCTATATAACCATATAACAATATAACAATTACAGCACGGAAACAGGCCATCTCAGCCCTTCTAGTCTGTGCTGAACACTTACTCTCACCTAGTCCCATCTACCTGCACTCAGATCATAACCCTCCATTCCTTTCCCGTCCATACACCTATCCAATTTATTTTTAAATGATAAAATTGAACCTGCTTCCCCCACTTCCACTGGTAGCTCATTCCACACAGCTACCACTCTCTGAGTAAAGAAGTTCCTCCTCATGTTACCCTTAAACTTTTGTCCCTTAATTCTCAAATCTCTGGGCAAGAGACACTGTGCATCTACCGAATCTATTCCTCTCATGATTTTATATACGCCTATAAGATCAGCCCTCATCCTCCTGTGCTCTAAGGAATAGAGTCCTAGCCTGCTCAACCTATCCCTACAGCTCAAGCCCTCGAGCGCTGGAAACATCCTCGTAAATTGGCTCAGCACCCTTTCCAGCTTGACAACATCTTTACTTAGCATGGTGCCCAGAACCGAACACAATACTCTAAATGCAACCTCACCAACATATATAACTGCAACATGACCTCCCAACTTCTATACTCAATACCTGACTAATGAAGGAAAATGTGTCAAAAGCCTTTTGACCATGCTATCTACGTGTGGTGCAACTTTCAATGAACTATGTAACTGCATTCCTAGATCGCTCTGCTCTACAACACTCCCCGGAGGCCTACTGTTCACTGTGTAGGTCCTTCCCATGTTAATGCTCCCAAAACACCTCACATTTCCCTGTATTAAATTCCATCAACCATTCTTCAGCCCACCTGCCCAACCAATCAAGATCCTGCTGCAGTTTTTGACAATCATATTCATCTGCAAACTTGCTAATCATGTTATGTACATTCTCATCCAAATCATGGATGTAGATATCAAACAGCAATGGGACCAGCACCAAACACGGAAGGGTGGCTTGGTGGCGCAGCAGTTGAGTTGCTGCATTACAGCGCTTGCAGCACCGGACACGCAGGTTCAATCCTGGCTCCTGGTGCTGTCTGTCCTGGTGCGGCTTTCTCCAAGATCTTCATTTTCCTCCCACACTTCAAAGATGTACAGGTATGTAGGTAATTGGGCTTGGTATAAGTGTAAATTGTACCTGGTGTGTGTAGGTTAGCATTAATGTAGGGGATCGCTGGCCACGGACTTGGTGGGCTGAGGGGCCTGTTTCCTCACGGTATCTCTAAACTAAACTAAACTAAACTAAACTAAACTAAACTAACCACACCACAAGTCACTCCTGTCCGAGTAGCAACCTTTCACCATCACCCTCCGAATCCATTCTGCTATCTCTCCTTGGATCCCATGCGATCTAAACTTCCAGAGCACGTGGAACCTTGTTGAATGCTTTGCTAAAGTCCATATAACCATATAACCATATCACAATTACAGCACGGAAACAGGCCCTCTCGGCCCTTCCAGTCCGTGCCGACCATTTGTTTTCCCCTAGTCCCATCTACCTGCACTCAGACCATACCCCTCCGTTCCCTTCACGTCCATATACCTATCCACTTTACTTTTAAATGTTAAAATCGATCCTGCCTCCACCACTTCTGCTGGAAGCTCATTCCACACAGCCACCACCCTCTGAGTAAAGAAGTTCCCCCTCACGTTACCCCTAAACTTCTGTCCCTTCATTCTCATGTCATGCCCTCTTGTTTGAATCTTCCCTACCCTCAATGGGAAAAACGTATCCACGTCAACTCTGTCTATCCCTTTCATCATTTTAAAGACCCCAATCAAGTCCCCCCTTAACCTTCTGCGCTCCAAAGAATAAAGACCTAACTTGTTCAACCTTTCTCTGTAACAGAGTTGCTGGAACCCTGGCAACAAGTCCATGTATATAAGATCACAGCTCTGCCCTCATCAACCTTTTTGGTTACATCATCATAAAAACTCAATCAGATTCGTCAGACATTATCTCTAATGTACAAACCCATGCTGACTATTCCTAATCAGACTTTATCCCTCTACATGCATATATATCCTATCCTTCAGAATACTCTCCAATAATATTCCAACTACAGTCGTTCAGCTTGGTCGCCTGTAGTTCACAGTCTTTTCTCTGCAGCCCTTCTTGAATAGATGCACAACATTTGCCACCATCTAGTCTTCTGACACCTTGCCTGTGTTTTAATGATGACTAGTAAATCTCAGCCAGGGATCCTACTTCCCACAGTGTCGTCAGAAGTATTTAATCAGGCCCGGGCGATTTATCTACCTACATACATGTCAGAACTTTCATCACCTCAAGCATAATACTGATTGCTCTCAAGACACTTCCAGTGCTTCACCACGAATTGCCCAGAACTGCAATTCTCTCACCGTAACTGCCTTCAGCAGACTGGGCTGATCCACTGCCCTCACACTCACAATACCATCATCATACTATCATATCTCATACTATCATAACAGTAAGAGACATTGGATTGGGACATGGATAGGATTTAGATTAACATGGGCCAAGCTTGGGGCAGGTGGGACTAGTGTAGGTGGGACATGTTGGTCAGCGTGGGCAATTTGGGCAGATGGGCCTGTATTCACGCTGTATGCTTCTATGACTAATAGTTTGTTCTTCATCCTGACACTCTCTCCACTGCACCCATTCTACATAATTGTCTCAGCTCTCTCCCTCAGCCTAGTGATCACAATACCATTAGTTTCAATATAATTATGAAGAGAGTCAGAACTGGACCTAGGGTGGAGATTTTTGATTGGGGAAAGGCTAACTTTGAGGGAATGCGTAAGGATTTAAAAGGAGTGAATTGGGACACTTTGTTTTATGGGAAGGATGTAGAAGAGAAATGGAGGACATTTAAAGGGGAAATTGCAAGAGTACAGAATCTTTATGTCCCTGTTAGGTTGAAAGGAAATATAAAAAGTTGGAAGAGCCATGGTTTTCAAGGGAAATTGGACACGTTTCGAAAAAAGAGAGATATCTACAATAATTATAGGAGGCATAGAGTAAATGAGGTGCTAGAGGAGTATAAAGAATGTAAAAATAATCTTAAGAAAGAAATTAGGAAGGCTAAAAGAAGATATGAGGTTGCTTTGGCAAGAAAGGTGAAAGTAAATCGAAAGGGTTTCTACATCTATATTAATAGAAAAGGATAACGAGGGATAAAATTGGACCATTAGAGAGCCAGAATGGACAGCTATCTGCAGAGCCAAAAGAGATGGGGGAATTATTGAACAATTTATTTTCTTCGGTATTCACCAAGGAGAAGGATATTGAACTCTGTGAGGTAAGGGAAAAAAGTAGAGGAGCTATGGAAACTATGAGATTCAAAGAGGAGGAAGTACTGACAATTTTGAAAAATATAATAGTGGATAAGTCTCCAGGTCCTGACAGGATATTCCCTAGGACATTGAGGGAAGTTAGTGTAGAAATAGCAGGAGCTATGACAGAAATATTTCAAATGTCATTAGAAACGGGAATAGTGCCGGAGGATCGGCGTACTGCGCATGTTGTTCCATTGTTTAAAAGGGGTTCAAAGAAAAAACCTAGCAATTATAGACCTATTAGTTTGACGTCAGTGGTGGGCAAATTAATGGAAAGGATACTTAGAGATAATATATATAAGCATCTGGATAAACAGGGTCTGATCAGGAACAGTCAACATGGATTTGCGCCTAGAAGGTCATGTTTGACAAACCTTCTTGAATTTTTTGAAGCAGTTACTAGGGAAATTGATGAGGGTAAAGCAGTGGATGTTGTCTATATGGATTTCTGTAAGGCCTTTGACAAGGTTCCCCATGGAAGGTTGGTTAAGAAGGTTCAATCTTTGGGTGTTAATGGCGGAGTAGCAAGATGGATTCAACAGTGGCTGAATGGGAGATGTCAGAGAGTAATGGTGGATGGCTGTTTGTCAGGTTGGAAGCCGGTGACCAGTGGGGTGCCTCAGGGATCTGTGTTGGGTCCACTGTTGTTTGTCATGTACATCAATGATCTGGATGATGGGGTGGAAAATTGGATAAGTAAGTATTCAGATGATACTAAGATAGGTGGTGTTGTGGATAATGAAGTAGATTTTCAAAGTCTACAGAGAGATTTGGGCCATTTGGAAAAGTGGGCTGAGAGATGGCAGATGGAGTTTAATGCTGATAAGTGTGAAGTGCTACATCTTGGCAGGACAAATCAAAGTAGGACGTACATGGTAAATGGTGGGGAATTGAGGAATGCTGTGGACCAGAGAGATCTAGGAATCTAGTACATAGTTCCCTGAAGGTGGAATCACATGTAGATAGGGTGGTAAAGAAAGCCTTTGGTGTGCTGGCCTTTATAAATCAGAGCATTGAACATAGGAGTAGGGAAGTAATGTTAAAATTGTACAAGGCATTGGTAAGACCAATTCTGGAGTATGGTGTACAATTTTGGTCGCCTAATTATAGGAAGGATGTCAACAAAATAGAGAGAGTACAGAGGAGATTTACTAGAATGTTGCCGGGGTTCCAGGAACTATGTTACAGAGAAAGGTTTACTCAGAGGGTGGTGGTTGTGTGGAATGAGCTTCCAGCAGAAGTGGTGGAGGCAGGATCGATTTTAACATTTAAAAGTAAAGTGGATTGGTATATGGACGGGAAGGGAATGGAGGGGTATGGTCTAAGTGCAGGTAGATGGGACTAGGGGAAAACAAATGGTCGGCACGGACTGGAAGGACCTGTTTTTGTGCTGTAATTGTTATATGATTATATGGTTATATGATTAAAAATACCATCTTTGTTTCCATAGAGACACTGTAACCTCTCTCCGCTTCAGTGTGTTCCGAATATAAAATCAATGTTGATATTGAGCAAGAATGCAGAGCCATGCATGTTTCAACAGATTTTTATTCCCATGTATATACAACTCCTCCTATGCTCATCCTTCTTTCTTAAACCTTAGACAATAGGCAATAGAAAATTGGTGCAGCAGTAGGCCATTCGGCCCTTCGAGCCAGCACCGCCATTCACTGTGATCATGGCTGATCATCCACAATCAGTTCCTGCCTTCTCCCCATATCCCTTGACTCCACTATCTTTAAGAGCTCTACCTAACTCTCTCTTGAAAGCATCCAGAGAATTAGCCTCCACTACCCTCTGAGGCAGAGAATTCATGGATTCATAACTCTCTGTGTAAAAACGTTTTTTTCCTACCCCTTATTCTTAAACTGCGGCCAATGGTTCTGGACTCCCCCAACATCGGGAGCATGATTCCTGCCTCTAGCGTGTCCAATCCCTTAATAATCTTATATGTTTCAATAAGATCCCCTCATCATAAATTCCAGTATATACAAGACCAGTTGCTCCATTCTTTCAACATATGACAGTCCCGCCATCCCGGGAATTAACCTCGTGAACCTACGCTGCACTCCCTCAATAGCAAGAATGTCCTTCCTCAAATTTGGAGAACACAAATGCACACAATACTCCAGGTGTGGTCTCACCAGGGCCATGTACAACTGCAGAAGGACATCTTTGCTCCTATACCACTCTTGTTATGAAGGCCAACATGCCATTAGCTTTCTTCACTGCTTGCTATACCTGCATGCTTACTTTCAGTGACACCCAGATCTCGTTGCACTTCCCCTTTTCCTATCTCGACACCATTCAGATAATAATCTGCCTTCCTGTTCTTGCCACCAAAGTGGATAACTTCACATTTATCCATAATATACTACATCTGCCATGCATCTGCCCACTCCCCCAACCTGTCCAAGTCACCCTGCATCCTCATAGCATCCTCCTCACAGTTCACACTGTCATCTGCAAATTTTGCTAATGTTACTCTTAATCCCTTCATCTAAATCGTGAATATACATTTTAAATAGCTGCGGTCCCAGCACCGAGCCTTGCGGTAGTCACTGTCAGCCATTCTGAAAGGGTCCCGTTAATCCCTACTCTTCCTGTCTTCCAACCAATTTTCCTATCCATGTCAGCACCCTACCCCCAATACCATGTGCTCTAATTTTGCCCACTAATCTCCTATGTGGGACCTTATCAACTGCTTTCTGAAATTCCGGGTACACAAGGGGGTCTCCCTTGTTCATTTTCCTAGTTGCATCCTCAAAAAATTCCAGAAGATTAGTCATGAATGATTTCCCCTTCGTAAATCCATGCTAACTTGTACCGATCCTGTTACTGCTATCCAAATGTGCCACAATTTCATCTTTTATAATTGACTCCAGCATCTTCCCCTCACCGATGTCAGGCTAACTGGTCTATAATTTCCTGTTTTCTCTCTCCCTCCTTTCTTAAAAGTGGGATAACATTAGCTACCCTCCAATCCACAGGAACTGATCCTGAATCTATAGAAGATTGGAAAATGATCACCAATGCATCCACGATGTCTAGAACCACTTTCTTAAGTACCCTGGGATGCAGACCATCAGGCCCTGGGGATTTATCAGCCTTCCGTCCCATCCGTCTACCCAACACCATTTCCTGCCTAATGTGAATTTCCTTCAGTTCCTCCATCACCTCTGGTCACTAGTACATCTGGGAGATTGTTTGCGTCTTCCTTAGTGAAGACAGATCCAAAGTACCTGTTCAACTTGCCTGCCATTTCCTTGCTCCCTATAATAAATTCACCTGTTTCTGTCTTCAAGGGACCCACGTTTATCTTAACTAATTTGTTCCTCTTCACATACCTAAAGAAGCTTTTACTATCCTCCTTTATATTCTTGCCTAGCTTACCCTTGTACCTCATCTTTCTCCTGTATTGCATTTTTTGTTATCTTCTGTTGCTCTTTAAGTTTCCCAATTCTCTGGCTTCCCGCTCATCTTTGCTATGTTATGCCTCTCTTTTATTTTTAATACTGTCCTTGACTTCTCTTGTCACTCGCAGTCCTTAGATTCCCCTTAGAATCTTTCTTCCTCTTGATCCTGCATCTTCTGTATTATAACCATATAACAATTACAGTACGGAAACAGGCCCTCTCGGCCCTTCCAGTCCGTGCCGATCATTTGTTTTCCCCTAGTCCCATCTACCTGCACTTAGACCATACCCCTCCATTCCCTTCCCGTCCATATACCTATCCACTTTACTTTTAAATGTTAAAATCGATCCTGCCTCCACCACTTCTGCTGGAAGCTCATTCCACACAGCCACCACCCTCTGAGTAAAGAAGCTCCCCCTCACGTTACCCCTAAACTTCTGTCCCTTAATTCTCATGTCATGCCCTCTTGTTTGAATCTTCCCTACCCTCAATGGGAAAAGCTTATCCACGTCAACTCTGTCTATCCCTTTCATCATTTTTAAAGACCTCAATCAAGTCCCCCCTTAACCTTCTGCGCTCCAAAGAATAAAGACCTAACTTGTTCAACCTTTCTCTGTAACATAGTTGCTGGATCCCAGGCAACATTCTAGTAAATCTCCTCTGTACTCTCTCTATTTTGTTGACATCCTTCCTATAATTAGGCGACCAAAATTGTACACCATACTCCAGAATTGGTCTCACCAATGCCTTGTACAATTTTAACATTACTTCCCTGCTCCTATATTCAATGCTCTGATTTATAAAGGCCAGCACACCAAAGGCTTTCTTTACCACCCTATCTACATGCGATTCCACCTTCAGGGAACTATGCACAGTTATTCCTAGATCTCTCTGTTCCACAACATTCCTCAATTCCCTACCATTTACCATGTACTTCCTATTTTGATTTGTCCTGCCAAGATGTAGCACTTCACACTTATCAGCATTAAACTCCATCTGCCATCTTTCAGCCCACTTTTCCATATGGCCCAAATCTCTCTGTAGACTTTGAAAATCTACTTCATTATCTATAACACCACCTATCTTAGTATCATCTGCATACTTACTTATCCAGTTTTCCACCCCATCATCCAGATCATTGATGTACATGACAAACAACAGTGGACCCAACACAGATCCTTGAGGCACCCCACTGGTCACCGGCTTCCAACCTGACAAACAACCATCCACCATTACTCTCTGACATCTCCCATTCAGCCACTGTTGAATCCATCTTGCTACACCATTAACACCCAAAGATTGAACCTTCTTAACCAACCTTCCATGGGGAACCTTGTCAAAGGCCTTACTGAAATCCATATAGACAACATCCACTGCTTTACCCTCATCAATTTCCTTAGTAACTGCTTCAAAAAATTCAAGAAGGTTTGTCAAGCATGACCTTCCAGGCACAAATCCATGTTGACTGTTCCTGATCAGACCCTGTTTATCCAGATGCTTATATATATTATCTCTATTATTCCCAGAACTACCTGCCATTGTTATTCCACTGTCATCCCTGCTTGGGTATCTTTCCAATCAACTTTGGCCAGCTCCTACCTTATGCCTCAATAGTCCCCTTTGCTCAACGGTAATACTTACACTTCCAATTTTCCCTTCTCCCTCTAAAATTGTAGATTAAAACATCATATTATGGTCACTACCTAATAATGGCTCCTTTATCTTGTGTTCCCTTTATCAAATCCGGTTCATTACACAACACTAAATCCAGAATTGCCTACTCCCTGGTAGGCTCCAGTACAAGCTGCTCTAAGAATCCATCACGCAGACACTCCACAAACTCCCTTTATTGGGGTCCAGTACCAACCTGCATATTGAAATCTCCCATAACAACCGTAGCATTACCTTTACTCTCCCATAACAACCGTAGCATTAATTTCTCTTGATTCAACTTACTCCCTATACCCAGGCTACCGTTTGGGAGCCTGTAGATAAGTCCGATTAGGGTACTTTTACAATTACAATTCCTCAGTTCTATCCATACTGCCTCTACATCTCCTGATTCTATGTCACCCTTCGCAAGGGACTGAACTTCATTCCTCACCAACAGAGCTACCCCACCCGCTCTGCCCCAGTCTGTCTTTTCGATAAGACGTATACCCCTGAATATTCAGTTCCCAGCCCTGGCCCTCTTATCCCTTCTGTAACTTTCCTTCCCATTACTTCGGGAGTTACCCTGGCCATAAGGCAGATTGATGATCCAGGAGAATTGTCCTTGTGGGTACACAAAAAGCTGGAGAAACTCAGCGGGTGCAGCAGCATCTAAGGAGCGAAGGAGATAGGCGACGTTTCGGGTCGAGACCCTTCTTCAGAATTGTCCTTGTTATTTTCCTATTTCAATACCATTCATCCTCCAATGCCTGAAGGAGTCTGTCAGTACTAATGTGTGTTGTTTTTACCTGTTTCATTATAAATATACTGATTTGCTGCTTTCTAGATTGGATTTTGGTTTTGTAAACTGTGTATATAATATATAAACTGTGTATTTAATATATATGAACATGGTGCCCAGAATAAAGTCTGGGGAATAAAGTCCGCTCCAAGGTACAAGCAGGAGCCTGCTCAACCTTTCCCTGTAGCTTAGGCCCTCGTGTCCTGGAAACATCCACGTAAATCAAAAAAAGCTGGAATGTCGTGAACACTTTGGGGTGTAAACCTTCCACCCAGATTACAGACCTATTGTCATGGGCTTCAGTGAGGGATTCTGGCCCCTATCAGTGTGGCTGTTATTTCTGTCCCTAATGGCAAGTTTGCTGCACCTTCTCTGTGAAGGTGATTATTTACTGTATCATCCCTAGTCACTTGCTGGATTGAATGTGAAATGAATGACAAAGACAAAGACAAAGTGCTGGAGGAACTCAGCGGGTCAGGCAGCATCTCTAGAGAAAAGGAAGTGTGACATTTCAGGTATAATCCCTTCCGCAGGCAGTCTGGTGGCTTTAACCTATTTGATGGTGCCTGGTGTTAAGAAATGAAATTGAAATGCGAGACAAATTTTCTTGGGCCATGTGTGGTTATTTTCACTCAGGGGTGACAGCTGGAGCTGGGGTGAGTCCCAGGCACTTTATGCAGCTCAGTGCAGAAAAGATGAGGGCTTCCACCTCCACACCCAATCAATAGCTTGCAAAGGATATCACAGATAACCTATAGATGAAGGAACTGCAGGGGAAAATACTGGAGCAAACTGGAAAATACTGGAGGGTAGAGTTACTGCATTACTAAGGTGCTGTCTGTATGGAGTTTCTACGTTCTCCCCGTGACCTGCATGAGTTTTCTCCGAGAACTTTGTTTTTCTCCCACACGCCAAAGACATACAGGTTAGTAGGTTCATTGACTTAGCATAAATGTAAACATTGTCCGTAGAGTGTGTAGGATATTGTTAGTGTGCGGGGTTCGCAGGTCGGCGCGGAATTGGTGGGCCAAAGGGCCTGTTTCCGCACTGTATCTCGAAACTAAATGAAAACTAATACTGCTGCCCTATTCATGGGAACACTACAATCCCAAGCTGGTGCTGAAGTCCAGACACTACCTGTCATCATTCATTTGTGACAGATTAATTTGTAAAATGCATGATTCTCAATGTTTCTCAACTGCGGATCTGTAAACAGCTGGATTCACTTCATCTTCAGCATTAATGTGAGAGGGGCAATGTTTCATGGAGTTGTACGGGGCAAGATTTATTACTCAGAGAGTGGTGGGCGTCTGGAACATGCTTCCAGGGTTGTGGTTTTGGCATAGAGAGGGTTGACAATCAGAACCTTTTCCCCAAGATGGAAAAATCAAATACTAGAGGGCATAACGTTATGGTGAGTCGGGAAAGTTTAAAGGAGATGTGTGGGGCAACCTTTTTACATAGAAGGTGATGAGTGCCTGGAACACGCTGCCAGGGTTGGTGGTTGAGGCAGACATGATAGTGGCATTTAAGAGGCTTTTGGATAGGTACATGGATATACAGGGAATGGAGGTATACGGATTATGGGTAGATAAGATGGACAGACAAGATGCTGGTAGATAAGACATGGTCTTGGCATTATGTTCGGCTCAGATATTGTGGGCCAAAAGGCCTGTTTTTGTGTTGTAATATTCTATGTTTTATGTGCAGTCAGCGAAGATTATTGCACTTGACATCATGCTTGTCATGGATATTGTGGATCGAAGCCTTTTCCTGTGTTGTCCTGTTGTACATTCTATGTTCTATGAGCAAGCATAATCCTCTGGATTGACGGTGAGCTGTCACCTATTTATAGCTATATGGCAATGCTTCTACAAGTTCCAGGAAAGATAACACATTCCTAGATCAGCAATCGAGACCAGGCCAGAGAGAGAGATAACGTATCTATGACAACTAATTGTTTTAAATAAAAAGTTTATTTGAGAGTAAAGCAACATTTTAATTTTTCTTCCACAGTGGTGATATGGGGAAAGTTCCAATATGTGCGGTGACAAAAATATAAATGGTAAGAATTGAGTATTTTAATCATCTGCAGTTAGTGCAAAGAAGTAACCAACACACGATGAATTGCTATCACAGTCCCAGGTTCAGTCTTGTCTTGGGTGCTGGCTGTGTTGACTTGTACCTTCTCCCCATGACTCGGTGGGTTGTCTCCGGATGCTCCGGTTTCCTCCCACATCCCAAAGATGTGTGGGTTTGTAGATTAATTGGCATCTGTAAATCGCTCCTAATGGGAAGGAAATGGATAAGAAAGTGAGAAAACATAGAACAGGTGGTCAGTGATTGGCATGGACTTGTTGGGCTGTAGGACTTGTTTCTATGCCGTGTGTCTAATCTAAACCAAACTAAAAGCTGAGAAACTGAAGACTTGCAGCAGTAACTGCGGTTCTGCTGTTGCCATTCACCACACTAGGGGGAGCTCCTGCTTTGAGGATGTTTCCATGATTCAAAGTCACAGACCTTTTCCAATGATATATAGGTTTGAAATTGCAGTTATTTGTATTAAAACAGGTTTTGTTACTCTTACCAGCAAAAGAATGCTGCTCTCAAAAGAACAGGAAGAAAGTAGCAGATGTTGGCCCAATGAAGGGTTGTTCTTCATTGGAGGCACAGCTTCACTGTGAAGGTTACAAGTGAGATCATTGACTACCACAACATTCTCATTGCTATTGTTCTCAACAGCTTCAGATCTTCAACCTACCATTATTTGCCTCTTGGAATACAAGTGCTTATAAACTTCAAACACTTTTATCATCAACAGTTCATGTTTTCGAGGCAATTTGAACACAGGACGCAAGAGCATAGAACAAAGTGCTGGAGGATCTCAGCAGCACAGGCAGCATCTGTGGAGGCCATGGACGGATAGCATTTTGGGTCAAGACCCTTCTTTAGACATGGAGAAAGTTGGAAAAGAGAGGCGGTGGTGAGATAAACCTGGAAAGTGATAGGTGTATACAGCCGGGGAAGGGAAGGTGATTGGCAGATGGGTGGAATGGCATACGCTAGAGATGAAAAGTAGACTAAAGGTGTCAGGTAAGAAAAGCAGAGGAGGGGTGAAATGTAAAGCTGGGAGTGGGATATGGGTGGAAGGGGCAGTGGAGGGGTGGTGGGAAGAGGGATACAGTATATAGGATTCGGGAATGGGAGATGAACGTGTAGAGGTAGGGAAAAGCAGCAGGGTGAGTAGAGTGGTGGGAGACGTGGGAGAAATGTGTGTGCGCTGGGGTGGGAGGAGAAGGTGGAGGAGGGGAAAGAGGAGTAGGAGAATGGAGGATTCAAATAATACACCATTGGGTTGTAAGCTCGATAAGTGGAATAGGTGTGTGTGTAGCCTCACTCTGGCAATGGAGTCCTCAGCAATACATCCTTGTTTTTATATTCTAGTCCTCTCTGTAGAAGTCTGTGAAATAAGCTTTTGGGAATCCTGCACCAGCACTCACAGGTCTCTTTGCACCGCCGATTTCTAAATCCTCATTTATAAAAGATTCTACGCCTTTATTCCTACTACAAAAGTGCATGACCTACACTTTGCTACGCTGTATTCTATCTGACACTTCTTTGCCCACTCTCCCAACCTGTCCAAGTCCTTCTGCCGAGTCCCTGCTTTCTCTACACTACCTGCCCCTCCACCTGTCTTCACAAAGCCTTCAGTCCCCTCGTCCAAATCATTATTATACAATATGAAGAGTAGTAGCCATAGCACCAACCTCTGCGGCACTCCACTAGTCACTGGCAGCAAACCAGAAAAAGCCCCCTTTATTGCCACCCTTTGTCTTCTTTGCCCACTCCCCCAACCTGTCCAAGTCCTTCCACAGCCTCTCTACTTCCTCAACACTACATGCCCCTTCAACTATCTCCGTATCATCTGCAAACTTGACCACAAAGTCATCAATAGTTTAGTCTAGCAACAGAGCATGAAAACATGCCCTTCAGCCCACCGAGACTGTGCTGACCATCAATCATCCGTACACTAGTTCTATCCTGCACACTAGGCATAATTTACAGAAGCCAACTAACCTACAAACCCCTTTGGAATGTGAGAGGAAGCTGAAGACACACAAGAAAACCCACGCACCAAGACAAGATTTGTAGAAGAGCAGAAAGCGAAAAGGAGATAGGAATTTGTTTGGGAACAGGTTAGGATGGGGAGACAAATGAAATGTAGACACAAGAAACTGCAGATACTGAGCAAATAGCTCAGTAGACACAAGAAACTGGAATACTGAGCAAATAGCAAGGTGCTGAAGAAAGAAAGAGAGTCAGGTCAGGTTTGTAGGTTAATTTGGCTTCGGTAAAAACGTAAAATTGTTGCTAGTGTGTAGGATAGAGCTGGTGCACAGGGTGATCGCTGGCCGGTGCAGACTCAGCGAGCCAAAGGGCCTGTTTCTGTGATGTATCATTAAAGTCAAAAGCAAAGGCACCATCTGTGGAGGGAAATGGACAGTCAGTGTTTTGGATCAAGATCCTCCTTCTGAATGAGAGGGCAGTTGCCAACATCATAAGGTGGGGCAATGGGAGTGGAGCAATGGGGGTGAGGCTATGGGGGTGGGGCTATGGGGTGGGCAATGGGAGTGGAGCAATGGGGGTGGGGCTATGGGGGTGGGGCAATGGGAGTGGAGCAATGGGGGTGAGGCTATGGGGGTGGGGTTATGGGGGTGGGGCTATGGGGTGGGGCAATGGGTGGGGCAATGGGGTGGGGCTATGGGGTGGGGCAATGGGGGTGGGGCTATGGGGGTGGGGGGTGTGCTAAGGGGGTGGGGCTATGGGGCGTGGCAATGGGGTGGGGCTATGGAAGTGGGGCTATGGGGGTGCGGCTATGGGGGGGCTATGGGGTGGGGCTCTGGGGTTGGTGCTATGGGGGGTGGCTATGGGGGTGGAGCTATGGCGGTGGGGCAATGGGGGTGGGGCTATGAGGTGGGGCTATGAGGGTAGGGTTCTGGGGTTGGTGCTATGGGGGGTGGCTATGGGGGTGGGGCAATGAGGTGGGGCTATGAGGCAATGGAGGTGGGGTAATGGGGTGGGGCATAGGGGTGTGGCGGGAAACTACCAGGTTGAAACATGTAAGGATGGGCTGATTGGCAGGTAGCAGTCAGTTAGCCGTTCACATCCTCGAGTACGAACCAACGATTACACAGTAGATAGACTACCAGGAGACTGGATCACCCAGAGAAATCCCACGTGTTCACAGGCAGAACAAACAAACTCCGTACAGACAGGCACGGGTAGAAATCCTGGGGGGGGGGGGGGGGGGGCGGGTGGACCTGTCACCCCCATGTTTTGTGAAATGTTGCAGCAAAACCGAAGCCTCCGAAGTCGAGTCACAGCTGCAACGCCACCACAGCCTCCTGTCAGCCACCTCCGTGATGGTCAGTCCACAGGCTCTGCAACCTGAGCCCTGAAGGTCGATTCCAGCTTGAGGCCGCCAGCGCTTAGAATCCAGCAGCCCAGGACTTGCTGCAGTTCCCAGGTCCGCTCACCTGCCTTGGGACCGGCTGTAGCGCCCAGGTCGCCTGCATGTCCCTGGACTGGCTGCAGTTCCCAGGTCGCGAAAACTAATTGAAAAAAATTACACATGCTGGCCGGATGATTTCTGGCTACGGGCTGGATCAGGCCCGTGGGCCGTAGGTTGCCGACCCCTGTCCTAGATGTCAGGCCTCATTGTCCTCCTCAATGGACAGTCAGTGTTTTGGATCAAGATCCTCCTTCTGAATGAGAGGGCAGTTGCCAACATCATAAGGTGGGGCAATGGGAGTGGAGCAATGGGGGTGAGGCTATGGGGGTGGGGCTATGGGGGTGGGGCTATGGAATGGGGCAATGGGGGTGGAGCAATGGGGGTTGGGCTTTGGGGTGGGGCTATGGGGGTGGGGGTGGGGCAATGGGGGTGGGGCTTATGGGGGTGGGGCAATGGGGGTGGGGCAATGTGGGATGGGGCTATGTGGGCGGGGCTATGGGGTGGGGCTATGGGGGTGGCAATGGGGGTGGGGCTATGGAAGTGGGGCAATGGGGGTGGGGCAATGGGGTTGGGCAATGGGGGTGGGGCAATGGGGTGGATCAATGGGGGTGGGGCTATGGGGGTGGGGTTATGAGGGTGGGGCTATGGGGGTGTGGCTATGGAATGGGGGTGGGGCAATGGTGGTGGGGCATTGGGGGTGGGGCTATGGGGTGGGGCTATAGGGTGGGGCAATGGAGGTAGGGCTATGGGGGTGGGGCTATGGGGGTGGGGCTATGGGGTGGGGGCTATGGGGCTGGGGCTATGGGGGTGGGGCTATGGGGGGGGTAGGGTTATGGGGGTGGGGCTATGGGGGCGGGGCTATGGGGGTGGGGCAATGGGGGTGGGGGCTATGGAAGTGGTGCTATGGGGTGGGGCAATGGGGGTGGGGCTATGGGTGGGGGTGGGGCTATGGGGGGTGGGCTATGGGAGTGGGGCAATGGGGGTGGGGCTATGGAAGTGGGGCTATGGGGGTGCGGCTATGGGGGGTGGCTATGGGGGTGGGGCTATGGAAGTGGGGCAATGGGGGTGGGGCCAATGGGGGTGGGGCAATGGGGGTGGGGCTCTGGGGTTGGTGCTATGGGGGGTGGCTATGGGGGTGGGGCTATGGAAGTGGGGCAATGGGGGTGGGGCTATGGGGGGTGCTATGGTGGGGCTATGAATGGGTAGAGCTCTGGGGTTGGTGCTATGGGGGGGTGGCTATGGGGGTGGGGCAATGAGGTGGGGCTATGAGGCAATGGAGGTGGGGTAATGGGGTGGGGCATAGGGGTGTGGCGGGAACTACCAGGTTGAAACATGTAAGGATGGGCTGATTGGCAGGTAGCAGTCAGCTAGCCGTTCACATCCTCGAGTACGAACCAACGATTACACAGTAGACTACAGGAGACTGGATCACCCAGAGAAATCCCACGTGTTCACAGGCAGAACAAACAAACTCCGTACAGACAGGCACGGGTAGAAATCCTGGGGGGGGGGGGGGGGGCGGGTGGACCTGTCACCCCCATGTTTTGTGAAATGTTGCAGCAAAACTGAAGTCGAGTCACAGCTGCAACGCCACCACAGCCTCCTGTCAGCCACCTCCGTGATGGTCAGTCCACAGGCTCTGCAACCTGAGCCCTGAACGTCGATTCCAGCTTGAGGCCGCCAGCGCTTAGAATCCAGCAGCCCAGGACTTGCTGCAGTTCCCAGGTACGCTCACCTGCCTTGGGACCGGCTGTAGCGCCCAGGTCGCCTGCATGTCCCTGGACTGGCTGCAGTTCCCAGGTCGCGAAAACTAATTGAAAACATTTACACATGCTGGCCGGATGATTTCTGGCTACGGGCTGGATCAGGCCCGTGGGCCGTAGGTTGCCGACCCCTGTCCTAGATGTCAGGCCTCATTGTCATCCTCCCCATGTTTCAAACGTGATTTCCGCCCCTAAGACAGCACCCCTTAGTCAGGATTGAACCCGGTCTCTGGCAGCAGCTCTACCGCTGCACTACCGTGCTCCCAGTCGGGGAGGGAAGAGTGTAGATAGAAGCACTGTTTAGGAGGTGATAAGTGGAGAACAAAATGGGGCAGATTCTGGATTCTGATAAGATAGAAGGGAAAAGAGTTGAACTGAATAAGAATGTTTGGTGTCATATGGAAGGGGGCGGGCAGAAGTGGGGGGAGAGTGTTGGAAGAGGGTCAGTGAGAGAAGTGCCAAAGTGATGGGCAGGTAGAGGAGGTAGGGTGAGGGGATGGTGCTGGAGACCTTTTGGAGACTAGGGTGTATTTTACAAAGTGGTGTGACAGAGGGTGAGAGTACATAGGAGAGAAGAGCGCAGTGGTGCGTGTTACCTGAAAATAGACTTGAAATGCTGGAGTAACTCAGCGGGACAGGCAGCATATTTGGAGAGAAGGAATGGGTGACATTTTGCGTTGAGACACTGAGAGTCATGGGAGAGGAAGACACAGAGACAAGGAAGTGTAAGGTGTGGAAACGAGACATCAAATGAATGGAAATGTAGAATAGATCATAGTTTGCAAGAAGGAAACAACAAAGCCAACAGATAACATTTAATCAGGAAGACAGTCAGACTGGTCAGAGAACGAGGAAGGGGGAAGGACGGAGAGAGAGGGAAAGCAAGGGTAACTTGAAGTTAGAGAAGTCAATGTTCTTACCGCTGAGGTGTAAGCTGCACAACACGTTCCCGATGTTGGGGATGTCCAGAACTAGGGGTCACAGTTTAAGAATAAGGGGTAAGCCATTTAGATGGGAGATGAGGAAAAACTTTTCACATCAGAGTATGAAGGTGCTCTGGTGCTTTCAAGAGAGCGCTAGACAGAGCTCTTAACGATAGCAGAGTCAAGGGATATGGGGAGAAGGCAGAAACGGGGTACCAGCCATGATCACAATGATGGTGGTGCTGGCTCGAGGGGCCGAATAACCTCCTCCTGCACCTATTCTATCTATTATCACATTGAATGTTGATACTGGCGCAAAGGACCGAATGGCCTACTCCTGCACCTATTGTATATTGTCTATTGTCAAGTGAAATATGAGGGGCTGTTCCTCTAATTTGCGCTGGGCCACATTCTGATAGTGGATGAGGCCCAGGACAGAAAGTTCAGTGTGGGAATGGGAGGGGGAATTAAAGTGCTGAGCAACCGGGAGATCAGGTAGGTTTAGGCAGACTGAGCAGAGGTGTTCAGTGAAACGTTTGCCGAACTTGTACTTGGTCTCGCCGATATACAGGAGTCCACACCTAGAACGGCAGATACAGTAGATGAGTTTGGAGGAGGCCCACAGGAGCCGTTGGAAGAGGAGGAGGGGGAGGAGCGACACCCGACCGGTAAGCTATAAAATCAAGCGCGGGGCATGTTTTTTCAGAGGCCCACAGGAGCCGTTGGAAGAGGAGGAGGGGGAGGAAAGCTATAAAATCAAGCGCGGGGCATGAGAGGCCCACAGGAGCCGTTGGAAGAGGAGCGACACCCGACCGGTAAGCTTTAAAATCAAGGCACGGGCTTGTTTTTTACCCAAATCCATAACATTCCATTTGGAGAAGTGGGTTTTTTTGAGGAAGCCGCCGATTGGTGGGAAGTGGACTAGGGAAAGCAGCTGATTGGCAGTCAGATCCCAGCAGTTTGTTGTATCCTGTGTAAGGGGGCAGTATGAAGGCCAGGGCAGTGTACTGTTCTGGATGTCAGATGTGGGAGGTCAGGGAATCTGATAGCCCTCCAGACGTCCACATCTGCGCCAGGTGTGTCGAGATGGGGCTCCTAAAGGACTGTGTTAGGAACTGGAGCGCAGCTCGATGACCTCCGTCTGGTCAGGGAGAGTGAGGAGGTAATAGAGAGGAGTACAGGGAGGCAGTCACTCCCAGACCACAGGAGGCAGACAAGTGGGTCACGGTTAGGAAGGGCAAGAGGCAGGGGCTAGAGGTACCCTGTGACCGTACAACTGGAAAATAGGTACTCGGGTTTGAGTACGATTGGAGGGGACAGCCTAGCTGGGGGCAACAACAGCGGCCGGGCCTCCGGCACAGAGACCGGCCCTGATGCTCAGAAGGGTAGCAAAAAGAGGAGGGCAATTGTAATAGGGGACTCTATAGTTAGGGGGTCGGATAGGCGATTCTGTGGACGCAGTCGGGAGACCCGGATGGTAGTTTGCCTCCCTGGTGCCAGGGTCTCGCATGTGTCAGAACGTGTCCAAAAGATTCTGATAAGGGAGGGAGAGGAGCCTGATGTTGTGGTACACATAGGTACCAATGACATAGGCAGAAAAAGTGGGAGAATTTAGGGAGTTGGGGGGAAAGTTAAAGAGAAGGACCAAAAGGGTAACGATTTCAGGATTACTGCCTGTGCCGCGTGACAGTGAGAGTAGGAATGAAATGAGGTGGAGGCTAAATGCGTGGCTGAGGGACTGGTGCAGTGGGCAGCGATTCAAGTTTCTTGATCACTGGGACCTCTTTTGGGGAAGGCATGATCTGTACGCAGAGGACGGGTTGCACTTGAACCCGAGGGGGACCAATATCCTGGCAGGGAGATTTGCAAAGGCTACTGGGGAGACTTTAAACTAGAAAGGCTGGGGGGAGGGACTCGGGGTAGAGGGTGCTAGGGGACAGGGTGTGGGCAAGAGGCAGAGAAGGGAAGCACTCGGACCCAAAATGTAGGCGAGAAAGATGAAAAAGATAATAGACAGAGAATAAAGGATGGTGGGTTTATAAAATGTGTATATTTTAATGCTAGGAGCATTGTAAGTAAGGTGGATGAACTTAGAGCCTGGATTGACACCTGGAAATATGATGTTGTGGCAATCAGTGAAACATGGTTGCAGGAGGGTTGTGATTGGAAACTAAATATTCCAGGATTTCGTTGCTTCCGGGGTGATTGGAGGGACCAGAGGTGGAGGTGTTGCATTGCTTGTCAGAGAGGATATTACAGCAGTGCTTTGGCAGGATAGATTAGAGGGTTCGTCTAGGGAGGCTATTTGGGTGGAACTGAGAAGTGGGAACGGTGTAGCAACACTTTTAGGGGTGTACTATAGACCGCCAAATGGGGAGCGAGAATTGGAAGAGCAAATATGTAAGGAGATAGCAGATATTAGTAGTAAGCACAAGGTAGTGATTGTGGGAGATTTCAATTTCCCAAAAATAGACTGGGAAACACATTCTGTAAATGGGCTGGATGGTTTGGAGTTTGTAAAATGTGTGCAGGATAGTTTTTTGCAGCAGTACATAGAGGTACCGACCAGAGAAGGGGCTGTGCCGGACCTCCTGTTAAGAAATGAGGCAGGACAGGTGACGGAGGTATGCGTTGGTGAGCACTTCGGGACCAGTGATCACAATACCATTAGTTTCAATATAATTATGGAGCGAGTCAGAACAGGACCTAGAGTGGAGATTTTTGATTGGAGAAAGGCTAACTTTGAGGGAATGCGTGAGGATTTTAAAGGAGTGAATTGGGACACTTTGTTTCATGGGAAGGATGTAGAAGAGAAATGGAGGACATTTAAAGGGGAAATTGTAAGAGTACAGAATCTTTATGTCCCTGTTAGGTTGAAAGGAAATAGTAAAAATTGGAAAGAGCCATGGTTTTCAAGGGAAATTAGACACTTGTTTCGAAAAAAGAGAGATATCTACAATATTTATAGGAGGCATGGAGTAAATGAGGTGCTAGAGGAGCATAAAGAATGTAAAAAGAATCTTAAGAAAGAAATTAGGAAGGCTAAAAGAAGATATGAGGTTGCTTTGGCAAGAAAGGTGAAAGTAAATCCAAAGGGTTTCTACAGCTATATTAATAGAAAAAGGATAACGAGGGATAAAATTGGACCATTAGAGAACCAGAATGGACAGCTATCTGCAGAGCCAAAAGAGATGGGGGAGATAGTGAACAATTTATTTTCTTCGGTATTCACCAAGGAGAAGGATATTGAACTCTGTGAGGTAAGGGAAAAAAGTAGAGTAGCTATGGAAACTATGAGATTCAAAGAGGAGGAAGTACTGACACTTTTGAAAAATATAAAGGTGGATAAGTCTCCAGGTCCTGACAGGATATTCCCTAGGACATTGAGGGAAGTTAGTGTAGAAATAGCAGGAGCTATGACAGAAATATTTCAAATGTCATTAGAAACGGGAATAGTGCCGGAGGATTGGCGTACTGCGCATGTTGTTCCATTGTTTAAAAAGGGTTCAAAAAATAAACCTAGCAATGATAGACCTATTAGTTTGACGTCAGTGGTGGGCAAATTAATGGAAAGGATACTTAGAGATAATATATATAAGCATCTGGATAAACAGGGTCTGATCAGGAACAGTCAACATGGATTTGTGCCTGGAAGGTCATGTTTGACAAACCTTCTTGAATTTTTTGAAGCGGTAACTAGGGAAATTGATGAGGGTAAAGCAGTGGATGTTGTCTATATGGATTTCAGTAAGGCCTTTGACAAGGTTCCCCATGGAAGGTTGGTTCAGAAGGTTCAATCTTTGGGTGTTAATGGCGGAGTAGCAAGATGGATTTAACAGTGGCTGAATGGAAGATGTCAGAGAGTAATGGTAGATGGCTGTTTGTCAGGTTGGAAGCCGGTGACCAGTGGGTGCCTCAGGGATCTGTGTTGGGTCCACTGTTGTTTGTCATGTACATCAATGATCTGGATGATGGGGTGGAAAATTGGATAAGTAAGTATGCAGATGATACTAAGATAGGTGGTATTGTGGATAATGAAGTAGATTCTCAAAGTCTACAGAGAGATTTGGGCCATTTGGAAAAGTGGGCTGAAAGATGGCAGATGGAGTTTAATGCTGATAAGTGTGAAGTGCTACATCTTGGCAGGACAAATCAAAATAGGACGTACATGGTAAATGGTAGGGAATTGAGGAATGCTGTGGAACAGAGGGATCTAGGAATAACTGTGCATAGTTCCCTGAAGGTGGAATCGCATGTAGATAGGGTGGTAAAGAAAGCCTTTGGTGTGCTGGCCTTTATAAATCAGAGCATTGAATATAGGAGTAGGGAAGTAATGTTAAAATTGTACAAGGCATTGGTAAGACCAATTCTGGAGTATGTTGTACAATTTTGGTCGCCTAGTTATAGGAAGGATGTCAACAAAATAGAGAGAATACAGAGGAGATTTACTAGAATGTTGCCAGGGTTCCAGCAACTATGTTACAGAGAAAGGTTTGAACAAGTTAGGTCTTTATTCTTTGGAGCGCAGAAGGTTAAGGGGGGACTTGATTGAGGTCTTTAAAATGATGAAAGGGATAGACAGAGTTGACGTGGATAAGCTTTTCCCATTGAGGGTAAGGAAGATTCAAACAAGAGGACATGACATGAGAATTAAGGGACAGAAGTTTAGGGGTAACGTGAGGGGGAACTTCTTTACTCAGAGGGTGGTGGCTGTGTGGAATGAGCTTCCAGCAGGGGTGGTGGAGGCAGGATCGATTTTAACATTTAAAAGTAAAGTGGATAGGTATATGGACATGAAGGGAATGGAGGGGTATGGTCTAAGTGCAGGTAGATGGGACTAGGGGAAAACAAATGGTCGGCACGGACTGGAAGGGCCGAGAGGGCCTGTCTCCGTGCTGTAATTGTTATATGGAGGTGCAAGTGAACCTCTACCTCACCTGAAAAGACTGTTGGGGTACTTGGATGGAGTCGAGGGGGGAGGTAAAGAGACAGGTGTTGCATCTCCTGCAGTTGATGGGGATGGGAAGCGGTGAGTTAACCAGGGAGTTACAAAGAGAACGGTCTCTGCGGAAAGCGGAAAGGGGTGGAGATGGGAAGATGTGGCTTGTGGTGGGATCCCGTTGGAGGTGGCAAACATTTTGGAGGATTATGTGTTGTATGCGATGGCTGATGGGGTGAAAGGTGAGGACGAGGGGGACTCTGTCCCTGTTGCAACTGGGGGGGGGGGGAGAAGCAACAGCGGGGGCCTCATCTATGATGGAAGAGGGGAACCCCGGTCCATAAAGAATCTCCAATGCCCTGGTATGGAACACCTCATCCTGAGTGTAGATGCAGAGTAGACAGCGGAATTAGGAATAGGAGATGGAGTCTTTGCAGGAGGCGGGGTGGGAAGAAATGTAGACTAGATAGCTGTGGGTGTACGTAGGTTTATAATAGATTAGAATAAGTGCAACCCATTGGGTCCCATTGTCACATGGGAGGCCTGGTCCCCCAACGCAATATTCCACCACTCATGCATAGCCCCCAACTGTGCTGGCACAGCTGACGGGTTCCCGTTGTGACGCCCCTGATCCCTCCTCCTCCCCTCACCACCCCCATTCTGCCCCTTGCCCTTCCACCCCACGTACTCACTCCATTCCCCCCTCAACCCCCCTCCATCCACTCTTAGTGGCTCTCCGGCAGCACAGCATTCCCGCCCATTGGGTTCCCATTGTGGTGTAGAACACGCAGGTATTACTGTGCAGACGCAGCTGGTGGGCACGGCAAGTGAAAAAGGGATTTATTAAAGCTTAGAATGTGAATAACTATTAAACTATAACATCAATTTAAACGTTAAAGCTGAGATTTATTCAGTCCATTCTTTCTTGTTGCGTTCTGCAGCCGGGGGAGGTAGACGGCTTCAGGCGGGTGCTGTCGTGGGGTGGTGGGGGGAGTGCCCTGTCACTAACTTTTACAATAAACTACCGATCGGAACAAAACTTGGTGCACTCGCAGCACAGGAGAACGGTGAGTGAGCTGGCAAAAAACCGTAGCGCTATCGTATACCGTTTTTGTGCAAATAGAAAAAACGCACAAACCGGATGATAACAAGATCACAGTTTTAGTTACGTATAGATAGATAGATAGATAGATAGATAGATAGATAGATAGATAGATAGATAGATAGATAGATAGATAGAACGAACGAACGAACGAACGAACGAACGACGAACGAACGAACGAACGAACGAACGAACTGTACACAGGTTTAAACCGAAGATAGATGCAAAAAGCTGGAGTAACCCAACAGGACAGGGAGCATCTCTGGAGAGAAGGAATGGGTAACATTTCAGGTTGAGACCCTTCTTCAGACTGGTTAGTGATAAGGGAAATGAGCGATATAGACGATGATGTATGACATAAAGAACAATTGTAGATTGGCTATTTCATACTGGCCAATGCTAGTGCTTGTTAGTAGTGACACCGCCCAGTATGTGCTTTATATTATCAAGAGTTTGCCTATGCAAGTTAGTATGAGTAGCTGGTAGGAAATGTAATGTCCTGCAGATCCTTGCTGTAAGTAGATTTAATAAACATATGTTGTATCTTGATATGTGATCGACACAACTCATTAATGAAAGATATGCAAAAATGTAACGATGATAAGGAAAGAGATTAGCTGTTTGTTGGGTGAAAACGAGAAGCTAGTGCGACTTGGAGGTGGGGGACATCTGAGATGTCCACATACTTTAGGGAATAGGGGTTCCCCTCTCCAATCATAAATGAAACCCTCACTTGTGTCTTCTCAGTATTCCGCAGTTCCACCCTTGCTCCCCGTCCCCCTAGTCGCAACAGAGACAGAGTCCCCCTAGTCCTCACCTTCCACCCCATCAGCTGTCGCATACAACACACAATCCTCCAAAATTTCCGCCACCTCCAATGGGATCCCACCATTAGCCACATTTTCCCATCTCCATGCCTTTCTGCCTTCCACAGAGACTATTCCCTCCGCAACTCCCTGGTTAACTCATCCCTTCCCACCCAAACCACTCCCTCTCCTGGTACCTTCCCCTTCAATCGTCAGCAACACCTGTCCCTATACATCCTCCCTCGACTGTCCAGGGACCCCGACAGTCCTTTCAGGTTAGGCAGAGGTTTACTTGCACCACCTCCAACTTCATCTACTCAAGATGTGGACTCTTATACATCGGTGAGCCTAATGGCAGACTGGGCGATCGTTTCGCTGAACACCTTCGCTCAGCCTGCGTGAACCTACCTGATCTCCCGGTTGCTAAACACTTTAATTCTCCTTCCCATTTCAACAAGGACCTTTTTGTCCTCGGTCTCTTCCATTGTCAGAGTGAGGCTAAACGCAAATTGGAGGAACAGCATCGTATATTTTTGCTTGGGCAGCATGCAGCCCAGTGATATGAATATTGATTTCTCTCACTTCAGGTAGCCCCGGCATTCCCTCTCTCTCTATCCCTCCCCCACCCGTCGCACTAGCTTTTCATTTTCACCCAACAAACTGCTTGCAATGGCCTGTCTCCTTTATCATTGTTACTGTTTTGCATATCTTTCATTCATTGTTCTTTATCGCTCCACATCACCGTCTATATCTCATGTTTCAATTGCACCTCCTCTAACCTCTTCGACTGTATCTGTTGTTTAAGATGTGGACTCTACATCAGCGAGACCAAAAGTAGACTGGCCGATCGTTTCGCTGAACAAGTTTACCCAGTCGTTCTGAACCTACCTGATCTCCCGGTTGCTGTACACATTAATTCTCCTACCCATTCCCACACTGACCTTTCTGTCCTAGACAATAGACAAAAGGTGCAGGAATTGGCCATATGGCCCTTAGAGCCAGCACCGCCATTCAATGTGATCATAGCTGATCATCCATAATCAGTACCCCTTTCCTGCTTTCTCTCCATATCCCATGTCCGCTATCCCTAAGAGCTCTATCTAACTCTCTCTTGAAAGCATCCAGAGAACCAACCTCCACCGCCCTCTGAGGCAAAGAATTCCACACATTCACAACTCTGAGTGATAAAAAGTATTTCCTCATCTATAAATGGCGTACCACTTATTCTTAAACTATGGCCCCTAGTTCTGGACTCACCAACATTGGGAACATGTTTCCTGCCTCTAGCATGTCCAATCCCTTAATAATCTTATATGTTTCAATAAGATCCTCTCTCATCCTAATTTCCAGAGTATACAAGCCCAGCCACACCAATCTATCGACATATGACAGTCCCACCATCCTGGGAATTAACCTCGTAAACCTACGCTGCACTCTCTCAATAGCAAGAATGTCCCTCCTCAGGTTTGGGGACCAAAACAGCACACAATGTTCCAGGTGTGGTCTCACTATGGCCCTGTACAACTGCAGGAGGACCTCTTTGTTCCGATACTCAATGCCTCTTGTTATGAGGAGTTGAGTATATTCTGTGTTCTATGTTTTCAATCCTATTTTCTATGTTTCTATATTGGGGACGATCAGCCATAATCACAATGGATGGCGGTGTTGACTCAAAGGGCCGAATGGCCTCCTGCACCTATTTTCTATATTTCTATGTTACTATGAAGGCCAACATGCCATTTGCTTTCTTCACTGTCTGCTGTACCTGCATCTCATATTTCTCTTGGGCAGCTTACAGCTCAGTGTTATGAATATAGGAGTAGGGAAGTAATGTTAAAATTGTACAAGGCATTGGTAAGACCAATTCTGGAGTATGGTGTACAATTTTGGTCGCCTAGTTATAGGAAGGATGTCAACAAAATAGAGAGAGTACAGAGGAGATTTACTAGAATGTTGCCAGGGTTCCAGCAATTATGTTACAGAGAAAGGTTGAACAAGTTAGGTCTTTATTCTTTGGAGCGCAGAAGGTTAAGGGGGGACTTGATTGAGGTCTTTAAAATGATAAAAGGGATAGACAGAGTTGACGTGGATACGTTTTTTCCCATTGAGGGTAGGGAAGATTCAAACAAGAGGGCATGACATGAGAATTAAGGGACAGAGGTTTCGGGGTAACGTGAGGGGGAACTTCTTTACTCAGAGGGTGGTGGCTGTGTGGAATGAGCTTCCAGCAGAAGTGGTGGAGGCAGGATTGATTTTAACATTTAAGAGTAAAGTGGATAGGTATATGGACGTGAAGGGAATGGAGGGGTATGGTCTGAGTGCAGGTAGATGGGACTAGGGGAAAACAAATGGTCCGCACGGACTGGAAGGGCCGAGAGGGCCTGTTTCCGTGCTGTAATTGTTATATGGTTATATATGATACTGTTCTGCTACCACCCATTTTTCGAAGAACAATTTCCCTTTTCAGTTTCAGTTTCAGTGTCAGTTTCAGTTTAGTTTATTGTCACGTGCACCGAGTACAGTTAAAAGTTTTTGTTATGTGGGAACCAGCGGAAAGACAACACATAGTTACAGTGTACATATATATGATAAGGGAATAAAGTTTAGTGCAAGGTAATAATAATAATAATAGTAATATTAATAATCATCATATTATTATTATTGTTGTTATTATCATATTATTATTATTATTATTATTATTATTATTATTATTATTATTATTATTATTATTATTGTTATCTATTGCAGTTCATATCTTATGAGGTTGTTGTGTTTAATAGCCTGTAGGGAAGAATCTGTTCCTGAACCTCGACGTTACATTTCTCAGGCTCCTGTACTTTCTTCCCTATGGCAGTGGTGAGATGACTGTGTGGTCAGGTTGGTGTGGAGCTCGGATGAGGTTGGCTGGCTTCTTGCCGCAGTGACGCTGATAAATCCCTTCGATGGTGGGGAGGTCGGAGCTGGTGATGGACTGTGCAGTGTTCTCAACGTATTGCAGTATTTTCCGCTCATGGACTTTCAAGTTGCCGAACCAGGCCATGATGCAACCAGTCAATATGCTCTCTACTATGCTCCAGTAGAAGTTCAAGAGAATCCTCTTTGACATACCGAATCTCCGTAACCTTATCAGAAAGTAGATGCGCTGATGTACTTTCATAGAAACAATATTGATTTATCTAACTTCAGGTAACCCCGGCATTCCCTCACTCTCTATCCCTCCTCCACCCAAGTCGCACAAGCTTCTTGTTTTCACCCAACAAACATTGTTACTTATTTGTCTATATTTCTTGTTTCCCTTTGCCATAACCAGACTGAAGAAGGGTCTTGACCCAAAACGTCCCCCTTTCCTTTCCTCCAGAGATGATGCCTGTCCCGCTGAGTTACTCCAACTTTGTGTGTCTATCTTCGGTTTATAATAGATGTCAGTTGATAGTCTATCTCCAGTGATGGAGATAATAGACGTCTTAACTGAAACTGGTGAATCCATTGTTGATGCCACTACCCAAGGGGAATTTGGTGCGGTTCTTCAGTTGAAAGAGCAAAATTAGGGAAAGAGGCTACAACAATAATGCTAGACTGATGGGTGGGTTCTGCCAGCCCACGCAGTGGTCAGCTGGACTTCCAGCTGGGCAACCTCCACCTGACCAAGCTTGCCGGTTCTCCAGCCCCATCATTAATATTGGTCTCTAGATCCTGCACCAAGTCTGAAATGCATTTCTACTTTGTGATCTCAGGGGGAATCCCAGCTTAAGTGGGATCACTGGAATCCTTACAATAACAGATTCTACACCCCCTCCCTTGCCCCCACCACCCCCCCCCCCCCCCCCCACCAAAATATGTATCTCTGTGTCCTGCACTCACCAAACTATTTCACTTTGAATGAATAAATCTTATCATCTCTTTTCAGAGTAACTGGTCTCAGTCGGCACGATCTGGCCTATTTGAGAAACGTTTACCAGAATGCTGCTTGGATTAAAGGGTTTCAGCTAGAGGGAGAGATTGGATAGACTTGGATTGTCTTCTATGGAACGTTGGAGGTTGAGAGGAGACTTGATAGAAGTATATAAAATTATCAGAGGTATCTGGAAGTGGCGGCGCTGCCCAAGCAGCTGCGGCACGCCTGCAGTCCGTCTGTCTTTCTTCTGTCTTCTTGTTGTCTTGTTAGATGTATGTTTTGGTCCAATTTTTAGTTGTGTATATGTGGGGGGGTTGGGGGAAACTATTTAAAATCTCTTCCTTCAACAGGGATGTGACCTTTTCCTTGTCGTGTCTCTGTTTCGCTGGGGCCTAACATCGTGGAGCTGGCGGCCTCCAACTGGAATGGATCTGATGGCTCCAGTCGCAGAGCTCGTGGACTTACCATCATGGAGCTGGCTGACTTCAGAGGCTATTATGGCGCTGTGGCTGCGACCCGACTTCGGAGCTTTGGAGACTTCGACCGCGGGCCCTGTGGACGGTAACATCGGGAGCTCACAGCTCCCTGCTTGGAGCTCCCGCAACAGCAGCTTCATCCGCCCTGAATCGCCGAGTTTGAATCGTTCCGTTCTCAGGGCCTTTCATCTCCCCGCATGTCTTAAAATCTGCCGCGTGATCACGGTAACATCGGGAGCCTCGATCGCCTTGACGTGGCAGTTTGACTGCCTGACAAAGCAGGGAAGAGATAAGCCTTTTTTTGAATGACAATAAGGTAAATTAAATTCAATTCAATTTAGATAGTGTAGACAGTCAGAATCTTGTCCCCAGGGTAGAAGTGGCCATCACCAGAGGGCAGAGCTATGTGAGAGGGGGAAAGTTTAATGGAGATGTCCTGGACAAATATTTTACACAGAGTGGTGGAGGCCTGAAACACATTGCCAGGGGTACTGATAGAGGCAGAGGTGATAAAAAGGCTTTTAGATAGGCACATGGAATAGTGGGATATGGTTCATGTGCAGGCAGATGAGATCCTTCAACTAGGCATAAATGAATCGTATTCAGCACAACCATTGTCGGCCAAATGACCTGTTCCTGTGTCGTACTGTTTTATGTAAATTTGAATAAAATGAAGGGGATTAAATAGACAATAGACAATAGGTGCAGGAGTAGGCCATTCGGCCCTTCGAGCCAGCATCACTATTCAATGTGATCATGGCTGATCATCCACAATCAGTACCCAGTTCCTGCCTTCTCCCCATATCCCTTGACTCCGCTATCTTTAAGATCTCTATCTAACTCTCTCTGGAAAGCATCCAGAGAACCGGCCTCCACTGCCCTCTGAGGCAGAAAATTCCACAGACTCACAACTCTGTGTGAAAACGTTTTTCCTCATCTCCATTCTAAATGGCCTACCCATTATTCTTAAACTCTGGCCCCTGGTACTGGACTCCCCCAACATCGGGAAAATGTGTCCAATCTAGAGTGTCCAATCCCTTAATAATCTTACATGTTTCAATAAGATATCCTCTCATCCTTCTAAATTCCAGAGTATACAAACCCAGCGGCACCATTCTATTAACATACGACAGTCCCGCCATCCCGGGAATTAACCTTGTGAACCTACACTGCATTCCCTCAATAGTAAGAATGTCGTTCCTCAAATTTAGAGACCAAAACTGCACACAATACTCCAGGTGTTGTCTCACTAGGGCTCTGTATAACTGCAGAAGGACCTCTTTGCTCCTATACTCAACTCCTCTTGTTATGAAGGCCAACATGCCATTTGCTTTCTTCACTGCCTGCTGTACTTGCAGGCCTACTTTCATAGACTCATGAACAAGGACCTCCAGATCCCGTTAATCCCCAGATCCCAACAAAGACAGTAAACACTGAGATATTAGTGAAATCAATTTTATAAATAAAATGCACGGGTATTTCATCAAATAATTTTTTCTTTCAAATATGCATGTAGTGTTTACTTAATCTAGAATTTTACAATCTTTCCCCCATCGTCAAAGTAGTTAAACCCTTTGCAGTGTGATTAGCTGGCTGTGTTAGCAGCTGCAAACAATGGTTGCATTATTGCTATCCTGTTGTTGCTGCACAGTCAATCACTCCATCAATTACACCAGACTATCAGAAGGGCAGAAGTGGCTGGTTAGTTTGACGCAGATAAATACAAAAAGCTGGAGTAAGTCAGCATCTCTTGAGAGAAGGAATGGGTGATGTTTCAGGGTTTGTGTCTATCTTCAGTTTAACTAACATCTGCAGTTCCTTCCCACACATTTAGTTTGATGCAGAACCCAGTACATTACTACCCCTGCATACTGCAGGACCGGTGAAATGGTAACCTCTTTAGTCAGGAAAGGCTAATGGCCTGGGATTGAAAACAAAACATTTGTTTTGTCTGCTTTCTTTCAGTGATCACTAACAACAAAAACTTGTCTGATCCACAAATGAGATTGTTTTTGCTGTCTTTCATTCCACTTTATTCCTGGGGATGCAAGGTTAATCAAAACAGACCTGCTTGAAAGGAAAATATTTGACTGTAGATTTATTATTAAACTTCCCCGTCTTTGTCACAGCTGCTGAAAGGGGCAAGTGGGATTTAGATAAACTCAATTTTTTTTTAAAACCTTAAATCTTTCAAACATTTTATAATCTTAAGCTAGATTAACAAACAATTGGGTGAAGACCTGAAATTATTTTAAGAAGTCATCCTAGATTATTAAAACATATATTTGAAAAGATTTAAAATATTAAAAAATTAAAGGACGAGTAAATTAAAAAAAAATCTTTTAAAATTAACAAGTAACTTGAATGCCTTTTAAAAAATTCTTATTTAATTTGACAAGACAAAGGACAGATTTTACAATTCAAATTACGAGCTACTGGAAAGATGCAATAACGTCAATTTAAATTAACAAGCCTTTGAAAACTTTTCTAAATTAACAAGCTCTTGGAAAGATGTATTCTAAGGAAGTCTTTATAAATTGACTAGCCATTTAAAATCTGCTGTCTGGTTCTCACAACCATTCAAGGTGAAACTACTAAAATATTCTTCTGCTGTGGGAAAAGTTTTCTTCTGTGGGTTGAAATATTTTAGAACTGGTTGATAATTTACAAACAAGTTATTTTGGAAGTTCACACTGACTGTTCAAGTTATTTACAAATTACCCCTAAAGTAGTTGATTAGGTAACTGATAATGAAGTGCAGCTGTAGCAGAGCGACCTTGTTGAGGTGAAGTGCCTTGGTGAGTAAAGTGTGAGTCTTTGGCAAGGAGCCTGAGGCAAGGAGGCTATACTTGATCGAAATTTGTGATTTTTGTTTACTGAAGAAATGGCAGGCAGGTTGGTCCGGTGTGTTTCCTGCAGGATGTGGGAAGTCAGGGACACTACCAGTGCTTCTGGAAACTACACCTGCAGAAATTGTGTCCAGGTGCAGCTCCTGAATGAATGTGTTGGGGAACTGGCGAAGCAGCTAGATTACCTCAGGGCCATCTGGGAAAACAAGAGTTTCTTGGACAAGACCTACAGTGAGGTTGGCACACCAAGGATACAGGAAGAGCGAAGGTAGGGAAAGAGGAGTAAACGTGGAGTGCAGGAGACCCCGCTTGGTGTACCTAATGAAAACAGGTACATCCTCTTGGGAGCTGTCGGGGCAGACGACGCTTCCAGTCCGAGCGGCGGACAGGTCGGTGGCCCCAATCCTAGCGATGAGACTCAACTGGTGAGACCGACGTCAGGCAGAGTCATAGTGGTGGGTGACTCTAGTGTCTGAGGTGCAGACAGGTGCAGGCGGCAGGCGAGACTCGAGGATGGTCTGATGCCTCACTGGTGCCAGGGTTTAAGATGTCTTCAGAACATCCTCGAGAGGGAAGGTGAGCAGCAACTTCCCGACATCGTGGGCACAAACGACGTCGGGAAGAAGAGGAAGAAGTTTCTGCAACGTGAGTTTAGATAGTTACGAAGAAGACTGAAAAGAAGGACTTATAGGGGGGTTATCTCCAGATTGCTTCCACTACCTGATGCTAGTAAGAAGAGGAACAAGGGGGCCTGAATGGGTGGCTGGGGGGCTAGTGAAGGGAGCAAGGATTTGGCTTTATAGACCACTGGGATCTCTTCTGGTGTAGGGGGTGATCTACAAGGGACGGGTTACACCTTAACTGGAGGGGGTTCTGGCAGGCAGGTTTGCTAGTGCTACATGTGTGGGTTTAAGCTAAATAGTGGGGGGGAGGGGTTGACAAATTGGGAGGATAAAGGGCCTGTCCCACTTGGCGATTTTTTTCAGCGACTGCCGGCGTCATTGACTGATGTATCCGGTCACAAACATTTGTGGCGGTGACGCGGCGTGATGACGTATGACGCGCGGTGTTTTTAAAGTGTCGTAACACTTTTAGTCGCTGTTGGATTTTGAAATGTTCAAAATCGTTTAGCGACACTGATATGACGCAACCAGTCACCGGAAAAATCGCCGTGGGACAGGACAGGATCGCCAAGTGGGACAAAATCGGCAAGTGGGACAGGACAGGATCGCCAAGTGGGACAAAATCGCCAAGTGGGACAGGATTGAGTTAAAGGGTAGTCAGCACAGGAAAAGTTACAAAAGACTCCCGAATAAATGGGAAGGAAAGTTCGAGAAGGGATAAGAGAATAAGGTCAGGGGCAATAGTGTGAGAGAGGAGGTGAATACTGAAGTTAAAGGTTATATATGAATGTGCGAAGTATAAGTTATAAAGTGGATGAGCTTGAGGCTCAGTTAGAAATTGGTAAATCTGATGTTGTGGGAATTACAGAGACATGGCTGCAAGAGGGCCAGGGCTGGGAACTGAATATTCCGGGGTATATGTACTATCGAAAAGATAGGTGGGCAGAGGGGGTAGAGTAGCTCTGTTGGTGAGGAATTAATTTCAGTCCCTTACGAGGCGTGACATTGAATCAGGAGATGTAGAGTCATTTTGGATAGAACTGAGGAATTGTAAGGCTAAATAGACCCTAATAGGAATTATCCACAGGCCCCCAAACAATAGGCTGGATATTCGGTGCCAGTTGAATCAAGAGTTAAAATTGGCATGTAGTAAAGGTAAAGCTACGGTGGTTGTGGGAGATTTCAACATGTAGGTAGACTGGGAAAATCAGGTTGGTACTGGACCCTAAGAAAGGGAGTTTGTGGAGTGCCTCCGAGATGGATTCTTAGAGCAGCTTGTACTGGAGCCTACTAGGGAGAAGGCAATTCTGGATTTAGTGTTATGTAATGAACCAGATTTGATAAGGGAACTCAAGGTAAAGGAGCCAGTAGGAGGTAGTGGCCAAAATATGATAAGTTTTAATCTACAATTTGAGAGGGAGAAGTGAAAATCGGAAGTGTCAGTATTGCAGTTGAACAAAGGGGACTATGGAGGCATGAGGGAGGAGCTGGCCAAAGTTGACGGGAAAGAGACCCTAGCAGGGATGACAGTAGAACAGCATTGGCAGTTATTTCTGGGAATAATACAGAAGGTGCAGGATCAGTTCATTCCAAAGAGGAAGAAGGATTCTAAGGGGAGTAAGGGGCAACTGTGGTTGATAAGGGAAGTCAAGGACGGTATAAAAATAAAAGAGAAGAACATAGCAAAGATGAGTGGGAAGCCAGAGGATTGGAATCCTTTTAAAGAGCAGCAGAAGATAACTAAAAATGCAATACAGGAGAAAAGATGAGGTATGAATGTAAGCTAGCCAAAAATATAAAGGAGGATAGTAAAAGCTTCTTTAGGTATGTGAAGAGAAAAAAATTAGTTAAGATAAATGGGTCCCTAGAAGACAGGAACAGATGAATTTATTAGAGGGAACAAGGAAATGGGCGACAAGTTGAACAGGTACTTTGGATCTGTCTTCACTAAGGAAGACGCATACAATCTCCCAGATGTACTAGTGGCCTGTGGACCAAGGGTGACAGAGGAACTGAAGTAAATTCACAATGGTAGTTGGTGTTGGGTAGACTGTTTGGACTGAAGGCGAATAAATCCCCAGGGACTGAAGGTTAATAAATCCACAGGGCCTGATAATGTGAATCCCAGGTAACTTATGGAGGTGGCTCTAGAAATCGTGGACGCATTGGTGATTATTTTCCAATGTTCTATAGATTCTGGATCAGTTCCTGTGGATTGGATGGTAGCTAACCTTATCCCACTTTTTAAGAAAGGTGGGAGAGAAAAAACTGGGAATTATAGACCAGTTAGCTTGACATCGGTGGTGGGGAAGATGCAGGGTTCAATTATAAACGATGAAATAGCGGCACATTTGGATAGCAGTAACAGGATCAGTCCAAGTCAGCATGGATTTGCGAAGCTGAAATCATGCTTGACTAATCTTCTGGAATTTTTTGAGGATGGACATCGTTTCAGAGTACAGAAGTGAGATCGACTGACTGACCAAATGGTGCCAGCACAATAACCTGGCCCTCAACACCAGCAAAACCAAGGAACTGATTGTGGACTTTGGAAAGGGGAGGATGGGGACCCACAGTCCTGTTTATATCAATGGGGGCCAATGGTGGGAAGGGTCAAGAACTTCAAATTCCTGTGCGTGCATATCTCTGAAGATCTTCCTGGTCCTAGAACACAGATGCAATCATAAAGAAAGCACATCAGCGCCTCTACTTCCTGAAAAGATTACGGAGAGTTGGTATGTCAAAGAGGACTAACTTCTACAGGTGCACAGTGGAGAGCATGCTGACTGGTTGCATTGTGGCTTGGTTTGGAAACTTGAGCGCCCTGGAGCGGAAAAGACTACAAAAAGTGGTAAACGCTGCCCAGCCCATCATTGGCTCTGACCTCCCGTCCATCAAGGGGATCTATCACGGTATCTGCCTCAAAAAGGCTGGCATCATCATCAAGGACCCACACCATCCAGGCCATACACTCATCTCCCTGCTATCTTCGAAGGTACAGGCGCCCAAAGACTCCAAAGACCAGGTTCAGGAACTGCTGCCACCGCCATCAGGCTATTAAACTCGGCTCGGACAAAACTCTGAACATTCATAGCCAATAATCTGTTTATTTGCACTTTATCAGTTTAATTAATCATGTGTGTATATATTTATGCAATGGTATATGGACACACTGATCTGTTTAGTATTCGTGGCTACTATGTTCTGGTGTGCTAAAGCAAAGAATGTCATTGTCCTATCAGGGGCACATGACAATAAAACTCTCTCTCTCTCTCTCTCTCTCTCTCTCTTGAAAATGGACAAGTGACTACAAGGGAAAGTAGTGTCCCTGGACTTTCAGAAAGCCTTTGATAAGGTCCCACATAGGAGATTAGTGAACAAAATTAGAGCACATTGTATTGGGGGTAGGGTACTGACATGGATAGAAAATTGGTTGGCAGACAGGATACAAAGAGTGGAGATTAACAGGTCCATTTCAGAATAGCAGGCAGTGACTAGTGGGGTTCCGCAAGGCTCGGTGCTGTGACCACAGCTATTTACAATATACATTAATAGTTTAGATGAAGGGATTAAAAATAACATTAGCAAATTTCCAGAAGGTTAAGGGGGGACTTGATTGAGGTCTTTAAAATGATGAAAGGGATAGACAGAGTTGACGTGGATAAACCTTTCCCATTGAGGGTAGGGAAGATTCAAACAAGAGGGCATGACATGTGAATTAAGGGGTAACGTGAGGGGGAACTTCTTTACTCAGAGGGTAGTGGCTGTGTGGAATGAGCTTCCAGCAGAAGTGGTGGAGGCAGGATCGATTTTAACATTTAAGAGTAAAGTGGATAGGTATATGGACGGGAAGGGAATGGTCTGAGTGCAGGTAGATGGGACTAGGGGAAAACAAATGATCGGCACGGACTGGAAGGGCCGAGAGGGCCTGTTTCCGTGCTGTAATTGTTATATGGTTATATGTTATATGGTTATATGACACAAAGCTGGGTGGCAATGTGAATCATGAGGAGGATGCTATGAGGATGCCGGGTGACTTGGATGGGTTGGGTGAGTGGGCAGATGCATGGTTGGTGCAGTTTAATGTGGATAAATGTGACGTTATGCACTTTGGTGGCAAGAACAGGAAGGCAGATTATTATCTGAATGGTGTCCGGTTAGGAAAAGGGAAGTACAACGAGACCGAGGTGTCCTTGTTTATCAGTCACTGAAAGTAAGCATGCAGGTACAGCAGGCAGTGAAGAAAGCTAATGGCATGTTGGCCTTCATAACAAAAGGAGTTGAGTACAGGAGCAAAGAGGTCCTTCTGCAGTTGTACAGGGCCATGGTGAGACCACACCTGGAGTATTGTGTGCAGTTTTGGTCTCCAAATTTGAGGAAGAACATTCTTGTTATTGAGGGAGTGCAGCGTATGTTCACGAGGTTAATTCCCGGGATGGTGGGACTGTCATATGTTGAAAGAATGGAGTGACTGGGCTTGTATACTCTGGAATTTAGGATGAGAGAGGATCTTATAGAAACATAAGATTATTAAGGGATTGGAAATGCTACAGGCAGGAAACGTGTTCCCGATGTTGGAATCCAGAACCAGGGGCCAGAGTTTAAAATTAAGGGGTAGGCAATTTAGAACGGAGATGAGGAACACCTTTTTCCTACAGGGAGTTGTGAATTTGTGGAATTCTCTGCCCCATTCTCTATAGGCCAATTTTACAGGATGCTTTCAAGCGAGAGTTAAATAGAACTCTTAAAGATAGTGGAGTCAAGGGATATGGGGAGAAGCCAGGAACGGGGTACTGATTGTCAATGATCAGCCATGATCACATTGAATGGTGGTGCTGGCTCGAAGGGCCGAATGGCCTACTCTTACACCTATTGTCTATTGAACCCGGGTCTCTGGCGCTCTGAGGCAGCAACTCTACCTGCTGTGCCACCGAGTCGCCCCATGTGCTGAATCATGATAACATATTCAACATTTCCCTTTAAGTTAAGTATGGGTTGAAATGTTAATGTTGCTTTCAGTTTTACATCAATAACAATCAATGGCTTGCCTGCAGTCCGTCTGTCTTTTTATTTTTTGTTTTGTTTCCTTTTGTCATGTTGGGCGTATGTTTTAGTTTATTTTTAGTTGTGTATGTGTGGGGGGCGGGAGTAACTTGTTTTAGTCTCTTCCTTCAGGGGGGGATGCGATCTTTTCTTTGTCGTATCTCCGTCTGCGCTGAGGCCTAATCGCGGAGCTGGCGGCCTCCAAATGGTGCCGACCTCGAGGCTCTGGAGGCTCCGGAGGCAGAAACAGGACTCGCCATCGCGAAGCTTGCCTACTTCAGGGCTGTGGTGGCCTGCAGCGGCGGCCTGACTTCGGAGCCTCGGAGGCTTCGGCCGTGGACCCAGTGGACGACAACATTGGGAGCTCGCAGGTCTCCGGAGCTGCAGCAACAACAGCTTCGTCCGCTGGACTGGAGGGTGGCAGTTTCGTCCGCCCCGGGCCGAGGAGTTTGAACCGGCCCGTTCACGGAGCTCGGATTCGGCCGCAGGACTTACCATCACCCTTTATCTCACCGGGTCCACGCCGACTAGCGGTCACCCACACACTAGTTCTGTTATCCCAGTTTTGCATACTGCATGCTAGCGGCACTTTATTGAAGCCAATTAACCTACAAACCTGCCCGTTTTTGGAATGTGGGAGGAAAATAGAGCAACCATAGGAAATCCATGTGATCACGGGGCGAACATTTAAACTAGACAGCATCCGTAGCCAAGATCTGGGTCTCTGTAATTACTGCAAAATCTGAGTCATTATATTTCAGTCACAACTTATATTTTGTTCTTGGTAATGTATTGCAAGGGAGGCTGCTCTGGAAGGTGAGATCACATGGGATCCAGGGAGAGCTTGCTGACTGGATGGAGAATTGACTTCATGGAAGGAAGTAGAGGGTGACGATGGAAAGTTGTTCAAACTAGAGGCATGTGACTAGTTATGTGCTTCAGTGATCGGTGCTGGGCCCATTGCAGTTTGTGGTTTATATCAACCAATTTGGATGAGAATGTAGAAAGCATCATTCGGTGGCGCTATGGAGGGCTAGAGGATAACGCCAGCCAGCTCCGTGAAAAAAACGGGAAAAAACGGGGGTTTAACGGACCTACCCGCTGCCTGCTGCTTGCTGCCTGCCGTTTCTGCACTGATTGTTGTGAGTGGCGTTATCAGGCGCGCGACTAATTATGGCTACAACACGCAGCCCACCCGAAAGACAGAAAAGTCGATCAACTAGGCAGAAACTGGCAGAAGGCCCAACTGAAGCCTCGGCTCAAGTAGGGCCTCATCCCAGGAAGATGTATCGAAAAGAACAGGGAAAAAAACTGAAAGTGAAGAATTGAAAACTTTCATTTCTCGTGAGATTGCTGGTTTAAGGGAAGAAATAAACCAGATGAATACTCAAATGAAAGAATTTCAACAGGAATTCAAATATTAATAATAAGACCAAGAAAATATCGGAAGATTTGAAGAAAGAAATTACAGAAATGATGAACGAAATGACAAAGGAGATGGATAATAAAATTGAAGGCAATATCTCCAAGAAAAGCTGGGGGGGCAGTGTTCAGGAGGAAAGAGAAAGGTGAAGGATAGGCTGAATCCTATGGAAAAGGTACTGGTGGCAAAAACAACAGACTATTATTTAAATGGTCGGTATAAAAAGCCTTGAAGAACTAGCTGATACAAGTTTGCTGTGACTACAGCAAAGTTATTGCCATTACAGAAAACTGAACGTCTAACGGACTTACTGGGGACTAAAATAACTGAGAAATGTACTGAGCTAGAAGGTCGCCAGAGAAGACAAAACCTAAGAATTGCAGGTATTCCCGAAGGACGAGAGAAAGATGAAGATCCTCGAGAATTTACTGCAAACTTATTGCAACATGTTTTATCTCTGGAACAAAAGCCTTTATTAGCCCGTGCTCACAGAGTCAGGAGACGTCAGACAAGAGCAAACGCCCCTCCAAGACAAATGATTATAAAGCTACAATATGACTTTGTCTTGGACGAGATAATGCGAAAATCCTCGAGAAACAGAAACCTGGAATTCGAAGGACAAAGGATCAGTATCTACCGAGATTATCCAGCAGAAGTTTCCAGGAAACGGAAAGCATTCAATGAGGCTAAAAATCTTATGAGGGTAGTGGAAAATTTGAGATACGGCTTGAATTATCCAGCTATTCTAAGAGTTACTTTCAACAACAAGGAACATCTCTTTTCCAACCCAGCAGCAGCATTGGACCAGATCCAGACCTGAGAAGCAGCTACTTTCAAATATATTGACTTTTAAGAACTCTACAAGATTCCCCGAGACTTTGCAAGACTTCACAAAACAACGCAGGACTGGACCGAACTGGACAACGTTGGATGGAAGTTGGAGAAAGAAGTGGTTTGGAAAACTTCACCTGGATACTAATAATTAGTATAATTACACTACTAATATAAATAACTAACACATATTATAGACACACCGCGGTATCTTTATTAACATCATTTTTACTAATTAAGATTAATCACTATTACTAATAATTAATGATTATCTATGTTGGAATGAATAGAGTTAAATTTAGGGATTGATTTCATTTGGAGATTTTTCTTTTACACCAGCAATTTTCATTTTCATTTTTAATTCTTATCTTTTTGTTGGATGGAGTTTTTTTTCTCTTTCCTTTTTTTTGTTTCTTTTGTTTATAATAATTAGATTTTTAATTAAGTTTTAAACATATGTATTTCGATATCTTTTTTTTGTTTCTTTTGTTTATAATAATTAGATTTTTAAATGTCTTAAATATATGTATTTCTATATCTTTAATTGTTATAATTTAAATAAGTCTTTATTTTTACCCTTTTTTTTCCCTTTCTTTTTTTTTCTAATGTTATACCCCCGGTAAAATATTATTATGGAATAACAATTCCAAAAACCTGGGAGCTGGTTAAGTTACTAACATCAACGACGGAAGTCGGTAGATGGTTAGCCATGTTAGTATGGCTAGCACTAACTGCAACAATTCTAGATGTAGTTTTTCCCTTCTTTATGCACAATACTAACCTCTTAATCTATCCTTTGCTCTTCTTTTATATTATTATTGTTTTTCTCAATTTGAATGGAGTTATATATTGGATCAATGGAGATATATACGTGAGAGACATGCACGAGACTTAAAATTCATCTATTCGATGTTCGGGTGTAAGGTCGGGTCTGACGTGCTGAACCATAGACTCTATCGTAGACCTCCATAGTCAAAAGATGCAAGACTCAAAAATGAATATGGGGAATGAGGGAATAACGTTTTGTAGTTGGAATGTTAAAGGTATTAATGAACCGATCAAGAGAGGAAAAGTTTTTGCACATTTAAAGGCAAATAAAGCTGACGTAATTTTTATTCAAAACCCATTTAAAAAAAGATGCTGAACATAGATTGAAAGCTAAATGGATAGATAAAATGTATCACTCTTCTTTTACGCATAAATCAAGAGGCGTAGCAATATTATTTCGTAAAGGTATTTTATTTAAACATACATCAACTATAACTGATAAAGATGGAAGATACATTATCGTTATAGGAGAATTAAATACACAAAAAATGATTTTTGTTAATGTATATGGACCAAATTTTGATAGCCCATTGTTTTTCAAGAAAGTATTTAACAATATCCCGGAATTAACACAATACAATCTAATAATTGGAGGAGATTTTAATTGTACACTAGACCCATACTTAGATAGATCTACAAGGCAAAGGAAAACGGAATCACATTCTAGTGACTTATTAAATGCATATATGGAAACTACTAATATCAAAGATGTTTGGAGAATAGAAAACCCTACCGGACGAGAATACTCTTTTTACTCGTCAGTACATAAAACTTACTCAAGAATAGATTATTTTTTGGTGGATGCTAAACTTATCTCACTCACTTATAAATCCAAATATCATAATATTATAATTTCAGATCATGCACCATTAACATTTAAGATCAAAATAAATGGTAAAATACAAAAATCAGAACAGTGGAGATTTAACCCACAAATTTTAGAAAATAAAATTACTCAGGAATATATCACAGAACAAATTAAGATTTTTTTCGAAATAAATGATAAACCGGAAATATCTTGTTCCTTATTATGGGAAACATTTAAAGCATACATCCGGGGAATCATGATTTCCTCCCAAGCATTTTATAACAAAAAGAATCGTAAGGATCAACAAGATTTGGAAAAGGAGATTAAACAATTAGATATACAGAATGCAGCGAATCCAACTACAATACTACATAATAAAATTGCAGCATTGAAATATAAATTAAATAAAATATATACAGATCAAGTTGTTAAACTTTATCAACATACTAAACAATTACAGTTTGAATTCAGTGATAAACCTCAAAAATTATTGGCTCGCCAACTAAGGAAAATGGAAGCTGAAAAAGTAATCCATAGGATTAAATCACATAATGGCGAATTGTTAACACAACCTAAAGATATTAATGAAAGATTTATACAATATTATAAAAACTTATACACTGCTAAAACAACAGAAAATAAAATAGGAATAGAAGCATTTAAAAAAAAATGTAACTTGAACGGGTTGGATTTACAAAATCGAGAGTTACTGAATGCTCATATTTTGAAAAAAGAAATCCAAGAATCAATCAGATCATTAAAAAACGGTAAAACACCAGGACCTGATGGCATTGGCTCGGAATTTTATAAAATATTCTATGATCAGATTGTACCACGTCTGAAATCATTATATGAACATATATATACACAGCAAAAACTACCAGAAACATTAAATGAATCTACTATAACACTTTTACCTAAAATAAACAAAAACTTGGATGAACCAGGGTCATTTAGAGCAATAGCTCTTTTAAATACTGATCAAAGGATATTAACTAAAATATTAGCACAAAGGTTGTCAGTTGTTAATAAATTAATTCATCCCGATCAAACAGGATTTATACCAAAACGATACTCTTCATATAATTTGAGACGGTTATTTAATATTATATACTCGAAAAGAGGTATTAATAAAGATCTAGTAGTTATTTCGTTAGATGCAGAGAAAGCCTTTGATCAAGTGGAATGGCCTTATTTGTTCTCGGTTATGGAAGCTTTCAAACTGGGAGAAAAGTTTATTACCTGGATCAAATTGCTATATACAAATCCGACAGCTAGAATAATAACAAACCGAATGTTATCACCTAAATTCAATCTATCTCGAGGTTGTAGACAAGGTTGCCCTTTATCCCCTTTACTGTTTGCACTGGCAATAGAACCGCTAGCTCAGAGGGTGAGATCACATCCGGAAATATATGGATACGATACTAGAGACACTAAAAATAAAATTTCTTTATATGCGGATGATGTATTACTTTACATCACAAAACCAGAAACTAGTATTCGAAATGTGTTAAAATTAATAGCTGAATTTGGATTTCTACTCAGGATATAGTATCAATTGGAATAAAAGTGAACTTATGCCAATAACGGTAAATAACTTACACATATTACAACAATTCCCTTTTAAGATAACAAATGAAAAAATTAAATATCTTGGAATTTTCATAACAAAAAGATTTGACTCATTATTTAAATCTAATTTCCCACCATTATTCAATAAATTAAATAAGAATATCTTATATTGGAAAACTTTACCTATTTCAATGTTAGGTAAAATTAATATAATAAAAATGGTTTTTCTTCCACAATTATTATACCTTTTCCAATTAATTCCGATATATCTCCCTAAAAATTTCTTTAAAAAGGTGGACTCCCTAGTCACTAACTTCATTTGGGATTATAAGAGCCATAGAATAAATAAAAAACATTTATGTAAATCAAAAATAAATGGAGGTCTAGCACTACCAAATTTTATGTTTTATTATTGGGCAGTCAACATTAAAAATATGAATTTTTGGTTAGAAGAAATTCAAACATTCAAAAGATTCAAACAAGAGGGCATGACATGAGAATTAAGGGACAGAAGTTTTGGGGTAACGTGAGGGGGAACTTCTTTACTCAGTGTGGCTGTGTGGAATCAGCTTCCAGCAGAAGTGGTGGAGGCAGGATCGATTTTAACATTTAAGAGTAAAGTGGATAGGTATATGGACGTGAAGGGAATGGAGGGGTATGGTCTGAGTGCAGGTAGATGGGACTAGGGCAAAACAAATGGTCGGCACGGACTGGAAGGGCCGAGAGGGCCTGTTTCCGTGCTGTAATTGTTATATGGTTATATGGTTATAACCAACCAATTTGGTTAAATATGGAAAAAGAAGATTGTTCTCCTTTTGAAATTAGGTCTATAATATTTGCTAATATTAATCTAGCTAAGAAAACTTATAGTGAAAACCCGATAATAGAAAGTGGAATACGTATTTGGAAACAAATAAAGAAAACATTAAAACTAAAATCTATACCACTATCTCTTAGCATTGTAAATAATGTTACGTTTAAACCTTCAATGATGGATAAAGCTTTTTTACAATGGAAAAATAATGGAATTATTAAGGTCGGTGATCTCTATAAGGAAAACTCCTTCCTTTCATTTCAAGATCTACAACAAATTTATGGACTACACTCTAAAGATTATTTTAGATATTTACAAATTAGAGATTATGTTAAAGCAAATACGCAGGAACTCAGAAATAGAAAGACAGAAATTTTAGATGAATGCTTAAATAAACATCCGAATACAGAAAAAAATGATTTCATATATATATATAACATCTTATTGGAAGGTGATGTTCCATCAACAGAAATACATAGACAATCTTGGGAAAATGAATTATGCCAAATTATTAGACCAGAAGTATGGGATGAAAGTTTACAACATATACACCATTGTTCGCTAAATGCTAAACACTCTCTTATACAGTTTAAAATACTACATAGACTATATTATTCAAAATCTAAATTACATAACATTTTTCCAAAAGTATCTCCTATATGTGATAAATGTCAACATTTAGAAGCCAACTTGTCACACTCATTTACAAACTGTATAAAAATTACAAAATTCTGGATAGAAATATTTAGGATAATTGCGAATGTTGTTAATATAATTTTGACACCTGATTCAAAGTTAATAATACTAGGAATACTGAAAACAGACAAATTAATAACAATGAATCAAAGAATTTTTATTGATTATGGGTTAATAATTGGGAAAAAATTAATATTAAAATTTTGGAAAGGCCCTACATCCCCTACAATCAAAATGTGGAATACAGAAATGTCGGAGACTCTTCATCTGGAGAGATTGAGGCTTGTCCTAATGGACAGATTAGATCTCTTCAGAGGGATATGGTCTCCATATATTGAATATTTACAGTCATAACGGCTCAGTACGAGGGCTTGACTGAGGCCTGAATATTAGAATGGATGAAGAAATATATATAATAAATCATGCCTATATCTCCAATGACGGATTAATGATTAACACTCCATTCGCTTTCATATTTTCTTCATTATTTATCTCTGTCTTTTCCTACTTTATAAAAAAAATAAAAAAGCATATAGCATACATAGTCTTAAATTTTAATATTAATAATAATACCAATATTATTAATATCATGAAAGTATATAATGATGTATTTTCATTTATGTAAAACATTGTAATTTTCATAAATATGTTTCTATAATAAAAAATATTTTTTAAAAAAAGTAAGTGCAGATGACACTAAAGTAGGTGGTATGAATAGATATAGAAAATAGGTGCAGGATGAGGCCATTTGGCCCTTCGAGCCAGCACCGCCATTCATTGTGATCATGGCTGATCGTCCCCAATCAATAACCCGTGCCTGCCTTCTCCACATATCCCTTTATTCCACTAGCCCCTAAAGCTCTATCTAACTCACTCTTAAATCCATCCAGTGATTTGGCCTCCACTGCCCTCTATGGCAGGGAATTCCACAAATTCACCACTCTTTGGGTGAAAAAGTTTTTTTTCTCAGCTCAGTCTTAAATGGCCTCCCCTTTATTCTAAGACTGTGACCCCTGGTTCTGAACTCGCACAACATTGGGAACATTTTTAGGAACAGGCTTATCCAGTTTTATAATTTTATATGTTTCTTATAAGATTTCCCCTCATCCTTCTAAACTCCAGTGAATAGAAACCTAGTCTTTTCAATCTTTCCTCATATGACAGTCCTGCCATCCAAGATGATTATCAAATATTGCAGCAGGATCTTGATCTGATGGGCAAGTGGGCTGAGGAATGGTTAATGACATTTAATGCAGATGAGTGCGAGGTGTTGCATTTTTGGCTGGACTTAAGATGGACGCAACAAGCTGGAGTAACTCAGCGGGTCAGACTGCATCTCTGGAGAAAAGGAATAGGTGACGTTACGGGTCGAGACCCTTCTTCCGACTTGGCACGGGGCTCACTGTACTCCAGCACTTTCTCTTTTTTGCAATAAACAATGGGTTGACCTCCTCCAGCAGACTGTAATTATAAAATGTAATGTTGTTCTTGTTAAACTTTGTTAATTTGGATGAATCGCCCTTTTGTGCTGTAGGTCTGTGTTGTGCTCTGGAGTTGATGCTCAGTTCAGTTAAGTTCAATGGGACCAGTTCTGGAATACATTGCAGAACTGCCCTTATGATTCATGCTACGCATGCTGGAGATATGTAAATAAAATCCCTATCAGAGGAGGATACCATTGTCGTAATCTAACATGGTATCAGATTCATGTTCTGTGGTTAATGGTGCTCACGGTCTAGGTGCAGAATTAGGCCATTCGGCCCATCAAGTCTACTCCGCCATTCATATAACCATATAACCATATAACCATATAACAATTACAGCACGGAAACAGGCCCTCTCGGCCCTTCCAGTCCGTGCCGACCATTTGTTTTCCCCTAGTCCCATCTACCTGCACTCAGACCATACCCCTCCATTCCCTTCACGTCCATATACCTATCCACTTTATTCTTAAATGTTAAAATCGATCCTGCCTCCACCACTTCTGCTGGAAGCTCATTCCACACAGCCACCACCCTCTGAGTAAAGAAGTTCCCCCTCACGTTACCCCGAAACTTCTGTCCCTTAATTCTCATGTCATGCCCTCTTGTTTGAATCTTCCCTACCCTCAATGGGAAAAACGTATCCACGTCAACTCTGTCTATCCCTTTCATCATTTTAAAGACCTCAATCAAGTCCCCCCTCAACCTTCTGCGCTCCAAAGAATAAAGACCTAACTTGTTCAACCTTTCTCTGTAACACAGTTGCTGGAACCCTGGCAACATTCTAGTAAATCTCCTCTGTACTCTCTCTATTTTGTTGACATCCTTCCTATAACTAGGCGACCAAAATTGTACACCATACTCCAGAATTGGTCTTTTAAATGCCTTGTACAATTTTAACATTACTTCCCTACTCCTATATTCAATGCTCTGATTTATAAAGGCCAGCACACCAAAGGCTTTCTTTACCACCCTATCTACATGCGATTCCACCTTCAGGGAACTATGCACAGTTATTCCTAGATCCCTCTGTTCCACAGCATTCCTCAATTCCCTACCATTTACCATGTACGTCCTATTTTGATTTGTCCTGCCAAGATGTAGCACTTCACACTTATCAGCATTAAACTCCATCTGCCATCTTTCAGCCCACTTTTCCAAATGGCCCAAATCTCTCTGTAGACTTTGAAAATCTACTTCATTATCCACAACACCACCTATCTTAGTATCATCTGCATACTTACTTATCCAATTTTCCACCCCATCATCCAGATCATTGATGTACATGACAAACAACAGTGGACCCAACACAGATCCCTGAGGCAACCCACTGGTCACCGGCTTCCAACCTGACAAACAGCCATCCACCATTACTCTCTGACATCTCCCATTCAGCCACTGTTGAATCCATATAGACAACATCCACTGCTTTACCCTCATCAATTTCCCTAGTTACCGCTTCAGAAAATTCAAGAAGGTTTGTCAAACATGACCTTCCTGGCACAAATCCATGTTGACTGTTCCTGATCAGACCCTGTTTATCCAGATGCTTATATATATTATCTCTAACTATCCTTTCCATTAATTTGCCCACCACTGATGTCAAACTAATAGGTCTATAATTGCTAGGTTTATTCTTTGAACCCTTTTTAAACAATGGAACAACATGCGAAGTACGCCAATCCTCCGGCACTATTCCCGTTTCTAATGACATTTGAAATATTTCTGTCATAGCTCCTGCTATTTCTACACTAACTTCCCTCAATGTCCTAGGGAATATCCTGTCAGGACCTGGAGACTTATCCACTTTTTCTACTCTACTTTTTCCCCTTAACTCACAGACTTCAATATCCTTCTCCTTGGTGAATACCGAAGAAAATAAATTGTTCAATATCTCCCCCATCTCTTTTGGCTCTGCAGATAGCTGTCCATTCTGGTTCTCTAATGGTCCAATTTTATCCCTCGTTATCCTTTTGCTATTAATGTAGCTGTAGAAACCCTTTGGGTTTACTTTCACCTTTCTTGCCAAAGCAACCTCATATCTTCTTTTAGCCTTCCTAATTTCTTTCTTAAGATTCTTTTTACATTCTTTATACTCCTCTAACACCTCATTTACTCCATGCCTCCTATAATTATTGTAGATATCTCTCTTTTTTCGAAACAAGTGTCCAATTTCCCTTGATTCAATCATGGCTGATCTATCTTTCCCTCTCGACCCTATTCGCCTGCCTTCTCCCCGTAACCCCGTAACCCCTGACACTCATACTACTCAAGAATGTTTCATTCTCCACCTTAAAACTATCCTTTGACTTGGCCTCCACAGCCTTCTGCGGCAAAGGTTTCCATTGCCTCTGACTAAAGAAGTTCCTCCTCATCTTCTTTCTAAAGGAATGTCCTTTATTCTGAGGCTATGGCCAATTTCCAAATCTCCCTGATGTTCTGACTCTTTCCCCACCCCCAGGCATTCCTTCATGGATGCCAAACCAGTCCACAACCCATTGTTTTCCCTTCATGAACAGAACAGCAAAGGAAAAACCTTCTACCCTCAGCTTCCCGATTGTTGGGAGTTTGCATCAGCTGACCCATGATAGCAAGTGAATAGGCCCAAGGTAGGCACATCATGTTATGCACTGTCCAGGCCAGTGAATTGGAGGCCTTCAGCCCAACATGCCATGACAACCAAGATACAAACTTAAAGCACACGGTATTGGTGGTTCAATATTGATGTGGATAGAGAACTGGCTGGCAGACAGGAAGCAAAGAGTAGGAGTGAACGGGTCCTTTTCAGGATGGCAGGCAGTGACTAGTGGGGTGCCGCAAGGCTCAGTGCTGGGACCCCAGCTATTTACAATATACATTAATGATTTGGACGAGGGAATTAAATGAAGTTTGCGGATGACACGAAGCTGGAGGGCAGTGTTAGCTGTGAGGAGGACGCTAGGAGGCTGCAGGATGACTTGGATAGACTGGGTGAGTGGGCAAATGCATGGCAGATGCAGTATAATGTGGATAAATGTGAGGTTATCCACTTTGGTGGCAAAAACAGGAAAGTAGCAGGAAAGTAGGAAACAGGAGTTGAACAGGTATTTCGGATCTGTCTTCACTAAGGAAGACACAAACTATCTCCCAGATGTACTGGAGGACAGAGGATCTAAGGGGGTAGAGGAACTGAAATAAATTTTCATTAGGTGAGAAATAGTATTGCGTAGGCTAATGGGACTGAAGGATGATAAATCCCCTGGGCCTGATGGTCTGCATCTTAGGGTCCTTGGGAAGGTGGCTCTAGAAATAGTGGACGCATTGGTGATCATTTTCCAATGTTCAATAGATTCAGGATCAGTTCCTGTGGATTGGAGGATAGCTAATGTTGTCCCTCTTTTCAAGAAAGGAGCGAGAGAGAAAACGGGGAATTACAGACCAGTTAGCCTGACTTCAGTGGTGGGAAAGATGCTGGAGTCAATTATTAAAGAGGTAATAATGGGGCATTTGGATAGCAGTAAAAGGATTAGTCCAAGTCAACATGGATTTATGAAAGGGAAATCATGCTTGACTAATCTTCTGGAATTTTCTGAGGATGTGACAAGTAAAATGGATGAAGGGATGCCAGTGGATGTAGTGTATCTAGACTTTCAGAAAGCCTTTGATATGGTCCCGCACAGGAGACTGGTGACTAAAATTAGAGCACATGGTATAGGGGGTAGGGTATTGACATGGATAGAAAATTGGTTATCAGACCAGATGCAAAGAGTAGGGTCCTTTTCAGAATGGCAGGCAGTGGCGAGTGGAGTGCCGCAAGGCTCGGTGTTTGGGCTGCAACTGTTTACCATATATATTAATGATTTGGAAGAGGGAATTAAGAGCAACACTAGCAAGTTTGCGGATGACACAAAGCTGGGTGGCAGTGTGAACTGTGAAGAGAGTGTTAGGAGATTGCAGGGTGACCTGGACAGGTTGAGTGAGTGGGCAGATGCGTGGCAGATGCAATATAATATAGATAAATGTGAGGTTATCCAATTTGGCAGCAAAAAAAAGGGGGCAGATTATTATCTCAATGGGGTTAGGTTAGGTAAGGGGGAGAAACACCGAGACCTGAGTTTCCTTGTACACTGTTCTCTGAAAGTTAGCTTACAGGTACAGCAGGCAGTGAAGAAAGCTAATGGTATTTTGGCCTTCATAACAAGAGGATTTCAGTATAGGAGTAAAGAGGTTCTTCTGCAGTTGCACAGGGTTCTGGTGAGACCACATCTGGAGTATTGTGTACAGTTTTGGTCTCCTAATTTGAGGAAAGTCATCCTTATGATTGGGGCAGTGCAGCGTAGCTTTGACGAGATTGATTCCTGTGATGGCGGGACTGTCATATGAGGAAAGATTGAAAAGACTAGGCTTGGATTCACTGGAGTTTAGAAGGATGAGGGAGATCTTATAGAAACATATAAAATTATAAAAGGACTGGACAAGCTAGATGCAGGAAAAATGTTCCCAATGTTGAGTGAGTCCAAAACCATGGGCCACAGTCATAGAATAAAGGGAAGGTCATTTAAGACTGAAGTGAGAAAAAACTTTTTCACCCAGAGAGTTATGAATTTATGGAATTCCCTGCAACAGAGGGCAGTGGAGGCCAAATCACTGGATAGATTTACGAGAGAGTTGGATAGTGCTCTCGGGGCAGGTAGTGTCAAGGGATATGGGGAGAAGGCAGGCACGGGTTACTGATAGCGGACGATCAGCCATGATCACAATGAATGGTGGTGCTGGATCGAAGGGCCGAATGGCCTCCTCCTGCACCTATTTTTTTTCTATGTTTCTATGTTGTGGGTCCTTTGGATTGCAGCTGGGATGGGGCGGTTTCAGACGTGGTCCGGCGGGAGCATCCTGTAGCCGGGGATAAGGAAGGCTTCAGGCGGGGGGGAGGGAGTGTTCTGTAACCGGGAGGCGGAGGTGGCAGGGGGTGCCCACAGCCAGGGGAGGACTTTAGGTGGGGGCTGTCAGGTGCTGGTGAGGTGGGTGGTGGGAAGCGTCCTCTATCCGGGGTACGGCTTCAGGCGGGGGCCGGCGTTGAGTTTACTGCAGCCGGGGGAGGCCCCTGTTGGGGGGGGGCATGTGTCCTGTAGCCATGGACGGGGACGCCTTCAGGCGGGAGCCGGCGGGGGCCGGCGGGGAGCGTCCCGCAGCCGGGGGAAGAGGATTGCTTCAGGAGGGGCATGTCGGGGGCTGGTGGGGGGGACCGGTGTCGTGACCTTACTGCTGCCGTGGCCTACCCCTGCCACTGCCGCTCCCCACCGGCTTCAGGCAGTGTAAGAGGGGGGAGATGCTGGTGTGGGGGGAGTGGGGTGTGTGGGTGGGAGGGGAGGTGTGAATGTGGGCGGTAGTGGTGTGGGAGCGGGGAGGGATGTGGGAGATGGAGGGAGGTGTGTGGTCATAGGTGAGGGGTGTGTGGGCGGTGAGGAGGGGCACTAGGCAGGGTTGGTGTGTGTGGTCAGGGGGTGTGTGTGTGGGCAGGGGGGTTGTGGGGGTAGGGGGGTGCTGTCAGGGAGGGGGTTGTGGGGGGAGCGGGCCGGGCCAGGACGGGCCGGGCTGGTTTGTGTTGAGCCACATCTGCTCCCTCTGAAAATTATGTCCGGTTGGAGAACTCCGCCGGCCACCCGCAGCTCCAGTGAGGACGCGATGGCGCAGGAAGGGGTGGACCGTCCCGCCCAGTGACAGAAGTGGGTCCGGGCGGGATCAGATCAATTTTCACTCCACACCAATGATACCAGAGGATCCTTTGCTCCACACAATCAGAGATCTCCTCGATGCCTCGTGTCTGGGTAAGTAGTGCAATGTTGTGTTGCGGGAGGGGGAGTCTGTTTCTTAACCTGGGTGGCAAACTCTGTTTCTCTGACGCGGGGAGGGGGGTGATCGTTAGTGACATTGAACGACTGAATCTAAACCAGTCGGGTCCTCGCCTCCCACCCCCCCCACCCACCCCACGCCACCATTTTCCCATCGCCTGGCGGGAGTGGGAACGACTGTCAGTGGCCGTAACCTCGACAACAGACGCCACTCCGGCCTGGCCTTCGCCTATCCCGCCGTCGGGCCCACAACACCACCGCTCCCCCCTGGCTGGGCCCACGCCACCTTCCACCCACACCAACCCCCCGCACCTTTCTTTCCCCCCCCCCTCCTGCAGCAGACCCGCGCCTCCTGGACACTGCCCCCCCACAGACTCTCACCACCCCCCCCCCCCGGGGTTTAGAGCTATTATATTTTCTCCTCCATATGAATAATTTTAAACAACATCAAATAATATCAAACAATTGGAACTCTTTCTTTTCCTTGATAACAATACTGAAAAATATGAATTCCATAGTTTGTGACATAAATACACATTTTAATGGGATCATTATATTTAGATGTAACATTTCCATTTCGAGATCAAGGGGGTTGAGGCAAATATGCGTCAAGCCGATAGCTTAATCGTTAAAGAGTTAAAAGATAGCCTAATCGATAAAGAGCTGAGAAGAGGAGCTGCCAAGGAAAGGTACTCTGAGAGGTTGAGGAGCAAGTTCTCAGCTGGTGACTCTTCTTCAGTTTGGAAGGGCTTGCAAGAAATTACCAACTGCAAGAGGAAAGCCCCCCACTCTTTGCACAATCGTCAGCTGAGCAACGACCTGACTGATTTTTACTGCAGGTTTGAAAATCAGAAACGTAACCCTGTTATCCCTCTCCAACAAACACAGCCAGACCCCAGTCTGCAAATAATGAACCCTGCACCCTCTCCTTACCATTCACCACTTCACACCTACTTAAGGCAAGACTCCAGTATGAAAAAAGTGGACCCTTTCCCACCCCAACCAATATTTCACACCCACTCACAGCCTGGCCTTCAACACCCACCCCACTCCAATCACCACTTCACACCCAAGTCCTAATTTTTAAGAAAAGAGAGAGAGAGGGGGGAGAGAATGGCGAGAAAGAAGGGAGAGTGAGAGGGGGAGACGGAGCATGGGGTTCATTTTCCTACACAAGCCGTAGGTGACTGGGCAATCTGAACCCAAGCACCAAGTTGAAAGGGGCCGAAGGTGTGCATCGCTTGGGTGGAGTGGAGGTTTGGGACAATGTTCATGCCTTCACAGTGATGTGATGAACGCGGGGGTCTGGACCAATCGCTGACAAGTATCGCCCCCCCCACCACCCCCGCCAACGTCATGTCCGTTATTGGTCTTTTCTGTTGAGCGGCAGTTGGTCCTATGGCCTGTAGGCGGCGCCGCCTTTAGGTGGGTTTTCAACAGCGGCCATTCGGTAAGTTTACTTTTAGGCGTCGCAGCTTTTCGGTTCCTTGGGTGAAGGTGTCCTGCCCTTTCGGTTAGTTTGCATTTAGGCGTCCCATCCTTTCGTCTAGGCGTTTCGTCTTCGGACTCTTTCGGTTTATTGGCGTTTCGGCCTCGTTTCCATTCCGTTCGTTGGCTTCGACGTCTTTGCTTCGGCTTCTTGTCTGTCGGCGCCAAGTCCGGTTACCATAATCTATACCTTTTCTCCAGAGATGCTGCCTGACCCACTGAGTTACTCCAGCACTCTGTGACATGTCACCTATCCATGTTCTCCAGAGATGCTGCCTGACCCGCTGAGTTATTCCAGCACTTTGTGTCTATTTTCCCTTCACCCATCTGACCATGCCCACTCTCCCACCTCCTTTCCTATGTTCCTTTCCACCCATAAACCTCTCTCTGCCTTTACATTTCACCCCTCTTTCAAATCTGCTCTACTTATGTACATGCATTTTTCTTCTTAACTTTTAAAGTCATAGAATGATGCAGTGTGGAAACAGGCCCTTCAGCCTAACTTGCCCACACCGACCAACATGTCCCATCTACACTAGTCCCACTCACATGCGTTTGGCCCATATCCATCTAAACCTGTCCTATCCATGTACGTGTCCAAATATCTCTTAAACGTTAGGATAGCCCCAGCCTTAAATACCTCTTCTGGCAGCCCTTTCCATACACCCACCATCCTTTGTGTGAAAAAGCTACCTCTCAGATTTCCTGTTAATTTCTGAAATATTAGTCATAAATTTGGTGCAATAATACTCCAAAATAAGGCTCAGAATGCATCAGAGAGCATCTAAAACCCCCGAGCTTCCAGGGCCCTTAAGCCAGAGACCGATACGTTTTTTCCTCAAAATACAACAGCTTTTTTCCTCAAAATACAACATCTTTCTTATAACATGGTGCCCAGAACTGAACGCCCAGAACTGAACACTCTAAATGAACACCAATGTCTTATACGTTCAATATGGCCTCCCAACGTCTATACTCAATACTCTTTCTGACCACCCTATCTACTTGTAATTCCACCTTCAAGGAACCATGCACCTGCACTCTGCGATTCCTCTGCTCTACAACACTACCAGGAGTCCTAACATTCACTGTGTACCTCCTGTCTGTGTTAGACTTCCCAAAATGCAACAACTCACACTTCTCTATATTCCATCAACAATTCCTCAGCCCCCTGCAAATCTATCAAGATCCTGTTGCAATTTTTGGTAACCATCTTATTTATCTGCAAAAACACAACTTGCAGATGATACAAAAATGACTCATAGACTCATGGAGTCAGACAGCATGGAAACAGGTCCTTTTGCAAACTCATCTATGCCAACCAAGATGCCCATCAGAGCCAGTTCCATTTGGCCCATATTCCTCTAAACCTCTCCTGTTCATGTACCTTTGCGAGTGCCATTTAAATACTGCCATAGTACCTGCCTCAACTAGCTCCTTTGGCAGCTCATTCCACACACCTGCCACCCTCTCAGTGAAAAGGTTGCCCCTCAGGTTCCTATTAAATTCTCTCACCTTCAATTGTGTGCTATTTATGAGGTTATGAGGTGTAAGTGGATTGATGGCAGGAAACACTTCCCAGGATTCTGTCGGAGGGAAGAGCTTTAAGGCATTTATAGCAGATCTGAGACATTTCTTTCACTCAAGAGGATGGTTGCGATTTGGAATCGAATGCCCGAGGGTGGTTGAAGCAGGCAATCTCAACATTTAAGAAACATTTGGACAAGCACATCAAACACAAAAACATAATAAATGATGGAGAGTGCTTCTAAAAGGAATTAGTATGGATGGGTACTTGATGGTCAGAATAGGTAAGCTGGGCTGAAGGGCCATGTTCTATGACCCCTACCATCCACTTCCACCCATATTGCTTACACCTTCCATGACAACTGGCCTGGCCCTGTGATCTGAGGCCACTGCTGGAGTCCGTAATCTCCAACCCTTTCCTCCCAACCACTGAATTGAAAGTCGGAAGAAGGATTCAGACCCAAAACATCATCTATCCATTTTCTCCAAAGGTGCGGTTTGACCAGTTGAATTACGTGTTAACATTATGTATCTATCATTGAATTAACCCTCCTGCTCCATTTTTCCCAGTCCAAAGCCTTGGTCCCAGCTCCCAATTGCTGCCCGGACCCACATTCTATCTCAGGCAATAATTGTTCCAGCACCACACACCAACTCAATGCCTCGACCACAGTAGGCAATGCGGAGATTTAAAGCTGGGAGTTTTTAAAATGATAGTTATTTATGCCTCATTCTAGAGCCAGTCTTCCAGCTCATTTGCAACACACCAGAAACTTTAGTTTAGAGATGGAGTGCAGAAACAGGCCCTTCGGCCCACCTAGTCCGTGCTGACCAGTGATCACCCGTACACTAGTTCTATCTACACAATTTACAGAAACCAATTAACCTACCAGCCTGCACATCTTTGGAATGCGGGAGGAAACCGAAACACCTGGAGAAAACCCACATGGTTACAGGGAGAACATACAAACTCCATGCAGACAGAAACTGTAGTCAGGATCGAACCTGAGTCTGTGGCAATGTCAGGTAGTAGGTCTACCCCTGCGCTACCGTGCTGCCCCAAATTTGACCAGGCATATCATGGAATGAACCACCTTCATCAATGGATGGTCAAAATACTGCAGATGCTGGAATCTGGAGCAGAAATAAAGGTGTGCTGGAAGCTTTATGAATCCCCAATGCTGGTCATTGGAAGTCTTAAATGGCATAAAGTCCAGTTCTATTTCTTTGACTGAATTCTGCTGTTCACATAATTTCCAAAAGTAGTTGCATTAGTCAGGTTAGTTTTTTCAGAGACTGGCAAGTACTGACAATGGTAGTTTTTGCAAGAAAATAACTCACGAGCAGGCTGACCTGTTCTGAAGAAAGTGCTGTCAAACAACTCTTAGGGCTGATACACCCAACCCAGTCATTTGCGGGTAAACTGCCAAGTCTAGTCATAGCTGATTTAACCATAGACCCAAGGCTGCTGTATGGCTGTAAATCAAGGCATCTCAAAGAGTCACACTGTACAGAGACAGGCCCTTCTACTTGCCCATCTACACTAGTCCCACTTGCCTGTATTTGGCTCTTATGCCTCTAAACCTTCCCTAAATTGCTGCAATCTTACTTGTAATTGGAGATTGAGACATTGAACAGCACTGTGAAAGAAAGAATGAATGAATGAATACTTAATTGTCACATAGAGTCAGTCATACAGTGATACAGCATGGAAACAGGCCCTTCAGCCCGACGCGCACACCTGTCTAACTGTTTCTTAAACATTAGGATAATCCCTGCATCAACAACCTCCTCTGGCAGCTTGTTCCATACACCCACCACCTTTTGTGTGAAAAGGTTACCACTCAGATTCCTATTAAATCTATACCCCTTCACCTTGAACCTGTCCTCTGGTCCTCAATTCCCATATTCTGGGCAAGAGACCCTGAGCTTCTGCCTGATTTATTCCTCATTATTTTATACACCTCAATAAGATCACCCCTCATCTTCCTGCACTCCAAGGAATAGAGTCCCAGTCTACTCAACCTCTCCATATAGCTCACACCCTCTAGTTTTGGCAACATCCTCATAAATCCTCTCTGTACCCATTCCAAAGATGACTCGAAATTTCAACCAGGGCTCCCGCAATTTCTCCTCTAGTTACCCACAATGCCCTTAGATATATCAGCTCAGACCCTGGTGATTTGACGACTCACAGGTAAGCAAATGGCACCGCCAAAGTTACAAAGTCCTCCTTTGTTCCGCCTCCTCCCCCTCCCCCTCCCCCATGCCATGTCCTCCTTTGTTCACCCCCCCTCCCCCCTTCACAGCGGTATCCTCACGCCATGTCCTCCTTTGTTCCCAGTGGTACATCCTTCGGTTCCCGGGTGGCCCATCCTCGACCGCCGCATCCCTCAGCGACTGCTGATCCTGACCAGCGCCCTCATTGACCACTGCACCGACCTCCTCGACGACCACCACCGGGTCCGCTCCTGACGCCTTTTGCGGCGTTGAACTAGGCCCCGACCGCGAGGCCCCTCCGACCCACAAGGCACCACTGCCCTGCGAGGCTCCATCAACCGGCTCCTGTGAGGTACCTGCTGCCTCGTCTTGGTAATCAGGTTGCTGCTCCATATGCATTACAGTGCTTCCAAATACATCCTTCTAACACTCCTTTTACTTATCTTTGAAGTAAAGAGAATTGAATTCAGAGATGTTATGATTCTAACAAAGTTATAACATTGACTATATTTTTACATAAATGCTGACTGATGTGCCGAGTGTTTCCTGCATTTTCTGTTTTTATTTCAGATTTCCAACATCTGCAGTTTTTATTTTCAATTAATTTTTGCCCTGAGGTATCTGTTGGATGAGACTGATCATTGAATTGGGACAACAAAAGGTCAAGTGGAAAGAGCCTGGATGTTACTCAGTAAAGAGCCCTTAGCAGGACAGATTTAAAGTTTTTTTAGGAAGGAACTGTAGATGCAGGTTTATACCGAAGATAGACATGCAGTGTTGTCGTAACTCAGCAGGTCAGACAGCTTCTCTGGAGAAAAAGGATCGGCGACATTTCGGATCGGAACCTTTCTTCAGACTTGAAGTTTGAATTTTCAGGTTTAAAGTTTGACCCTTTGATAAAATTAAAAGGTCAGCTCATCTGTGATGACCATTGAGGACATCTAAAATGGATGAAATTCAACCAATACAGATTAGGAATCAGAAATAGAAACATAGAAGTTAGGTGCAGGAGCAGGCCATTCGGCCCTTCGAGCCTGCACCGCCATTCAATATGATCATTGCTGATCATCCAACTCAGTATCCTGTACCTGCCTTCTCTCCATACCCCCTGATCCCTTCAGCCACAAGGGCCACATCCAACTCCCTCTTAAATATGATTAACGAACTGGCCTCAACTACCTTCTGTGGCAGAGAATTCCACAGACTCACCACTCTCTGTGTGAAAAACGATTTTCTCATCTCGGTCCTAAAGGACTTCCCCCTTATCCTTAAACTGTGACCCCTTGTCCTGGACTTCCCGAACATCGGGAACAATCTTCCTGCATCTAGCCTGTCCAACCCCTTAAGAATTTTGTAAGTCTCTATGAGATCACCCCTCAATCTTCTAAATTCAAGCGAGTACAAGCCGAGTCTATCCAGTCTTTTTTCATATGGAAGTCGTGCCATCCCAGGAATCAGTCTGGTGAACCTTCTCTGTACTCCCTCTATGGCAAGAATGTCTTTCCTCAGATTAGGAGACCAAAACTGTACGCAATACTCCAGGTGTGGCCTCACCAAGACCCTGTACAACTGCAGTAGAATCTCCCTGCTCTTGTACTCAAATCCTTTTGCTATGAATGCCAACATACCATTCGCTTTCTTCACAGCCTGCTGCACCTGCATGCCTACTTTCAATGACTGGTGTACCATGACTCCCAGGTTTCGCTGCATCTAATCGGTCACCATTCAAATAATAGTCTACCTTCCTGTTTTTGCCACCAAAGTGGATAACCTCACATTTATCCACATTATACTGCATCTGCCATGCATTTGCCCACTCACCCAGTCTATCCAAGTCATCCTGCAGCCTCCTAGCGTCCTCCTCAGAGCTAACACTGCCCCCCAGCTTCATGTCATCCGCAAACTTCGAGATGTTGCATTTAATTCCCTCGTCCAAATCGTTAATGTATATTGTAAATAGCTGGGGTCCCAGCACTGAGCCTTGTGGCACCCCACTAGTCACTGCCTGCCATCCTGAAAAGGACCCGTTCACTTTGCTTCCTGTCTGCCAGCCAGTTCTCTATCCACATCAATACTGAACCGTGTGCTTTAAGTTTGTATACCAATCTCTTGTGTGGGACCTTGTCAAAAGCCTTCTGAAAGTCCAGATATAACACATTCACTGCTTCTCCCTTATCCACTCTACTAGTTACATCCTCGAAAAATTCAATAAACCATATAACCATATAAACCATATAAACCATATAACAATTACAGCACGGAAACAGGCCCTCTCGGCCCTTCCAGTCCGTGCCGACCATTTGTTTTCCCCTAGTCCCATCTACCTGCACTCAGACCATACCCCTCCATTCCCTTCACGTCCATATACCTATCCACTTTACTTTTAAATGTTAAAATCGATCCTGCCTCCACCACTTCTGCTGGAAGCTCATTCCACACAGCCACCACCCTCTGTGTAAAGAAGTTCCTCCTCACGTTACCCCTAAACTTCTGTCCCTTAATTCTCATGTCATGCCCTCTTGTTTGAATCTTCCCTACCCTCAATGGGAAAAACGTATCCACGTCAACTCTGTCTATCCCTTTCATCATTTTAAAGACCTCAAGCAAGTCCCCCCTTAACCTTCTGCGCTCCAAAGAATAAAGACCTAACTTGTTCAACCTTTCTCTGTAACATAGTTGCTGGAACCTTGGCAACATTCTAGTAAATCTCCTCTGTACTCTCTCTATTTTGTTGACATCCTTCCTATAATTAGGCGACCAAAATTGTACACCATACTCCAGAATTGGTCTTACCAATGCCTTGTACAATTTTAACATTACTTCCCTACTCCTATATTCAATGCTCTGATTTATAAAGGCCAGCACACCAAAGGCTTTCTTTACCACCCTATCTACATGCGATTCCACCTTCAGGGAACTATGCACAGTTATTCCTAGATCCCTCTGTTCCACAGCATTCCTCAATTCCCTACCATTTACCATGTAAGACGAATAAGATTCGTCAGACATGATTTACCCTTCGTAAATCCATGCTGACTTTGTCCAATGATTTCATCACTTTCCAAATGCGCTGCTATCCCATCTTTAATAACTGACTCTAGCAGTTTCCCCACTACCGATGTTAGAGTAACTGGTCTGTTATTCCCCGTTTTCTCTCTCCCTCCCTTTTTAAAAAGTGGGGTTACATTAGCTACCCTCCAATCCTCAGGAACTACTCCAGAATATAAAGAGTTTTGATAAATTATCACTAAGGCATCTGCAATTTCTGGGGCTACTTCCTTAAGTACCCTGGGATGCAGCCTATCTGGCCCTGGGGAATTATCGGCCTTTAATCCATTCAATTTACCTAACACCACTTTCCGGCTAACCTGGATTTCACTCATTTCTTCCATCTCATTTGACCCGCGATCCCCTGCTGTTTACGGCAAATTATTTATGTCTTCCTTAGTGAAGACAGAACCAAAGGAGTTATTCAATTGGTCTGCCATGTCCTTGTTCCCCATGATCAATTCACCCGTTTCTGACTGCAAGGGACCTACATTTGTTTTAACTAATCTTTTGCGCTTCACATATCGATAAAAACTTTTGCAGTCAGATTTATGTTTCCTGCCAGTTTTCTTTCATACTCCATTTTCCCTTTCCTAATTAAGCCCTTTGTCCTCCTCTATTGGTCTCTGAATTTCTCCCAGTCCCCTGAAAGGCTGCTTTTTCTGGCTAATTTGTACGCTTCATCTTTTTCTTTGATACTATACCTGATTTCCCTCATTATCCACGGATGCGCCACCTTCCCTGATTTATTCTTTTGCCATACTGGGATGAACAATTGTTGTAGTTCATCCATGCAGTCTTTAAATGCCTTCCATTGCATATCCACCGTCAACCCTTCAAGAATCAATTGCCAGTCCATCTTGGCCAATTCATGTCTCATACCCTCAAAGTTAACTTTCTTTATGTTCAGGACCCGTGTTTCTGAATTAACAATGTCACTCCCCATCCTAATGAAGAACTCAACCATATTATGGTCACTCTTGCCCAAGGGGCCACGTACAACAAGGCTGCTAACTAACCCTTCCTCATTACTCAATATCCCGTCTAGAAAAGCCTGCTCTCTCGTTGGTTCCTCCACATGTTGGTTTAGAAAACTATCCCGCATACATTCCAAGAAATCCTCTTCCTCAGCACCCCTGACAATTTGATTCACCCAATCTATATGTAGATTGAAGTCACCCATTATACCGGTTTTACCTTTGTTGCACGCATTTCTAATTTCCTGTTTGATGCCATCCCCAACTCCACTACTACTGTTAGGTGGCCTGTACACAACACCCACTAGCGTTTTCTGCCCCTTAGTGTTTCGCAGCTCCACCCATATCGATTCCACATCCTCCTAGCTAATGTCATTCCTTTCTATTGCGTTAATCTCCTCTCTAACCAGCAACGCTACCCCACCTCTTTTTCCTCTCTGTCTATCCCTCCTGAAGATTGAATATCCCTGGATGTTCAGCTCCCAGCCTTGGTCACCCTGGAGCCATGTCTCTGTGATCCCAACTATATCATAATTATTAATAGCTATCTGCACATTCAATTCATCCACCTTATTACGAATGCTCCTCGCATTGAGACACAAAGCCTTCTGGCTTGTTTTTACAACACTCTTGGCCCTTTTACAATTATGTTGAAAAGTGGCCCTTTTAGATTTTTACCCTGGATTTGTCTGCCTGCCACTTTTCACCTTGCTACCTATTGCTCCTATCCTCATTTTACACCCTTCTGTCTCTCTGCTCACACATTTAAGAAACCCTCCACTTCTTATTCTTCGTTCTGTTATTTTTTTCTTCTTTCCTCCCTACGTGTTGCGTCTGACTGCTTCTCTTCTCTGCCTCCTACCTCGCAAACGGACTACTTGCCTTCTCTATTTGAGTCCCTCCCCCCAACCGATCTAGTTTAAAGTCTCCCCAGTAGCCTTTGCAAATCTCCCCGCCAGGATATTGGTTCCCCTCGGGTTCAAGTGCAACCCGTCCTTTTTTGTACAGGTTCACACCTTCCCCATAAAGAATGGTCCCAATGATCGAGAAACTTGAATCTCTGTGCTCTGCACCAGTCCTTTAGCCACGCATTTATCCTCCACCTTGCTCCATTCCTACTCTCACTGTCGCGTGGCACAGGCAGTAATCCTGAGATTGTTACCTTTGCGGTCTTCTCCTTAACACTCTTCCTAACTCCCTAAATTCTCCTTTCAGGACCTCCTCTCTTTTTCTACCTATGTCATTGGTACCTATGTGTACCACGACCTCTGGCTCCTCTCCCTCCCATTTCAAGATATCTTGGACACGTTCAGTCACATCCCGGAGCCTGGCACCAGGGAGGCAAACTACCATCCGGGTCTCTCGACTGCGTCCACAGAATTGCCTATCTGACCCCCTAAATATAGAGTCCCCTATTACTGCTGCCCTCCTCTTCTTTTCCTTCTGAGCAACAGGGCCGTTCTTTGTACCGGAGGCCCGGTCGCTGTTGCTACCCCCAGGTAGGCTGTGCCCCCAACAGTACTCAAACAGGAGTACTTATTGCCAAGGTGCACAGCCACCGGGGTACTCTCTAGTCCCTGCCTCTGCCCCTCGCCTCTCCTAACCGTGACCCACTTTTCTGCCTCCTGTGGGTTTGGAGTGACCACCTGTCTGTACGTACCACCTGTCTAAAACGTACAAATTAAATATACAGAATTATTGAGGAAGCTTTTCATGAGGATACGATGTAGATGGATAGGATACCAATGCCCTTTACGCTACTGACTTTCATCAAAGCCTGAAAGCTCTGATTAATGTTATGATTTATATGTCTGTTAAAAACTGCCTTTATAACCATGCATCAATGTGCCAAATGTAAAATGAAAATGACCCCAGCGCTTTCAATAAAATTAGAATATTGAAGACAATATGAAATCCAATGTAAATCTTCAATGAATGTTGATGTAGTATCCATTCTGATCATAGACTCAAACCTACTCTTTCTTCATGAGTCACCATGGTGTAGCAATAGTTGTTGTAATGGAGCACAAATCCTGTTGTTTAATCAGACTTTCGATGCCTTTTCTATCAGTTCTGATATTAAACCTTTTTGAATGATGCACGACCAAATTTCCCCTCAATTACTACTTTATGTCCACTCAGTCACATTTCTTCTGGACTTTCTCAAGTTCTCTCCAGCAAGGAAACAGACCCTTCATCCCACCAAGTCTGCACCGACAAGCGATCCACACACATTAACACTATCCAACTCACACTAGGGACAATTTTCCATTTATACCAAGCCAATTAACCTACAAACCTGTATGTCTTTGGAGTGTGGGATGAAACTGAAAATCATGGATAAAATCCATGGAGGTTACGGGGAGAACGTACAGACTCCATACAGACAGCTCCCGTATTCAGGATTGAACCTGGATCTCTGGCGCGGTATGGCAGTAGCTCTGCGCCACCATGCCTCCCTATTTCCATTCAGAAACAAGGGTTCTGAACTTAAAGAAAGGTAACTTTGAGGGTATGAGACCTGAATTGGCCAAGATAGACTGGCAAGTGATTCTTAAAGGGTTGACGGTGGATATACAATGGAAGGCATTTAAAGACTGCATGGATGAACTACAACAATTGTTCATCCCAGTTTGGCAAAAGAATAAATCAGGGAAGGTAGTGTTGTGCTTTGTTGTTGACAGCCAACCGAGTAACGTTCAACAAGCGTTTTAAATTGATTCGATAACAATGGATAACAAGTGAAATCAGGGATAGTATCAAAACTAAAGATGAAGCATACAAATTAGCCAGAAAAAGAAGCCTACCAGAGGACTGGGAGAAATTCAGTCCAGCAGAGGAGGTCAAAGTGCTTAATTAGGAAAGGGAAAATAGATTATGAAAGAAAAATGGCACGGAACATAAAAACGGACTGCAAAAGTTTTTATAGATATGTGAAGAGGAAAAGGTTAGTTAAAACAAATGTAGGACCCTTGCGGTCAGAAACTGGTGAATTGATGATGGGGAACAAGGACATGGCAGACCAATTGAATAACTACTTTGGTTCTGTCTTCACAAAGGAAGACATAAATAATCTGCCGGAAATAGCAGGGGACCGGGGGTCAAATGAAATGGAGGAACTGAGTGAAATCCAGGTTAGCCAGGAAGTGGTGTTGGGTAAATTGAATGGATTAAAGGCCGATAAATCCCCAGGGCCAGATAGTCTGCATCCCGGAGTACTTAAGGAAGTAGCCCCAGAAATAATGGATGCATTAGTGATAATTTTTCAAAACTCTTTAGATTCTGGAGTAGTTCCCGAGGATTGGAGGGTAGCTAATGTAACCCTACTTTTTAAAAAGGGAGGGAGAGAGAAAACGGGGAATAACAGACCAGTTAGTCTAACATCGGTAGTGGGGAAAATGCTAGAGTCAGTTATTAAAGATGGGATAGCAGCACATTTGGAAAGTGGTGAAATCATTGGACAAAGTCAGCATGGATTTATGAAAGGTAAATCTTGTCTGACGAATCTTATAGAATTTTTTGAGGATATAACTAGTAGAGTGGATAAGGGAACACCTGTGGATGTGTTATATCTGGACCTTCAGTAGGCTTTCGACAAGGTTCCACATAAGAGATTAGCATACAAACTTAAAGCACACGGTATTGGGGGTTCAGTATTGATGTGGATAGAGAACTGGCTGGCAGGCAGGAAGCAAAGAGTAGGAGTAAACGGGTCATTTTCAGAATGGCAGGCAGTGACTAGTGAGGTAACGCAAGGCTCAGTGCTGGGACCCCAGCTATTTACAATATATATTAATGATCTGGATGAGTGAATTGAATGCAAGTTTGCGGATGACACGAAGCTGGGGGGCAGTGTTAGCTGTGAGGAGGATGCTAGGAGGCTGCAAGGTGACTTGGATAGGTTGTGTGAGTGGGCAAATGCATGGCAGATGCAGTATAATGTGGAAAAATGTGAGGTTATCCACTTTGGTGGCAAAAACAGGACGGTAGATTATTATCTGAATGGTGGCCGATTAGGATAAGGGGAGATGCAACGAGACCTGGGTGTCGTGGTACACCAGTCATTGAAAGTAGGCATGCAGATGCAGCAGGCTGTGAAGAAAGCGGATGGTATGTTGGCATTCATAGCAAAAGGATTTGAGTACAAGAGCAAGGAGGTTCTATTGCAGTTGTACAGGGTCTTGGTGAGGCCACACCTGGAGTATTGCGTACAGTTTTGGTCTCCTAATCTGAGGAAAGACATTCTTGGCATAGAGGGAGTGCAGAGAAGGTTCACCAGACTGATTCCTGGGATGGCAGGACTTCCATATGAAGAAAGATTGGATAGACTCGGCTTGTACTCGCTGGAATTTAGAAGATTGAGGGGGGATCTTATAGAGACATACAAAATTCTTAAGTGGTTGGACAGGCTAGATGCAGGAAGATTGTGTCCGATGTTGGGGAACTCCAGAACAAGGGGTCACTGTTTAAGGATAAGGGGGAAGTCTTTTAGGACCGAGATGAGAAGATCTTTTTTCACACAGAGAGTGGTGAGTCTGTGGAATTCTCTGCCACAAAAGGTAGTTGAGGCCAGTTCATTGGCTATACTTAAGAGGGAGTTAGATGTGGCCCTTGTGGCTAAAGGGATCAGGGGTTCTGGAGAGAAGGCAGGTACAGGATACTGAGTTGCATGATCAGCCATGATCATATTGAATGGCGGTGCAGGCTCGAAGGGCCGAATGGCCTACTCCTCCAGATCATTAATATATATTGTAAATAGCTGGGGTCCCAGCACTGAGCCTTGCGTTACCTCATTTTCTATGATTCTGATTCTACGATTCTGTATTTTCTATTTCTTTTCATTGTCGTGCAACTTCCCTGTTTCGTAGCTCTGATGCATCCTGCCTCTCTCCTACAACCTGCCCCATATCTCCCTCTGATCCTCTCTCTCTCCTGTTTCCCAATGCTGATCTCTCATTTACTCCATATGTCTCCTCAAACATCCAGGTTTTTTTTTGCACTCATTGACTCAAACAAATACTGCAACAGGTAGAGGCCATAGTCTCAGTCTGTTCAGCCACAGTCGGTTCTAATTTTAAACATATCTGACTAGTGATGTAACTCAACTCCATCTTGACTACCAAGATTATTACCCCAGCACAGTGGCGCAGCAGTAGAGTTGTTGCCTCACAGCGCCAGAGACCCGGGTTCGATCCTGACTATGAGTGCTGTCTGTAAGAAATTTGTACGTTCTTCTGTGACCTGTGTGGGTTTTCCCCAGGTGCTCAAGTTTCCCCCCACACTCCAAAGATGTACAGGTTTGCAGGGTAATTGACTGGTAAAAATTGTAAAATTGTCCCAAGTGTGTCGGATAGAGTTTGTGTGTGAGCTGATCACTGGTTGGCTTGGATTCGGTGGGCTGAAGGGCCTGTTTCCACGCTGTATCTCTAAACTAAACTAAAATTAAAGGCAGCGATCTGTAGGGAACATCCTGTGGTGAGGAAGATGAGAGTCAGTGATCTTCACCCATGGTGAGAGTCTGTATATCCAGGTCCACACATGTTGCTGGCTTTCCTGCCCCATTTCACTTTACACTGTGGTTACTGATTTAGACATCTGCCCAATCTACACAATTTGCAATTGAGTAGCACAGCTGCTGCCTCGCAGATCCATAGACCTTGCTTTAATCCTGACCTCTGCTGTGGTTTGTATGGAGTTGGCATAACTCCCTTTGACTGAATTGAATTGAATTAAATACTTTATTGTCACATGTGATGTCACAGTGAAATTCTTTACTTGCATCCCTAAGATATGCAAATAATAGTCCATAAAGGGCACTTACAAAGTTAGAACCCCCCCCCCCCCCCCAGGGTTGTCGATTGGTCCCCCACCCTCCGGCCAGTCCCACCTCCACCCCCCCCACCCCCCCGTGTTTCTTGTTCCCCCCCCTCCAACATATGAAGAAAGACTGGATAGACTTGGCTTGTACTTGCTGGAATTTAGAAGATTGAGGGATGATCTCATAGAGACTTACGAAATTCTTAAGGGGTTGGACAGGCTAGATGCAGGAAGATTGTTCCCGATGTTGGGGAAGTCCTGGACAAGGGGTCACAGTTTAAGGATAAGGGGGAAGTCTTTTAGGACCGAGATGAGAAAATCGTTTTTCATACAGAGAGTGGTGAATCTGTGGAATTCTCTGCCACAGAAGGTAGTTGAGGCCAGTTTGTTGGCCATATTTAAGAGGGAGTTGGATGTGGCCCTTGTGGCTGAAGGGATCAGGGGGTATGGAGAGAAGGCAGGTACATGATATTGAGTTGGATGATCAGCCATGATCATATTGAATGGTGGTGCAGGCTCGAAGGGCCGAATGGCCTGCTCCTGCACCTAATTTCTATGTTTCTATCACTACCGGGTCCTCTCAGGACGCCTCCCTGGCACCGACCCCAGGCTCCGTTGACCCAGGACCGAAGGCCTTGGGCTTCATCGACTTCCGACACCTAAAGGCCGGACCGTGAGGCATACGCCTTGGCTTTTGAGCGGAACCTCCGGAAGGCATCCGGACTGCGTGTGATTCCCACAGCTGCACTGGCTTCCTCCCATATTCCAAACATGTGCAGATTGGTGGATTTTTGCTAGGAGTGAGTTGTGCAATCTGTGGCAAGTTGTTGAATCTGAGGCAAGTATTTGGGAATTGAAGAGCATAAAGTGGTTTCGGAAAGGATTAATGGAAATGAATTGATGGTGCTTGGAGCAGGCTCTCAATGGTTCAATGAGCTTTATTTGTCGCACAGTGAAATTCATTCCCCATAAATTACACATACAGGCACCACCAATTTTGGCACCATTATTCAAAGTCTGAAGTCCAGTCGCGTTGGCTCCATGTATTGGAGCAGATCCCGCGAACAGACATTCCTCTCCTCGCCTCACCCGGACATCTCTGTGTCCCGGGGCGCCTCCTGTAGCCGACCTTGAAGGCGCTGAAGGCATTACCCAGCTTCACCCTGATACCGGCCAACTCCTCACGTCCGATGTCTCCAGCTCCCTCCGGTTACGGCGACCGATGAGCATTCCGGCCGGCACCGCGACCGTGGCACTTCGGGGAAGCCTCTCTGGGTCAAAGGTCTGATTTGTGTGCCATTTCTCTCTCTGACTATGACTCTATTAATAGATGATTCCTAGATCCTGTAGAGATCCAAACGTTGTGAACAAAACAATGTTTTATTAAGTAATTAAGTAATTTTTTACAGTTTTACAGTAAAGTAATACAGTTTTGGCACACGCACGTTGGGTAAGAACTTGAGCAAATTTCCTGCCGTTGCAATCAGGCACACCAATTCACTGAAAACTTTCTTAACTAACTCCCGCCAAAACCCTGTCACATGATAGTCCCAGTTCTCCTGACGAGAGTTCTAGCAATAAATGGCTTGACCACCAGATGTCGCCACAATCCTGTCATATCAAAGTTTTGATTTGTATTAACAAATAAGCAGAGCCTTGCTTGAATAACTACAAGTGCTGCACTAAATCCACTCACCTGCTCCAGTTCAATACTGCTGGTGTAAACAGGGGTCGCATTTATTTGGACAGTTGTTCAACACTGACAGTGCTTGTCACGCCTAGAGCCACAACCGCTAGGGATTATTTTCGTAACTGGATAGTGAATTGATGGGTTTGCATCAGAGAGATGTATTCTGAGGACTTAAATTTCAAGCTGTTGAATGACACAGCCAGAAAATTTCTCCCCTGCAATTGATGTGGTACAATGCAAGTCAAAGCATCAATTGCCCGTTGCAAGATACACAATTGGGGGGGAGGGGGAGAGAGGGGGGAGTGGGACAGAGGGGAAGAGAGAGGGGGAGAGATGAGAAGATAGGGGGAAATAGTGGGAGAGAGGGGGAGAGAGGGAGAGAGTGATGCTGCCTCATCGCTCCAGTGCAGGGGTTCCAGCAACATGCAGTAGATAAGACTGTTCAGTAATGAAAATGTGGCGACACTTCATTGCCATTAAGTTTACATCAGCTTCAGTTCTGGGTCCCATTCACAGTAACCATTTATTCCCCCCCTCCACACTTGACTCAATCTTTAGACAATGGGGTTTGAATGGTCTTATGTGCATTAAGGATTTATACACTAACAACATATTTGATTGTTTTGATAACCTACACAGAAAACATGGCCTCCCACATAATCATTTCTTAAAATAACTTTAGGTCCGTCACTTTGCCATGAAAAAATTTCCCTCTTTTCCTGATGTCCTGCCTGTCAGTGTTGGATAAACTCACTTTTACCTTTGCAAATAAAGGACTGATCTCTAGCATATCCTCAACTGATGTCTTTAGGAGATCAAAACCTGAACAAAGTTGAAACTAGGTGGGAAGATGACCTTGGTATAGATCTGTCTGAAGAATGCTGGACAGAAACACTGAAAAGAGTCCATTCCTCATCATCATGTGCTAGATTGGGGCTCATACAATTCCAAGTTTTACACAGGGTTCCTTGAAGCAAAGCCAGGCTTGCTGACATATATCCGGGGACTGGTGCTCCTTCTCTCCAGCCAATCTAGCTCATGCATTCTGGTCATGCCCCAAACTTGGTAACTACTGGGCAGTGGTTTTTAAAACCATCAGTGAAGTCCTTGGGATGACAGTGAGACCTTGCTCACTTGTAGCTGTATTTGGTGTAGCAGATAAAACCGTGGGTTTAAATACAACCCAGTCTGACACCATTACATTTACATCAACATTGGAGAATCTTGCTAGTCTGGAAATCTATACTCCTCCATCTGCTGCTGCTTGGCTGGAAGACGTGATGGGTTTTTTAAGACGAGAAAAAATTAAATTCACATTGAGGGAGTCTGTAAAAAAGTTTTATTTGAAATGGGAACCTTTTTTATTATACTTTGAGGATCTAAAGGAACGACCTATTGACCGAGGGCACTTGACAGTAGGTGGGCATCCGCCTTTATTCTGTTTTGTTACTTTATTATTGTTAAAATGTGCATTTGTATTTGTGATATGTTTGTATTGTGAACACATTAACTGCCAAGGGGTGTTTAGGGAGGGTGGGTAAGGGTTATTTTGTTATTATGTATATATAAAAAAACAAAATGGAGGGAAATGTAATGCAATACATCAGATGTACTGCCTTTTTTTTTCCTCCAATAAAAATAAAGCAAAAAATATATTAAAAATGTGGCGACACTTGTGTACTATGTGGGAGAAGCGTGCTACGTGATTTTACCGGGATGTATGCAAAACAAAACATTTCACTGTACCTATAGTATCATTGAATCATTGATGAGTATTCTCCACACTGATCTCACTGTCCTTCATGTTATTCTTACTTGTGAAAACAGATTGAAAGTACTGGTTTAGAAGGAATAAAAATCCTTGCTATTTTCTGTAATCCGCCTCCTATCTGTCTCCCTAACTAGGAGTCTCCTATCTCTCTGGCCCTGTGTGACATTTCCCTTCCCCACTATGTCAGAGCCAGGCCTGACACCACAGGCCAGACCATTGCTGCTGCTCCCTCTTGTAATCCTCCACATCATTAGGGTTAGTGTGGGAGTGTACTTGTTGTAGAAAGGGATGGCCCTCGGGGATACCTGCACTCTCTGCCGACTCCCATTCCTGTTGGTCATCCATTTGCTTCCTGCCAGTACCTCAGTCCTCATTCTCTGCTGTTCTCCTCTCCCCTCGTTCATGACTGTTCTTGATGTTCTTGACTCTCTGCTTCTCCCATCACAGCTGCTTGCTGTCACACTCTTCAGGGCTGGGGGAAACAAATGACGCTGTAAAATCAAATGGAAGCTGTGGGCAAAATACATGGTAAAGTGGAAACTGGGATACTGGGCAGGTCGGGCTTCCCACATGACACGCTCACGTTTAGTGCCGTCTAAGGTAGGAGTTTTCAAATCGATCTTCAATGATTTTTGTTTTTAGTTTAGTTTAGAGATACAATGCAGAAACAGGCCCTTCGGACCACCGAGTTCACACCGATCAGCGATTTCCGTACAGTAGCTGCCATTCCTGCACATTGGGTTCCCATTGTGATAGAAACATAGCAACATAGAAATTAGGTGCAGGAGCAGGCCATTCGGCCCTTAGAGCCTGCACCGCCATTCAATATGATCATGGCTGATCATCCAACTCAATATCCTGTACCTGCCTTCTCTCCATACCCCCTGATCCCTTCAGCCACAAGGGCCACATCCAACTCCCTCTTAAATATGGCCAACGAACTGGCCTCAACTGCCTTCTGTGGCAGAGAATTCCACAGATTCACCACTCTTTTCTCATCTCGGTCCTAAAAGTCTTCCCCCTTATCCTTAAACTGCGACCCCTTGTCCTGGACTTCCCCAACATCGGGAACAATCTTCCTGCATCTAGCCTGTCTAACCCCTTAAGAATTTTGTAAGTCTCTATGAGATCACCCCTCAATCTTCTAAATTCCAGCGAGTACAAGCCGAGTCTATCCAGTCTTTCTTCATATGGATCTGTGTTGGGTCCACTGTTGTTTGTCATGTACATCAATGATCTGGATGATGGGGTGGAAAATTGGATAAGTAAGTATGCAGATGATACTAAGATAGGTGGTGTTGTGGATAATGAAGTAGATTTTCAAAATCTACAGAGAGATTTGGGCCATTTGGAAAAGTGGGCTGAAAGATGGCAGATGGAGTTTAATGCTGATAAGTGTGAAGTGCTACATCTTGGCAGGACAAATCAAAATAGGACGTACATGGTAAATGGTAGGGAATTGAGGAATGCTGTGGAACAGAGGGATCTAGGAATAACTGTGCATTGTTCCCTGAAGGTGGAATCGCATGTAGATAGGGTGGTAAAGAAAGCCTTTGGTGTGCTGGCCTTTATAAATCAGAGCATTGAATATAGGAGTAGGGAAGTAATGTTAAAATTGTACAAGGCATTGGTAAGACCAATTCTGGAGTATGGTGTACAATTTTGGTCACCTAGTTATAGGAAGGATGTCAACAAAATAGAGAGAGTACAGAGGAGATTTACTAGATTGTTGCCAGGGTTCCAGCAACTATGTTACAGAGAAAGGTTGAACAAGTTAGGTCTTTATTCTTTGGAGCACAGAAGGTTAAGGGGGGACTTGATTGAGGTCTTTAAAATGATGAAAGGGATAGACAGAGTTGACGTGGATGCGTTTTTCCCATTGAGGGTAGGGAAGTTTCAAACAATAGGGCATGACATGAGAATTAAGGGACAGAGGTTTCGGGGTAACGTGAGGGGGAAGTTCTTTACTCAGAGGGTGGTGGCTGTGTGGAATGAGCTTCCAGCAGAGGTGGTGGAGGCAGGATCGATTTTAACATTTAAGAGTAAAGTGGATAGGTATATGGACGTGAAGGGAATGGAGGGGTATGGTCTGAGTGCAGGTAGATGGGACTAGGGGAAAACAAATGGTCGGCACGGACTGGAAGGGCCGAGAGGGCCTGTTTCCGTGCTGTAATTGTTACATGATTATATGGTTATATGGAAGTCATGCCATCCCAGGAATCAGTCTGGTGAACCTTCTCTGTACTCCCTCTATGGCAAGAATGTCTTTCCTCGGATCAGGAGAGCAAAACTGTACGCAATACTCCAGGTGTGGCCTCACCAAGACCCTGTACAACTGCAGTAGAACCTCCCTGCTCTTGTACTCGGATCCCTTTGCTATGATGTAGAACACACAGTTATTACTGCGCAGGTGCAGCTGACAGGCAATTGGAAAAGGGATTTATTAAAGCTTAACATGTGAATAACTCTTAAAATATAGCAACATAGAAACATATAAAATTATAAAAGGACTGGACAAGCTAAATGCATGAAAAATGTTGGGCGAGTCCAGAACTAGGGGCCATAGTCTTAGAATAAAGGTGAAACCATTTAAGACTGAGGTGAGAAAAAACTTTTTCACCCAAAGAGTTGTCAATTTGTGAAATTCCCTGCCACAGAGGGCAGTGGAGGCCAAATCACTGGATGGATTTAAGAGAGAATTAGATAGAGCTCTAGGGGCTAGTGGAATCAAGGGATATGGGGAGAAGGCAGGCACGGGTTATTGATTGGCGACGATCAGCCATGATCACAATGAATGGCGGTGCTGGCTCGAAGGGCCGAATGGCCTCCTCCTGCACCTATTTTCTATGTTAACAATTTAAATGTTAAAGATGAGATTTATTCAGTCCATTCTTTCTTCTTGTGTCTCTTGGGCACGGCTTCAGGCAGGGGCTGTTGGGGTCCGGTGGGAGCCTCCTGCAGCGTGGGTGGTGGACAGCTTCAGGCAGGGGCTGCCAGGGGGTGGAGCGTCCTGCAGCGGGGAGGATGGACGGCTTCAGGAGGGGCTGGCAGCGGCCGGGGGGAGCGTCCTACAGCCGGGGGAGGAGGCGGCTTCAGGCGGGGACAGGTGGGCAGGGGCGAGGGAGAGCGTCCTGCAGCCATGGGAGGGGGACGGCTTCAGGTGGAGGCTGGAGGGGGGGGGAGATGGGCACAGCAAGTGGAAAAGGGATTTATTAAAGCTTAAAATGTGAATAACTCTTAAAATATAACAACTCTTAAAATATTTCAACGTTAAAGATTAGATTTATTCTGTCTATTCTTTCCTGTTGTGTCTTTTGTTGCGTTCTTCAGCCGGGGGACGGCTTCATACCGGGGGCTGTCGGGGGCCGGTGTGGGGAGTGTCCTGGTGCCGGGGAGGACACATTCAGGCGGAGCCTGTCGGGGGCCAGTGGGGAGCAGTGGGGAGCGGTGGGGAGTGCTGCTGCGGCCTACCGCTGCCATGGCCTACACCTGCCTTCAGGCGGGGAGCATTCTGTAGCCAGGGAGGGGGACGGCTTCAGGTGGGGGCCGGCAGGGAGCATCCTGCAGCTGGGGATAGGGACGGCTTCAGGTGGGGCCTATCGCGGGCCGATAGGGGTGGAGGAGCGCTGCCGTAGCCTGCCACTGCCTAACCCTGCCACGTTCTGCCGCTACCCTGCCACGGCCTGCCGCTACCTAAGCCTGCCGCTACCCTGCCGCTGTCTACTGCTGCCGCTGCCCTATCGCTGGCATGGCCTACCGCTGCCGCTGCCAACTGCTTCAGGCGGGGACCGGTGGGGAGCATCCTGCAGCCGGGGACGGGAACGCCTTCAGGCGGGAGCTGATGAGGGGGGGTGAGCGTCCTACAGCTGGGGATATGGACGGCTTAAGGTGGGGACCGGCTGGAGCATTCTGTAGCCGGGGGACAGGAATGGCTTCAGGCAGGGCCTGTGTTGGGCCGGTGGAGGCGGGGGAGGGGACCACTGTCATGGCCTACCACTGACATGACCTACTGCTGTGTGGCGGGGATTGTGGGGTGGGTAGGTTGTGGGGGTTGGGGGTGGTGGTGTGGGAGGAGGGGGTGTGTGGGGGAGGGGGGCATATGGCCAGGGTGGTATGGGGTGGGAGTGGAGGGGGCGTGTGGGCGGGAGGGGTGTGTGGAGGAGGAGGAATGTGTGTGGGGGAGGGGGCGTGTGTTGGCGTGGTGTGTTTGGGGGAGAGGAGAGGGAGGGGACAGTGAACGTTGTGGAGCTGGAGAGGGGAGGTGTGGGAAGGGGTGTGTGGATGGGGGGCTTTTGTGGGGGCAGGGGGGTTGTGGGGGGAGCGGGGGCGTGGAGGGGGGATTGGGGAAGAGAGCTCGGAGAAAGACGGGGTTTGTGGGCGAGTAGGGGATATCACGAGGAAGGGAGGGCAGGAGCCAGAGAGGGGGGCCAAACGGTTGGGGCTGGAGATGACAGTGCGATGGGGACTGGACGTTCTCCTCCGCAGGTCACTGGACAATCTCCTACTCGTTTTTAAAGATTTTTAAAGCTCGCTAACTTTTACATAGGACCACCAATCGGAACGAAATTTGTAGCAACCGCAGCACAGGAGAACGGTGAGTAAGCTGGCGAAAAATCGTAGCACTATCGTGTACCATTTTTGTGTAAATAGAATGACCGCACAAATCGGAAGATAACAAGATCAGAGCTTTAGTTATGTATAGATAGATTGTATATATTAGTACTATGTTTTAGTGAGTCCTTTTTTTACAGATAATATGTTTAAAACAACATAAGGCAGTTTTAAAAAAAAATATGTGCACAGCCATACGTGACATTTTTTGCACGTTTTTGTGAATTTCATAGAAATACATGTGGTTTTACAATTGGTGCTTTCCCATACAAATTGGTAATTGATGATATTTGGTTTCTCTTCCAATTCTGTGAAAGATTGTCAAGTCTATTTTTAGTGTGCTGGAAAGTACATTTCCAAATGCTTCACAAGGGCAATATCTAATTGCATGAGTGTGGAAATTCCCCTGTCTATTTTTAGTGACAGGGACTGTCTGCAAGCCTTATTGTGTTAAAGTGAATTGGGATTATTTGTCATTTTCATCCCTGCTTTTGCATCTTGTAACCCTTCTCGCTCTCATTTGCCTATTGTGAAATAAAGTTTTACACATTGAAAATGGATGAACAATCAACTGGAAGTCAAGCACCATCAACTCCACCATCAGAACCATCTAGCACACCTACATCTGCTGCAAAGGTGACACATAAAACAACTGAATGCTTTGGTCTTGGAAGTGGAATTACATCTTCAGATGCAGAAATCACAGTTTCATGTCTACCAACTTGTCGCCAAGTACTACGCTGTTTGAAGTATCTCCTTCATAATCCAGAACTAGAACTGAAGCTGCAAAAATTGTTTTTTGAAAAATCATTGACACCTTCACTAATCACGAATCTATCAATATCCACCTTAAAAATATCCATTGACTTGCCCTCCGCAGCCGTCTGTGGCAATGAATTCCACAGATTCATCACCCTCTAACTAAAGACATTCCTCCTCATCCCCTTTTTAAAGGTACAACTTTTTATTCTGAGGTTATGGCCTCTGGTCCTAGACTCTCCCACGTGGAAACATTCTTGTGTTTTTCCCATTGAGGGTAGGGAAGATTCAAACAAGAGGGCATGACATGAGAATTAAGGGACAGAGGTTTCGGGGTAACGTGAAGGGGAACTTCTTTACTCAGAGGGTGGTGGCTGTGTGGAATGAGCTTCCAGCAGAAGTGGTGGAGGCAGGATCGATTTTAACATTTAAGAGTAAAGTGGATAGGTATATGGACGTGAAGGGAATGGAGGGGTATGGTCTGAGTGCAGGTAGATGGGACTAGGGGAAAACAAATGGTCGGCACGGACTGGAAGGGCCGAGAGGGCCTGTTTCCGTGCTGTAATTGTTATATGGTTATTCTCTCCATATCCACTCTATCCAGGCCTCTCACTGTTCGCGATCATATCCGTGAAGATTGCAATGCCTCATGGTATTGGTTCATTGTCAAGGATTCACACTGCAAACTGACCAATTAGCTCTGCCCAGAATCTACTAATGGCCACCACGGCTTTGAATCCCCTGCAGCATCTGTCCCTCCCCCTCCAACAGTCCTAGTGCCAGCATGCTGTCCATCCCCCCCAAGCCTTGACTTATGTACCAGATGATTTTTCGCACTCTCCCCTTTTCTGCAGCTTCTCTCCTCAGCGTTTATTTTAGAGATACAGCTCAGCAACAAGCCCTTCGGCCCACTGAGTCTGCGCTGACCAGTGACCCCCACTCACTAACACTATCCGACACACACTAGGGACAATTTACAATTATACCAAGCCAGTTAACCTACAAACCTGCATGTCTTTTGAGTGTGGGAGGAAACCAGAACACCCGGAGAAAACCCACACAGCCAGGGAAACCCCACACAGGTCGTGGGGAGAACGTACAAAGTCTGTACTAACAGCCTCTGGATCAAACCTAGGTCTCTGGTGCTGTGATGCACTGTGTCACCCTTCTACAGAAAGAAAATAGCCAAAAAACACTCCAGTGGGAGTCATAGATGTGTTGTGGATTCTCGTCTACTGTGGAGAATCTGTCTTACAGGATTAATGACGAGTGATCAGAGCACAGTAAACTGACAACTAAATGTGTCCTCTGTCTCCATCAATCCACCATCCTAGTTTTCCCACTAGTTTGACTATCCTCTTGATTAAATTTTACTTTGTATGCTTCGTTGTCAACTTCCCGTAGCTAACAATGATCCATTGTACATTTTCCTTGAGCTTCGTTCCCTTTGATCTCTTGTTTTCACACCTTACACTTCCATATCTCTCGTTTGCCTCTCCCCTGACTCTCAGTGTGAAGAAGGGTCTCGACCTGAAATGTCATCCATCCCTTCTATCCTGAAATACTGCCTGTCCTGCTGAGTTACTTCAGCATTTTGTATCTTTCTTCTTAAAACTCAGCAATTCAATTTGTAAATTGAATTGCTATGGTCAACAAATGGGGTAATTGTTGTCCATTAGTTGTGCAATTGCAATTTAGTGCATATTTCTGTGTGTGAATTACTTCTATTGCTTCAAATAGTCTCTTGGCTAATTTTACAATATTCTGCAGGGCATCTGAACAGGCATACCAAAAAAAGTCAACTCCAATTTCTATATAGCTCTGTTTCCCAAGTCATTTGCTTTGATATTTTTAGTCCTTTCTGATAGCCCTTTGTGCCTCTTTCCTTCATGTGATACCCTTCCCAGCTCACAAGATTTAGTTTTGCATTTCGTGAGCTGTCCTTTTGGCTTCATATGGCTCTTACTGCATTTGTTAACCATGAACATTCAAGTGTACAAATAGAATTGTCTTAAGGACATGTGGTTCATCAAACATTTCTTGACAATAAAGTATCATTGAATCATTCAATTCTGAGGATGTGACCTCTGGTCCTAGACTGTCACACTGCTGGTGCCGCCAAACACTGCTGTTCCTCCAAATTGCGTTAGGTCTCACTTTGACAGTGGAGGAGGCCTAAGACAGAAAGATCAGTGTGGGAATGGGAGGGGGAGTTAAAGTGTTGAGCAACCGGAGATCAGGTAGGTTTAGGAGGATGTAGCAGAGGAGCTCAGCAAAATTATTGTCGAACCTACGCTTGGTATAGGAGTCCACACCAGAAACAGTGGATACAGTAAATTAGGTTGGTGGAGGTGCAAGTGAACCTCTGCCTCATGTGAACAGACTGTTGGGGTCCTTGGACAGAGTTGAGGGGGGGGGGGAGGGGTATAGGGGCATGTTACATCTCCTGCTGTTGCAGGGGAAAGTACATCCATTGGCGGTGGCAAAAATGTCGGAAAGTTATGTGTTGTATGCGACGGCTAATGGGTGGAGGACTAGGGGGATTCTATCACTGATGTGACTGGGGGAAGGGGGCAAAAGAGCGGACCTGCAGGATACTGAGGAGACCTGCATGATGGCATAATCTATGCTGGAAGATGGGAACCCCCGTTCCCTAAAGAATGAGGACATCTCTGATGACCTGGTTTGGAACACCTCATCCTGGACGTAAATAGACAATAGGTGCAGGAGTAGGCCATTCGGCCCTTCGAGCCAGCACCGCCATTCAATGTGATCATGGCTGATCATCCCCAATCAGTACCCCATTCCTGCCTTCTCCCCATATCCCCTGACTCTGCTATCTTTAAGAGCCCTATCTAGCTCTCTCTTGAAAGTATCCAGAGAACCGGCTTCCACTGCCCTCTGAGGCAGAGAATGCCGCATAGACGGAGGAATTGGAGGTAGGGGATAGAGTCGTGGCAGGAAGCAGGGTGGGAAGAAGTGTTGTCTAGATAGTTGTGGGAATCAGTAGGTTTATAATCAATGTCAGTCAATATCTGCTGTGATGGAGATGGTGAGAGCAAGAAATCAGAGATGGTCCAAGTGAATTGGAGTGCAGAATGGATATTGGTAGTTAAGTTAATGAAGTCGGTGAGTTTGGCATAGGTGCAGGAGGTTGAGCTGTTACCTTATTAGACTAGATTCGAGACCATTGATCTGAGGACATAAATTAGTGAGATTAAACTAAAACTTACCAAGTTTGAAGGTTGTTCTGCATTTTACGAGGAGTCGCGGTGAGGGATTTCGTGAAGACCCCGCCAGCACGCATGCGCGGCATCCTTCAAAGCAGCGGTGTGGAATCACAGAAACACATCATAACTAAAAATAGTAAGATGAAGAACGTAGAACTTCCTAGTTGACCTTATGAGGGTGGGAGCGGTGGGCACGAAATCCCTCAACGCGACTCCTCGTAAAATACAGATCAACCTTCAAACTTGGTAAGTTCTCGTTTAATCTTACTATTTTACTTCGGAGTCACGTGAGTGACTTCGTGAAGATTTCAAAGCTCCGTGATTTCACGCCCTGGACAACATCCATGCTTATCACACTGCCGCCAGTCTGATGGAGGAAGACTGTTAATGCAGTTCAGTCGAAGCTAGCTGAAAAATCAACACAATTTATTAATCAAATAAACAACAAATAACCCCTAATTCGGGGACAGACATTCACTGAACGGTTCCCAGGATAGCTTCTGCAAATGTCGCAGGGGCGACCAGTGGCTTGTTGTAGAACCGTTGAAAGGTTTCTTCACTGGCCCAGCCCACGGTGGCGAGGATGTGGTCCATGGGCACCTCCATGGCCCTCGCCGTTGATGTGGATGCAGCCCTAGTGGAATGAGACTTTAAAATGTTAGTAGCAACTCCTGCTGCATCCAGCACTACCCTGAGCCACCTGGCGATAGTCTGTACAGTCACCCGATGATGCGGAGGTTTGTGGCTGATGAGGAGCCCCTGTTCCTTCATCCTGATAACTCCTGGAAATCGGATGTAGTGGTGGAGATTGGTGACTATGCAGAGAGTGGCATCTATAGGGTACGCCCGAAATTCCAACTGCAGCCCATGCGCCCCTGGCCTGTGCTGCTTCAATAATTCTTGAACAAAGAAAATTATTTGACCAGGGGTGGCCACCATGCTGTCCAGTCGCAGTTTTTGTAATGTCTGGACTCGTTGGGCTGTAGTCAGTGCCATCAGCATCACCACCTTGAGGGTGAGCTGTTTCAGTGGTAGCTCATTCATTGGAGCCCAGCTGCTCAGTAGGGTCAGCACGATCCCCACATCCCACGTTACTGTATATCTGGGTCGTGGAGGGTTGGTGTTGAACACTCCCCTCATTAGTTTAGACACCAGGTGGTTGGAGCTGATACCTATATCCAGGTATGAGGACAGCGCACTCCTGGCGCTGTTGTTGGCACTGTAGCTGAGGCCAGTATCGAAATGGAGGCCAGCTAGAAACTCCAGGACATCAGGTATCGTTGCCGAGTTGGAAGTCTTGTTGGTCCGGGCACAGAATGCCTCCCACTTCCTGATTTGGGTGAGGTACTGTTTCCGAGTTGATTCTCGGCATGATGCGGCGATAAGTTCTATGGCTCGTGATGAGATGCCCGCCTGGATGAGTGGTCTTTTCAGAACCTGCAGGCCAACAAGTTTAAGTGGCCATGGCAAGGATGACTAACCCCCGTAATGGGGTGAGTAATCAATTTGGGATGTTTCCCAATCGCCATCCATGGTTGTTTTAAAATTTTAACGACCATCGGGTACCATGGTTGTGTAGGCCAGTCGGGAATGATCAATATGCCAGTTGCAGAGTCTAGTTTAATTTTCTGCAATACCCGACTGATGAGGCAGAATGGGGGAAATGCTTAGCAAGACCATTTCCCCCAATGGATAGAAAATGCATCCATTGCTATTGCCCCAGGGTCTGGTTCCCACGACACATACGTTGGTATCTGATGGTTCAGCCTGGATGCAAATAGGTCAATATCTGGTGTCCCATAGTGAGCTATAATATCTCCAAAAATTTGGGGGTTCAACATCCACTCGATATTGTCATTGATTACTCGTGACCTGGTGTCCGCCACTGTATTAAGCTTCCCAGGCAAATAGGTCGAAGTAATCCAAATATACCTTTCAACGCACCAGTGCCAAATTGTATTAGCCAATTCATCACAATCTGATACCACCCATATGATTGATGTAAGCCACCACTGTAGTATTATCTATTTGAAGGTGGACATGTAAATCCCGTGAATTAGTACAGTAAGCCCGCAGTCCATGAAATGCCCCCAGCATTTCTATATAATTTATCCCATGTGACTCCAGGAAGGTAGACTCATGAGAGTTCCATCTGCCACCACAACTGGACATCGTATCAGTTGCTCCCCAGCCTTGTGCGCTTGCGTCAGTTTGTAGCACAACATCAGGGTTGCTTACTATGATGGGCCTATGACACTCTCTAATATTGTCAACCCACCATTGTAGCTCGTTTCTAGCTTTCGGTGGTAACCGAATTGGCCGATCAAAGTGCCCAGCGTTTGTTTTTAATGCTGTGATCTTTATTCTTTGTAAATTTAGGTAGTGTAGTGGTCCGAATTGTGCAGCTGGGAATGTAGCTACCAATTTCCCTATAACTTTTGCTGTTTGCCGAATGGTCGGTACCTTGGCGCAAGTAAGACTGTGGCACTCTTCTATTATAGCAGTAGCTTTATTGGTTGGGATGGTAATCTTCATTAAATTGGTGTCTAGGGTGAACCCCAAACAATCCATAACCCGTACCGGGTGCAATTTTGATTTGTCTGGATGGATTACAAACCCCAGCTTCTCGAAAAGAGCCTTAGTTGCAGCCACTCCTTGAATTGCCAATTGGAGGGTCTGACCCACTATAAGGATATCATCCAAATATGCCATTACTATATAATTTTGTTGTCGGAGAAGAGCCAATATAGGTTTTATCAATTTTGTAAACAACCTAGGGGCTGTGGTGATTCCATTGGGCAATGCCTTGTATTCCCATAATTGACCCTTCCAGACAAACTTCAGGAATTTTCTGTGAGCCTCAGGGATTGGCACCGTATAGTATGCATCTTTTAAATTGATGCATGCCATAAAGTACCCTGGGTAAAGCATCTGCTTGGCTGTTTCAAAAGTATCCATTTTGAAATGGGTATATTGTACAAAAGTGTTCAGCTCAGTTATGTCTATTATAATCCGACATCCCCCGGTTAGCAGCAAAAGGGGTAATTGGCAAAACCAAGCATGAACCTATTTAATTCTGGTGAAGATGTTGGACACAAACTCAATAGGTTCATGCTTGGTTTTGCCAATTACCCCTTTTGCTGCTAGCCGTATAATTTCAGCATGTCCTGCCTCCACCTCTTTTTGGGATAGAGTAAAATTCCTATGAGGCGAATGCTGGGTAGGGGGATTTATACCTCCAATAAATTCTATAACATACCCTTGAGCACTTTGTAAAATAAACTCATCTGTGGTGACAGTTTTCCATATGTCCAAGAAAGCCGGCAATCGCCCACCTATTCGTGCAGGAGGGGATGCTACGGTGTGAGAGGAACCAGACCCCATTACCTCCATGTTGGGTGTTTTGGGTGGACGTTGTGGAGGTTGACGGGGCGGCGGCCGCATCTTCCATGCAGGCCGCTGTTGGCCTTGCCCTAAAAAAGGTCGTTGTGTTTGCGGAAGTGGAGGTAGGTAGGACCTTTGTGTCCTGTCCGGCAGTCGTGGTTTCCAGGTTGTGTTTGGCTGTTGCCGGTGGTATGGGTGAAGTCTGGCCGTCGGAGGTTTCATGAGGCCAGCTGTTTTGGCCTCCTCGTCCAGTTCCTTCACCTGTTTGGACAGGTCTCCAAACAACTGATGCGGAGGTGGAGCGGTTGATGGTCGGCTCAACCCCGCGAATTTGGGGTTGAGTGTGGGCTTTATGGAGCTCTTACGCAGGCAGTTTATCTCATACTGGGCGTTGCATAGGAGTGCCGTTCACTGTTCACTGGACACATTATCCCCGTCCAGGGTCCTGGCAAACGGCGTTATGCCCGTGGAGAGAACCTTTAAGATACGCTGGAGGCGGACATCCTGCATCCTGGTGGCCGTACTCAAGTGTCCCCAGATCTGGGCATTAACCAAGGGCACACTGAGGTTGATGCAGTTCTCGGGCGGTTTTATTTTCTCCAAGGTATCATTGAGAACCTGGCTGAAGTTGGTGCGTAATCAGGTAATCAATGGTGCCCGCCAGTTTGTGGTGCAAAGGTTCACCTGCCTGTGTGGTAGCGGCAAACTGACCCACCACTTCCAGCATATCCTCCTCATGCTCTGGCTCAGCAGTCACTGGCTGTCCCGGGTCGTCTTCAAACACAGCAGCTGGGCAATCGCTAACACATCTGGCTGGAGACGATGAGATGCTGAGTGGGGTCCTCGCACGGCTAGTGGATGCCCGCGAGTCCCGCTCTTCCCGTTCCCGGTCCCGCTGGAGGAGTTGCTCCACTAAGGGCACCAACCGCTCTATGCGACCGTCCCTGCTATGTGCAGCGGACAAGCCGACTTCCCCAGGCCCTGCGAACTCACTGGGGCTTCCACCATCGGACCACACCTCCGTAAGGTGCTGTCTAGGATCCAATGGTAGGTTGTCGTGACCTACAGCCCAAGTTGGATCATACGACTCCCGCACGGACTCTCCGCTAGTCTGTCTTCTCCCAGACTGTGGCGGCCCACCTGTCTGATATGAAGGCAGGTGAGTTGAATCGGCGCCGGCCCCCAGAACCTGGCTCCCTGGAGTCCGTGCAGGCTTACCTCCACACTTGCCCATCTTTTGGCGTGGAGGCGCATGGTCGGCCGCTCCCAGAGCTGAGCTGACCGACCGCCTACTGCTGCCACCTCCGCCCTTGACTGCAGCCTGACGGGGTGTTTTGTCGGCGGTATCTGCTCCAGCAGGCCTACTCGACGCAGCAGTGGAGCTGCCAGACTGCACTACGGCAGATCTCTCTGGCAGTGGTACGTGTTGCACTTTTGCAGGGCTCCCCTGTCGTGCAGCTGTCCCCCGGCTCAGCCCCCTCGGGTCTTCTGGAACTCGGGGAGAGGTCGCTTGTGAAGAGCGAGGCCCCTTAGCATGTACCTGTTTCCCCCCTCTTTTCATGGGGGAAGGGGGCTCGAAGTCTGGATCCGTTGCATCCAGCTCTGGGGCGGCAAACCACTCAGGTGAGTTGGGCGCTAAAGTAGCGGAAGCGCCCAACTTCCGCATTCCTGCCCCCACATTCCTCGAAGCTGCCGGTGTTGCTTGCAGCTCCGGGGACAAGGGCCGTTGGCTGGTCGATGCAGCTCGGCTCCTCGACAGCGTCGCCTTCCTTTTGCCCTTGTCCATCCTATGGAGTAAAGGTAAGTACTTACCTGCCGGCCTTATGAAGGGGCCCGAGGAGAGAGCGCACTCCCCTCCCTCCCCCCCAGCCTGCCGATGCAAATGCACGCGACGATATGCCGCGCATGCGTGCTGGCGGGGTCTTCACGAAGTCACTCACGTGACTCCGAAGTAAAATTAAATTTCACCCTGGTGCCTGGGAATTTAAATGAATTAAAAAAAAACACAATTTGAAATTAAATTAAAAAATTACACGTAACCATATAACCATATAACAATTACAGCACGGAAACAGGCCCTCTCGGCCCTTCCAGTCCGTGCCGACCATTTGTTTTCCCCTAGTCCCATCTACCTGCACTCAGACCATACCCCTCCATTCCCTTCACGTCCATATACCTATCCACTTTACTCTTAAATGTTAAAATCGATCCTGCCTCCACCACTTCTGCTGGAAGCTCATTCCACACAGCCACCAACCTCTGAGTAAAGAAGTTCCCCCTCACGTTACCCCGAAACTTCTGTCCCTTAATTCTCATGTCATGCCCTCTTGTTTGAATCTTCCCTACCCTCAATGGGAAAAACGTATCCACGTCAACTCTGTCTATCCCTTTCATCATTTTAAAGACCTCAATCAAGTCCCCCCTTAACCTTCTGCGCTCCAAAGAATAAAGACTTAACTTGTTCAACCTTTCTCTGTAACATAGTTGCTGGAACCCTGGCAACATTCTAGTAAATCTCCTCTGTACTCTCTCTATTTTGTTGACATCCTTCCTATAACTAGGCGACCAAAATTGTACACCATACTCCAGAATTGGTCTTACCAATGCCTTGTACAATTTTAACATTACTTCCCTACTCCTATATTCAATGCTCTGATTTATAAAGGCCAGCACAACAAAGGCTTTCTTTACCACCCTATCAACATGCGATTCCACCTTCAGGGAACTATGCACAGTTATTCCTAGATCCCTCTGTTCCACAGCATTCCTCAATTCCCTACCATTTACCATGTACTTCCTATTTTGATTTGTCCTGCAAGATGTAGCACTTCACACTTAACAGCATTAAACTCCATCTGCCATCTTTCAGCCCACTTTCCCAAATGGCCCAAATCTCTCTGTAGACTTTGAAAATCTACTTCATTATCCACAACACCACCTATCTTAGTATCATCTGCATACCTACTTATCCAATTTTCCACCCCATCATCCAGATCATTGATGTACATGACAAACAACAGTGGACCCAACACAGATCCCTGAGGCACCCCACTGGTCACCGGCTTCCAACCTGACAAACAGCCATCCACCATTACTCTCTGACATCTCCCACTGTTGAATCCATTTTGCTACTCCGCCATTAACACCCAAAGATTGAACCTTCTTAACCAACCTTCCATGTGGTACCTTGTCAAAGGCCTTACTGAAATCCATATAGACAACATCCACTGCTTTACCCTCATCAATTTCCCTAGTTACCGCTTCAAAAAATTCAAGAAGGTTTGTCAAACATGACCTTCCAGGCACAAATCCATGTTGACTGTTCCTGATCAGACCCTGTTTATCCAGATGCTTATATATATTATCTCTAAGTATCCTTTCCATTAATTTGCCCACCACTGTCGTCAAACTAATAGGTCTATAATTGCTAGGTTTATTGTTTGAACCCTTTTTAAACAATGGAACAACATGCGCAGTACACCAATCCTCTGGCACTATTCCCGTTTCTAATGACATTTGAAATATTTAGAAACATAGAAATTAGGTGCAGGAGTAGGCCATTCAGCCCTTCGAGCCTGCACCGCCATTCAATATGATCATGGCTGATCATCCAACTCAGTATCCCGTACCTGCCTTCTCTCCATACCCTCTGATCCCCTTAGCCACAAGGGCCACATCCAACTCACTCTTAAATATAGCCAATGAACTGGCCTCAACTACCCTCTGTGGCAGAGAGTTCCAGAGACTCACCACTCTCTGTGTGAAGAAAGTCTTTCTCATCTCGGTCTTAAAGGATTTCCCCCTTATCCTTAAGCTGTGACCGCTTGTCCTGGACTTCCCCAACATCGGGAACAATCTTCCTGCATCTAGCCTGTCCAACCCCTTAAGAATTTTGTAAGTTTCTATAAGATCCCCTCTTAATCTCCTAAATTCCAGAGAGTATTTCTGTCATAGCTCCTGCTATTTCTACACTAACTTCCCTCAATGTCCTAGGGAATATCCTGTCAGGACCTGGAGACATATCCACTTTTATATTTTTCAAAAGTGTCAGTACTTCCTCTGAATCTCATAGTTTCCATAGCTACTCTACTTTTCCCCCTTAACTCACATAGTTCAATATCCTTCTCCTTGGTGAATACCGAAGAAAATAAATTGTTCAATATCTCCCCCATCTCTTTTGGCTCTGCAGATAGCTGTCCATTCTGGTTCTCTAATGGTCCAATTTTATCCCTCGTTATCCTTGTGCTATTAATATAGCATACCTGCCAACCATTCCGATTTGGGCAGAATTCTTCCGATTTTTCCATCCCAATTCCGAATTCCGATTTTTTGTCTCAATATTCCGAGAAAAAAAATCATAGAAACGGCTGGAGCAACGCGTCTAGACTCGGAAGCGCAGGGGAGAAGTAGGTGCGAGTCAGGTGGGCACCGGGTAGGAGGGTGGAGAGGGGGAAATCAACGATCATCCCATGGGGTAGTAAGCCAAATACGTTCATTATCACTTCAGCGGCTCAGTTGGCCATTTCCCAAGCGCGGCTTCAAAGTCTCTCTCCGGAGTTGTGTACACACGTTAACTATTAATTAAGACTGGATCCCCAAACAGAACAATGGGCAATAAGGTAAAGAGCATTGGGGCAGGGAAGAGGCGATGAGGGGGCAGGGAGAGATGGTCCGGTCCGGCCCAGACGGACAACATTCACCGGTCACCTCACCTCAGCGCCGCTGCCGCCGCCGCCGCCGGGATTGTCAGCCCGGTGAGTGACCGCGAGCGCGTCAGGTCGGGTCGGGTCAGCGCCAGCCCGTTCCCGCCTCACCAACGGCAGTTTACAAACTGAGTGACGCCCGCGGCCCATTGGCCCGGTTTGAATGTGACCCCGCCCCCACAGCAGCCCCGCCCGCTCGCCCGCCCGGGGAGACACGGACACGGACACGGACACAGCCCGGACAACACACGGAGCCCCGACCTGATCTCATACCCCCCACCCCGGGGAGACAGCGCCCCTACCCCCACCCCCGCCCCGGGGAGACAGCGACACTACCTCCCCCCCCACCCCCACCCCCGGGGAGACAGCGACACTACTTCCCCCCACCCCGGGGAGACAGCGACACTACCTCACCCCCCCACCCCGGGGAGACAGCGACACTACTTCCCCCCCCCCCCCCACCCTGGGAAGACAGCGACACTACTTCCCCCCCACCCCGGGGAGATAGTGACACTATCTCCCCCCCACCCCCACCCCGGGGGAGACAGTGACACTACCTCCCCCCCCACCCCCACCCCGGGGAGACAGCGACACCACCCCCACCCCCACCCCGGGGAGACAGTGACACTACCCCACCCCCACCCCGGGGAGACAGTGACACTACCTCACCCCCCCCCCACCCTGGGGAGACAGTGACACTACCCCCCCCCCCACCTCCCCCCCAGTGAGGTGACACTACCGACAGCGCCCTCCCCCTCCACCCCGGGGAGGTCCCACCCCCCCCTACCTCCCCCCCCCCCCACCCCCCCCCCTCTTGGGGAGACACTACCTCCCCCCACCCCGGGAGACAGCGCCCCTACGATATACGTATGTGATCAGATTTCGTACTACGGTCAGTAGGTCCAACTTGTTCGGAGTTTCTTGTTTGGAGTTTGGAATCATAATTTGGAATAATAAATGGAAAATAACTTGTGAACTGGAAAGACTGGAATTTCTGAACAAGAAATAAAAATGAGCAAAGACGGGAAAAACGTGCCTATCAGAAGTTCAAAAAGGAATATGCTCAGCAGTTTCCAGTCTCCACCTCTTCACTTGGGGATTATCATGCATTTTGTACTGTGTGTTCTGTGGATTTTGGCATCAGTCATGGAGGAATTAACGATATTCAAAAACACATCAAGACCAAGAAACATCTAGATCATAGCAAGGTAAGGGCCAATACGCTTCCAATTTCTAAGTTCTTTGCATCAAGTTCTGGAGATCACAATGTCATTCGAGCAGAGACTCAATTCACCGAGTTTATTATTGAACATAACTTGCCGTTAGCCGTGGCAGATCATGCGAGTCGCCTCTTCCGTAAAATGTTCCCTGACTCTGATATTGCCAAGAAATATGGATGTGGAAGAACTAAAACCTCGTATATTATTGAAACTCTCGCAATGGACACAAAGAAAAATATTCTTGAAGTCCTTCGTACACACCCATTCAGTATGGCTAACTGATGGCAGCACGGATTATGAGGATGTCAAAACTCTACCCGGTTTGCGTCAGATTCTGTGATCCCAGCACCGGCAAAGTGAAATCTGTTATTTTCTCTTTGGAAGAATGTGACAAGCCATCGACAGGAGAGAACATTTTCAATATATTGGAGAAAGAACTAGACAAGCATGAGATCCCATGGAAAAACCTAGTGTGCTTTTCCGCGGACAATGCATCTGTAATGCTTGGAAAAGTGAAAGGAGTGGCGGCATATCTTCAACGACGAGCTCCGTCCGTCTTCATAGCAGGTAACCTACTCAAACATGTTAAAAAAAAATAATAAGTTGAAATAAATAGCATTGTATGTAATTTTTTAAAAATTTGTTTCGTAATTTTTTATTTTATTGTATCCCCGGCATATAATTCTTAACATTCTACTCTTTATTGTCTTATTGTTCGTATTATATTTTAGAAGCATTATATTCATCAGATTTTATTTTTCTTCACAGGTTGTCCCTGTCATCTCATGCATCTGGCAGCAGGAAAAGCTGCAAAAAAACTTCCAGTTCAAGTGGATGAACTCCTAATCGATATCTTCTACTACCTGGAAAAAAGCAGCAAACGGAAACAGAAGTTGAAATCCTTTCAGAGGAAGGCAGGTGTCCCTGAACACAAGATCGTGAAACATGTTGCCACCCGTTGGCTCTCCTTAGGCCACTGCATCGAAAGACTGTTGGAACAGTGGGACGCACTGTTGGCCTTCTTTGAGGAAGAAGACAAGAAGAACATGCCTACATGTACATGATTGTTCCCGATGTTGGGGAAGTCCAGGACAAGGGGTCACAGCTTAAGGATAAGGGGGAAATCCTTTAAGACCGAGATGAGAAAGACTTTTTTCACACAGAGAGTGGTGAGTCTCTGGAACTCTCTGCCACAGAGGGTAGTTGAGGCCAGTTCATTGGCTATATTTAAGAGTGAGTTGGATGTGGCCCTTGTGGCTAAGGGGATCAGAGGGTATGGAGAGAAGGCAGGTACGGGATACTGAGTTGGATGATCAGCCATGATCATATTGAATGGCGGTGCAGGCTCGAAGGGCTGAATGGCCTACTCCTGCACCTAATTTCTATGTTTCTATGTTTCTATGTTACATCTAGCCTGAAACGAAGCAGATCTGACTGTACTGTGAATTCTCCCCCAAAGAAACAAAAGACGGGTGGCCTACCAAGTTCTTCACAGTCTGTTCTAAAGACAACAGCTAAAGTAGCATCTTCAAAGATTGTTGTACAGACAGCAGCTAAAGTAACCTCTTCAAAGACAGACATTGTACAGACAGCAGCTAAAGTAGCATCTTAAAAGACTGTTCTGCACACACCAAGCTCTAAAGTAACATCTTCAAAAACTGTTACACATACACCAAGCTCTAATGTAGCATCTTCAAAGACTGTTCTACATACAGCAGCCAAAGTACAATCTTCAAAGACTGGCGGGGTTTCAAAAAATGCGATGAATGTTGTGCCAGGTACAGCCAAACGACCCTCTTTTTCAAAGACTGGAACCCATCCAATTTCCTCAAAGACTGGTGTTTCAAGCACAACAGTTAATAAATCATCCTCCGGAAAATCTCTAGGTGCACCATTGAAGGGAAATGCCACTCATACAAAGAAGACAACTGTCAGGTCGCAACAATCAAATTATGCATCTACAAAATCTCGCAAAGTGTACACCACGATGAAGGACCCAAATTACAAGCTGTACTGTCTATTCATGAAGAAAACAATACCCATTTTTGAAGAGGCCAATGTCTTGCTGCAAAGGGATGAACCATGCATTCATCTTTTGCATGATGTTATGTGTGGACAGCTCAGAGGATTGCTGGTTCGATTTGTGAAACCAGATGTTGTAGCCAGCGTCCCCGAGTCTAAGGTGTATGAAGTAGACTTTCATTCTGAAGCAAATCTCAAGAGTGATGATGATCTATTCATTGGACAACTATCACGCCAATTCATTCAAGAGAACAGAGATTGTGATGTTGAACTATTCTACAGAAGCGTAAGGCAATATTATGTTGCAGCCTGTGAGTACATGATAAAATCCTATCCATTTAAGGATCCTGTTCTTGTGAATGCTGAGATCATTAATGTTGCAAAGCGTGCAACAATCAATCTGTCTCAGTGGTTGTTCTTCGTGGAGAAGTTCCCAGAGTGCCTGTTAGCAGAAGAAAAGGAAGCAGTAGAAGAGGAACTGTGCAATTTCCAAGCTGACAGATTGACAGAAGACATTCTTCAACCTGATTTAAGGATTGACCAGGTGTGGCATTCAATCTCAAAGCTGGCATCACCTGCAAATGGCAAGCCCAAGTACCCTTCCTTATGCAAAATTGCAGAACTAGTCATAGTCATGTATCATAGCAACGCAGACTGTGAGCGTATATTTTCCATCGTTAACAAAAACAAAACAGAATTTCGTTCATCCCTGTCTATGCATATGGTTGGGAATCTCATGATCAGGCGGATGGAACTTTTAGCTTCAAACACACCCTGCCACGTTGTCAATCATTCAGTCGATCTGTTGCAGAAAGCCAAGTCTGCTGCTACTAGAGGTTTGGCTGGTTCTAGCCAGCAGTAGGACTGCTGACAGCCCTTTATACATGTAATTACCAAGGTATTTGCTATTTCATATTCTGTTTGTATTTTGAAAATAACAAAACAAAATTCTAGTTTAGATTTTGTTGAACCAATTTTTCCCACAACGGATCATTAGCTAAATTTGATTTGCATATGTACAGTGAATGCAGCTTCAACATTTTGGGTTAAATACTGCCTGAAGTATGCACTAGATTGTACATGAATGCACATTGGCAAAATAATGCAAAAACAGACAAAATAATGGATTAATGATATTGAATTATGATAAAATTAGATCAACCCCTGGGCATCATCTGTCTCAGCAAGATGCAGTCATCTGGGCTCAGTATTGAACTCTATAACATACTGTAAGGTCCGTCATATTCTCTGCCTGTACCGGAACTGGCGCAAGTCATCCACCTGCAATATTGGCTCAGATTTCCTCCCTCCATTATGGCAGGCTGACCTGCTGGCCATGCCCCATGCCCTGCATTTGTGTTTCCACATGTTCCTTTTTATTGTCGCTCACTTGGTCCCCTCATCCCACAGCATTTTTCCATTGTTGTTCTTTCCCAAATGCCACGTTATACATATTGGCCAATTCTCATCTGCAACTGATCCACATGGTGAGCCTGGTCTTGCTCTATCACAGATATTCTCCATGTACCATCCATTATTTCCCATCTTCTCAACAGCTTGAAACTAGTTTTTTTGTCTCTTTTCCACACATGATGGAGAGTCTTTGACCAAACCTCTGCTTCTCTCTCCCCAGGTGCTACCTGACTTACTGAATGTTTTCTGTTTAACCTTGAAATGATAACTGTTGGAATATAATAACAGGAAAAATATGACATGTGGAATATTCATGTCCAGAAACACCAGTGTAGAGACAAACTTTAAACTTATAGCACAGAGCTTACGTGGAGTTTGAACAAGCAGCAACAAAGAGAAGCAGAGAGAAAATCCGACTGGCTGAAGCCCGTGGGGATGGTGGGTCAGAGTGAGTCAGAAGGGGAAAACAGTTGAAAAAGAGCACCAAACGCCAGCTAGACATAGCACGGAGCTTACGTGGAATTTGAACAAGCAGCAACAAAGAGAAGCAGGGAGAAGCAAAGATCCAATAGCAAAGCAGGATAGTGCACTTGATGAAAAAGACGTAGTACGATCATGGGCAGATTCATGGGTCATCTTCGGCCCCATTTCCGTAACCGGCTTCCGTCTCCGCCATCTTTGTCCACCATAGCTGAGCAAAGATATTAGTGCGGAATCAGAAGCCAGTTGCAGAAACATCCCCGCAAAAATCAAAGATCTTTGGTGAAAATCTTCTCCTCATTTAAGAAACATAGAAACATAGAAAATAGGTGCAGGAGGAGGCCATTCGGCCCTTTGACATTCATTGTGATCATGGCTGATCGTCCCCTATCAATAACCCGTGCCTGCCTTCTCCCCATATCCCTTGACTCCACTAGCCCCTATCTAACTCTCTCTTAAATCCATCCAGTGATTTGGCCTGCACTGCCCTCTGCGGCTGGGAATTCCATAAATTCACAACTCTCTGGGTAAAAAAGTGTTTTCTCACCTCAGTCTCAAATGACCTCCCCTTTAGTCTAAGACAGTGGCCCCTGGTTCTGGACTCGCCCAACATTGGGAACATTTTTCCTGCATCTAGCTTGTCCAGTCCTTTTATAATTTTATATGTTTCTATAAGATCTCCCCTCATCCTTCTAAACTCCAGTGAATATAAACCTAGTTTTTTCAATCTTTCCTCATATAACAATCCCGCCATCCCAGGGATCAATCTCGTGAACCTAGCTGCACTGCCTCAATCACAAGGATGACCTTCCTCAAATTAGGAGACCAAAATTGTACACAATACTCCAGATGTGGTCTCATCAGAGCCCTGTACAACTGCAGAAGAACCTCTTTACTCCTATACCAAAATCCTCTTGTTATGAAGGCCAACATTCCATTAGCTTTCTTCACTGCCCGCTGTACCTGTACGCCAACTTTCAGTGACACCCAAGTCTTGCTGTACTTCCCCCTTACCTAACATAACCCCATTGAGATAATAATCTGCCACCTTGTTTTTGCCACCAAAGTGGATAACCTCACATTTATCTATATTATACTGCATCAGCCACGCACCTGCCCACTCACTCAACCTGTCCAGGTCACCCTGAAACCTCCTAACATCCTCTTCACAGTTCACTGCAACCCAGATTTGTGTCATCCGCAAACTTGCTAGTGTTGCTCCTAATTCCCTCTTCCAAATCATTAATATACGGTGGCTTGCAAAAGTATTCATACCCCTTGAACTTTTCCACATTTTGTCACGTTACAACCACAAACGTAAATATATTTTATTGGGATTTTATGTGATAGACCAACACAAAGTAGTGCATAATTGTGAAGTGGAAGGAAAATGATACATGGTTTTCAATTTTTTTTACAAATAAAAAACTGAAAAGTGTGGCGTGCAAAAGTATTCAGCCCCCTTTATTCTGATACCCCTAAATAAAATCCAGTGCAACCAATTGCCTTCAAAAGTCACCTAATTAGTAAATAGAGTCCACTTGTGTGTAATCTAATCTCAGTATAAATACAGCTGTTCTGTGAAGGCTGCAGAGGTTTGTTAGAGAACATTAGCGAACAAACAGCATCATGAAGCCCAAGGAACACACCAGATAGGTCAGGGATAAAGTTGTGGAGAAGTTTAAAGCAGGGTTAGGTTATAAAAAAATATCCCAAGCTTTGAACATCTCACGGAGCACTGTTCAATCCATCATCCGAAAATGGAAAGAGTATGCATAACTGCAAACCTACCAAGACATGGCCGTCCACCTAAACTGACAGGCCGGGCAAGGAGAGCACTGATCAGAGAAGCAGCCAAGAGGCCAATGTTAAATCTGGAGGAGCTGCAGACATCCACAGCTCAGGTGGGAGAATCTGTCCACAGGACAACTATTCGTTGTGCACACCACAAATCGGGCCTTTATGGAAGAGTGGCAAGAAGAAAGCCATTGTTGAAACAAAGCCATAAGAAGTCCCGTTTGCAGTTTGCCACAAGCCATGTGGGGGACACAGCAGACATGTGGAGGAAGGTGCTCTGGTCTGATGAGACCAAAATTGAAGTTTTTGGCCTAAATGCAAAACGCTATGTGTGGCGGAAAACTAACACTGCACATCACACTGAACACACCATCCCCACTGTGAAACATGGTGGTGGCAGCATCATGCTGTGGGGATACTTTTCTTCAGCAGGGACAGGGAAGCTGGTCAGAGGTCATGGGAAGATGGATGGAGCCAAATACAGGGCAATCTTGGAAGAAAACCTGTTAGAGTCTGCAAAAGACTTGAGACTGGGGCGGAGGTTCACCTTCCAGCAGGACAACGACCGTAAACATACAGCCAGATGGTTTGGTTTAGATCAAAGCATATTCATGTGTTAGAATGGCCCAGTCAAAGTCCAGACCTAAATCCAATTGAGAATCTCTGGCAAGACTTGAAAATTGCTGTTCACAGCCGCTCTCCATCCAATCTGACTGAGCTTGAGCTATTTTGCAAAGAAGAATGGGCAAAAATTTCAGTCTCTAGATGTGCAAAGCTGGTAGAGACATACCCCAAAGGACTTGCAGCTGTAATTGCAGCAAAAGGTGGTTCTACAAAGTATTGACTCAGGGGGGCTGAATACTTTTGCACGCCACACTTTTCAGTTTTTTATTTGTAAAAAAATTTAGAAACCATGTATAATTTTCCTTCCACTTCACAATTATGCACCACTTTGTGTTGGTCTATCACATAAAATCCCAATAAAATACATTTACATTTGTGGTTGTAACATGACAAAATGTGGAAAAGTTCAAGGGGTATGAATACTTTTGCAAGCCACTGTATCGTTGCGGATCAAACATCGAGCCTTGTGGCACTCCACTCGCCACTGCTTGCCATTCTGAAAATGACCCGTTCACTCCTCCTCTTTGCTTCCAGTCTGCCAATCAATTTTCTATCCATGTCAACACCCTACCCCCAATACCATGTGCTCTAATTTTAGTCACCGGTCTCCCGTGTGGGGCCTTATTAAAGGCTTTCTGAAAGTCTAGAAACACTACATCCACTGGCACCCCTTCATCCATTTTACTTGTCACATCCTCAAAAAATTCCTGAAGATTAGTCAAGCATGATTTCCCTTTCATAAATCCATGTCGACTTGCACTAATCCTTTTACTGCTATCCAAATGCCCAATTATTATCTCTTTAATAATTGACTCCAGCATCTTTCCCACCACCAAAGTCAGGCTAACTGGTCTGTAATTCTCCGTTTTTTTCTCTTGCTCCTTTCTTAAAAAGTGGGATAACATTAGCTATCCTCCAATCCACAGGAACTGATCCTGAATCTATTGAACATTGCAAAATGATCACCAATGCATCCACTATTTCTAGAGCCAGCACCCTGAGGACCCTGGGATGCAGACCATCAGGCCCAGGGGATTTATCGTCCTTCAGTCCCATTAGCTAACCCGATACTATTTCCCACCTAATGTAGGTGGGAAATAGTATCGGGTAGTTCCTCTACCTCCTTAGATCCTCTGTCCTCTAGTCCATCTGGGAGATTGTTTGTGTCTTCATTAGTGAAGCCAGATCCGGAGTCCCTATTCAACTCTTCTGCCATTTCCTTGCTGCCCATAATAATTTTCCCCTCTGTCTGCCTTCAAGGGACCCACAATTGACTTTGCTACTATTTTCCCCTTAACATATCTAAAGAAGCTTTTACTGTCCTTCTTTATATTCCTGGCCAGCTTCCCCTCGTACTTCATCTTTTCAGCCCATATTGCCCATTTTGTTTCCTTCTGTTGTCCTATGAAAGTTTCCCAATCCTCTGGCTTCCGGCTACTCTTTGCTTGTTATACATCTTTTCTTTTAGTTTTATTCTATCCCTCACTTCTCTTGTTAGCCACGGTTCCCTCCTACTCCCCTTAGAATCTTTCTTCCTTTTTGGAATGAAATGATCCTGCGGCTTCTGGATTATGCCCAGAAATTCCTGCCATTGCTGTTCCACCATCATTCCTACTAGGATCCCTTTCCACTCTACCTTGGCCAGCTCCCCTCTCATGCCTTCATAGTCCCCTTTGTTCAACTGCATCACTGACACTTCCGATTTAACGTTCTCCTTCTCAAATTGCAGATTAAAACAAACCATATTCGAGAGGCCCGGGGAGCCGTTGGTGCAAGAGGATGGAGTTCCCTGCGCTGTGAGTATAAATCTAGCGCGGGGCTTGGTTTTCACAGAGGCCCGGTGAGCCGTTGGTGCGAGAGGGTGGAGTTCCCTGAGCTGTGAGTATAAATCTAGCGCGGGGCTTGCTTTTCACAGAGGCCCGGGGAGCCGTTGGTGCGAGAGGGTGGAGTTACCTGAGCTGTGAGTATAAATCTAGTGCGGGGCTTGCTTTTCACAGAGGCCCGGGGAGCCGTTGGTGCTAGAGGGTGGAGTTCCCTGCGCTGTGAGTATAAATCCAGCGCGGGGCCTGCTTTTCATAGAGGCCCGGAGAGCCGTTGGTGCTAGAGGGTGGAGTTCCCTGCGCTGTGAGTATAAATCCAGCGCGGGGCCTGCTTTTCACAGAGGCCCGGAGCGCCATTGGTGCGAGAGGGTGGAGTTACCTGCGCTGTGAGTATGAATCTAGCGTGGGGCTTGCTTTTCATAGAGGCCCGGAGAGCCGTTGGTGCGAGAGGGTGGAGTTCCCTGCGCTGCGAGACCAAAATCTGCAACGTTCCATCTTCCAGAGAGGGAATCTGGTGGAAGCCTCTGATTGGACCAGAGGAAGCAGCTGATTGGCTGCAACCTGGGGTTTACATTTTTACATTTCATTAATACATTAACTGGGAGTTAAGGATTCTAGGGGTTAAGGGTTCAGTATTTATTAGTAAAGTTTAAAGGATAACGTTTTGTGTTTAATAAAAATAAAAAATAAAAAAATATATATATATAATACAGATTATATATAGACAGAGGCCCAGGAGCGGTTGCAGTGGGAGGAGCCCAAATCCGTAACGTTCCATTCGCAGCTCCCAGTTCAAAACTCCCAGCTCTCAGTTGAGGAAGCTGCTGATTGGTGGAAGACGACTCGAGGGAGCAGCTAATTGGCAGTCAGATCCCTGCTGATTTCATTCAGCTAAAATCCTTGCATTGTATTGTACATTGTATTGTATTGTATCCAGGGTAAGGGGGAGGATGAGTGCCTGGGCAGTTTACTGTTCTGGATGTCAGATATGGGAGGTCATGCAGTCAGATAGCTCTCCAGACATCCACATCCGTGGCGCATCCGTGGATAACGAGGGAAATCAGGGATAGTATCAAAGAAAAACATGAAGCGTACAAATTAGCCAGAAAACGCAGCCTACCACGGGACTGGGAGAAATTCAGAGACCAACAGAGGAGGACAAAGGGCTTAATTAGGAAAGGGAAAATGGAGAATGAAAGAAAACTGGCAGGAAACATAAAAACTGACTGCAAATGTTTTTATCGATATGTGAAGTGCAAAAGATTAGTTAAAACAAATGTAGGTCCCTTGCAGTCAGAAACAGGTGAATTGATGATGGGGAACAAGGACATGGCAGACCAATTGAATAGCTACTTTGGTTCTGTCTTCACTAAGGAAGACATAAATAATTTGCCGGAAATAGCAGGGGATCGCGGGTGAAATGAGATGGAGGAAATGAGTGAAATCCACGTTAGCCGGAAAGTGGTGTTGGGTAAATTGAATGGATTAAAGTCCGATAAATCCCCAGAGCCAGATAGGCTGCATCCCAGGGTACTTAAGGAAGTAGCCCCAGAAATAGCAGATGCCTTAGTGATAATTTTTCAAAACTCTTTAGATTCTGGAGTAGTTCCTGAGGATTGGAGGTAGCTAATGTAACCCCACTGTTTAAAAAGGGAGGGAGAGAGAAAACGAGGAATTACAGACCAGTTAGTCTAACATCGGTAGTGGAGAAACTGCTAGAGTCAATTATTAAAGATGAGATAGCAGCACATTTGGAAAGTGATGAAATCATTGGACAAAGTCAGCATGGATTTACGAAGGGTTAATCATGTCTGACGAATCATATTGAATTTTTTGAGGATGTAACTAGTAGAGTGGATAAGGGAGAAGCAGTGGATATGTTGTATCTGGACTTTCAGAAGGCTTTCGACAAGGTCCCACACAAGAGATTGGTATACAAACTTAAAGCACACGGTATTGGTGGTTCAGTATTTTTGTGGATAGAGAACTAGCTGACAGACAGGAAGCAAAGAGTAGGAGTGAACGGGTCCTTTTCAGGATGGCAGACAGTGACTAGTGGGGTGCCGCAAGGCTCAGTGCTGGGGCCCCAGCTATTTACAACATACATTAATGATTTGGACGAAGGAAATAAATGCAACATCTCGAAGTTTGCAGATGACACGAAGCTGGGCGGCAGTGTTAGCTGTGAGGAGGATGCTAGGAGGCTGCAGGATGACTTGGATAGACTGGGTGAGTGGGCAAATGCATGGCAGATGCAGTATAATGTGGATAAATGTGAGGTTATCCACTTGGTGGCAAAAACAGAAGGTAGACTATATTTGAATGGTGATCGATTAGGAAAAGGAGGAGATGCAGCGAGACCTGGGTGTCATGGTACACCAGTCATTGAAAGTAGGCATGCAGGTGCAGCAGGCTGTGAAGAAAGCGAATGGTATGTTCGCATTCATAGCAAAAGGATTTGAGTACAAGAGCAGGGAGGTTCTACTGCAGTTGTACAGGGTCTTGGTGAGGCCACACCTGGAGTATTTCGTGCAGTTTTGGTGTCCTAATCTGAGGAAAGACATTCTTGCTATAGAGGGAGTACAGAGAAGATTCACTAGACTGATTCCTTGGATGGCACGACTTCCATATGAAGAAAGACTGGATAGACTTGGCTTGTACTCGCTGGAATTTAGAAGATTGAGGGGTGATCTCATAGAGACTTACAAAATTCTTAAGGGGTTGGACAGGCTAGATGCAGGAAGATTGTTCCCGATGTTGGGGAAATCCAGGGCAAGGGGTCAGAGTTAAAGGATAAGCGGGAAGTCTTTTAGGACCGAGATGAGAAAATCGTTTTTCACACAGAGAGTGGTGAATCTGTGGAATTCTCTGCCACAGAAGGGTAGTTGAGGCCAGTTCATTGGCCATATTTAAGAGGGAGTTGGATGTGGCCCTTGTGGCTGAAGGGATCAGGGGGTATGGAGAGAAGGCAGGTACAGGATACTGAGTTGGATGATCAGCCATGATCATATTGAATGGCGGTGGCCTGCTCCTGCACCTAATTTCTATGTTTCTATATTATACTATATCCAAGCGGTTCCTTTACCTCGAGTTTATAAAGGCCAGCACACCAAAGGCTTTCTTTACCACCCTATCTACATGCGATCCACCCTATCCACCTTCAGGGAACTATGCACAGTTATTCCTACATCCCTCTGTTCCACTGCATTCCTCAATTCGCTACCATTTACCATGTACGTCCTAGTTTGATTTGTCCTGCCAAGATGTAGCATTTCACACTTATCAGCATTTCACACTTATCAGCATCTGCCATCTTTCAGCCCACTTTTCCAAATGGCCTGAATCTCTCTGTAGACTTTGAAAATCTACTTCATTATCCACAACACCACCTATCTTAGTATCATCTGCATACTTACTTATCCAATTTTCCACCCCATCATCCAGATCACTGATGTACATGACAAACAACATTGGACCCAGCACAGATCCCTGAGGCACCCCACTGGTCACCGGCTTCCAACCTGACAAACAGCCATCCACCATTACTCTCTGACATCTCCCATTCAGCCACTGTTGAATCCGTCTTGCTCCTCCGCCATTAACACCCAAAGATAGAACCTTCTTAACCAACCTTATACTGACCATTGTCAGCAGGCAGCCAGTATAAATTACTCAACAACTCATCTAGCTCCATGAATCTGTATTTCCCTCAATGTGCCTGCGGTAAATCCTCAAACTACTGGCCTCGGGTATTACCAGCTTTGCCAGGTCAGTAGACGGAAGATATGTCAGAGGAGCAACAGGAAGCTCTGTGCTTTTCATACAGCCCAGTATTCTGCGATACAAAATTAAATTTGTTGACAAACTCCTCCTTTCCGGTTCAACATACTCTTCTGTATGGTCAATTGAGATCAACCGTTTCAGGAAGAATGCCATCCGACCTACACTAAACCCCAGGTTCGCGGGGTTGTGTAGAACCAGCAGTGCACAGCTTCTACTCTGTTAATCGGGGACAACCTGCCCAAACAGGTAAAAGACCTCGACAAAGAGAAAAGCCGTCGTCATGATTAAGGTGCCGGCTGCTACCTGGTCCTCACATATTTGGCGGCAGCACCCCTACACATTCACCAGCGTTATCACACCAAAGGAAAAGCTGGTGAAAGCTCGAAGTCCGTACAGCCTACGCAAAGGTCTTTCAGGCCGTCCCAGAACGGCCTTCCTGGAAGATGCGCCAACCCCACACTACAACGCCTCCACCTCCCAGGAACCAAGGAAGGAGAAAACCAACACAGCACCACCGGTAACCATGGAGTTAGGTGGGTCTGGTTGCCTTTGGAACATAGCATGTGTAACTTCTTCACAGGTTGGGGGAAGGTTACACTTGTTCAGGGAATAACTTCTGATCTTTTCATACAGCACAGTATTCAGTGATACAAAATTGAATTTGTTGACAAACTCCTTTCCGGTTCAACATGCACCTAGTCAAAAGTTTGTGCTTTCACAAAAGAGAGAAAGTGGAAGGTCATGCGGAACTGTTAAGACTATAGATAAAAGGAGTAATAGAGGAAACCAAACATGAATCTCTTGAATTTGTATCAAACATTGTCAGCTAAAAACAAAAAAAGATGATGAATGCCGCATCATTTGATTTGACACAACTGAATACTTTTGTGCTGTACTCGCACTTCAAAATGTAATTTTTTTACTGCTAAAACAACTTGTTTCCAAGGGGTACTTCATGGCTTGCATCACCCTAAAAGATGCATACTACTCAGAACCAATAGACATAGATCACCGCAGATATTTTAAATTTATCTGGATGGGATAGCTCTGGCAGTATAAAGCACTGCCTAATGGATTAACATCAGCCCCAAACTGTTTACAAAATAATGAAACCAGATTTGGCCTTTCTTCGGAAACAAAAAACATATTGTCATGGCATATCTAGATGACATCTTATTGTGGGGATAACCTTGGAATTGGCTAAATTGGCTGTCTTAGCCACTAAGCTCCTATTTCAAAAATTGGGGTTTATTATCCATCCAGATAAATCCAAGTTAAATGCTTTTGTGAGTATGGATTATTTGGGATTCATGATTGACTCTGTTCATATGTCTGTCTCCTTGCCAAAGGACAAAGCAACAGATTTGATAGAGGCATATAACATCCTTGTTTGCGTCAGTAAACCATCTATTCGGCAAATAGCCAGGGAAGCTCGTGGCTGCCTTTTCCCAGCCACAATTTGGACCCTTACATTACCAAAATCTACAAAGAGCCAAAACTGCAGCACTCAAAACACCATGCTGGCCATTTTGACAGACCAGCCAAAACAAATTGGAATTACGATGGTGGATTAGCAATGTTCGACATAGCTCTAAATCCCATCACAGTCACAAACCCTTCAGTTGTGTTACAAACTGATGCCAGCACTCACGGCTGGTGAGCAACCAATACCATCTCCAGTTGCAGTGGTAGATGGAATACACATGACTTAACCTTACTTCAGGGTATGAATCATCTAAAGATGTTGGGAGCATTCACGGACTTCGGGCTTACTGTTTCAGACATGCATCATCTGCATGTTCACCTACAAATTGATAATACCACCATGGTGGCATACATTTAATCATATGTGAATTAAGTCGATATCGTTGATAATTGATCAATACAACGCTCTGGCACTGGTTCATAGAAAGAAACATTTAGATATCAGCTAACTACGTACCTTCCGGTAAGCTCAATACAGTGGCGGTCCACCAAGTCACGCAAATTTAATGACGAACACCGAATGGATGTTGGACCACCAGTTATTTACTGACATTATAGCTCGGTATGGACGCCAGATATCGATTGTTTTTGTATCAAGATTATCACATAACCAACATATTGTTGCATGGCAATCAGACCCTGGGCAGTAGCGATGGACACATCTCGCTACAACTGGGGGGGGAGGGCGGGGATTGTTTTTCTATGCATTTTTCCCCCCGTTTCTGCCTCATTCGTTGGGTCTTGCGGAAAATTCAAACAAGACTCCGCATCAGTATTTTGGGATAACCCCAATTGGCCTACATCTGCCATGGTACCCACTGTGAGGGACTCGACATGGTCCAGAGCCTTGGATTCCGATCTCTAAACGCCCGAATTTGCTGGTACGCCTGTGAAAGGGAGAGTCATCCGTGCCATGATCGAATGAACCCATTGGGTGCAAGATTTGGAAAAGACCTCTCCTGGAATTTGGGCTGTCGGACCGAACCATGAATCATCGCGGCATCATGCAGAGAGTCCACCAGGAAACAGTACCTCACCCATATCAAAAAATGGGAGGTATTTTGTAGCAGGACAGACACAACTAACAACACAGCCACCATCACGGTTGTGCTGGAGTTCCTGGCAAGTCTACACTTCGATGAAGGCTTGAGTTATAATGCCATCAATTGCGCAAAAAGTGCCCTATCATACCTGGGACAGGAGCTAGAACACCATGGAGGAGTATCTCGCCCTCTGGTGTCAAAACCTATGAGGAGATTTTAACACAAATTTCCCCAGGCCTAAATATACCCGGACCTGGGATATTGGCATTGTCCTGACCTATTCAGAGATTGGGCACCAGCCACATCCCTCTCACTAACACGTATAAAATAATGATGCTGATGACACTTGTAATGGTGCAGCAGGTCCAGTCACTGCACAAACTAGACTGGACACCATGGTAACATCCCAAAATAAGGTAACTTTTCACATTTATGAGTACCTAAACAAAACAGGCGTGGATCATCTGGCCTCAAATTGGAGTTCCTGGCTTATCCCGTCGTTAGACGTCTATGATAGACTGATTCCTGGGATGGCACGACTTCCATATGAAGAAAGACTGAATAGACTCGGGTTGTACTCGCTTGAATTTAAAAGATTGAGGGGTGATCTCATAGAGACTTACAAAATTCTTAAGGGGTTGGACAGGCCAGATACAGGAAGATTGTTTCTGATGTTGGGGAAGTCCAGGACAAGGAGTCACAGTTTAAGGATAAGGGGGAAGCCTTTTAGGACCGAGATGAGAAAATCGTTTTTCACACAGAGAGTGGTGAATCTGTGGAATTCTCTGCCACAGAAGGTAGTTGAGGCCAGTTCGTTGGCCATATTTATGTAATAATATTTTTATTAGAAGTAATCCATCATAACAACGGNTTATAACAACTTTTCAAATACACAACCAACTTATTTCAATAAGTATACAAATGTTACGAATAATTCTTATAAACTTCTATTTTTTTAGAAAGTAGAAAAAGAAAAGAATAGATTTTAATCAATAAGAATAGCGATTAAATAATAATTTTGATTATACAGAAAGAGAAAGAGAAGAGAGAAAAAATATATATGTATATATTCTTGTTATATATATTTAATTAAAACAAAAAAAAGAGATTATAGTATACATCTTAATAGTGAATAACACAATTTCAAATAGCGATACCAATAGAGACATGTATACAAATTAAAAAAAAACAGAGTTATTTTCATCTAATCCTGCCATTACCCATTTGAGTTGGGACAAAACACTACCGCCTTCAGATTTTCTGGATACAACCAATCGGTTCAACAATTCGTATTTTCCATAGGACAAATCTATTCTTTCAAAATGCAATGTCTCCAACATTTCCACTGTCACGAGGTAATTGTGGAGAATTTCCCCTGTACCAAAATTTCATTTTTTTTCCCCTTTATCAGCAAACAGTATCCAATGAATCTTTGTTTTTACTGTTAATATAAATTTGAAGCCGGAACTCCTAATATTATTAATTTTTAAGCTGGTCCATTTAATTTTAAAAATTCAAGATAACTTTAAAGATTTCTGTCCAAGTTAATAATGATTTTATACAGTTTACAACACTATTGCCTAAATTAGCTCCATTCGGTCAGTAATAACAAATAGAAAAGTGTTAGGTATATTCTTTTAATTTCGTTTTTGAATAAGTATCTTGGAATACCTAAAATGTATCATAAATTCTACATTTAATGAGCAACGATGTTCACGTTGTAGGCTTCTTCCCAAATTTCTTTTCGTTTAGAGAAACCTATTCATTTCCCATTTTATTCTATTATTTCCGTAGTTGCAAGTTCCCTACCTAAATTTATCCAAAATAATATTTTTATATACGCTATTAGATTTTCTTATTGGGTTTATTATCAATCATCTAATAATTCCTTTTTCGATTTTAAAGTCTTGCATATTGACTTAATATATTTTCTAATTTGTAAATACCTAACAAATGGTTTGTACTGCATTCCATAATTTCCTGGACTCTTGAAATGAAAGAATTTTTACTGTCCTTTATAATTTCTATCCTTTTAATTCTAAATCATGCCAATCTAAACCCCTTTCCAATACAAGCCTAAACAAGGATTATCATAAGTGGCATACTCAAAGTGACAATTATCCATATGTGGGGTTCTAAACCATTTTTTCAAATACTCTATGCATGAATTATATTTCACCATACATTTTTGTTGTACTTCCTGTGCAAAAAGAATCACCTCATCAAAAGCAAACATCTTCCTTTTCCACATCTTAGCCAGCTTGGTCATATCTACGAATTACCAACCAAAATTTCATTTTCTTATTCTTAATCCCAGACAGATGAATAGTATGAAATTGTGTTAGTCTATCAAACCAGTTATTTGAGATTTACATAATTTTTTTTACTTTTTCATTGTGTTTAGCTCAAATAAAAACGATTAACCAAAGTGATCTATTTTTTTAAAAAACATTTTAGGGAATATAAAGGAGTGTGAAATATATATAACAGATAGTGGAAAAAAATCATTTTAAACAGTTATTCTACGCCATTGATTATATATTGTTTCCAGATAGAAAAATTTTTTAGTTGTATTTTAATAATGATGTAATTAAAATTTAAAGTAGACAGTTTATAACTTAGATAGCAGTAATTCCTAATATTTGATTTGTCCCGTGACTAGTTTTAATGTGGAATTTTCTAATAATTTAATTTTATTCCCGTTATAGGCAGAACTCTTCACTGTTATTCCATTTAATTCTATACCCAAAAATGTACTAAAATATTAAACATAAATAGATGGAAGTTCCCAAAATAAAGCTCCTTTTGTATTATAAATTAAGATGTCAACTGCTACAGAGATATATATTCGTTGGTAGTTTTTGGTATTATAGAAACTAAAATTAGTCAAGCAGCTTCGCCCGTCGACCTGCACTACCATTCTAATACTTCTGATCATCCAACTCATATCCTGTACCTGCCTTCTCTCGTTACCCCCTGATCCCTGCACCACAAGGCCACATCCAACTCCCCACTAATATAGCCAACAACTGGCCTCAAACTACCTTCTGGGGCATGAGATTCCACAGATTCACCACTCTAATCTCTGTTGAAAAACGATTTCTCATCTCGGTCCTAAAGACTGCCCCCGTTATCCTTACACTGTGACCCCTTTCATGGACCTCCCCACACTGAACATCTTCCTGCAACTAGCCTTCCTACCCTTTAAGAATTTTGTAAGTCTCTAGAGGATTCCACCCTCAATCTTCTAAATTCCCGAGTACAAGCCAATCTATCCAGTCTTTCTTCTTATGGAAAGCTCCAGTCCAGAATCATCTGGTAACCTTCGCTTACTCCCTCTATGCAAGAATGTCATTCCTCAGATAGAACACCAAAACCTGCACGCAATTCTCCATTGCCTCTACCAAGACCCTACAACTGCGAAGTAGAACCTCCCTGCCCTTGTACTCAAATTCCTTTGCTATGAATGCCAACATACCTTTCCGTTCGTCACAGCCTCTGCACCGCATGCCTAATTCAATGACTGGTGTACCATTTACTCCCCATCCTCCGCTCATCGCCCCTTCCTAATCGTCTCCATTCAAAAAAATAGTCTACCTTCCTTTTTGGCCACCAAATATTACCTCTCATTGATCCACATTATACAGCATCTCCGATGCAATTTGCCACTCAGACCCATCGATCCAAGTAACACTCCCCCCACTTGTGTCTCCCAAACTTCTAATGGGCATTTAATTCCGTCGTCCAAATTCATAATGTAAATTGTAAATACTGGGGTCCCACCACTGAGCCTTGTGCGCACTCCACATTCACTGTCTGCCATCCATGAAAAGGACCCGTTCACCATCCTAACTTTGCTTCCTTCTGCCACACTTCACAATCCACAGCAATTACTGAACGCACCAATATCCGTGTCTTTACGTGTATACCCTCTTCCCTTGCGTGGAACCGATTCGATAGCCTTCTGAAAGTCCAGATACAAACGGATCCACTGCTTCTCCCTTATCTACTCTACTAGTTACATTCCTCGAAAAAAATTCAATAAGATTTGTTCAGACATGATTTATCCTTCGTAAATCCATGCTGACTTTGTCCAATGCTTTCACCACTTTCCAAATGCACTGCTATCCCATCTTTAATAATTGACTTTAGCGGTTTCTCCACTACCTATGTTAGACTAACTGGTCTGTAATTCCCAGTTTTCTCTCTCCCTCCCTTTTTAAAAAGTGGGGTTACATTAGCTACCCTCCAATCCTCAGGAACTACTCCAGAATCTAAAGAGTTTTGAAAAATTATCACTAAGGCATCTGCTATATCTGGGGCTACTTCCTTAAGTACCCTGGGATGCAGCCTATCTGGCCCTGGGGATTTATCGGCTCAATTTACCTAACACCACTTTCCGGCTAACCTGGATTTCACTCATTTCCTCCATCTCATTTGACTCGCGATCCCCTGCTATTTCCGGCAAATTATTTATGTCTTCCTTAGTGAAGACAGAACCAAAGTAGTTATTCAATTGGTCTGCCATGTCCTTGTTCCCCATCATCAATTCACCCATTTCTGACTGCAAGGGACCTACATTTGTTTTAACTAATGTTTTGCGCTTCACATATCGATAAAAACGTTTGCAGTCAGTTTTTATGTTTCCTGCCAGTTTTCTTTCATACTCATTTTCCCTTTCCTAATTGAGCCATTTGTCCTCCTCTGTTGGTCTCTGAATTTCTCCCAGTCCCCTGGTAGGCTGCTTTTTCTGGCTAATTTGTACGCTTCATGTTTTTCTTTGGTACTATCCCTGATTTCCCTCGTTATCCACGGATGCGCCATCTTCCCTGATTTATTCTTTTGCCATACTGAGATGAACAATTGTTGTAGTTCATCCATGCAGTCTTTAGATGCCTTCCATTGCATATCCACCGTCAACCCTTCAAGAATCAATTGCCAGTCCATCTTGGCCAATTCACGTCTCATACCCTCAAAGTTACCTTTCTTTAAGTTCAGAACCCGTGTTTCTGAATTAACAATGTCACTCTCCATCCTAATGAAGAACTCAACCATATTATGGTCACTCTTGCCCAAGGAGCCACGTACAACAAGGCTGCTAACTAACCCTTCCTCATTACTCAATATCCAGTCTAGAATAGCCTGCTCTCTCGTTGGTTCCTCCACATGTTGGTTTAGAAATCCATCCCGCATACATTCCAAGAAATCCTCTTCCTCAGCACCCCTGCCAATTTGATTCACCCAATCTATATGTAGATTGAAGTCACCTATTATAACACTTTTACCTTCGTTGCACGCATTTCTAATTTTCTGTTTGATGCCATCCCCAACTCCGCTACTACTGTTAGGTGGCCTGTACACAACACCCACTAGCGTTTTCTGCACCTTAGTGTTTCGCAGCTCCACCCATATCAATTCCACATCCTCCAAGCTAATGTCATTCCTTTCTATTGCGTTAATCTCCTCTCTAACCAGCAAAGCAACCCCACCTCCTTTTCCTCTCTGTCTGTCCTTCCTGAATATTGAATATCCCTGGATGTTCAGTTCCTAGCCTTGGTCACCCTGGAGCCATGTCTCCGTGATCCCAACTATATCATAATTATTAATAGCTATCTGCACATTCGACTCATCTACCTTATTATGAATGCTCCTCGCATTGAGACACAAAGCCTTCAGGCTTGTTTTTACAACACTCTTGCCCCTTTTACAATTATGTTGAAAAGTGGCCCTTTTAGATTTTTGCCCTGGATTTGTTTTCCTGCCACTTTTCACCTTGCTACCTATTGCTACTATCCTCATTTTACACCCCTCTGTCTCTCTGCGCACACATTTAAGAAAACCACCACTTCTTATTCTCCGTTTGTTATTTTTGTTTCTTTCCTCCCTAGGTGTTGTGTCTGACTGCTTCTCTTCTCTGCCGCACAAACGGACTACTTGCCTTCTCTATTTGAGTCCCTCCCCCCAACCGATCTAGTTTAAAGTCTCCCCAGTACAGTAGCCTTTGCAAATCTCCCCGCCAGGATATTGGTTCCCCTCGGGTTCAAGTGCAACCTGTCCTTTTTGTACAGGTCCACCTTCCCCAAAAGAGGTCCCAATGATCCAGAAACTTGAATCTCTGCGCTCTGCACCAGTCCTTTAGCCACGCATTTATCCTCCAACTTGCTCCATTCCTACTCTCACTGTCGCGTGGCACAGGCAGTAATCCTGAGATTGTTACCTTTGCGGTCCTTCTCCTTAACACTCTTCCTAACTCCCTAAATTCTCCTTTCAGGACCTCCTCTCTTTTTCTACCTATGTCATTGGTACCTATATGTACCACAAACTCTGGCTCCTCTCCCTCCCATTTCAAGATATCTTGGACACGTTCAGTCACATCCCGGACCCTGGCACCAGGGAGGCAAACTACCATCCGGGTCTCCTGACTGCGTCCACAGAATCGCCTATCTGAACCCCTAACTATAGAGTCCCCTCTTACTGCTGCCCTTCTCTTGTTTTCCTTACCCTTCTGAGCAGCAGGGCCGGTCTTTGTACCGGAGGCCCGGTCGCTGTTGCTACCCCCAGGTAGGCTGTCCCCCCCAACAGTACTCAAACAAGAGTACTTATTGCCAAGGTGTACAGCCACCGGGGTACTCTCTAGTCCCTGCCTCTGCCCCTTGCCTCTCCTAACCGTGACCCATTTTTCTGCCTCCTGTGGTTTTGGAGTGACCACCTGTCTGTAGCTCCTCTCTATGGCTTCCTCACTCTCCCTGACCAGATGGAGGTCATCGAGCTGCTGCTCCAGGTACCGAATACGGTCCATTTGGAGCGCCATTTTGACGCACCTGGCGCAGATGTGGACGTCTGGAGAGCTATCTGACTGCATGACCATCTGACATCCAGAACAGTAAACTGCCCTGGCACTCATCCTCCCCCTTACCCTGGATACAATACAATACAATATACAATACAATGCAAGGATTTTAGCTGAAAGAAATCAGCAGGGATCTGACTGCCAAACAGCTGCTCCCTCGAGTCGTCTTCCACCAATCAGCGGTTTCCTCAACTGAGAGCTGGAAATGGAACGTTACGGATTTGGGCTCCTCCCACTGCACCGCTCCTGGGACTCTGTATATATATAATCTGTATTATATATTTTTATTTTATTAAACACAAAACGTTGTCCTTTAAACTTTACTAATAAATACTGAACCCTTAACTCCCAGAATCCTTAACTCCCAGTTAATGTATTAATGACATGTAAAAATGTAAACCCCGGGTTGCACCCAATCAGCTGCTTCCTCTGGTCCAATCAGAGGCTTCCACCAGATTCCCTCTCTGGAAGATGGAACCAAAGATGGAACGTTGCAGATTTGGTTATGCTCACAGCGCAGGGAACTCCACCCTCTCGCACCGACGGCTCCACGGGCCTCTGTGAAAAGCAAGCCCTGCGCTAGAATTATACTCACAGCGCAGGTAACTCCACCCTCTCGCGCCAACGGTGATAATGGGCATCCTTATCTACAACCCCTAAAGAGATTAAATTTTGCTGATAGCATTTGATTTGTTAATATTCTTGCAGATGGATTCGAGTGTATGATTTTTACCCATTTGGAAAATCTATCCCCCAGTTGAAATTTCGGTATTATTTTAAATAAATAATTCAACGTGGTCAAATGCTTTTTCAGCATCTAAGGATATGACAGCTAGTTCATAGAAACATAGAAATTAGGTGCAGGAGCAGGCCATTCGGCCCTTCTGTGGCAGAGAATTCCACAGATTCACCACTCTCTGTGTGAAAAATGATTTTCTCATCTCGGTCCTAAAAGACTTCCCCCTTATCCTTAAACTGTGACCCCTTGTCCTGGACTTCCCCAACATCGGGAACATCCTGCATCTAGCCTGTCCAACCCCTTAAGAATTTTGTAAGTCTCTATGAGATCACCCCTCAATCTTCTAAATTCCAGCGAGTACAAGCCAAAAGTTCAATATCAGTCATTCTTTTTGAGTACATGACATTGAATAGACGTCTCAGATTATAGGATGAATAGCGTTTTGGAATAAAACCTGTTTGGCCATGATGTATTAATTTATTAATCACTAAACTTAGCCTCCGAGATAACATTTTAGTTAGTATTTTTTGATCAGTATTTAAAAGAGCTATTGCTCTGTATGATCCGGGGTCTTCCAAATCTTTATCAGCTTTAGGGATAAGTGTAATTGTAGATTCATTTAATGATTCTGGTAATTTTCCTTGTTCATAAGCATATTTATATATTGTGTGTAAGCGTGGAGAGATCAGATCATGAAACTTCTTATAAAATTCAACACTTAAGCCATCAGGGCCTGCAGCTTTTCCGTTATTTAATGATCCAATTGATTCTTCACTATCTTACTGATATATCACCATTTAACAAGTCTCTACCTTCCTGATCTAAACTGTTAATATGACATTATTGTAGGAATGTTTCCATTCCATCTGATTGTCCTGCTAGTTTAGATGAGTAAAGATTTTGATAATATTGTAAAAATGTATCATTGATATCTTTTGGTAAAGTCAATATTTCTCCTTGTTCAGATCTAATTTTGATCTAACCCTGATCTAAACTGTTAATATGTCATTCTTGTAGGAATGTTTCCATTCCATCTGATTGTCGTGCTAGTTTAGATGAGTAAAGATTTTGATAATATTGTAAAAATTTATCATTGATATCTTTTGGTAAAGTCAATATTTCTCCTTGTTCAGATCTAATTTTATGTATCATTTTCTCCTCATCCAATTTTCTATGCTGGCGTGCCAGTAATTTTTGTGGTTTATCCCCAAATTCAAAGTGTACTTGTTTAGTCTGTTGAAAAAGTTTAATAATCTGATTTGAGTATATTTTATTTAGCTTATTATTACTTAGCCCCTTAGAAGGGGATATTGCATTTTCAATATCAAATTTGTATAATTTCATTTTCCAACTTTTGTTGAGTCTTTCGATTTTCCTTGTATGCGTGTGCTGATATTTATGCCACGCATAAATGCTTTAAATGTATCCCAAAGCAGTGATTGTGAAATTCCAGGTTTGTCATTAGTTTAAAAAAATAATTTTATCTGTTTTACCAAGTAATCATAACAAGCAAAAGGATTTGAGTACAAGAGCAGGGAGGTTAACCATATAACCATATAACAATTACAGCACGGAAACAGGCCCTCTCGGCCCTTCCGGTCCATGCCGATCATTTGTTTTCCCCTAGTCCCATCTACCTGCACTCAGACCATACCCCTCCATTCCCTTCCCGTTAAAATCGATCCTGCCTCCACCACTTCTGGCTGGACTTTACTCACGTTACCCCTAAATGTCCCTTAATTCGCAATGCCCTCTTGTTTGAATCGGGAAAAGCTTATCCACGTCAACTGCTATCTCCACCCAATCAAGTTCTGCTGAATAAAGGTCTCTGTAACATAGTTGCTGGAACCCTGGCTACATTCTAGTCTCACACATCCTTCCTATAATTAGGCCACCAAAATTGTAACCCATACTCCAGAATTGACCAATGTACAAGCTCTGATTTAGGCCAGCCACACCAAAGGCTTTCTTTACCCCCTCTACGCGATTACCCCGTTCCCACAACATTCCTCAGTTCCACCCAAATATGCATCCACTTATCAGATTAAACTCCATCTGCCAATCTTTCAGCCCACTTTTCCATATGGCCCATCTAGACTTTGAAAATCTACTTCATATATCCAAAGACCACCTATGCTGCAATTATCCAATTTTCCACCCCATCATCCAGATCATTGATGTACATGACAAACAACAGCAACAGATCCTTGAGGCAACTGGTCAGCGGCTTCCACCAAACAGCCATCCATGGTCCCTTCAAGTCTATCAACACCTTCCATGAAGCAAAGGCCTTACTGAAATCCATATAGGTATACCCTCATTTTCCTAGTTTTCCAATCACAGCGTCGGCACAAATCCTGCAACCAAACAATGTTTCACTGATTTTTAAAACAATGCAATGCACAACATCAATTTCCAGGTGTCAATCCAGGCTCCCAATTCATCCTTTTCTTACAATGCTGCACATTAAAATATACACATTCCATTTTCCCTTGTATAAACCCACCATCCTCTTACATTTCTCTGTCTATTAAATCCTTTTCCCTCTTTCTCGCCAGTACATTTTGAAACTAATGGTATTGTGAGAACTGGTCCCGAAGTGCTTCCCTTCTCCTGCCTCTTGCCCATTTATCACACCCTGTCCCCTATTTTTGCCCTATCTACCTGTCCCCTCCCCAGCCAACACCTCCACCCTGTTCTGAGCAACAAAATCCTGGAATAAGTTTCCTAATCACAGTCTGCAGTTTCACTGATTGCCTTTGCAAATCATCCCTGCCAGGATATTGGTCCCCTCTTGCCTCTTGCCCCACACCCTGTCCCCTCAGCCGTTCTAGTTTAAAGTCTCCCCAGTAGCCTTTGCAACCCCTGTCCTTTTTGTACAGATCATGCCTTCCCCAAAAGAGGTCCCAGTGATCAAGAAACTTGAATCCCTGCCCACTGCACCAGTCCCTCAGCCATGCATTTATCCTCCACCTCATTCCATTCCTACTCTCACTGTCACGCAGCACAGGCAGTAATCCTGAAATCGTTACCCTTTTGGTCCTTCTCCTTAACTTTCCCCCCAACTCCCTAAATTCTCCCTTCAGGACCTCATCTCTTTTTCTGCCTATGTCATTGGTACCTATGTGTACCACAAAATCAGGCTCCTCTCCCTCCCTTTTCAGAATCGTTTGGACACGTCCCGACACGTGCGAGACCCTGGCACCAGGGAGGCAAACTACCATCCGGGTTTCCCGACTACGTCCACAGAATCGCCCATCCGACCCCCTAACTATAGAGTCCCCTATTACAATTGCCCTCCTCTTTTTGCTACCCTTCTGAGCATCAGGGCCGGTCTCTGTGCTGGAGACCCGGCCGGTGTTGCTGCCCCCAGGTAGACTGTCCCCTCCAATTGTACTCAAAACCGAGTACCTATTTTCCAGTTGTACAGTCACAGGGGTACTCTCTAGCCCCTGCCTCTTGCCCTTCCTAACCGTGACCCAATTGTCTGCCTCCTGTGATCTGGGAGTGACTGCCTCCCTGTAGCTCCTCTCTATGACCTTCTCACTCTCCCTGACCAGACGGAACCTGGCTGCTGCTCCAGGTTCCTAACACGATCCTTTAGGAGCCCCATCTCGACACACCTGGCACAGATGTGGATGTCTGGAGGGCTATCAGATTCCCTGACCTCCCACATCTGACATCCAGAACAGTACACTGCCCTGGCCTTCATACTGCCCCCCTTACACAGGATACAATAGCAACACAATACAAAGTACACAACAAATTGCTGGGATCTGACTGCCAATCAGTTGCTTTCCCTAGTCCACTTCCCACCAATCAGCTGCTTACCCTAGTCCACTTCCCACCAATTAGCGGTTTCCTCAAAAAAAAACACACTTCTCTGAATGGAATGTTATGGATTTAGGTAAAAACAAGCCCCGCGCTTGATTTTAAACCTTACCGGTCGGTTGTCGCTCCTCCCCCTCCTTCTCTTCCAACGGCTCCTGTGGGCCTCTGAAAAAAACAAAAAAACAAGCCCCGCGCTTGATTTTAAACCTTACCGGTCGGGTGTCGCTCCTCCCCCTCCTTCTCTTCCAACGGCTCCTGTGGGCCTCTGAAAAAACAAGCCCCGCGCTTGATTTTAAACCTCACCGGTCGGGTGTCGCTCCTCCCCCTCCTTCTCTTCCAATGGCTCCTGTGGGCCTCAGGTTCTATTGCAGTTGTACAGGGTCTTGGTGAGGCCACACCTGGAGTGTTGCGTACAGTTTTGGTCTCCTAATCTGAGGATAGACATTCTGCCATAGAGGGAGTACAGAGAAGGTTCACCAGACTGATTCCTGGGATGGCACGACTTTCATATGAAGAAAGACTGGATAGACTTGGCTTGTACTCGCTGGAATTTAGAAGATTGAGGGGTGATCTCATAGAGACTTGCAAAATTCTTAAGGGGTTGGACAGGCTAGATGCTGGAAGATTGTTCCCGATGTTAGGGAAGTCCAGGACAAGGGGGTCACAGTTTAAGGATAAGGGGGAAGTCTTTTAGGACCGAGATGAGAAAATCGTTTTTCACACAGAGAGTGGTGAATCTGTGGAATTCTCTGCCACAGAAGGTAGTTGAGGCCAGTTCGTTGGCCATATTTAAGAGGGAGTCGGATGTGGCCCTTGTGGCTGAAGGGATCAGGGGGTATGGAGAGAAGGCAGGTACAGGATGCTGAGTTGGATGATCAGCCATGATCATATTGAATGGCGGTGCAGGCTCGAAGGGCCGAATGGCCTGCTCCTGCACCTAATTTCTATGTTTCTAAGCCCTATCCTTTAATATTTGGGGGTTGAGTCTCCAGTTAGAGGTTTTAATAGTTATGTCTTTTAATTTTATCTTAATGGCGCGTGATCCGAGATAATAATATTATGATATTTTGAGTCGTATGTAAATGGGATTAGTTTTGAATCTATTAAAAAATAGTCTATCCTTGAGTAGGTTCCAAATACAGGGGAAAAGAATGAATATTCTCGACCAGATGGGTTATCTGTTCTCCAGATATCCTTAACGTTTGCTGTGTTAATAAAAGAATATATAAATGTACTTGACTTAGAAGTGGTTTTCCTTTTCATTGATGATCTATCTAAATAATTATCTAAGGTACAATTAAAATCACCTCCAATTATTAGATTATGTTGAGTGGATATAGGGATATTGTTAAATATTTTCTTGAAGAATAATGGATTATCAAAATTAGGACCATATATATTCATAAGGATTACTTTTTTAGAATATAATTCACCTGTAATTATTATATCTACCCTCAACATCTATTATTGAGCTTTGTTTAAAAGGTATACCTTTACGAATAATTATAGCTACCACTCTAGACTTATGTGTAAATGAAGAGTGATATACTTTGGAAATCCATTTTGCTGTTAATCTTCAGCGTGTCTTTTTTAAGGTGTGTCTCTTGGAGAAAAATAATATCATATTTCAATCTATTTAATTGAGTTAAACCTTACCTCTTTTAATTGGTTCGTTAATTCCCTTAACATTCCAACTACAGAATGTGATTCCATCACCCCCAATCCTAGTGTTTATGTCATACATTTTATTATTAAGGTGGTTTATAATGGAGTAGATGTCTCAGCTCATCTAACCCAATCCTATACCCAAACATCAGATCGACAAAATTTAATATCTGTGACATTGTCTTATACACACGTCTCCTTGAACTAACTATATAATACCAATCATACTTAAATCCATATAGTATATAATATAACAACCATATAACAACCATATAACAATTACAGCACGGAGACAGGCCCTCTCGGCCCTTCCAGTCCGTGCCGACCATTTGTTTTCCCCTAGTCCCATCTACCTGCACTCAGACCATACCCCTCCATTCCCTTCACGTCCATATACCTATCCACTTTACTTTTAAATGTTAAAATCGATCCTGCCTCCACCACCTCTGCTGGAAGCTCATTCCACACAGCCACCACCCTCTGAGTAAAGAAGTTCCCCCTCACGTTACCCCTAAACTTCTGTCCCTTAATTCTCATGTCATGCCCTCTTGTTTGAATCTTCCCTACCCTCAATGGGAAAAGCTTATCCACGTCAACTCTGTCTATCCCTTTCATCATTTTAAAGACCTCAATCAAGTCCCCCCTTAACCTTCTGCGCTCCAAAGAATGAAGACCTAACTTGTTCAACCTTTCTCTGTAACATAGTTGCTGGAAACCCTGGCAACATTCTAGTAAATCTCCTCTGTACTCTCTCTATTTTGTTGACATCCTTCCTATAATTAGGCGACCAAAATTGTACACCATACTCCAGAATTGGTCTTACCAATGCCTTGTACAATTTTAACATTACTTCCCTACTCCTACATTTCAATGCTCTGATTTATAAAGGCCAGCACACCAAAGGCTTTCTTTACCACCCCATCTACATGCGATTCCACCTTCAGAGAACTATGCACAGTTATTCCTAGATCCCTCTGTTCCACAGCATTCCTCAATTCCCTACCATTTACCATGTACGTCCTATTTTGATTTGTCCTGCCAAGATGTAGCACTTCACACTTATCAGCATTAAACTCCATCTGCCATCTTTCAGCCCACTTTTCCAAATGGGCCAAATCTCTCTGTAGACTTTGAGAATCTACTTCATTATCCACAATACCACCTATCTTAGTATCATCTGCATACTTACTTATCCAATTTTCCACCCCATCATCCAGATCATTGATGTACATGACAAACAACAGTGGACCCAACACAGATCCCTGAGGCACCCCACTGGTCACTGGCTTCCAACCTGACAAACAGCCATCCACCATTACTCTCTGACATCTCCCATTCAGCCACTGTTGAATCCATCTTGCTACTCCGCCATTAACACCCAAAGATTGAACCTTCTGAACCAACCTTCCATGGGGAACCTTGTCAAAGGCCTTACTGAAATCCATATAGACAACATCCACTGCTTTACCCTCATCAATTTCCCTAGTTACCGCTTCAAAAAATTCAAGAAGGTTTGTCAAACATGATTGTCAAAACATTAATAATATGAAATAAAATACATAATATAAAAATAATAATAAAAAATGTGAGTAAAGTAAGTGATGTTAATAAAGTGTAAGGGGAAAAAAAAGTGACTACAACTATAGTAGTGCAGTTAGTATTGGTGTAAGTCACACTAGCGTTGCTACTAATCTACGGACTTCCGTGAAAAAAAAAATGTTAATAATTCCAGCTCCGTTTTTGCCTTAAGGGCTATATATGTCGGGGTGGGGTATTCAATTTATATACTTAATAATTAATAATACTACTAATATCAAATATAGTTAGTGTCGTAGCACTATATTAGGAGAGCTAACATACATTTTTGAGGGGTAGTTAATACAAAACTATTTATTAATAATCCATCCATCCCTCCTTGACCCCAAGATAGAGTACATGTCCATTGTTCCTCCTCCTTCCTTGCGGATCCTCCTTCAGTGTGAATCCTCCTCTTTTTCTGTGGGTGGACAGTATCATCAGATAAGTGATCAATAATCAGTATCATCAGGTAAGTGATCAATAATATTCAGTGTCCTTCATCTTCATCTGCTTCTTCCTCTACTTCTTCCTCTTCCAGTTTCTTCTGAATTCCTTGAGCGAATTCAAGAGCTTCTGTATGTTTGGTGAAGCAGTGCTCCTTGTTATCATGTTACCCTTAATGTTGCCGGGTACATCAGGCCATATCTCAGATTCTTTATGTTCCTCAGGATACCTCTTGTTTCTGTAAATAAAGATCTTCTCTTGGCCACTTCCTCAGGGTAATCTCTAAAAATACTGATGTTGTCTCCCTCATATTTGAGATTTTTCTTACGTATTATTAGCTTCATCATATCTTCAAAAACATGATCGTAAGCCACCTTCACAATCATCTGCCTTGGGAGAGCATCCCTCCTTGGGGTACGTCTCAATGCCCTGTGTGCTTGGCCCAGCAGATGTTCTTGGTCCAAGTTCAGAATATCTTTTAGAGGTTTTGCAGCAACTCTTCGAGTTTCTTGATTTCCCTCTTGGCCTTCACTCAACACAACAATACGCAGATTCTTACGCCTTTGACGTCCCTCCAAGTCAATGCATTTCTCAGTTTTTTTTGTGTAATAATTCTGATAAACGCTTGTTCTCGGCAAGGCGCTTCTCGGCTGATTCAGTCAGTTCTTTTATTACGTCATTTTGTTGGTTAAGTGAAGTTATAATAGGTTCTAACTTGGTATCCAGCAGCACCTCCATCTCACCAGTTTTACGGTTTACATCATCCATCTGTTGCAAATCAGTACCCGCTTTATCTTTCCATTTGTCCATCATAGTCTTTACAGCGGCTATAACTTCCTTTTTGGACTCTTCTTTAAAATTCTCATGATACACCAAAATATCAGCTCTTAAAGTCTTTATTTCCTCTTTATATTCTTTTTTCATATCCTTAAGCATTTGTTTTAGCTCACCCATAATGATTTTTTTGAGGTCGTCCATCTTTAAAATATCTTCCTGGGAGGCACTCAAACTCGAGCCCGAGGCTCCAGTGAGGCCTACTTCCCTTTTCACAGGCTTTTTCCCTTGGTGGGGGGGGGGAGCGATGCATCTTAGTAAAGTCGCGCGCCTGATGACGTCACACAACCTTTTTAATGCTACCGGAGCTGTTCACAACCAATTTTAGTTAACCCCTTTTACCCCTGTTTTTAATAGAATTTTAACGGAGCTTAATGGCGCAAGTTCCACTCACTCCATAGCGCCACCGGACGTCCTCGTTGGCCATATTTAAGAGGGAGTTGGATGTGGCCCTTGTGGCTGAAGGGATCAGGGGGTGTGGAGAGAAGGCAGGTACAGGATACTGAGTTGGATGATCAGCCATGATCATATTGAATGGCGGTGCAAGCTCGAAGGGCCGAATGGCCTGCTCCTGCACCTAATTTCTATGTTTCTATGCATAGTGAACCACCTCCTACATTAACTAGAGGTCACCAAAAGTCTCAGCAGCACGGAAATTGCTCTATTGATAAGTTCAAACATCCTCATCACAGAGTACCATGCAGACCATATGAAGATGGCTCAGGGTGGTGTTAGGTGCAGCAGGGGTGGACACTGATATTTTAAATCTCACTCTACCAGGGCTGCAGCTACATCGTGCAGCGAGGATGATGGAAGTTCCTATGGGCCACGCCCTTGCAACGGTGGGTTGGTCTAATGAAACAACTTCCAGCGGTTATAACAAACCTGTGGCCACGCCTGAGATATTTACAGACACTATTTTAAGTTCTGTATTATAATTTTCCCTGAAATTAGGGGTTATTATTATTGTTAAATAATACATTGTTTGTTTCTCAGCACTGTACAAGTCTGAAATACATTAACATACTTCCTCCATTGGTTATCATGGCAGTGTGTGAGCATGGACGCGTTTCCAGGGCATGAAATCACAGAGCTTTGAAGTCTTCACGAAGTCACTCATGTGACTCCGAAGTAAAACCATATAATATAACCATATAACCATATAACAATTACAGCACGGAAACAGGCCCTCTCGGCCCTTCCAGTCCGTGCCGACCATTTGTTTTCCCCTAGTCCCATCTACCTGCACTCAGACCATACCCCTCCATTCCCTTCACGTCCATATACCTATCCACTTTACTCTTAAATGTTAAAATCGATCCTAGAAATAGTAAGATTAAATGAGAACTTACCAGTTCGAAGTTTGATCCTTATTTTATGAGGCGTTACGATGATGGATTTTGTGCCCTCCGCTCCCAACCCTCTATTATAAGGTCAACTGGTATGTTCGTTCTCTTATCTTAATATCTTCAGTCAACTCTACTATCTGTGATTTCACACCGCTGCTTTGAAGAATGTCGCGCATGCGTGCTGGCGGGGTCTTCACGAAATCCCTCATCGTAACTCCTCATAAAATAAGGATCAAACTTTGAACTGGTAAGTTCTTGTTTAATCTTACTATTAATGCAAGTAAATCCTGTCTGACTTCCCATAACACATCTTCTTGCTTTTATCAGAAATACATTCCATTTGCTAATGCGCAAGATTTTCATTGTACCCCACTGTAACCTATGGCAACCTTCCTTGATAATCACAGCACCACTGGCCTTTGCATCAGCAAATTTACTGATCTCTAGAAGGTCACACAAATTACATGAGATGATTCATTGAGGCTGGTGGGTGGAAGGTAAGGATGAGGGAACACAATCTTTGCTGCACATGGGAAGTGAGGGACAGAGAGCAGAACTACAGGACAGGGAACCCACAGATGAGAATTTGGTTAATTAAGTTGGAGGTGAAGACACCTTAAAGGAAAATTTAACCCAAAATAAGACAAAACAAAAGAACAGAAAATAGCACAGTGGGGAGACATTGTTTGTAAGTAAAGGGACATCTGACAAATAGGTGTTTTTTTTAAAGTGAGATAGGCCTATTGCTGTTAGAGTGAAGGCTTGCCAGATGGGAAATGGACAGAAGGATAGTATTGGAGGTGATGCATTCCTTCTGCCTACTGCACTTCCACTCCTGATGATGAAACCAGAGACCCTTCTTGCTAGTTTTATACATCGGAAAGGCACAAAATGCTGAAGTAACTAAGAGGGTCAGGTAGCATCCCTGGAAAACATGGATAGCAGATATTTGGGTCAGGACCTTTGCACAGAATGTCTAAATCTACTCAAATATTCCAACTTCTCACCTATCCAAGTGCTTCAGCGTAGCTGTCTGACCGCTGAGTTACTCCAGCGCTTTGTGCCTTTCCTTGGTAAACTTGCATTTGCAGTTCCTTGTTTCTACATTTCATGCACTCATGTGAATATCTGATTAATGATTATATGTTTGCAGATGACATGAGAATTAGTGGTGTGGTTGATAATGAACAGGCACAAACCCATAAAAATTTGACTCAAAACATGTGTATAACGTTTTACAAACCATTATCAAGGTTTTTTATTTCCCCCATTCCCCAGACTACAACCAACTTAATGATGGAGGAGTTTCGTCCAGAGCTGGGAGTTATGATCCATCAAAATTAAAGGACAAATTACATGAATGTCAGAAGGCCAGGACCTCACTGAGTCCAAGGCTGTGAACAAACTGATTTAATGCAAGTAATTAATTATCGTCCTGGTCATTCTACAAACACAATGTTTATATGTTTGGGAGTGTCTGAAACAAGTTACAACATAACTTTTTTCGAAGGCGATTATAGAAAGATAGCAAAGAATGTGGCCATTTGGCAGCAGCAGTAAGTTAGGAAGTGAAATGAAGCATTGGCTTTCATTACAAGAGGATTTAAGGAGAATATTAAAGTATTGTACGTGACATTAGTGAAGCTGCATTTGGACCATTATATTCTGTTTTAGTCATCCGGTAATAGGAAGGATGTTGGTAAGCTGTAAAGGGTGCAGCAAAGATTTATGGGGATGTTACCAGGATTGAAGGGCCTGAGCTGTAGGGAGAGGCTGGGCAGGCTAGAGTTTATACCTTGAAGCACAGGAGGATGAGGGGTGATCTTATAGAGGTGTATACAATTGTGAGGTAATAGATAGGGTGAAATCATCAATAGGGGAATCAAAAACCATAGGGTTAAGGTGAGAGGGAAAAGATCTACCAGGAACCTGTGGGGCAAATATTTCACAGTTGGTGGGTATATGAAGCGACCTGCATGAGGAAGTAGTTGAGGCAGATATTATAACAACATTTAAATAACATTTGTAGAGATACATGATTTAGAAAAATACTGGACTAAGTGGAACCAGATAGCTTCAGGCAGGGGATGTTGGGGGCCGGTAGGAGAAGGGGGGAGTGTCCTGCAGCTGGGGCAGGGGGCTGTCGGGGGGGGCCGGGGGAGGGCTACATGTGGATGCCAGTGGGGGGGCTTAGTATGGGTGTTATGGTCCGAAGGGACAGATTTTCAGAGGGCTAGTACGGATATTATGGGCTGAACGGACTTTCTTGGGATAGGTGTGTGCCGGATGGACTTTTTTCCGGAGAGCTAGTAGGACATTGTGGGCCTAGTGGACTTTTCTTGGGCTAGTACGGAAGTTGTGGGCTGAATGGACTGCAGCTGGTGACAGCATCTGGCCGGGAGGAGGACGGCTTCAGGCCAGGCCTATAGAGGCCGATGTGGGGGCGTGCTGCCGTGGCGAACCACTGCCGGCGCCTACTGCTGCCTACTCCTACTGCTGCCTGCAGCTACCACTGCCATTCATGCCTATCTCTGTCAGGGCCTACTGCTGCTGCTCCCCACCGGCTTCAGGTGGGGACTGGTGGGGAGCATCCTGCAGCTGGGGATGGCTTCCGGCGGGAGCATCCTGTAGCCGGGGAGGAGGACGACTTCAGGCAGGGGCCGGCGGGGGCGGGTGGGACCGTCCTGCAGCTGGGGGAGGGGGAGGGCAATGGCCGGTGGAGGGGGGAGAGGCTTTCTGGAGGGCTAGTATGGTAGTTGTAGTCTGAAGGGACTCTTCCAGAGGGCTAGTTATGAATATTATGGGCTTTCTGGAGGGCTAGTACAGGTGTTGTGGTCCAAAGGTTCTGGTTTCCGGGGGGCTTGTAGGAATTATAATGGACCGAAGAGATTTTTCTTGAGCTAGTACAGGTGTTGTGGGCCGGAAGGACTTGTTTTTGGAGGGCCGAATGGATTTTTATTGTGCTAGTAAGTGTGTTGTGGGTGAAATGGACTGCACTTGGGGGAGGGGGACGGCATCAGGCATGGGCTGTCGGAGACCGGTGGGGCGGGGAGCGAGCGTCCTGCAGCTGGGGGAGGGGGATGGGTTTAGGCGGGTCTTTCAGGGGGCGGGGAGGAGGGAGCGGCCATGGCCAACCACTACTATGGTCTTCCTCTGCCGTGGCCTGCCACTGCCGCTCCCCACCGGCTTCAGGAGGGGAGCAACCTGCAGCTGGGGACAGGGATGGCTTCAGGCGGGGGGCAGTTGGGGGGGGGGGACATCCTGCAGCCGCAGGTGGGGGAGGGTTTCAGGTGGGGACCAGTGGGGGGCTTTCTGGAGGGCTAGTACTGGTGTTGTGGGCCGAATGGTCTGGTTTCCGGAGGGCAGGTACGGACATTATGGGCCCAATAGACTTTTCTAAGGCTAGTCCAGCAGCTGGGGACAGGGAGGGGGACTGCTTCAGGTGGGGGCCAACGGGAGCATTCTGTAGCCGGGGAAGGGGGGCGGCTTCAGTCTGGGGCCCGTGGGGGGGGGGGCGGTGGAGCGCTGCCGTGGCCTGTCCCTGGGGGGTCGGTGCGGGAAGGGAGGAGGTGCGGGGACGGGAGGAGGGTTGTGGGGGAAGGGGAGGGCTGTGAGGGCAGGGTGTCAGGGGAGGAGAGAGCTCAGAGAAAATATGGGGAAGAGCCATGGGGAGAGTGCAGTATCATGGGGGAGGGGGGCAAGAGCCAGCGAGTGGGACCACAGGGGAAGGGGTTGGGGGTGCGATGGGCACTCACAGTGGGCTCTGGTTGTTGGTCGCTGGTCATTCTTCATCGGGATTAGAGTCCCCACTTTCCATTTGGCGACAGCGACGCCATCTCCAGCTCCACGCTGGCTGGGCTGGGTTGGGCCAGGCCGGGCCAGGTCACGCTGTTTCTGGTCCACCCCTCAGAAAATTATATTCAGTTGGCAACCTCCGTCGGCCATCCAGAGCTCCGCTCTAAGATCTTTGATTCAGAGCCTCCCGCAGCTGCAGTAAAGACGCGATGGCGCAGGAAGGGGCGGACCCTCCAGCGGTGACTGTAGAAAGGACCAATCCATGCGGCGATCAATGGATCGTGGTTTTTAAGATTTTTAAACCTCGATAACTCTTACCAGCTTCCACCGATCAGAACAAAACTTGGTGTAATCGCAGCATAGCAGAACGGCGAGTAAGCTGGAGAAAAACCGTAGCACTAGAGCGTTGTGCTATTGCACAAATAGAATGACCGCCTAACCAGAAGATAACAAGATCAGAGTTTTTTATAGAGAGAGAGAGAGACTTGGATAGAGTGGATGTGGAGAGATTATTTCCACTAGTGAGAGAGTCTAGGACTAGAGGTCATAGCCTCTAAATTAAAGGACGTTCTTTTAGGAAGACAATGAGGGAGAATCTCTTTAGTCAGAGGGTGGTGAATCTGTGGAGGCCGTCAATGGATTTATTTAAGGCAGAGATAGATAGATTCTTCATTAGTACGGTTATGGGGAGAAGGCAGGAGAATGGTGTTTGGAGGGAGAGATATGATTGAATGGCGGAGTAGACTTGATGGGCTGAATAGCCTAATTCTGCTCACATATCATGATCTTATGATGATGGGTGATTTTATAAGATCCTAAAGGGATTTGATAGGGTAACTGCACAGAGTATTTTACCCAGAGTAGGTTTAAGGTGAAGGAGGGGAAAGATATAAAAGGGGCCACTTTTTGCACAGAGCGGTAGATGTATGTAATGAGCTTTGATGTAGCTCTTTAGGACTTTGGCTAGACTGCATTTGATGTATTGCATGCAGTTCTGGTCATTCTATTAAAGGAAGGATGTGGAGGCTTTAGAGAGTGCAGAGGAGGTTTACAGAATGCTGCCTGGATTAGAATGTTTCAGCTACAGGGAGAGGTTGGATGGACTTTGATTGTTTTCTCTGAAACCTCAGAAGGTGAGGGGAAATTTGATAGAAGAATATAAAAGTTAGAATATTTTTCTCAATGAGAAACATCCAACACTAGAGGGCTAAGGTGAAAGGGAGGACGTTTAATGTAGATGGGTGTGACAAGTTTTTTTTAAACAGAGAGTAGTGGGGGCCTGAAACAGATTACTAGGGGTGGTGAAGGAGGCAGATACAATAGTGACATTTAAGAGGCTTTTAGAAAGGCACAGCTAAGTACAGGGAATAGAGGGATATTGATCATGTACAGGCAGATAAAATCAGTTTAACTAGGCATTACATTCAACATGACAATGTCTGAAGAAGGGTCTCGACCCAAAACTGTTAATCCGGGCTAAATTGGAGCAGTTAGCACTTCAAAATGGGGTTAGGTTTCAGGGTAGCTGGGAGGTTTGGTCAAATTGGAATTGCGCTTTGCAGAGCTGGGACAAGCTGCAGAGAGCTGCCAGTGTGTCTGGGACATAGATACAATTTGCAAGCAAAGAATATGAAGATCTGTAAACTCTGTCAATTAGGTGCAAAATGCATAGAATGGATTAGATGGCTGCAAACAAGACCTTGTAAATAGTTGTAAATAATGTTGCAGAGGTTGACTTTGCCAAGTGTTGATTGGATGACGTGTTGAATCTTGTCTGGATTTTCTGTAAATCAGGGTAAATATTTCTAAGTTGGCTTCCTCTCAAAGTCAGTTTTGAATACAATGTTTGGAACTATCAACGGGTTAGGGGAATGCTTGTTATGTGTGAGGGTTAATCGATATCTGTAATTGGGTCATTGAGAGACCACCCCCATGTGGTTCAGCCGCTCGAGCTCCCGGGACATATAGAAGTCCACGATCACGAGGCTCAGCATCGATCTTCTGTAAGAACACTCGGGACTGCGTGAACTTCTGGAGTGTGTCTGTCTGAGCGAGGCCTCGAGGGCTTGAACAGGCAGACACAAGGATGGAACCCGCGGTGGTATAGGTACAGTAGTTGATCTGTAACGTGCTTTTGGTAAAATAAAATGTAGTTGTTTCAATTACTTGATTCAGTGTTTTTACTGAAACTAGACTGGGGGGAAGCTTAGAAACGAGCAATTATCAAAACGTCACCCATTCCGTCTCTCCAGAGATGCTGCCTGTCCCGCTGAGTTACTCCAGCTTTTTGTGTCTTGGGTTTAAACCAACATCTGCGGTGCCTTCCTGCACATTATGTTCAGCATCATCATTGCGGACAGAAGTGTGCTGTACTATTCTATGTTCTATGTATTACTGTTGTTGCCTCTGTGTCCTTCTCTGTGCCTCTGTGTCCCTCTCTCTCTACCCCCTCCCCCCCTCCCTCTCGCCACGCCTGCAAGTTGGGGGCTATACAGTAGTGGATGGGGTGGGGGATGGGGTAAAAGGAGTGAATGAATAATATTAATATATTATCAATGGGGACAATTAGTGTGTGCGTGTGGGGGTGGTTAGTGTGTGTGTGAGGGATTGGTTAGTGTTGAGGGGACAGGACCCAACAGGTCCTACTTGGTCTATAAAACATACTTTTAACACACTAAAATATAACAAAAGGGTGAAATGACGGACAGACCGCTGGCGAGGCTGCTACGTGTGGCACCACCCGATGACATAACACCCAATGGAGTTTGTAAGTTTTCTTCGTGACCGCATGGGTTTGCTCCAAGATATTCAGGTTCCTCCCACACTCCAAAGACGTACAGGTATGTAGGTTGATGTAAAAAGTGTCCTCAGTGTGTTAATATGCAGGGATTGCTGATCGGCACGGACTCGGTGGGCAGAAGGGGCTGTTTCTGTACTAATAGAGGGATTAAAACAAAACTAAAATTAAAGACACAAAATGCTGGAATAGCTCAGCGGGAAAGGCAGCATCTCTGGACAGAAGGAATGAGTGATGTTTCGGGTCAAGACCCTTCTTCAGACTTGGGGGCATTATATTTTTAATTTCCAATACACTGAATTCATTTTGCTGGTTATTATGGTGTTTACAGAGTACTATGTTTACATATCTGTTGTGCTGCTTGAAGTAAGAAAGAAAGTAAATAAGTTCCATTTCGGGACATGACAGTAAAACACAATTGATTCTTGACATTCAGGTAAACTTCCTCTGCATCCTCTCCAAAACCCCCACATCCTCCAGTAAAAGGGAGACCAGAACTGCACACAATATTCCAAATGTGGCCTAACCAAATCCCTATAAAGCTGCATGATAATACCCTGACTTGTTCTCAGACGTATGAAGGCAGCATGCCAGATGCCTTCTTTACTTGTGTTGCTGCCTCTGGGGAGCTATGGACTTGGACCCCCAGATCCCTCTGTACATCAATTCAATTGGGGGTCATGCCATTAATTGTATATTTTACCTTTGCATTTGACCTCCTGAAGTGCAGCACCTCACACTTGCTAAGATTAATCTTCATCTGTCGTTTCTCTGCCCATTTCTGTTGTTGATCTATCTCCCACTGTATACCTTGACAGTCTTCCTCACAGTCTGTGATCCCAGTAATCTTGGTTAACCATATAACCATATAACAATTACAGCATGGAAACAGGCCCTCTCAGCCCTCCAGTCCATGCCGACCATTTGTTTTACCCTAGTCCCATCCACCTGCACTCAGACCATACCCCTCCATTCCCTTCACGTCCATATACCTATCCACTTTACTCTTAAATGTTAAAATCGATCCTGCCTCCACCACTTCTGCTGGAAGCTGATTCCACACAGCCACCACCCTATGAGTAAAGAAGTTCCCCCTCACGTTACCCCGAAACCTCTGTCCCTTAATTCTCATGTCACGCCCTCTTGTTTGAATCTTCCCTACCCAATGGGAAAAACGTATCCACGTCAACTCTGTCTATCCCTTTCATCATTTTAAAGACCTCAATCGTCCCCCCTTAACCTTCTGCGCTCCAAAGAATAAAGACCTAATAAAGACCTGGTTAAGGGTTAAGGGTGACTAACTAAATGGTCCTGTGTGAGTATAGACTGTTGCTTCCTGGTATGCTCCATATCAAAGTCAAAGTCAATTTTATTCGTCACATACACCCGGAGGTGCAGTAAAATGAATTTGCCAGCAACGATACAACTAAAAAGAATGCACAATACACAATAAGATTTAACACAAACATCCACAACAGCATTCTTCACTATGGTGGAAGGCACAAAGTTCAGCCAGACCTCCTCCATTGCTCCTCCGTGTCGGGACCATAAACCCTCCGTAGTCGCGCTACGGACGGCCAGATGCGCAGGCCCTCTCATCGAGATGATTTGAAACTCCGACATCGGGACGGTCAAACACACTTCGTGGCTTGGAGATCCCGATTCGGCGTTTTCTTACCGGAGACCGTGGCTTCAGAATGTTATAATTCGCAGGCCAGCGGTCGGAACTCTTCTCTGGCGATCCCCGATGAGGGATCCCAGGCTCCGGATGGTAAGTCCATGCCACGCTCACGGCTAGAAGCTCTGCAGACCACAGCCCCATGATGCCAAAGTCACCAGGAGAGCGATCAGAGCACTCCTCTCTGCAAGGGTTCGTCCCGCTCCGCAATGGAAAGACCTCACTGTGCCCTCTGCAGAAGCTCCGCAAACTGCGGCTTCAGGATGTAACAGTCCATGGGCCAGTGATCAGAGCGCTCCTCTCTGGTGACTCCCAGCAAGGGTTTATCCCGCTCCGCAATGGAAAGTCCTCGCAGCGCCCGCTGCTGTAGCTCTGGGACCAACTCCAGGAAAGGCCGCTCCAATCCATGGTGTTAGATTGCGAGGGAGACGACATGGAAAAAGTCGCCTCTCCGTGGAGGAGGTGACCGAAAGCGGTTCCCCCCTTTCCCCTCCCCACCACCCCCCACATAAGACATACCGAGAGACACTAAACCAGACATTTGGACACAAAAGAAACCCCCAAAAATTCAAAATACGGGCAAGCTGCTGGCATAAAACTGTGTAGTGCAGGCAATGCACAGGTACATTTTAAACCAGCATCTGCAGTTCCTTCCTACATGGTACTATTACAATGATGTACAGCACAAAACTATGAAATGAACTGGGAATGAGAGAGCTTCAGAGGTCACATTGCTTTCAATAGGAGAGGGTTTCTATATTATAACGTTGAAACAAGTGCACCAGCATTGGACAAAATATCTGATGAGAATCAGTGAGGTTTTAGAAACATAGAAATTAGGTGCAGGAGCAGGTCATTCGGCCCTTCGAGCCTGCACCGCCATTCAATATGATCATGGCTGATCATCCAACTCAATATCCTGTACCTGCCTTCTCTCCATACCCCCTGATCCCTTCAGTCACAAGGGCCACATCCAACTCCCTCTTAAATATGGCCAACGAACTGGCCTCAACTACCTTCTGTGGCAGAGAATTCCACAGATTCACCAATCTCTGTGTGAAAAACGATTTTCTCATCTCGGTCCTAAAAGACTTCCCCCTTATCCTTAAACAGTGACCCCTTGTCCTGGACTTCCCCAAAATCGGGAACAATCTTCCTGCATCTAGCCTGTCCAACCCCTTAAGAATGTTGTAAGTCTCTATGAGATCACCCCTCAATCTTCTAAATCCCAGCGAGTACAAGCCGAGTCTATCCAGTCTTTCTTCATATGGAAGTCGTGCCATCCCAGGAATCAGTCTGTTGAACCTTCTCTGTATTCTATGGCAAGAATGTCTTTCCTCAGATTAGGAGACCAAAACTGTACACAATACTCCAGGTGTGGCCTCACCAAGACCCTGTACAACTGCAGTAGAACCTCCCTGCTCTTGTACTCAAATCCTTTTGCTATGAATGCCAACATACCTTTCGCTTTCTTCACAGCCTGCTGCCCCTGCATGCCTACTTTCTATGACTGGTGTACCAAAACACCCAGGTCTCGCTGCATCTCCCCTTTTCCTAATCGGTCACCATTCAAATAATAGTCTACCTTCCTGTTTTTGCCACCAAAGTGGATAACCTCACATTTATCCACATTATACTCCATCTGCCATGCATTTGCCCACTCACCCAGTCTATCCAAGTCATCCTGCAGCCTCCTAGCATCCTCCTCACAGCTAACACTGCCCCCCAGCTTCGTGTCATCCGCAAACTTCGAGATGTTGCATTTAATTCCCTCGTCCAAATCATTAATGTACATTGTAAATAGCTGGGGTCCCAGCACTGAGCCTTGCGGCACCCCACTAGTCACTGTCTGCCATCCTGAAAAGGACCCGTTCACTCCTATTCTTTGCTTCCTGTCTGCCAGCTGGTTCTCTATCCACATCAATACTGAACCACCAATACCGTGTGCTTTAAGTTTGTATACCAATCTCTTGTGCGGGACCTTGTCGAAAGACTTCTGAAAGTCCAGATATAACACATCCACCGCTTCTCCCTTATCCACTCTACTAGTTACATCCTCAAAAAATTCAATAAGATTCGTCAGACATGATTTACCCTTCGTAAATCCATGCTGACTTTGTACAATGATTTCACCACTTTCCAAACGCGCTGCTATCCCATCTTTAATAACTGACTCTAGCAGTTTCCCCACTACTGATGGTAGACTAACTGGTCTGTAATTCCCCGTTTTCTCTCTCCCTCCCTTTTTAAAAAGTGGGGTTACATTAACTACACTCCAATCCTCAGGAACTACTCCAGAATCTAAAGAGTTTTGAAAAATTATCACTAAGGCATCTGCTATTTCTGGGGCTACTTCCTTAAGTACCCTGGGATGCAGCCTATCTGGCCCTGGGGATCAGCCTTTAATCCATTCAATTTACCTAACACCACTTTCCGGCTAACCTGGATTTCACTAATTTCCTCCATCTCATTTGACCCGCGATCCCGTGCTATTTCCGGCAAATTATTTATGTCTTCCTTAGTGAAGACAGAACCAAAGTAGCTATTCAATTGGTCTGCCATGTCCTTGTTCCCCATCATCAATTCACCCGTTTCTGACTGCAAGGGACCTACATTTGTTTTAACTAATCTTTTGCGCTTCACATATCGATAAAAACTTTTGCAGTCAGTTTTTATGTTTCCTGCCAGTTTTCTTTCATACTCCATTTTCCCTTTCCTAATTAAGCCCTTTGTCCTCCTCTGTTGGTCTCTGAATTTCTCCCAGTCCTCTGGTAGGCTGCTTTTTCCGGCTAATTTTTACGCTTCATCTTTTTCTTTGTTACTATCCCTGATTTCACTCGTTATCCACGGATGCGCCACCTTCCCTGATTTAT